>JAXUIB010000029.1:1150000-2350000 GCA_036784905.1 Acrossocheilus fasciatus | reverse complement strand
CTCTCTCTGTCTCTCTCTCATTATCTCAGCGGTCTACAGGGAGTCATGTGAGGCCTACAGGCTGAATGGGAAGTACTGGTCAGGCAACTACACCATAGATCCAGATCTGAGCGGACCACTGAAGCCTTTCACGGTCTACTGCAATATGAGTATGTATAAAGTGTTGAAAGCAATTAGAATGATTTTCACAATAAGCTATGTCCTATAATTAATGTCCTGTAACATTTTTAGTGCAAAAATCATGGACCGTTATTGAGCACAACCGCATGAAAAGCACCAAAGTGAGCGGCTCCACCTTGGATCGACCGTATATTGGGGACCTCCAGTATGTAAATGCATCGTGGGATGAAGTCACCGCCCTAGCAAACACGTCTTTATACTGCGAACAGTGGATTGAGTTCTCATGCTACAAGTCACGCCTCCTCAATACTCCATGTAAGTTCTATTTTTTTTAACAATGACAGGTGGAAATCAGTATGTGGAAGATCCTTGGTCCTTTATAGTCAGTGATTGAAATGAATGGGATAATTCACCCAAAAATTAAAATTCTGTCATAATTTATTTACCCTCATGATCCAAACCTGTATGAGTTTAATCAGTGCTTCTCAAAATGTGACTTTCTGAAGACAATCTTAGCCGCTCTAAGTATGCGATTAGTCCATATACGACACCTACACTACGTTCCATACATTGTGTAGCTATATGAAATATTTAGTGTGAAATTTATCTCATTATTCACTGAAATCCCTTAATTTCTTGCAATCACCAGCATTCATGAGGCGAATCGTATTTTTGAGCTGGATCTTTTCAATGAATCGGTTAATGCAGTACACAAAACTGGTCTGAATAATTTGATTACAAATCAAACTGGTCTGGCTCTGGAGATCAACTTATAGTAAGTAGAGTATTTGAGTTAATAATGACTTATGCTTTGAAAAGACGGAACAAAATGCAGTTATGATACATTTATGATTTAAAAACTGTATTTATTGTTTTATTTTGGTGCTTAACATCCCCAATCCTAATTCACTTTTATTATATTGAAAAGCGTGGAGAAGGTGTTCTTCAAAAACCTTTTACATTCTACAGTAGAAATGAACGTAGAAAAAAAGGAACTACAGCTGTGAGTTTTAGATGGCTGATGAAGTATTGATCGTAGCTAGGATCTTAGGAAATCTATATGGTCTGACTCAGCTGAACTGCCAGGAACTTGAACCTAATTAGTGACACTGACCTTCTAAGCCTTTTTCTTTGCTGAGTAACCATAGGAATTGTATCAGTCAGCCTTTACCATTCAAATGAGTTTGCAAAGATTTACGTAATAGAGCCCAGTCGTCATGGTCCCCTGATTTGTGAGACTGGCTTGCCTACACTACTAATAGTATGCACTGAGTGTTTCTTTGGTTGTATTTATTGTTGTAAACAGATGGACGGCCTTACACTTACTGGATTGGTCGGCATAATGAGAGTCATGAATACTGGGGAGGAGCTTTCCCTGAAAGTGGGAAATGTGGATGCGCTGTCAATCAAACTTGTACTGACTCCAAGTACTGGTGCAACTGTGACGCAGACTATCGCCAATGGTGAGAATGAATAAACAACTGAAAACTTTATTTTTTATTATATAAGCATGCCTTTCACAATGTGTCTGTATGGTGGTGTTTTATATTATTAAAGATAGAAAATAAATTAACCTTTACTATTTACTATGTATTATTTACATGACTGTTCAAAAGTTTGGTGTCAGTAAGGATTGTTTTTTAGTTTTTTTTTTTTTTTTTTTGAAAGAATTTCAAATAAATGCTGTTTAACTTTCTATAAAACAAAGAATCTTGAAAAAAATGTGTCTCAGTTTCTACAAAATTAAGCAGTGCAGTGCAATAATAACAAATGTTTCCAAAGCTCCAAATCAACACATTAATATCATTTCTGAAGGATCATGTAACACTGAAGACTGGAGTAATGATGCTGAAAATTCAGCTTTGACATCACAGGCATAAATTACATTTGAATACATATTCAAACAGAAAACAGTTATTTTAAATGGTGCTAATATTTCACATTATTACTGTATTTTTAATCAAATAAATGCAGCCTTGGTGAGCATAAGAGAATTCCTTCACTTTTGAACAGTTGTGTATAAGTACAAGCTAAATATTAATTGATTTCCATTCACTAGGCACTCCGATAAGGGCTACCTGTCGTTCCGAGACCACCTGCCTGTCAGGAGGATTCTCATAGGAGACACTAACCGCACCGGTTCAGAAGCGCGCTACAGTGTTGGAGCACTGTATTGCCATGGAGACAGTGAGTAATGAATGTTACAAAGATAAAATGGATGAAAATCTGTGTATATACAGTATAATAAGAAAATCCTTTCTGACGTGTGAGTAAAGGGAAATGTCATTTGATTTATCACAAAATAAACACGAAGCAAAGTAGCTTTAAATAACCCTATAGGGGTTTATTTTGATGGTTGACTGAACATGATCCTCATTAACACACAGATAATTACCAAATAAATTAGCATAAAATGTTGATTTGAGTAATTCTACTGTATATTTGCACTGATTTCTTAATTGGAAATCCTTCTCGTAGGGAGTATCTGGAACACTATTGCTTTCACCAAGCCCACCTATCTGGCGTTCCCCACCTTCAAGCCCGGCACCAGTGCCGACATCACGTTCCACTTCAGGACCTACCGAACTAACGGAGTGTTTGTAGAAAGCTCAGATGACCACCTGCGTAATTTCTTACGAATTGAACTCAATTGTGAGTGTTGTTTCCATGGCAGAGGGACTGTAAATCCCATTGTAAATCCTAAAAATATATGGTGTATATCTACTGATTCTGATTCAGTTTCTGCTTAAATTTTCACAGCTACAACTGAGGTGGTTTTCATATTTATGGTGGGTGATGGGATTAGAAACGTGACCCTGCGCTCTCCTAAACCTCTCAATGATAATGAATGGCACTATGTAGAAGCTGAAATCAATGTGAAATTGGCACGTCTCAAGGTTGATTTCCTGCCTCCGGCCATTCACAAGTTTCCGGGCCAAACCTACATCACTATGATGTTCACACAACCCCTGCTCGTAGGTAAGAATTATAGAGCTGGGGTTTCAAGCAGAGTTGATATGAAAACATTGCTTTAAGCAGTTGATGCCATGCATCTGTATTTAGGGGCAGCCAATCACACCTTAAGGCCTTTTCTGGGTTGTCTGCGTGGGCTGAGGATGAATGGGGTGCCCATGGATTTGGAGGGAAAGGTTGACGAGAGGGCTGGCATACGTAGGAACTGCACCGGAGCGTGTCTGAATGTCTCCATACCATGTCGAAACGGAGGCCAGTGCATTGATGGCTACGCTTCTTACGCCTGTGACTGCAATAACACAGCCTTCGACGGCTATTACTGTCATTTAGGTGAGTTAACACACATTTGCATATGCTCTGTCACACTGCTGGCACAAACTGACGTGGTGCAATACAGACTGCAGCTGTTTCCTAATAAACATATGCAGATTTGAAATGATATCTTTTCACCTTCATCTGGGGAAAGACTAATTATTACAAACGCATTTTAATTTCATGAAACCGTGATTAGGAGATTTAAAAGATTAAAACTGATTCGAGTCAAGAATAAAAAATTGGAGGAACAAGCAAACTGGTGCCTCTGAGAATCTGTTAAAGAGAGATTCACTGCCTGAAAAAGAGAGACTGACAGACTTTGGCTTTTGTGTCCACTTTCCATTTTAAGCATCTAAATCCAGAGCTGATTTAGGCTAACAGGGAGGGATTTGTCTGTTCCATGAAATAAACTGCATTTTTGGATAATCTGTGTGGGAATATTTAAGATATTTGTCTTTGAGCTGAATTATATATATATTTTTTCAATAAATCTTCATACACTCACCTACAGGATTCATAATGTGCTCATAAATTATATATATATATATATATATATATATATATATATATAAACCTTTCTTACTACAGGTATATTATTAGATCTACAATAATTTAGTAGAGCTGTCAAGGTTAAATGAGTTAAGTTGCAATTAAATAATTAAGCGCCCATTTGTCAGTTATCCCTTTAACTTTCACCCCTAAGAGGAGCTAATGAAAAAATGGTTTCACTTAAAATTCCTATTAGTAGACATCTAATAAACAACCTCCAGAACTTTTTTTTAATTTATATTTTATACAAAACTCTACCGTACGGTTGAGCTGTCAGTCCATGGTAAATCTTGATTTAAATTTAAAACTATTTCATGAGTTGTTTTCCAATAATAAACATTCCTTTAACTTTATTAGTATCTTGGATAGGCCAACATTTCATAACCTTCAGGGTCCACAAAGATGAAAAATTATGTTTAAGCGTTTGTGTAATATTTTGCCTTTTCTCATTTATTTTGCTATATTTCTGTTCTTACCCTCTACCCTGTTCACAACAACATTATGGTTTCATCCCTACTTCCTTGATTGCTTGTTTGACCTATTATCTGATGACTGACAAGCACCGTTCTCCCTTCAGTATGACTGACTGAAGTTTGTAAACTGCTGCTGTCACTTGAAAACTGGAAATACCCAAACCCCCCGTGGCAACAGCAGACTCGAAGATGAGGCAGTACAGCTGTGGAAAGATTGCTCTCTCATCTCTTCCTTTTGATAGATTTATTCCCTATCAAAGTAAGCTCAACCGTACGGTAGAGATATCAGTAGAAAATCTGATTCTTTACGTGACAAATTAAATATCATCAACAGAAATGTTATTTTGAAGACCTTATTATTCAGAATATTTTAACTATTTTAATAGTTAAATGACAATGACTCTCAAAACAGTGGCTGCATATAATATGCATACTTCCCTACAATGGGGAATTGTATTCATAAATATTCATAAAACTGTAGCACAAATTACCCATTACTCAGATTACCTACTATTGTCCAATGGACACTTATCTATCCCATGAGGCCAGGCCACAGTTGTTGTTTTGTGACTGACTATGTAGTGATACAACTGATGCTGGAAGGTCATATGACAATAACAACATGTTGAATGAAGTAGATCCGAATTATATTCATTCTACGTACATTTATACTATACAGAACATGCTTTCAGTCACAAAGTAAGTACTTATTCAGAGGATGTACCTCCTGATAGAGTATGTGATTTTGGATGCAGCCAGTCACTTGTTTTGTTGCCAAATAAATCAGTGTTTTTGAACAAACTGGTTGAGTAAATGATTCAAAGACTCAGGACTGACAAATAACTCTTACTATTTTAGTTTTGAATTTAGCCTGTCGCTTGTTTTGTTTCTGAATGAATCAGCGTTTTGAATAAATTTATGAATAAAGTGAATCATTTAAATGACTCACTCATACAGACATTCAATTGTCTCCACCTACTGGTGTAGCTTTGTAACTTTCAGAAAGAGTCACTGTAAAATCTGGACCTGACAAACAGATTAATATTTTTTTTTAATTGCAATGCTTCTCGACCAGTCAGATTCAAGGACTGGAATCTTTTTTTTCTTAAGATTTTAGAAATATGGATATGTATGTGATCGCATATATTTAATGTTTCTCTACTTTTCTCTTTTTGAAAAGGAACTGAAAAACATATATTTTGAAATATTTTATGTCAATTTCTATTAAATCACTTGACAGCCATGATATTACGATTTAAATCCCACACAGGTATAATAAGTTAATACCAACTACACTGTAAAAAGTGATAAGTTGACTTAACTTAAAAAAATTGAGGAAACCCGTTGCCTTAAAATTAAAATAAGTAAATTGAATTGTCAAGTTCACTTAACTTTTTTTATTTTAATTATTATGTACTTAAAAATTTTAAGGCAACGGGTTTCCTCAATTTTTTTAAGTTAAGTCAACGTATCACTTTTTACAGTGTATAAACGGTTACTTTTCGAGTCTAATGACATGTTTTTATGATGAAGTTTTTTTCTAAAAGCAAGTTAAATCAGCATGTGGGAGGATTGCCCGTGAGACATGACCTGACATAAACAACACCGTGATCTCTGCTTGTGTCACATCCTTTTAGATATTGGGGCATTCTTTGATGTGGGAGCGTGGTTGCGGTATGACATCCGCAAAGAGCCAATTTCCTTTGACGCATGGTGGGCGAACTTTTGGATAGAGCCTCACTGGCACAACTTCACCCTCGGCTACAACACGACAACTGATGACATAGAGTTCAGCTTCAGCACTCTACAGGCCCCAGCGGTGCTGCTTTATATCAGCTCCTTCAGCAATGATTACATTGCAGTCCTGCTCAAGAAAGATGGTAAACACACACACACACAATCACACCAAAGCATACAAAACATTAGCTTTAGCACTGATGTCACCACCTTTGCAGGGACTCTTTCGCTGAGATATCGGCTTGGGATAATAAGCTACAAATTTAAGTTGACTGATAGAAACATGGCCGACGGCTTCCCTCATTTTGTCAACATCACCCGACACAACTACACCATATGGACACAGGTAGGATTTCAAACAAGATCAAGCTAGATCTAGAGTTATTAGCATGGCAAAAGCGCACTGTTTGTATGTGTATTTGCACCTGGATCTAGGTGGATTACATGGATCCATGGATTGAGAAGTTAATACCAGGAGAGATTCCCAGATTTGATTCACCAAAGTCTATATTCTTGGGTAGAGTCATGGGTAAGACGGGCATATTTATCTTAACTTGTTGCCTGTGGTTGAAAAGTAGCATTTAATAGATTGATCTGATTTCTTTTCTTCTTCATAGAGGTGGGAGGTGTCGACTACGAAATTCAGAGGCACAACAGTCCAGGTTTTATGGGCTGTATATCAGGGGTCCGATATAATATTTTTGCTCCTCTGAAGGCTTACTTCCGACCCAATGTAACCAATCCACCGGTGACGACTCAAGGCTATGTGGTGGAGTCTAACTGTGGGGCGTTTCCCCCTGTTTTAGGATATGTCCCTTGGGAGGATGACCCCTGGTTCACTGGTCTGTGTAAGTTTACACATCCTGACATTCGCATGATTGCCTTCTAACATACACTACCGTTCAAATGTTTGTTTGTTTTGGAAAAAAATTTATACTTTTCAAATTGATAAAAAGTAACAGTAAAGACATTTATAATGTTGCAAAAGATTTCTATTTCAAATAAATGCTGTTCTTTTAAACTTTCTATTCATCAAAGGATCCTAAAAAAATGCATCAAGGTTTCCACAAAAATATTAAACAGCACAACTGTAATAATACATGTTTCCCACTTTATAATAAATGGCCTTAACAACTATGTACTTACATTTAAATTAATCATTTGGTACAATGCACTTATTGTGTACATACATGTTTTTACATTGTACTTATATTTTTAAAAATACCTATATGTACTTACATCTGTAATTAATTTCTGTATTTACATTTATAATTACACTGTTGACCCATCCCTTACACCTTAACCCACCCTTAAACCTACCCAGACCACCAAACCTGTCCCTAACCTTACCCCATATCACACCTCAATAGCAGCAAAAGTGTTTTGCAATACAGTATGAACACAATAAGTACATTGTACTTATTTTTTGATGTAAGTACATATTAGTTAAGGCCACTGACCTTAAAACATTTGAATGGTAGTGAAAGTAAATAAGTGTAGGGTGAAGTAAAGTAAACCGGATTTCAATTGATCTGAATTTACCCTACTTTTATTACTTTTGAGCAAGTTATTAGTGTAAGTACTGTGAAAGGATTTGTTTTAAACAAATATAATTTCTTTACTCTAATATGTTATGATTATTGTACTTTACACTGTGATTAAAGGTTGTTTAAACTCAATGTTTTTTTGTTTTTTTTAGTCTTTTATTACATTCATGATGATGTTACTCCACCTTGGATGACACGTAAGTTTACAATCACACTCATTTTATTATCTTTTTTTAAAGCATATATAGCGCTATTTTTTTTATTCCAGTCAGATTTCCACCATCCTCCTAATAAAAGTGACAAAAATCCGCCCAAAACAATTTTTTCAAATGAATTTATACTAATGTATTCTGTTCTTCTTGCTTTTCTTTGTCTTTTATTCCTATTCAGCATTTCAGCCAGTACTGCAAATCATGCTGATCTTTTGTGATGCTAAAACCTGTTTTTAAAATCCTCTTAATTTACAGAACACAGGATTAGGGAACATTCATGGGAATATAAGCTTCTGCATAAAGACTATCTTCTGCACGTGACAGAAATTTGGTATAATCAGTTATGAAACGTCATATAAGGATAATATACTGTATGTGGAATAAATCAAGGTGTAATAAGTGTCAGATCTTTACAAATGACCGTATTTCAAAATATGTCAGTTACATTAATCTGTTAAATTAATTTTTTGTTGTATATGTTTTACAGAACTTCTATTATAATACTACTGAGATTATTTAAAAATTAAAGACTCATCAAAACAATACAACAAGACCATTTTTCAAACTGAACACTTACATTTTCAGAAAGAGATTTATCAGAATCCTTGCTCATCATTTCCAATTATCCATCATTGCTTCACTCAAATCCTCTTTTTTTTCTAACTGTCTGATTGTCATCTCTTTTCCAGGATAAACAAGACTTGTTTCTCCTACACACACACACACACACACACACACACACACACACACACACACACACACACACACACTTAATCCTCCTCACCAGTGGAAACAGCTCTTACAGCAAAACAGAAAATCTACAAGATGTCAAGATGTTAAAAGAACAATTCGCCCAAAAATGAGCATTCTGTCATCATTTGCTGACTCTCATGTTGTTCCAAACCTGTTTACTGTTTTATAGAATTTTGAGTGACCATCTCAAAGTGAACTTTAGCAATCATAAAACTAATCCATATCAGTTTGGTTGCATGAAAATTCTCCATTTGTGTTTCATAGAAAAATATGACAGTACACAGGTTTGGAACACCACGAGAGTAAGTAAATGATCCCGAAAATGTTCATTTTTGGGTGAACTATCCCTTTAAAGCTTATGAGTACATTTGAGCTGACAGTCAGCAGTCTCTCCTGTCAATTCTGCAACATGATATAAATTATGTTTAAGCCATCATTTGCAGACAGCTCATCTAGAGCACCGTAAGAGTATTAAGCTTAATGCTAACAACTGCTCTCTCTCTCTCTCTCTCTCTCTTTGTGTCATTTTCTCTCTTTGTGTCATTTTCTCCACAGTAATCGTGACAGTGTCTCTGATGCTGCTCTTCCTGATCCTGTACGGCCTCTACATTTACCTGTACAGATATAAAGGCAGTTACCACACTAATGAACCGAAGCAGCTGGAGTCCCCCAGCTCCTCGCGGCCCCTCACTGATACTCTGCGCAAGGATAGAAAGAACCTGCCGGAAATACAGGAGGAAAGTCCCAATGAATAACACAAACTGAGGGCTGTCTTGAGGAAAAGAGAGGAGTTCTGGTGATTATGAGGGAGGTAAATGGTGAAGACTGAGGAATGAGTTGCAAATGTGATTTTTTTTAATGTATCTTTTGCCTTTATGGTAATGTAACTATATTTATTTTTCTGTCCCATTATTTTTACAGTGTAATCTGATATTTGGTGCTTTTGGCAGGGTTCAAAATAAGCAGGCTAGAGACAATTTACCATCTGATCAATGAGCACTTGCAGTGCAGGCCGACTGAAGTGCCTCAGCAACATTACAAGAAACTTTGAAAGATCGATCCAGGGTTCCCACGGTCATAGAGATATCAGGAAATATCAGGGTATTTAAGAATTGTGATTTCCAGGCCTAGAAAACAGTATTGGAAATGATTACAATCATGGAAATGTGTGTTGTAAATATACATTTACATAGTCATGCCCATCACAATGATATTTTATTGATTAAAAATTTTTGTGTGCAGTCTCAGTAAAATAGTTTTTACAAAATCAAACGACTGGAAAAGTCAAGAAAATGGATAAAATCTTAAAGTCATGTTAATTTCTGTAGTATGTAATAAAGGTCAAACAGAAGTAAGATCCGAACACAGTGACATGCAGGGCTTAACACCTCCTCAATTTTTTTTTTTTTTTAATTTTATGCTTCATCGGAGGCAATAAAAAACAAGAGCAAAAAGTGTATAAAAGTGCAAAACGTTTTCGAGACAAAGCACTTCCTCAGTGCCACATCATGAATAAAATCTTAAAGTCATGTTAATCTCTGAAGTCTGTAATATAGCTCTTTATAGTTATGGCCATCTCAAAAATATTTTATTGGTTACAAATTCACTATTTGTGAGTGCAATCACAATAAAAATGTTTTCATAACTGCCTGGAAAACTGGAAATTGATAAAAAATAGTAGTCAGAATAAATCGTTCTAGTTATGCCCATACAATAAATAATATACTGTAATGAAAATCTGTATTATTTTTAAAAAAAAAATTGAAAATGAATTGGTGCAACGGTGTGGGAACCCTGTACATACTAAGTGAAAATTTTGGCTCATTATTGCGTACTGGCAGAAGTAATGTGTTTGATAGTCATGTTGTTGTGTTCATGAGAAAATCTGCACAAAATGCACAACAACAACCTTCAGAGTACAGTGTTTTGAAAATGTAGATATGTTCACACATATCTGTTTTAACATCGCTAAACCTTCATTAATGTATGGAGGAATTTGCTCAGACATAGCTAATGGTATACAAGTATTTATATGTGTGTTTTACTACTGTCTATAATTGGATGCAGCGCTTATAAGAGATGAAGAGTCAATGACATTGAATGGCTTCAGCTTCTTTAGAGCACAATGACATTAATGTGCTGAACAATAATTTGTCTGGGGAAATATTATTTCTGTGGCATATCAAAAACTGCAGAAAGGTGTTTTTGTGATAGTAGCCATATTACATCTTGCTTGTGAACAGCATTATGTGGTATAAGATTCATAAAGATTAGGAGATTTTTGTAAAAACCACACAGTAGGCCTCATGAAACAAGCAGAAGGAATTTTAGCTCCATGAAAGATTTACAGTACATAGAAATGTTTCTTGACTAAAGCCCAATCAGTGCTGTAATGAACAGCGTGTGCTGTACTGTACGTCTCAGGGTTGGTAACGGCGGTCATGATGGCATGTTCTTCTCACTGCTGCTATAGCAACACACACCAGCCTTTTCAAGCAGTTCTCTAGACATTTTGACTCTGAAATAAAGTTTCAGTTTATATTATACAAACCTAACAGTACACGAATGAGGACAGGTAAACACTGGATTGTGCTTGAGAGTGTGTCTGATTATAATGATGCCACAGATCAGTGACTGAAGTTGAAGCTGTTTTTCTCCTTGTGTCCTTTTCTGTCTTTTCAAGAGAGTTCTTCCTGTGGGCCAAAGCAAAACGATATAGTTCCTTATAACAGAGTATAACGGCGTCATACTTCTGTTCAGTCCACATCGTATTCATGTCACGTGATTGATGATGAAGCATTTCAGACCAGTGATTCCCAACAAGGAATATTTAGAATATATATATATATATATATATAAAACCTATTGGAATTAATCTCTTTTTTTTTCAGTTATTTTTTAAGAAAAAAAAAAAAGAATTTTGTAATGTGTGCAAGTTTTATATTTTTGTGGTGTTTTTCGTCCATAATTCAGATTTTTCTTTAAAAATGACATCATGAATTAATTTATAAGTGATAATGGGGTAATTTTGCCTTATTGATGGGTCTATTGGCTACATAAGAAAAAAAACTGTCCTAGACAGTCTGCACTTTTTATAGTGTGGAGCTTCTGTGGGCTGAATGTGTTCACTAGGAGCCTATAGGAGATCAGAAAAAGGTGAACAAACTGTGTTAGCTTTGGATCAACAATAACTGACAGTGACAGAAATGCTGAAATTGCATATTTAGAATATTAGAGGAACAGCAAACGTAAATGTGTTATGGTGGTTTGTTATAGATCTAATATCGTAAATTACAATCAGTTTGTTAAAGGTAGATTTCGGACAGAAATAATCATAAAGCAGCTGATATTTTTACATGAGGTCACACATGAAAGCTTTCTTAGCATGAAACACTGAGCAGTTCAGCACAAGTCTGATTATTGATGTGTGTCGAGAGGCTTTGTGGATGAAAGACTCCCGTGTATAAAGTCATGGTTTTTATAAATTCATTCATGCGTTTGCTGTAGGACACCATTATTGCTGCTGCTGCTTCTTAGCTGTTTTGATGGCGGTCTTACCAAGAACTTAGAGCACTTCCATCGTCTTTCCAGATGTAAAATGAGCTATTAAAACAAAAGAGCAAATAAGGTAGAACACATGTATTATCTTTAGAAGCTATGCATTTTGCATGACTACTGCACTTTTCATCGAAATGCAATAAGAAAAAGAAGAATCCGCTGCTTCCAGTGCCAGGCACATGTTCTTTAGTCTGTTTCTTTAACAGAGCCATAACAGAGCTTTTATCAAAGAGATCACAAAATATTCACCCACAGATTATGCTGTTCATGTATATGTATAAATAAAGTGTACTTCTCTTTTTATCATTCTAATTTGTATAAAAAAGGCAGGCACGTGAGAGTATTTTGAATAGATGAGTACTGAATGAATAAGTCCAGCTTTAACCTCGTGACCTCTGCCAGGTTTCGTCTTGTTTTTATTCCTTTCTTAATGTATCCCTCATTCTTTTACTTTTTCCCTTCTATCGCCCTCTAAACCAGTGGAATATGGACTTTCAATTCATTTTAACTTTGAAGAGTGTCTTGAATATGAAGAACGAAATGCTACTGTAAAGAAATATTAAATTTAACAGGGACAAACACCTCTCAGAGTCTCTTCCTACTTGACATTTTCTTTAAAAACTATATAGTCAGTAAAACACCAAAGTTTGGTAGTTGATGACGCTCAGACAGAAGTAAATGTATGTTCCAGATGAATGTTAATGTGGAATGAGAAGCGAGCAGATAGTGTAAATGACAGTGATTGAGGGCTGGTATTCAGCACTAGCTCGTGTGATGCATGTTTGTATAATTGAGGCACTGCGTGTCGTCTGTGTCAATACTGCAGCTAATAGGAGAGTTACCTCATTGACATGCATTTGACTGAATGTTTAAAAACAACATCACTTATCGGCACATGGAGGCCCATTTGTTTACTTTGAAGAAACGTAACCTTCACCTCTGTTTTGTAGGGAATTGTCTTTTTCTTTTTCTTTTTCCATTTAATGCATTTTTCATGTAAACACACTAATTCACTGTGAAGTATTTTCTTCATCTTTTCCAAATGCGCTACATATACAAGTCCTGTTTGAACAAACCTGAAATCTTGTTAGGCCATTTATCTTTTGGATAAACTTTAAGAATTCCACTCTGACTGTCATGTTGGTGACAATATTAGCTGTATGTATCTTTTGTGCAAATAGCCAACTTTGTTAACAGTGGCTACTTCACGAACTTAACCCACTTTTTCTCAGGCAATTTATACATAGTGCAGATAACATTGATTTTTATTTCTTTTTTTTACACTTTTTTTTTTTGAATAGCATCCATCAGTATTTGCACTGTAAACAAGTTGCTATTTATACTTGGTGCAAACATACCATTTAAGTAAAACACCCTTTAAAGGTATGGGTCAATAAGATGTTTTTCAAGGCTGCATTAAGTTTGTCAAAAGTGACAGTTAATTTATATATATATATATATACATACACACTCACACACCGTAGGTAATACATTAAGCGCTAATATGTATCTTTAAGGTACTAATATGCATTATTTAGGGATAAGTAAGTAAGGTACAAAGATGTAACTTTTAGCTTTTGCCACAGTGACAGCTTTGTTCCTTTTTTCTAAGAGTATAATATTTCACTGTATTTCCTGACATTTTGGTCAAATAAATGCAGCCTTGGCGAGCATGAGACATAATTTCAAAACATAAAAGAATTGTACACCCCAAACCTTTGAACGGTAGAGTAAACTGCATCTGCTGAGGGTAAATGAACACTGCGTACACTATTTGTTATCATTGTGATCACAATGATCTTTTATTACCACTGTGCTCTTGAGGTTGATTCAGGGGAACTGTAGGTCCTGTGAATGCAAAGCATTTGCCAAAATAATTCCCATGAAAATCTCCAAAGTTAAAGTTGAACTCGTTTCATGGAATCGGACAAAACCTTATAATGGTATTCTCTTACAAGCAGGTAATTTCAGGTTTGTGGTCAGGTGTGACAAGGTGTTCGTTTTGAGTTTTGCTAATTCTTTAGTTCTGGTTTTGTTTGTGTCATCCTCATTGTAAATGACCATGACTGTGTAGAATCAACACAAATCCCAAATGACACTTTAATAAAAGAAGCCTGAAGGAAAGACAAACTCTGAAGACTCTTTCTATAATGGATTCCAGAGAGGTGCATATCTTGTTTTTGTCATTTAACAATAGAGTTAAGTATGTCCAACAGATATATCAGAAAGCTCAGTGTTTTGGGATAAACATAAAGCAAAAAATCTTTCAGATAAAAATGTAACTACAGAATTTTACAAGACACTAAGAAATATTCTCTCAGCTTTGCAAAATGATTGCCCATATTTGTGGACATGTGAAATGCAGTTACAATTCTAGGGCATGTTAAACAAATATGATCATTTGGTTTAGTTCTTTATTTTACATAAAATGTAACATATGACAGTGAAACCCAAACCCTAACTCTTGTTAGGCCTATTTTGTACACTCTTGTGTTCACTCTTAAAAATAGCCTGCTAAACAATGTCCTTTAAGTCACTCTTTAGCTCAAAGTTCACATTCAGTCTGTCGGTTTATATGGTTGCTTGTTTTGTTTATTTCTACAGAACATTAACAATACTTGACCTCATACAGTTTAAGCAGAGATGAAGATTAACTGCCTTAGTGCTATGTTAGCTAGAATGCTAATCTCTGACAACATGAGCCAGCTTTGTGCAATATAGCAAGCAGCTTACAGCTGATGAAGAGAGATAGATAGATAGATAGATAGATAGATAGATAGATAGATAGATAGATAGATAGATAGATAGATAGATAGATAGATAGCAGAGGTGTGCACATTACAGTAACAGGCTAACATCAAATGACACCAGGTTTCAGTTTACTGAAATTTGTTCTACAGAGAGAAGATACTGACCTGACTGACTAGAAGTGCAAATGTAACTATGAAATATTGCTTGATGTTTTGCACAACAGAATATTTTGACCAGAAACAACAACGACGGCTAGGTTTGATGCATTCAGTTTGCAGTTACAGTATATATTGAGCATATAGAGGTTATAGCTATTTCAAAAGCTGTTTACAGAGCCTTATGAATGGAGAGATGGGATAAAAAAAGAAAAACTTCATGACAGTTGCCTGAACTGTCATTTTTCCTTCCATGACAGAGAAAATGGTGTCGTCTATCAATATCCTGTGTTATTGGCCATATAGTGCAAATGTGGAGGAGTGTATCTGTAAATCTGAGGACACCTTTTGGTTTCTTTAGGTCATCACAAACGTTATCTTATATTAAAGAAGTAAACAAAAACGCTTGTACAGACAAGTCAATTAAACCACAGGTAAAGGTAGAGACATCACCATCTGACTGCATCATCAAATCAATCTGTAACGTCAGTGAAGTGCAAAGCATTGTGGGTAGGCAAAAATGTTACCAGGTAAATGAGGACACACTCAAGGAAAGCGTGTCTACACAATGTCGATTTCCCTCTCAATACCCACATACTTCAATGCATCCGCTTGACTGTATCTAAGAAGCAGGAAAAATAAAATGGCACCACAAAATGAAATGAAACTGCATATATGAGTGTCTGTTTGTGATGTAACGGTATTGCTGAAACAAACAAAACATACCTGTAGTCAAAAAAGAGCTCTTCTCCTCGCTGTATAGCTCGCTTGGCAAAGATTCCAATGCGGTGATCACCATTAACCATGACAACTGTAATAATAACAACAACCAAACCAACGTGCTTAATAGCTTCAACGCAAATTGCTTCGATATTTATGTGACGAAATAAAATACCTTTTGCGTAACAATTGGGGTTGACAGAGTGGTTGGCGAATCGGATTTTATTCCCTTTTCGAGTGGCATCCACTACGAAGTCTGGAATGATATAAAAACACTATTTTAAAAACACCAAATTGACATCTAAAAGACAACTAGAATAGAATAGAATAGAATGGGTGAAGATGATACCATTGTTCAAGTTGAACAGAAAACTGGACATGTACTTGTCATAGATTCTGCCCCTCCTGTCTGCTTCATCCTGGGAAATAAGCTACAAACACACACACACACACACACACACACACACACACACACACACACACACACACACACACACACACACACACACACACACACACACACACACAATGCATTAATCAGATGACTAAGAATGCAACTTTCAGAAAAACCACAACAGCTAGTGCTCATCATCAGGGGTGTGTGTGATTTCCACACACCTCTCCACAGTACTCAGAGATGAACTCGTTCTTCTGGACTGGCTCTTTGATAAATGTACCCCAACCTGCAACATCAGAGGGGGCCAGGAGCAGGTGCTGGCAAACAGGTTAAACAACATTTATATCACTCTTTATCAATTATTTCCCTTTTGAATATCAGCATGTTGGCATTAGATATTGGATAAATACTAGATAGATAGACAGAAAGAACAACATAATGGTAGAACGATGGAACGATAAAGTGACAGACAGACAGACAGACAGACAGACAGACAGACAGACAGACAGACAGACAGACAGACAGACAGACAGACAGATAGATAGATAGATAGATAGATAGATAGATAGATAGATAGATAGATAGATAGATAGATAGATAGATAGATCATTCAGTGTTACTGGAATGTACTTCATACCTTCTTGAGTCCCCTCTGAATGCTGCAGTTCTTACAGGAGACCTGTTTGCTGTCCCAGTGGTCTGCGGCCCCACAGGTCATGCAGAGGTCAGGGTCACACTCCCGCACCGCCAGGTAACACGGACACTGCTTGGTGTTACACTGAGTCTTGCACCGACAGCCAGGAAACCGGTTCTGACCTAGAACAAAAACCCAGAGCAGAACTTGGTTAAAGTGACCTGTGAATGTTTGAGGTGTTCTTATACCTAAAATAAATGGATGTTCAAAATCACGTAGTTTGAGTAAATGTCAAAATGGCACAAAGTGTGTCATTTCTTCACTGCACCACTAGTGGTCTGAGCTTGTTTTGTTGGTGCCCCCTAGTGGTATATAGACATAAAAACAGCATTGGACAGAAATATGTTATTCTATAGATATTATCTACACAGTACAATTGATTTTTATAGTGTAAGATAAGATAAAGTGAGAGAGAAAGGAAAAACTTCATAGTACATACAGTAATAAGAAGTTACTGTATGCACTATAATAAGACCTCCAATAGCCCTTCTTCAAATTCTTATTAAATATCAAAAAGAAAGGTTTATTTTACTTATTAAATGTTCTGAAACAAAAGGGGCTGTTTTTCCCTTTATTTTAGAACAGTGTAATACTGTATACTTGAATTAGAATACATTTCATGAGCTTGCATGTGTGTGTACATGTTCATTTGTGTTGAACTCACATTCCCGATTACACTGGCAGAATTTCTCACAAAAGTTTTGTGTCATCACACACGAGCAGGAGCTATCACACGGGTGCTCAGGGTGGTCACATGGCTGATAATTGTACACTTGATTGGATGAGTTGTCTGTAAGACAAATAGAAAGGGAAATGAGAATAATTCATTCTGAACAAAGACTTTCCATTATGGTTCCACAAATTTGTGATTATTCCATTTTTTTTTTTAATTACTTTTCAGAAACTGCACTCACAAAGAGCAGTTTTGCTAACATTTTACAATATGGTTTGATTAACATGTATTATTAACAAACACCAATTACCTATCATCAGCATACAGTGGATGAAAATATTATTTGATCCCCTGCTGATTTTGTATGTTTGAATGCTGATTTCCCACCGACAAAGAAATGATCAGTCTATAATTTTAATGGTAGGTTTATTTGAACAGTGAGAGACAGAATAACAACAAAAAAATCCAGAAAAACGCATTTCAAAAAGTTATAAATTGATTTGCATTTTAATGAGTGAAATAAGTATTTAATCCCCTATCAATCAGCAACCAGGTGTCTTTTATACAGGTAAAGAGCTAAGATTAGGAGCACTCTCTTAAAGGGAGTGCTCCTAATCTCAGTTTGTTATCTGTATAAAAGACACCTGTCCACAGAAGCAATCAATCAATCAGATTCTAAACTCTCCAGCATGGCCGAGACCAAAACAATTGGTAACACACTACACCGTGAAGGACTGAAATCCTGCAGCGCCCGCAAGGTCCCCCTGCTCAAGAAGCACATGTACAGCCCTTCTGAAGTTTGCCAATGATTCAGAGGAGAACTGTGTGAAAGTGTTGTGGTCAGATGTAGTCTCGGCCTCAGACGTCACGCCCCCCGGACCGCTGGCTAAACGTCTGATGCATATGGCACTCTTATCTGGAAACACTTCAGGAGTTTCAAAGTCGTCAACGGATTGGTTAGATTATACAGGATTTCCGGGAGACGTGTGTGTCGCATTCTTTAATGTTCTGCCTGGAAACAAAGATGCCGTGACGCCAAACCCACTCACGAAAGAAGAAAGCCGTCGTGTTTACATCTGTAATGACGAGCGCTTATCAGGGTCAACTAAATGCTGGATTTCCAAAAGTATGTGAAATATTTAAAGTTCACGGCATAGAATCTTTAAAATACGCCCGAGAGTTTCTGTTATTGTGTCCACATTTCCACACACCTAAACATGACACTAAACAAAACAAAACAAACTGTGATTGGTTGTTTGACATGTCGGTCAAACGGCATCATGGGCGGGCCTTGGCCAATGAAAGCTGCCATCTATTCCAGACCTTCAGCCGTCAGTCTGAAGGTCTGGCTATGTGAGACTAGTCAGATGAGACCAAAATCGAGCTCTTTGGCATCAACTTTTTCTGCTAAGGGGACAGGACAACTGCACCACATCAAAGGGACAATGGACAGGCCATGTACCGTCAGGGCCAGGGCATTGAAAATGGGTCGTGGATGGGTATTCCAGCATGACAATGACCCAAAACACATGGCCAAGGCAACAAAAACACATTAAAGTCCTGGAGGGGCCTAGCCAGTCTCCAGACCTTAATCCCATAGAAAATCTGTGGAGGAAGCTGAAGGTTCGTGCTGCCAAACGTCAGCCTCAAAACCTTAATGAGTTGGAGAGGATCTGCAAAGAGGAGTGGGACAAAATCCGTCCTGAGTTGTGTGCAAACCTGGTGGCCAACTACAAGAAAGGTCTGACCTCTGTGATTGCCAACAAGGGTTTTGCCACCAAGTACCAAGTCATGTTTTGCGAAGGGGTCAAATACTTATTTCACTCATTAAAATGCAAATCAATTTATAACTTTTTTGAAATGCGTTTTTCTGGATTTTTTTGTTGCTGTTGTTATTCTGTCTCTCTTCAAATAAACCTACAATTAAAATTATAGACTGATCATTTCTTTTGTCAGTGGGCAAATGTACAAAATCTGCAGGGGATCAAATAATCCCCCCCACCACCCCCCCCCCACACACACACACTGTATGGGTTTCCCCCCACTGCAATTTTAATATTTAATAACAATATTTAATAGAAATTAAATATTTTAGAACTGAATTATAATGGCTATAATTACTATGATGATGATAGATATGCCTTTTACAAATTTTTTTAACCCCATTCCAATATTCTGACTGCATTTTAAAAATACTGAAAATACTTTAAATGTTACATTAAGAACTGAAAAGCCAGCCAGAATAATCTCCCTAACAACTGACATCTCCATGACTTTTCCTTCTGTTTGTCCATTCCTGAACCTGCCAAACCACTGAAACCTTGTCTCAGTCTGGTATTGAAGTAGAGAGTCTTACCTTTCTTCAGCTGTATCTTTGCCCATAATCTATCAAACAAACAAAGTTGAGCTTTAATGTTAGGATTTAGCTGCCTGTGTAACATTCAGTTTAACAGCATGAATCTGACAGCCAGGTAAGGGTGTGTTAACATCTTGCCTGTGTTTTCTTTTTTTCTTCTGAGGTGATATCCCACCATCCTCCAGCGGAACACGGTGAATCAGCATCTCTTTCACTGCAAACTCGTAAACCTGACAGAAAGTTATACATAGTCACATGAGACAGACCATTGCAACATGTTACACTCACACACACACACACACACACACACACTGCATCACAATCCAGTGAACACTTAATGGGCGTTAGTCAGAACTTTGAAACCCAGCTGAGACCTAACCGCTCATTATCATGTTGATCTTTGCCATATGAGCTCTCACACACACTAACACGCACATACACACACAAACACACAATCAAAATAACACTCATCTAGAAAAAGATTTGGACCATTCCCTAAATGAAAGAAAAACACATGATTTGAGGTAATCGCATTTCCAGTTAGCCAAACCACAGTCTTTCTGGGAAAAACACATGCACACATGCACACAGTCATACATTTAAACCCACACATTTTTGTTGTCTCAGCTTTTGAGTAAATATTGTAGAACTTTCCGCACATTTAATACATTTTAATACATTTAGATCTGCATTAATAAACTCCAATGAGTTACCAGACAATACATTATCAAACTAGCAAAAGACACATATATAACCTCCTGTTCATTGTCATTTGTATGCGTACCTCTCTACATGTCTTTGTACCAATCAGTCGTGCAATAGAGCAGAAGTTGTTGTAATATGTGCCTTGCAGGACTCTGAACAGAGACTCCTCTGCTCCGCTCCACTGAGGAGGTGAATCGGACTCCTCTGTTCCTTCCTCCCCTGGATTCATTTTGGCAGGACTGGAGCACAGAGAGTTACTCTCTGACACACAAACATGCACAGAGCTAAATATCAGGTTTTCATCCAAACACTCTTTACTAAAGAAAATCAGAATTGAATAGCTGATGTTTGATATTAACTTATTAAATTAAAATTCTATACTATTTTGTCTAAATTCCTTACTGTTAAAAAGTTTAGGGTCAGTAAGATCTTTTTTTTTTTTTAAAGAAATTACTACTTCTATTCAGCAAGGATACGTTATATTGATCCAAAGTGACAGTAAAGACATTTAACATGTTATTAAAGATTTCTGTTTCAAATAAATGCTGTTATTTATACTTTATATTCATCAAAGAATCCTATAATAAAATGTCATTTTTTTCCACAAAAATACAGGTGCATCTCAAAAAAATTTGAATATTGTGAAAAAGTAAATTTTTTTGTAACTTATTTCAAAGAGTGAAACTTTCATATATTCTATATTCATTACATGTAAAGTAAAATATTTCAAAAGTTTTTTTGTTTTAATTTTGATGATTAGAGCTTACATCTCATGAAAGTCAAAAATCAGTATCTCAAAATATCAGAATATTTACATTTGAGTTTCATTAAATGACCATCCCTACAGTATAAATTCTGGGTATCTCTTGTTCTTTGAAATGGCGAATTGGGAAGACTGTTGACTTGGTAATGGTCCAGAAGACGATCATTGACACCCTCCACAAAGAGGGTAAGTCACAGAAGGTCATTACTGAAAGGGGTGGCTGTTCACAGAGTGCTGTATCAAAGCATATTAAATGCAAAGTTGACTGGAAGGAAGAACTTGGGTAAGAAAAGGTGCACAAGCAACAGGGATGACTGCAAGCTTGAAAATATTGGAGAAAGCTGACTCAAAGACTTGTGAGAGCTTCACAAGAAGTGGACTGAAGCTGGAGTCAGTGCATCAAGAATCCTCACGCTCAGACGTCTTCAGGAAAAGGAAATCAAGGAAATCATTTCATTTGGAAATCAAGGTCTGGAGTCTGGAGGAAGAGTGGAGAGGCACAGAATCCAAGCTGCTTGAAGTCCAGTGTGAAGTTCCCGAAGTCAGTGATGATTTGGGGTGTCGTGACACAGAGGTGGGGGCAAGTCATGCATGTTCAAGTCTTATGCAAGTCTCAAGTCACAGAGCAAAAAAAAAAAGCAAGTCAAGTCGAGTCCTGCTGAAGATCAAGTGTCGAGTCAAGTCACAGTACCAAACAGGAACAAGTAGGGTACAACGGGGCTAAAGGCCCCCCTTAAGAAAAAATGTGCTATTAACTGTGCCTAAAATGTATAATTGCAGAAAAAATATATACATTGTATTGAACATAAATGGAGCAACAGATTTTGTGTGAAAATAAATCATTCAAGTTGTTTATTTTGTTTAAAAATCTTATAAATGTATGAGGTGGCAAGGGGGGCCTTTTACCCCACACACGGGGTAAAAGGCCCACCAGCATGGGGTAAAAGGCACACGGTATTGATATACAAATACTTCAGCTAAAATAGCGTTTCTTAAAATAATGTCTAAGTTAATACTTGTTCAAAACAATCACTTTAGCAAAGTTTGTACTATTTTCTGCTTATTTTGAAAAATAAAATTATTAATTTTTGTTCAATAAATATACTGTCATTAAAATATGTTAAAAAATCTAAAAAATATATTTTAAAATACAGAAACAAAATCATTTTAATAAGTAAAGATTCTGAAAGTATTGAAGGCGATCCAATAATAATTGAATATATATTTACGGTAGTAACAACAACTGATATTTTATTATATCATTATATGATTAATATCATGGTTTTAAATATGATGGTTTCATTCTAAACATGGTGATTATCTCTAATATGGACACCCAACATAATATATGATAATCTAATCATGTCATGTTAACAAATGGAAAAGTCAGCCATCTATTAATAATCATGTTATTTACTGTGCGCCTTTAGCCCCAACAGCAGGGGTGCTTTTTACCCCAAATACCATACTTTTTACATATTCTTCGTTATTTAAAAACTGTTGCTTTAATTATATTAAACAAAACTGAAAATCATAAAGAAGACCTTTGTCTCAAAATACATGCATTAATTTTAGCGATTCTCATTTTACTACTACAACATTTTAAAAAACAAAAACAAAAAGTTTTTGTGCCATCTAGTGGTTTAGATGAAAAAAATATCAAAAGGAGCCTTTTTAGCCATATTTTCACATAATGTCCCTCTATGCGTTACCACCAACGTGTGCATTCTTGTTCAAACTAACATATCAGGACTCGATATAAGGACTGTCCGAAGGACAAAAGGACTGTTTGCGGAACAGTCGAGCGCTGTGTGAGAAGTTTTCTGCGCGCACGCACACAGACTGATGTTACACCGCGGAAATACTAAATTGAGCTCTCTTCCGCTTTTTGTGCATGGATAAATAAATACAGACAACATTACATCAAAATGTGCGTTTTGGCGAATATCCTAGTAAACACAGTCAGTTAGGCATATGTCTTAACGTAAACAGTTGAGAAAGAAAACGCATGTGTATCAGTAAAATTAAATCAGTGCTTTCTTCTTAAAGTGAAAGCAAACTAATAATAAATCTAATGCTGTCAAAGAAAAATACAAGTGCTCACTGCTCCTGACTAAACCTTTGTAACATCAAAAATGATTAATCTATATTTAATTTATATAGTGACGACTATGCAGTTATTTTACATTTGATTGCATACCTGAAAATTTCTTTTAGCCTGAGCTGAAAAACCTAAAAAAAGCACTGTTTATTGAACTTGTGTCTTTGTTCTACTGTATTTATTTTCTGCTATTGCTTATAAGTTGGTTATAGATTTTTAGCACTGAGCCCATAATAGCAGCCAGAATTGTTTTTCCAATTGTTTCTTTTCTTTATTATTTAAAAAATAAAAATAAATAAATTTTTAAAAAGTATATAGGCCTATTTTTGTTGTTGTTGTGAATGTCCCAATTGAGGTACAGGATGTGAAAATTTCAGATAAATGTTCATGTTATATATTTTGGCTGCATTTGTGAGTTAATAAAAATGTAGATGGTCGTTTAATAGGTATATAATATTATAATATTGATCAATATACTCCTGTATCGAATTGAATCGTAATCGTATCTTGGAATTTTTTTAGGTATCTGCAAATATTGTATCGCGGGGTATGAGAATTGATATTGTATCGTATCGTGAGGAACCATCCAATTTACACCCCTACTGAATCATTCAAATGATTTGTTCAAAACCTCAGATTCATTCAGTAAAAGTGTTCAGTGTGTTCAGAGACGCATAACAGTTTTGCTGTGGCTTTATAACTGTTGGCAGATGCGTTGAGATCCTGGAAATATTACTTAATATTATTTGTTATAAATCAGGGGTGTCAAACTCATTTTAGGTTGTTATAGATGCTGAAACAAAAAGTGTTACAACCATACCCGGTCTCCCCTACTTGACATTAAAGCACTGTTTTGAGAGGCAAACGCCAGCTAATTTAAAGTTTGGCATTAGTTCCAAATGTTTGGAGCACTTTATGCTTCCATCAGCTGACAAGCTTTATGGAGATGCTGATTTCCTTTTCCAGCAGGACTTTAGCACCTGCCCACAGTGACAAAACCCCTTCCAAGTGGTTTGCTGACCATGATATTACTGTGCTTGATTGGCCAGCCAACATGCCTGACCTGAACAACATGTGGAATCTATGGAATATTTTCAAGAGAAAGATGAGAAACAGTCGATCCAACAATACAGACGAGCTGAAGGCTCAATAGTGCCTCAGCAGAGCCACAGGCTGACCGCTTCCATGCCACACCTCACTGATGCTGCATTTGTGCTAAAGGAGCCCCAACCAAGTATTGAGTGCATAAATGAAAATACTTTAAAGAACTTAAACTTTTCTATTTTGCAAATCCTTTTTCTTTTTTTTATTGATCTTAGGAAATATTCTCATATTTTGAGATACTGGATTTTTGACTTTCATAAGCTGTAAGCTCTAATAATCAAAATTAAAACATAAAAACTTTTGAAATGTTTTACTTTACATGTAAAGAATATATGAACTTTTTGAAAAGTTACAAAAAAAAAAACTTTTTCACGATATTCTAATTTTTTGAGATGCACCTGTATAATATACAATATGAAAATAGATATTAATCTTGAGATTTGCTAAACATTATAATGTTATTAAATTATTTGTGTTTTTAAAGATTAACTTTAAGTGAGCATAAGATGATGGCAAAGGTAATCTAAATGTAAAAATGAGAATGATTAACAACCAAATACGTAATACTAACCAATATGATACTTTAAAAAGATTGTAATACTGTCAGCTGATAACCAGATGACGTATCTGTAATGGTACTGATACATTGTGCATGAGTTTTAGTTAGTTGTTGTTAGTGCACTGCTATGTGGTTACAAGCATGTTTTGCTGGTTGCTAGAATGTGATGGTTTTAGGCCAAAATCTCTATTATATTCTCTAGATATGGCTTGAATCCCTCCCTTTAAGAAGCCTGTACAATTTTTTTATCATCCGACAGGCTAAAATAATAATCGTTACTTTAGCAATGTTCCTGTGTGTCTGCAAACATTTCCAATGATGTCTCTGTTGCCATTTAGACAAATAACTCACCATGGGACAAGAGTTACTTTTGGCAGTGGAAGGTTTGGCTGTGTGTTTTGTCTGTGTTATTTTGGTCTGGCTAAACTATTAACTCTTTATCCTCTGTACCTGAGGAGCTGGTGGTCTCATGGTCGCTGTCTCCTTCTTTTCCCTCCTCACCGGAGCCTGAGGGGGTGAGGCCACAGGAACTTGAGGGGCGGGGCTGTCGCCGTCGACGCCGGGGCCTTTGAGACCTCTGCATGTTTTGATCAGCAAACTCTTTTGCCCCTTTCTGTGACCAAAGAAGGGATAAAGAGAACTTAAAATGATCAATTTAATCCAAGTTCATGAAATTATAAATTCACAACCAAGTAGAAAACTTATGAAATTGTTATATACTCGGAAAGCTGTACCTGCAGCAGAAAGCAGTTCTGTCCACAGGGCTCTGTCTCCATTCGGATCTCTTTATTCTTCCTCTTATACACATTAGGAGATGCATGGAATGCTGAAAACAAACAACATGTACTAATTTACATCCATTTTGGATAATTTAATCACAAGTGGTCACTGCTAAATATAGCATAATTATAATTACACTAAATATAGTATGATCACTTGTGAGCAGATCATTTCAGACAAACTTTATTGCCAGGTTTAAAAGGGGCATATCTGTATGCTTGATGTACTGATGAAGATTGTACAAAATGGTATCATACTTGAAAGGTATTGCATTGTACATAATTCAGGAACATGTACTGAAGGACAGATTGTAGCATCACTCTCTCCATTTAAATAAACACAATAAAGACTAGAGAAGGACATTATAATTTCTTACGGTGCAAGAAGCAGTCGTATTTAAAGCAGCGGCGACAGAAAAGTGTGTGAAAAGAGTGCAGACTTTGCTCTCTCTGAACAGATTTGGCAAAGGGGCCGTCCATGTTGGGTGTGCAGAGAGGAGGCAGCTTCACAGGGCTGGATGGCTCCAGGAGATCCTTATACCTGCAAGAGAGAGAAAAATACAGCTACATTATTATTAGTAATAACAGCAAAACACACTAAATTGAAACTACAGCAAAAAGTTTGGGGTTTAAAGAAGTCTCTTATGCTCACCAAGGCTGCATTTATTTGGTCAAAAATATTATAATATATACTGTGAAATATTATTCGAATTTGAAATAACCGTTTTCTATTTTAGTATATTTTGTAATTTAAGTAATTTTCAGCAGTCGTTCCTCCAGTCTTTAGTGTCACATGATCCTTCAGAAATCATTCTAATATGATTTGCTGCTCAAGAAATATTTCTCATTATTATCAATGTTTAAAACAGCTGTGCTGCTTTATATTTTTGTGGAAACCATGATACATTATTTTTCTGAATTATCTGAATAAATAAATAGAAAGAAACAGAATTTATTTGGAACAGAAATCTCTAGTCACTTTTGATCAATTTAATGTGCCCTTGCTGAATAAAATTAATTTCTTTAAAAAAATAAATAATCTGACCCCAAACTTTGAACGGTAGTGTAATGTGTAATTCTGCCATTATTTACTCATCCTCATGTTGCATATTAACAGCCGTAATCACAATGAGCTGTTGTGCTGAGTGTATTTAAGTATTATTTCGGTGTATTTTTTAGTCCAAAAAAAAAAAAGAAAGAAAGAAAGTCATACAAGTTTGGAGTGAATAAAATGTTGACAGAATGTTCTGTTTTGGATGAACTATCCCTTTAAAGTGCTGGATTTGTTTGACACACATAACGGGCCATTAAATACAACTCTCACCCACAGATTTCCCCCAGCCAGCAGAAAGAAATAAAATGAGCACAGCTGGTGGAATGAACAATAATGACATGAAACGGTAAACAGTTGGATGATAAGGCAGACTGTGACGGGTTTTTGTTTCCACTGCTGCGGGGGCTGCACAGCCAGCTGACAGCAGAGCCCAAGGAGCTTCCCATGAACCTTCATTTATCACAGCTTGAAGGTGGCATGATATATACTTTCCTAGTCATGTGAAGAATGTGCACGTATGTTAAGTTTGCCATTATGGATGCATACTCTTGGTGAATAAAAGCTTTTGTTTGGGACAGCATCGTGTAAATTAATTAACTGGACTGAACTGAAAATCACTAAAACAAGCTAACCTGTTTGTCCAAACCTTGGAAGACATGGGAGTATTTAGAAAAATGGTTTGACAGCATACACAATTTGGCATGCATTGAGAGAAGCCGGTTTGAATCTGGACCGCCTCATGTCCTGATCCCATTCATTTCTAAAAATGAAGGTTAAAAAAAAATCAACAGGGTGGCCTACTTGTCCTTCAGCTCCTCCATAGTGCCTTTGTATGGAAACATAGACGCAATAGCTGTGAATATCTTGTCATGAGGAATCTTCTTATTGGTGGAGAGCTCTCTTCCTAGTGAGGGAAAAGCGAGACTAAAATCAGCATTGTCCTGAATTTGACTTTTAAAGCAAAAGTAGAGTAGTGCATGGGCTTATGTGTGTGTGCAAGTGTGAGGGTCAGGGTGTACCGTAACTGGATACTGTCCTAAAACAAACTGAATGAACAAACAGGTTTGTCCAGCCCTCACTGGGAATACAGGCGACACTCAGAGCAAACAATAGCACATAGACATAGAGACACAGAGGCTGATCTGATGGGCAATGCATGTAAGCTCTAGTCTATTTGTTGTTAAACCAGTGAATTTCAACTCACTGTAAAGCTCAAAGATGTACAGTGCTACACCACCGATTGTCTATTAAAAGCCCTAATTCTATGCTAATTTGACCAAACATATGATCATCAAAATTACTGATTTATTTATATTTTTTTTATAATACAAAAGGCATTAATAAGTTTTTGTTTCCTTTAAAATAAATAAAATTACAATTTAAAAAATCTAATTAAACAAATAATAAATCATTTTTTAAATATAATATATCATATATTTTACATGAAATTTTATTATAATTATTAAAAAAAATTTTGATTCTGTGAAAAACTAACTCACCTTCAGCAGTGCTCCTTCTCTTCCTCTTAGAGAGGTCCACTTTTGACTCTTCCGGTCCTTCAGCTGTAGTTTTCTGCACCACTTTCGCCTCCTCCTCCTCCTCCACCTTATTCTCTGTTCTCTCTGAGGGCTCTTCCTCCTCCTCTTCCTCTGGGTCTGAGTATTGGCTCAGTGCCTCGACCAGCTCTTTAAAGATCTCATCATTTATGAAGCCTCCTTCTGTTGGTACAAAATACTTACATACTTACCGCCTGTCTAAGATTCACATACAAGTTATAAATTGATTAGAACGTACTGTTAAAAAATTTTGGGGTCAGTACTATTTAAAGAAATGAATACTTTCAATCAGCGAGGATGCATTCAATTGATCAAAAGTGACATTTAAGACATTTATAATGTTACAAACAACTTCTATCAGTATCAGTTTCCACAAAAATCACAGTATTACTGTTTTATTGTATTTTTCATTAAAAATGACAATTACAAAAGCAATAAAAAATGCCTTGAAAACATTTCCAGAAGAGATTTAGCTCAGGACTAGCGGTGCATTTCGTAATGTGTATAAATACACATATTGTGATGCTCACCTCTGTCTCCATGCACCCCGTCATAATTGTCAATAAGCTCTTCCAGGAAAGCTTCATCCTGTTCCAACACCTCATCTCCCATGTAGGGGATATTATGCAGAAATGTCTCATCTTCCACCTCAGAAACAAAGAGAGGGAGGAAAGACTTTTTTGTGATTTTATTGATTTATATAAAGACATGTTCCATATGCATTCATGCATCATTGAGGTTCTTCTAATGAGAGATAAATGCACAACGATATTGTAAATGTGTTTTGTGGGAGGATGTTTTTGTGTATTCCTATATTTGTGCCTGTAAGTGAGTGTAGGCGTTTAAAGACGAACATCCTCCTCTACCTGAGAGATGATTTCAAAAACACATTTGACGCTTTGAGCTGTCAGAACATGTGAATGCGCTGCTGCAGGGTGACCTACTTTCAAAATGACCAGTGTCATAAATGATGCTTTTCTTCTATTTTCATCTCTCTCTCTCTCTCTCTCTCCCTATTTTGTCTGCAGACACAGGCTTCTAATGGTGATCATGATTGAGTGCTTTTTATGTGTGTTAATGTGTGTGTGCTTATTGTCCACATCCAGTACCATGAAGTTCTGCTGCAAAGGGGACCAGGAGTACATGAATGGTATCCCAGCAACAGTTGTCAAGGGACGCATGGCAACTGCCTGGTTCGGGAAAGACGGAAAGCCAGACTCTACCATGCACAACTGTGATTGGACAAGAAAGGGAAGACAGGAAAACAGAAGACAAGTCAAAGTGTCACTCAAAACAATTAGAGGACCGTTAAATTGCTTTAGTCCTGCATATGTTAATTAGTCAATGTCATTTAAATATATTAATTTTACATTGGCTGTATTTTACTGACAGATTACTGAATTTAAATATAAATAAAAATTTTATGTATTATAAAATGAAAAGTTGACCCAAAATTAAAATACCGTCATCATTTAAATTCCAAACCTGTATGACTTTGTTTCTTCTGGGAAAAAGAAATTTCAAGAATTAAACTGGTCGCACCTTTCTATGCATTTTACAGTTATTATTAACTGATGCTTCCAAGTTTCAAAAAAGGATTTAAATGTATTATGAAAGTAGTCCATGCAATGCATGCACTGTATTCCAAGTCTGATTTTCTTGAAGCCATATGATAGCTGTAAATTGTTTGAGTCAAGCTGAACCTGAGAACCAGATGAGGCTGATTTGTGGCCAGATCATTCAGACCATTCTGCGAACTGGATCAAACGATTCATTAAAAAAACAAAATGGAAATGTGTGAGATAACGGCTTATTTAATAATTGTGTCTGTTAATCACTCAAAGCTTGTATGGCTTCAGAAGAAACATAGCACGCTATTTGTACAAACCATATTTTTATAATGCTTTTTTGTCCTTTTTGAATCTTAAGATGTAAAAAAAGAATCTTAATTCATGCTTAAATGTAAAAAAGCGAACAGTATTCAGTATGTCTCCTTTTGTTTCACAGGGGAAAAAAGTCTGTAGCACTAGGGACCAATTCTCAATATTAAATTGCTTATTAGCATGCCCATTATTAACATATTGGTAGTTTATTAGTACTTATAAATCACATATTCTACATAACCATATTCTACATCCCTAATCCGACCCAACACCTAAACTTAACAACTACCTTACTAACTATTAATAAGCAGCAAATTAGGAGTTTACTGAGGCAGAAGTCGTAGTTAATGGTTTGTTAATAGTGAGAATTGGACCTTAAAATAAAGTGTGGCCAAAAAGTCATACTGGAACAACACGAGGGTGAATAAATAATAAAAGAATATCCAAACCAAATCAGTGATAGAAATGTCATAAGGTCAAGAAGAATTGAACTGGGACCAAATGTGTGCCCAGGGAAATTACAACATCATAATCCACTAATCAAAATAATTGGTTTGGTGTTATCTGAAGAACATCAAGTATGGTATTGTTTTCCAGTGCTGTTGCAAGCAGGATCCAGCTGTGCTGGTATGTTGAGCAGTCTCTCTGTATTCCACAGAGAGCTAAGCTCTGCTGTGCCCGCTGGCTGCTCTTATTGTGGATATCACAGGAGTTTCGGATATTTTGCTCTGGCTTGGCAAACATACAAATACATTTTTGGCAAGAGCAATTTTATGAAGAGAGAAAAAAAAAAAACGCTGCTGCATTTTACCGGCCTGCTGGTAATATTTGCCCTGATTAATTAATCAGAGGTTAACTGTGCCACACTCAGTCCATTAATAACATCATTAGATTGATCTAAATGCTTGTCAGGTAGGATATGATAAAGTAGGTTCTGCAGGAAATAGAAGGCAAACTGTGGCACCTGATCTTGAGTCATTACTGGCATTTTGTTAGAATAAATTATGTTTGGAAATGGCGAGGCAAAGCAGACTATGTATTGATTCAGCTCATAAATCAGCTAAGGGGGACAGTCTTGTGCTGAATTAGAAGGGGCAATTCACAGTAAAGCGATCTAGTGCCACAGAACAGATGCAAGATGACTGACACTGGTTTGTGGTGGTCAAGGCCTCCAGCTGTGTCATTCTTGCCTTTTTACTGGGCAGAGAGCCACTGGCTGTGGAAAGGGGAATGGACTGGATTCGGAGCTTGGACCATTCCTCATTCAGCAGCTCAGTTCTTACTTCAATCTTGCGGCGATTCGACTGGAAAAGAGCCTGTGGAAAACACACAGTTTAATAGTTAAAAAGAACTGAAAGCTACATTTTCTAATTAGAATAACATAGAAAACACATCAAGGAAATAAAAGGTGGCAGAATAATGAAAAATTCTAAAATTCTAATACACTACCGTTCAGAAGTTTGGGGTTGGTAAGATTTTTTTTTTTTTTAATGTTTTTGAAGAAGTCAGATATACTCACCAAAGCTGCATTTATTTGATGAAAAATATAGTAAAACAGTAATGTTATGACATATAATTACAAATTAAAATAGGTGTTTTCTATTTTAATAAATTTTAAAATAATAAAATCATTCTAATATGCCGATTTGCTGCTCAAGAAACATTTCTTTGTCATTATTTTTGGGACTTTTTTTTAAAACCTAAATCTTTAGGATTCCTTAACGAACAGAAAGTTCAAAGAACAGAACTTATTTGAAACTGAAATTTTTTGTAAGATTATTAATGTTTTTACTGCCACCTTTGATCAATGCATCTTTGATGAATAAAATTATAAACTGTTGGAGAAAAAAAAAAAACTTACTGACCCCAAACTAGTATAGAAATACAGAATAAATTATATTGAAAGAGTAAAGGAAAGAAAAGTAAAACAATATTGAAAAAGACCTCCTACCTTGACCTCCTCAGCTTTGCGGAAGCGTTTCAGCTGTCTTAACCTCATGTACTCAGACTTGACCCTCTTCTTCCATTCCAGCAGACTGCGGGGGGGCTTTGGAGTGCAGGACCTGGGACCTGACACCTCCTCCATCATCGCCTCACCTGGCTACACTGCACAAGAGCAATACATATATATGAGATAAATACACATCCAACACTGGAACAAACAGTATGTTTAAGGACTTTATCAAATTAATATTTCAGGCTGTTTTTAAAAATTCAAAAAAGACTTATATGTGTGTGTGCAAGATATATAATTAGACATAATAATTACTATATATAAATATACACTGTTGGGGAGTAACTAGTTACATGTAATGGAATTACGTGATTTAATTACAAAATAAATGTAACTGTACTCTGTTACAGTTATTGAGAAACATTTTGCAATTAAATTACAGTTACTTCTGAAAATGTTACTGATTACAAAGGGGGTTATATCTGAATATTTTCACACACACACATACAGATTTGATTGTTTTCTTTCCTAAACTGTATCAACTGCTCTAAAATATGAGACACCAATGTTTCAGGAGTTTAGGACACAGAATTGGACACATGCCAATTCAATAATTCATTCATCTTATTCAATAGTTTTATTTCCTGTTTGGGTTTATGTATATGCTTTATGTTTTAAGATGAACTGTTTTTTTTCCAAGGCATTGTTAGATACCAGTGCTTCCTGTCATAGCTATGCAAAGATTTGATTTCAGAAACAGTATCATAGCTACTAAACGGCTTCTTATTATTTTAAATCTGTATTTAACCTCAGAACGAACTCAAATTAAAAAGAGGTGCTAAAGCCTGATTTTGTGGCGGCTGTGCTTTGAAATTAAATGATTATAACCTTAATTCAAGTGATGAAGGATTTCAAAAGTCTGACAGTAAAGTAAGGTTAACCCTGCCTGCTTTAAATGTTTGAAAATGATTTGAAAACATCTGCTAGAAATGTAGAAAATTAATCAAATGTAATCAGTTACATTACTTTAATAAAGTACCTGAAACAGTTACACTACTTATTACATTTTAAATAGGGTATTGGGTAACCTGTAATTTGTAACCTATCACATTTTCAAAGTAACCTTCCCAACACTGTAAATGTATTATGGTGCATAGTTATTCTCCTGAATCCATAGATTCATCTTCATGGTAAACATATTCTCTGGGATGTGATAAACAGCACATTCCATAAGGGTTCCCGTCAGATGTGACTCACTCTCTTTCTCTCTCTCACACACACACACACACACAAAAGGGACCTATAAACTGCATGACTCAAACTTTATCATCAGTAGTGACTCCATACAGGCTCACTCACTGCCCCCTGCAGTTCACAAAACACAACTAACATTCCGCATCACAAACCATTTAAAGGTCTCCAATTCAGATTAGCACTTCGGGTCGCCCAAACAGTCATTTAATGGAAAATGACAAGAAGGAACGCGTTGGCTGCCTCAGAACAAAACAGGCAATGCAAATCGCATCCAAGTGACACTGTGCGGGGGAAAACACGCGCTGGCTCCTCACACTGGAAGTGGGCGTGTCTCTCACGAGCCCATATTACCACGGTGCGGATAAGTGCGTAGTACACTTTTCACCATTTCTTAACCCTCCAATACTGCTTTCTCGAACTTTCGAGGAACTGAAATGAAATATAAAATGTTGTTTAGGAATGAATAACGCAAGGCTGCACGGGCCACGAACGAAAGCGTTAACGAAGGACGCTAAGCTTCAACAACGCCACACGTTAAAAAATACGTGCAATAGACACTACGAAGCAAACGATACACGCGCGAGACGATTTATTAAACGTGTCTTGTGCACATGCTCTAGCTTTCTCGCGCATGCTGGAGATCGATACGGAGAATCGCCGTCGCAGTTTGAAATACCTTAAGAGTCCCTGCTCCTTCCTTTAAACCCTCTCGCGAATCAGCTTCAGCTTCAAGTGCGCAGCAAAGAAGTCCGCGTGCCCAAAAACGTCCTGTAGTGAAAAACGGTGTCCTGGCTAGCGAGCCGCTGCAGATGTCGGTGCCAGACTGCTTGTGTTGAGGGATGCGAGGATTCCTCGGTCGTCCGTAAGCATGTCGAGATTGTAGTTGTACAGTTAAGAGCTGCGCACTTGGTTGGCACGGTCAAAGCACAGGGTGACGTCTTTATTATGAACATACTCCAGCTCTCTTTGGCTGGACCACAGGCTACGAGTGCGCCGAGGAAGAAAATAATAACGCAACTCATTTTCTGAATAATTAATAGCGTGCATGCAAACATGTGCATGAGCTCTGCCATTTAGTAAGCGTCATTTAAAACGTGATTAATCGATTAATAACGATTATCCGTATTTTATTATTATTGTTGTTATTATTATTATTATTGAATATTCCCGTAGTAGCGTGTTTTATAATATTATTATGAATAAAAATACACATGCAAAAAAAAATTAAATATATAAAAATTAAGTGCTGATGACATAAAATCATGTGACTAATAAACCATTGAAGTAGTTGTATTTACTTTATAGCAAGATATCTAATCATATACGTAATATGTACACGTGGATGTTAATGTATGCAGAGACAGAAGGGCTCCGCGCAAAGGGGCTTGGCTTGAGGATCCAATGCTTGTTGTTTTTGGACGGCTCCCTTGAGATCCGCAGCGCTTAGCATGTGCTGTTTTCCTCCTGAGAGCGAGCGAGGGCAGCGTGACAGAAGGCACTGCCCTTCTCTGTAAGTCACACGTGACCGACGAGAGCGCGCTCGAGAGAGAGAGATCACAACGCAGTTTAACAGTATGAATAGCAGTAAATGCTTTATACATTCACAGCTCCCTTGCACAGATTATATCAGGAAATTGGCTATTACTATTATGTGAGCACCTGCTGTTGCCACTATTATTTTTATAATAAATCAATAAAAATAATAGTATAGGCATAGCAATGCTACAACTACAAATGCAATAATAATAAGTTATATTATGTTACATAATTTAAGAATACATCTTATATAGCTTGATTTCGACAGATGTTTTGATATTTATGAATCCACTAGAGGGCGACATGTAGCCATTTATACCTCAGTCCTATTTTTTTTAAAGAGACAGATCACCCAAAAGTCTTACTCAAGTTGCTCTAAATTTGTTTGGCTTTCTTTCTTTAGTTAAACACACAGAATAATATATTAGGCAGAAGGACAATCTCAGACCTTATTCAGTTTTAGATGTTGTTTGAAAAAAATATGTAATGAAGTGAATGGCGACTCTTTTTGTGTTTCACAAGTAAGGAAGTCATGTTTGGAACAACACAGGGATTTTCATTTTAGTCTTTGACATAACTATCCTGGAGTATTCATTGGCATTCTCTGAACTGCATTAAGCTACATGTGAAGGAACAAACTTTTTTGTCCTGTAAGAACATGGAAATAATATTTGGTTTGGTTTCACAGATTACTGACTTAAAGAAAAACGTAGGGAGTTTTTTTGTTGCATACTTGGTACTTTAACATAAAAGACTAGTTCACCAAAAATGAAAATTGGCTCATCATTTACTCACCCTCATGTCAGTCCAAACCTATATGATTTTATTTTATAATGTGGAACATAAAAGAAGATATTTTGGGAAATGTCCTAGTGTTTTTGTCCATATAATGGAAGTCAGTTGTAACCTAAACTGTTTGGTTGCCAACATTCTTCAGAGTAACTTCTTTTGTGATGCACAGAAGAAAGTAATGCAGGTTTGGAAAACATGAGGGTGAGTAAACGATGACACAATCCCTTTAACTAACAAGGAAAATATTATTTTGTTAGATGCTGATGTTTTGTTTACTGTGTCTGAATTTAATCAGATTTTCTGTCTTCTGTTTTCTGAGGCTGACATTGTGTGTGTTGGTGTGAGCTTATGTAGGCTTGGTTAAAGATTGGACATGTGCAAGTATTTTAGCTTCTTCTGTCTGTAGAATTGAGGTGGTGTTGCTCAGCCCTTCAGAATGTGATAGATGGAGTGGTAATGCAATTTTTCCTCACACCCATATCCCAGTAATGGGCCCATCCTAACAGGGTTTTCTTAGGCCAGTCCGGTGTTTATCTTGGACCTCACAACAGAAGCAAACACAGGCAGAAAGATAGACATAAGAGGGAGGTCTTATCTGTGGAAAGTTTTTAATTATGTGCAGTGTAAACCCTGGATGTTGGTTTTGGCATGTCAAATGAAGATTAGTATCAGCCTGTGTGTGGGGTACTGAGGGAGGCCCCGAGTTTAGAGGATGAAATGAAATATAGTAGAGACTGTGACATTTGACATGCTGTTGAACAACTCCAGATACAGAGGCTTTAAAGAGACAGCTCCAGATACAGATTCTCCTCTTCTGTAAGTAGGTTTGGCTGAAAGCGTGTGCTAAATGTAAATGCAAATGTGTATACAAGCTCTCTGTTTGAGATTGACATTTGAATACAAAAGGAATATTGTTTACATACTTATTTACATACTATTTATTATATGGCATCAGTGAACACACTAAAAGTTCCAAAAGGGGATTTTTGCAGTGATGCCATTTGGGTTCCACCAAAAAAAAAAAAAAAAAAAAAAGAAACAACCTTTCAGTGAACAGTTCTTAAAAGAACAGTTTTTTTTTTCTAGGTGTGAAGAAAATTTAAAAAAAATCTAAAGACCATTTTCCAACTATAAAGAACCATTTGTACAGTGGAGAATTTCTAAAGATTCCAGTAAAGGACCTTAATTTTTTAAAAGTGTAGTTCTTACTTAAAACTTTTATCAGAAGAAAATGACAACAAACAAACAAAGACAAAATTAATTTAAGACTGAAATGTGTTTTTTTTTTTTTTTTAACAGAGAGAGATTAATTAACATGGCAGGTCGGTAAGATTCAGTAGCCACATTAACGGACTACGTTAATTCTTTGTCTAAGGGATTCAGACTGAACTCTTGAGATTGTGAGTGTTTTTGAAGAATTCATCAAAAGAACTGACTTATAAGAGTCATTTGTTTCATGAAACAGACTACAGGTTGTGACCCACAGTTTGAAAACTACTGACCTACATTGCATTCATGGGCAATTTGAGCACATTTTCTGTTCACAAACCTGAGCAGCATGTGTGTTCCTATGAAAAAAAAAACTTACTAAACTTTATTTTAGTGAACCAGTTTGACAATGCCATCCCTGTGTGATCCTAATTATAATCAGCTTTTCTGATGTTTATCAGTTGTAAAATACTGTAAAAAAAAAATAAAAATTGTTGTACTTATTGTGCCATTTTGAACTCTAATTCTACGAAATTGAAATGTCCCAAACTGCTAAATAAACCCAGTGTTTTTGTCCCTCTAACTTAATCTGCTTTATAAACAGAGCAAACCAATTAAGGGTGGAAAACAAGCCTCTCCTTACTAATGTGAATCAAATGTGGAAGTAATTTGGGTTCTCAGAACTTCACCAGGCACCAGACCAAGTCCAGCAGAGTGAGAGAGGGGGAATCGCCAGATGACGTTGACTTACACATCTGTGGCTGTGAGAGATTGTGTGGACAGAAACTCTAAGGGAATGATACTTTCTCCTCTTGCATCACTCCTGAGCTGAACTGAGTGCACGCCAGTGGTGGTCATAGTGTACATGCGTCAATGGCAGCGGTGTAGTTCTGTGTACGTCAATAGCGAGGGTAGACACTCCTCTGAGCCAATGCTCAGGGGGTGGATTTGTCATCAGGCTTTATCTCTCCCCTCCTCTCTGCAGCACAGTTCACTCTCCAAAGCACCTGGGGTAAGACCCCCTGTACGGCCCGATGAGGTTAACAGAATCCCTGCCAGAAACATTAAAAGAAACAGTCTGTTTGGAATGAAGCTGCTTACTCAACTCTATAATAATAAACACTGTGAGACCTACCACAGAAGCCAGTTCTTGTCTAATATTTTAAAGAAGTGTCTTAGTTACAATGTAATTATTTTATATTATATATGTATTTGGTTGTCCATGCAGGTTTGGGATTTGAACACATCCTACATTGGGATTGTACGTAATTGTTAATAACTAACTGATAATGTAATTAATAAGTGAAATATGTGTAAACAATAATGTGGAAAGCATCCTGAATAGCAGATTCCTCCATTTCCTCAGTAAATACCAGCTGGCCTTACACCAAAACATCATACATCACATCATATATTCTACTCTACATGATAAACAAACTAAAAGCAAAATCTGCCCAATGCTTTGTTAATTTAAAAAAAAAAAAAAAAGGTTTCCAATCCATCCACTCAGACTCTCCTACTCAAATTGACTGAGAGTGGTGTTAGAGGAAAAACATACAATCTAAAATGAATGTACACAACAAATATGCTGTTAAACCAAAGTGTGCAGTTACAAACACATATTTTATATGACATATAGATAGATAGATAGATAGATAGATAGATAGATAGATAGATAGATAGATAGATAGATAGATAGATAGATAGATAGATAGATAGAGAAAGTGACAGTGACAGTGACAGTGAAGATAATGTGATTGAAATTTGGAGACACAGATGATGGCAACATCATAATATACCGCCCGCCCCATCTGTAATGACTCTCCATTTGTGAATCCACCACCCCTTTAAGGAAATGAGCACATCCTGTTGTTTTAATAGAGTCTTCCTGTTGAAGAGTTCATACATGTGATTTTTGCAAGCTGAGGTGGACAGACAGATAGAACCACCACAGGAATAAAACGTAATGGCGCACATATTTATATCTACTTCGAAACCAGCTGGGACTCTTCTGTTTTGGGGTGAGTATCTGAACCTTCAGAATAAAAGCTTGGTTTAGTGTGCTTGAAACTTAAAATCAGAGGCAATCTCCAGAATAAAATTCTTGTAATTTTACAAAGACCGAACAAAGACTTACTGTGTTGCTATCTTCAATATTGTAAACTTTTATATCCAAATTGTATGTTTCTAATTGATAATTCAGAATAATTATATATAAGAATATGTAGTGTGTGTATGTATGCATACACACACACACATGCACACACACACACACACACACACACACACATATAAATATATGTCAATAATTCTGTTATAATCTATTAATATTAATTAATAATTGCAAATAATATAACTTTATTGTCCTCATGACCACAAAGAAAATATAATGGAATTTCGTGTTATTTAAAATTATGTTTTAAGTTACTATATGGTAGACATAGATAAATTAGACAGATTTTAAGGAAATGACTGTCATGATCCAACTGGTCAGGACAAAGGGAGGATGTTCCATGCCTCTCTCTTCATCTCCTCCCTTCCTGCAACTTTTTCCATGTCTGTCAATATTCCCCAAACTGCTGGAATTTGCTGTCTTACAATGACAAATACTTGTGTTTCTGTATATGAGTCTAAGTCATGTAATCCAAAGTTTTTTTTTTCATGATAGTCTGTCTGTGTCTAATGGTCTCAACTCTGAAGACCCTGGTACAAAACGAACAGAAACAAACTGTGGTGAGTTGTGTTAAAGGCTTAGTTCACCCAAAAATGAAAATTCTCATTAATTACTCACCCTCATGTCGTTCCAAACCTGTAAGATGTTCATTTTTTTCGTTCATTTTCAGAAAACAAATTAAGATATATTTGATTAAATCCGAGAGCTTTCTAACCCTCCATAGACAGCAACACAACTGACACGTTCAAAGACCAAAGGTAGTAAGGAGATTTGTTAAAATAGTCCATGTGACATTGGTGGTTCAACAGTAATGTTATGAAGCTACGAAAATACTTTTTGTGCGCGTTTCTTTTCCTCTCGTGAATACCCTTAGTAGTGGCCTTCACTGTTAGACATTTCAAAGGGTTTTTACAGTAACTTACTGGCAACACTGTTGCCAGGAAGTTACTGTAAATAAGATTTACAGTAGCAAACTGTATTTCACTTACAGTTGGAAATCGTACTGTTTTACAGTAAATTACTGAAATGAAAATTCAATTCATCAGTATACTACTGTAATTCATTCATTTTAATATAGATTTCATTAGATTTGATTAATTTTTATATAGAACTCATTTGATTTTTACTCTACATAGGTACTACTGGCATTCAATTAAAACAGACACAATTATTACAAAATATAAAATGCTTTATTTAAAACATTGCATGTATAACACTTAAAAATACAGTCTTGCAATGCTGGAACAGTGCATCTTCACCGTTTCTCCTGTCTTAGGACGTTTTGCAGTGCATTATGTTGTGTCCTCTGGATTCATCCTCACAAAGAATCTTAGGCAACAGAAACATAATGGGGAAAAATGTCAAACAGCCAAAACATACATAGCCCTCTGCAAAACCTTTGCTCATCATCCACAAATGTCTTCTCTGAAAAACAAGAAGTAGAAATGACACACTTTTAAAAAGGCAAACCCCATATACACAAACCTCTCAAAACCATAGTTGTTCTCTTACCATGAATTATCGGTCTCAGTGTGGCTGGCATGTTCATGTCTTTCTTGATGCTTCATTGCAGTTGCCTTTAAAACACAAATACAAAAAAATGCAATAAATCTTAAATTCCATTAAAAACTATAACAAACTAATTCTAAAACTAGAAAAGGCAGCTAGTTTATTTTCTCAATAGGCTACTGGCCAACATTAACTACTAACACCTGAACTAAATTTCACATTAGTTAACCTAATGTTATTATAAGATAAGCGATGCTTGTTAAAAATCATTTTAATTCAGCAACTTAATTCAATAAGCTGACAAAAGTCGTTTGAAACGACAGCGCAGTTTACAATAGTAACGTTCTGTAACAGCCATGTTGATGAGTAAATGTTACTATGGGTTAAACTGGTGTGCAAAAATCTAACACAAACACACAGACAAACGTACATATATTCTTTACCTTGCTTGCTGGTCTTATCGTAAGGTGCATCGACACACAGCGCAGATGTTCTCCGGAACTCTTCCACTCTCCCGGGTTCATCCCCGGGAAAAACCCGCGGCGCTTTCCCGCTGCTTCCGTGTCTTCCTCGGACGCGAGTGGCGCGGCGAGGCGCGACTCGATAAAAAAACAATAAAGAACCCATTATATATATTATCTACAGTGAATGCGGTCAGTAAACTGATGCCCCGGTATATTTCTGATGTACAGATGACCTCCAAGCGCTCGCGCTGTTTCTGACACTAAGTACAAACGGATTTTCCAATCATTACAAGCGATGTAACACATGCAGTGTAGTCAGTCCCAAGCTGCTGCGGCGTTATAGACACGGTGCAGGGCAAATCGTGTCAATCCAAATGTAAGAAATTAGGAAAATAAAACAACCTCAATAGAATGGCGCCAAAGAGGCCGTTACAGCAAATACAGTAGTATACAGCAATTTAAAAAAAAATACAGTAAGTCTCTGTATGTGGGGCCTGACGTCACAGAAAATTCCCATGATGCAAAGGGTATTACAGTTATTTACTGTAAAGGGAATTTGCAGTATTATACTGGGTGATATACAGTAAATAACTGCAGAAATGACAGAAATGTCTAACAGTGTTGATCATAGTTCCCTTGCTATGGAGGGTCAGAAAGCTCTCGAATTTCATCAAAAATATCTTAATTTGTGTTCTGAAGTTGAACGAAGGTCTTGCAGCTTTGAAATGACATGAGGGTGAGTACTTAATGACAGAATTTTCGTTTTTGGGTGAACTATCTCTTTAAAATTGAATTCAATTTGCTCTAAAAAGTTATTTTTGTAAAATATCATCTGTATCTCATGATCATTTATTTTTCTTCTGTGCGCTAGAGACAGACTACATCAACCATGCCGACAGAAGTACAAACCACTGCATACACCAGAGCAGGTGAGTGATACAGCTGTGTAAATATGTTAGACACGTCTACTAATTTCTTTGTTTTTCTGAGTTGTATATCCAAATAAACCCTACTGTGAGGTTGTTTTCAGTGTATGGATTCAATTGAGTGCTTACTGAGCAGCTTAACAATGAATAGTAGACAATCAGCGCTTTGAAAGGTTACAGCTACAAAGTTGTTGATAAAAACTGGTGAAAAGAATATTCTGTTGCAATTCTACATTGCGGTGAGAGATTTTGTTGACACTTTCGATCACTTTTTTTTTCTATGCATGCGAGAGTCTCTGGAACAAAGAATAAACGAACTGCTTCAGTTTGAGATTTGAATAAACACATGTGCACTGGGGAGATTTAGACCGGCCTGTTGTTAGGAACCAAAAACAGAAACAAAGTCTACATTGTTCAAATATATATTTAAAATTGAATAACACATATAGCATACTACTTAAAAAAAAACTAAAACCGTTACTAATTCCTAGTGCGAACACATCAAAAAGTGGGAACTTTCACCAATAGTTTAAATGGAGTTCCAAATTCCACCAATGGAAATGTTCCTCCGGTGCGAAAGCACCTTAACCTGATGAGGTCTATTAGGCTATAGGATGTTTTGAGTTCTGAAACTCATCTGTCTTTACATATTGAGATTTAAAAAAAAACTTTTAAAACATGAATACTACACTAAATGCTTTTTCGTAGAATGAATCTATTGGTACTGGTTGAAGACAGTCTCACACGGTCAATATGAGATCCACAAGCCCAAAAGTGTTACATAAACTGTTCCAGCCCTCCTTCGGCCCTCGATTCGCTTCTTTCTCTTCCTTTGAAGTGAGTGAGCTGAGAGTTTGTTTCAATCACAGCTGGGCTCAAACCAAAAGTGCAGCCCTTCAAGCACAGATGGCAAACTCTGATTATATCGTTTCCCGAACTCGATCTGTTTAATATGACCCAGTTATTCTTAAAAGTGTCCGTTCCATCAAGCCGCCCTGCTCTGCCCCTAAATGTTCACTTATGTTTCCTGTTTGGAAACAGATGCGAAAAACGCAAATAAATCAGAACCACTGAGCCGACGAGGAATCAACCTGGGAGAAATGGAGTGTTTTCTAAAGGGGAAGACCCGTTTGCAGATGTGCATCTGGCCTGGGTGTGCTCAGCCCAGAAAAGATCCGCGCCTCAGGGAAACAGCAATCTTTAAACACAACAGTGCTTTTAGGGCTGTGTATCACCAGTAAAGTCAAGATACGATACGTATCACGATACAATACATATCACGATACAGAACTGCACTGAAATTCACCTCAGAAGAATTTAGTAAAATAGCTGTTTATTAAAAACTGCATACTATAGGGCCATTGCTAACTATTGGCAGAGCAGGCAGTTGACCTCTGCATTACGAAGGGCCTATATAACTGTACCACAGTACAATACAGGTAATGGCATTTGTATCATGTTTACATTTGGCACTCCCTGCATGTTGTTTTTAAGCCCATATAATAATGCACTGGTTCTAATACATTTATATTGTAATGTACTCATATTAATATATTTAAAAAATAATCTTAACATTGCTGGTAGGTTTTCATTGCACAAATTAACGCACTCTGTACTTTTAAAAAATAAATATAACAATTAGAAGAATTCTAATCTAATGCTCGTCTTCACTGTATCTCTCACGCACACAGGTTCACTCAAACAGATCACGTTGCAGGCCACACACATTCAGGAACAAACTTTTTAGCGCTGCCCCGCATTTTATCAATAAAATTGCTTAATCGCCCAAGAGCTACATTATCTTTCTCAACAAGGAGCTGGTAACATCATTGTTTCTAAAGGAATTTAAGCCACAGCTTCACTTTTAATAAGAAACGCGGCAAAAGGGTGGTAATTTATATATACACAGCCTCTCTCTCTCTCTCTCTCTCTCTCTCTCACTCTCTCTCAGGGTTGCCAGGTTTTCTATACTCAAAACTAGCGTTCCGGTGGGGTAAAATACACGTTTTTTGTCGGAGTCCCCCTGATGAAAGTCGCATTCCTGGGGCTAAATTTCGGACACGAAAAACATCCCGCGGAAAGAGCGTTAAAGTAGCTCAATTCCGCGGGAAAACCGCGGACTTGGCAACACTGCTCCCCCCCCCCCCCCCCCCCTCTCGTAAATGAACAGTTGTTGAATATCGAAGTGGAGATAGCTAAACTGCAAGCTAACCGGTGTTTTATCGCTGAATACACTTTTTAAAACACGTGTTTGTTTAATATTTAATATTGAAGTCACTGAACGGTCTAGAGTTTCCCCCCCCCCCCCCCCCCTTTTTCAGTTTCAAGACTGACTAGAAAAGAGAGTGAGTGAGTGAGTGAGTGAGTGAGTGTGAGAGAGAGAGAGAGAGAGAGAGAGGCGGCCAGAGGTGGAGCATTATTACGTGGGAAAATTAAAGCGTTCTTCTCGGTCAGCAGCTTTCTGAACATCTGGAAACCGTGATTGCACATGTGGTGACGGCGCATCACGCTTCTACCCGTCGCGTTTCCTGTTATGCCTCGCGTTTTTCGGTGTAAAAGTTCAGACACATTCAGCGGCGGGTTGAGACCAGCTCGCCAGCGCTCGTTTGCTCTGATATGAGGGTATCGTTCAGCTTCTTAGGTGTCTTTCTGTCTGTTATCTGTGGTAAGTTTTTTGTGCGTGTGTGTGCGTCGATAGAAAACTTCAGCTCTCATTTAACCTGAATAAGACATTGCATGGCAAATGCTTTGAAGGCTGCAGATGACCAACATGATCACAAACGATCTAATAGGATGAATGCTATTAGTCATCGTTTTTTTGTCCTTTTTTATTTATTTATTTTTTTTAAACTGAAGCAAGTTATGTTTGTTATTATTTTTAATAACCAAAGGCAGAGGGTTTCATTTCATTGCAACATGTTTGGACACCTCATATGCACATTTTGCGTAATTATATTTACATATGTGTGTGTATATGTTTATGTTTGTATTTATTTACAGTACTTATTTTTCAGATCCTGGCTATGGATATGGAGGAACATTTGGTATGTACATTTACTTAAGAAAGTTTATGTTGATGAACTAAGAAAATTACTGTAGGTATCAGCTTGACTATGACACTTAAGATAAATAGAAAACACCATTATGCATAACAGGATTACATCAAAGTTAATTATTTATTTCATTTTGTTTACATCATAGGCTGTGGTAATAAGAGCATCTGTGACACATACTGTTCATTTTGTGTGAACAGTTCCTTGAGAACTCAACGTTGCTATGGTTTGCTGGTGCAATTTTGTGAATATCATTTTGATCTTGCTATGGAGGCCATGAACAGTACCGACTGGTGTTCACTGGAAAAAGTAAAAAGGTACATTCTAAGGATTCATTATCAAATGCCATATAATACTAGATGTGTTTGATATTAGTTTGGTCACTCTTTCTCCATCTGTCTCTCTGGCAGTGCATACAACAATTTCACTGTGTGTACTGAGACTGTGGCTGAATGTCTGCTGCTTCCCTGGCCGAATCAGTTGGTTGAACATACATTTGTGAAAATCCACTCCGACTATTTTGAAGAATGCCCCACAGAGGCACTGAGAGACCCCCCTCCCAGCATCATCCTTGCCCTTGTCATGACCCCCATATGCCTAATCCCTGTTATGGTGGTCCTAGTTGTTCTCAAGACTAAGAATGGAGACAGGCGGTCCTAGACGTCCAGGTGCAAGATTTTATTCTTATTCCTTCTTCTGCTCTGTTTCTTTTTCATCCGGGATGGTATCCCACCCCGGGATAATGTCCTGGCTCAACACTCCCCAGTGAATGTGCACCTGGGCATCTCCAGGACTGACTAAACCAGGACGGAGGATGAGCATTTGTTCTGGGGGTGATCTCTGACTGGAAAATGTTACTGTACTTCAGTGAAATAATTGTTGGTTAGAAAGGTATATTTATCATTAACATACAGCTCATGTGCATTACAGATATTTCACAGCATTATTATATCCAAATTGCACATATGCATTTTGTTGTCTTCAGGATGTAAATACACAATCCAATGAAATGTGAAATGGCAATGGAAAAAAGATTCATTTGAAGTATTCAGACAAATTGTGTACATAACCAGATGTACAAAACAACAATGCAGAACCACAAACTCATTTGTGTCCACTTTATGCACTGTAAGAAATCTTCAACCCATGTTTTAATGTAGATTTTGATGTTAGATAGGTGACAAGAGCTATTTAGCTGACTCTTAGAATAACATCTTTGTGATTTCATTTCTATTTTGACACAAGTCATAACGATTGACTTTTTAAATTTATTACGACAGCTATTGAGGAATTAAGCATAAATTAATCAATCTGAATGCATGACAAAACAAAGCTGACTGAAAGCCACCCATTTCAGTAGGCAGCTTATTAAATAACTGTTTATTTATGTAAGTTAATGACATGCAGGTGTCTCTGAAAAGTAAACTTTTAAGAGGGAAGGTAATGTCAGAAAATGGAGGTTTAAAAAAGACTGTAATGTCCACTTTAATTTTACTGTGCCCCTCACACAGAACTGCATTGTACTTTGCTTACAATATAATTACTGTATCAGTGTAGTCACATGAGGAAGACTGGCATTAGTTTGTGTTTTATATAATTATTTCAGTAACTGATTATGAAGGATGAGTCTTATATTGAGACAAGTTTATGTCTGTAGATTATTCTCTCTTTTTTATAGACCAACCATTTTTAGAGCCTGTGAACTATTTTTTAATTTTATACTTCACCTCCTACTTTGATTTGAATAATTAAACCACATTTTACCTGGTGTCTGTTGTTGTGATTTTAGTAAAGGTGTCCTTGTTTTGTGAAGAATGTATCATATTTTGTTGTGCCTCTTAACATAGAAAAGGTAGCTACATGTTACTTTGCTGACAGAGAGCTCAAATATTCCAGCTCAAAGTTCAGACAGAAGGGTGGATGTTGGAGTCTAAGAGCGGAAAATGCTGGAATAGTGAGGGAAAAAGCTGAGTGTCTAACATGTTCCAGTGAACTCTATTAAAGTCAATTAAAAGTACAAGATCTTGTTTGTTTATAGTATGAAACACTGAAATTCTGATAAAATCACTGCCGGGAAAAAAAAAAAAAAAAAACAGCTGAAACAATCCTAAACTGGTTTAATATGGTCTCCTAGGCAGCCTGGCCAGCAATACAAAACCTTAAACTTAAACTAGTTTAAGATGTGTTTTTATACTGTTGACTGCCTTAACTCTGTACAACATTTCTTAGATGTGAGACTCTTCCACTGTAAAACACACACTCAAAGTCTTCAGCGAAACATTGTGTTTGTGGGGACTCGGTTTGGCAGGGTGTGGTGGGAACGCTTGTAATCACCCTCCTCCTTTGTCTCGTTGTTCGGCTCTCCTCCGGCTCAGGTCAGGCCTTCCATACGTCCAGCCCTCCTCCAGCAGCTCATCCAATCCGGCGTCAGTCTCTCAGGTCCCGCGGGAGAGGACACACCTCACATCTTAACCATTCAACCATTCACAGCTGGCCAGATGCTCCAAGCCCTCATTACCGCCAGATCTCACTGTCAGATCCCTGGCACTGATCCAAAACACAGATGCACATCTGTACCCTCCCCTGGCCAGCGACTTATGCAATTACCAGCTTACAGTTGTATTGTACAACACTACTCACTTCTCACGATTTTTATTCCATTAAAACGATACACACGGAATTCACATTACGGATTCATTAGCCTATATAAAAATGAACTTAATTTGAATGCGTTTCCAAGTACACTTTTCAATAAAATGTTAATGCGCTGGCTTGAAGTTAATTTTGTTTATTCATGTTTCTATTTCAAACTCTTTTTTATTTTTAAATAAAATCTTAATTCAATGGACTGACAGAAAGGGAACGGATTGTGAAGGTTTTATGTGATATTGCTGCCACCCAGTGGTTAGGTTCAAAATTGAACTATTGGGCATGTATTTCATGTCATCATAGGGGGAGCACTTTCTGCTGTTTTTGTCAATGATGGTATATGGTTCAACCAAAATAATAATAAATATTTGTCCAGTTTGATGTTCACGAAATGCAAGACAATCTAAAAAGCATTAAGTCTAGTAGAATGAGTCTTTATTGAGGTTCTTATCACAAAAGAGATCAACGCATTTTCACTTAGCATGCTTTCAGAGCATGTACAGGTAAATGCTACTGAATCTCCAGCAATGGATTCCCGTCAAATCACTTCTGACCACTGGATGTGGAGTTGCAGCCTGTAGCTGAGTTAAGGATAAAGAATGTTGCATCTTTTGCAGTTTCACCTAACATTTTAACAAAGAAACAATGTTCAAGGTGAGACATTTACTTTGGTTGCGCAGATTGATGGAATGAAAGAATTCTTGACATACCCAAAGCTGCACATGCTCCTCCTTTAACTGAAACATTAAAGAAATAGAACAAAGACAATTTAGTCAGAGATTCAACTGAATCCAAAATTATGTTAATTCCAATTCCATTTTTGATAATGATGATGATATGGCTTACCAAAAGAAGAAACTTTCAGTTTCTCTGAGGCACTATAACAAGCAGCTTGGGGAGGAAAAAAAAACATGTCAAACAGGTCTTAAATGGACATGGGAAAACACATGACAACAACCAGTGACAAAGGGAATCTGAAAATAAGGTAACAATGAATAAGTGAATTCAAAGATATGAAAACATGAACATAAAAAAAACTTAGAACAGGCATGTGAATTAATAAGACAATATTTAACAATGTATTTTTACATTCCAGAGAACTTTTTATTTACAAAGTGTCTTCTGCACTTTGCAAAGACAGAGCAGTAGTAATACTCTAGACTTACTATGTTACATTTACTTCAGTAACTTTTTGGAAAGTATGTTTCTGTCCTTTTACCAAATTGTCAGAAACACTGTGGTGAGTTGTGTTTAAATTTTCCTAATAAGTATATAGATATATTTTTTTTATGATACCATCACTGTACCATGGTACTTTGACAATACTTTAAAACCACTGTTAACAGAGTGCATTTTAATTTGTTTACTTCTACTTGCAGTTTTTGTACTAGTACATTACTCACCTGTGGCACCATTTCCAACAAAAGAAGAAACAGGTCCAATCGAACTACAAACGTCTGAAGAAAGAAATGAAAATTAGCACATAAAAGACTTAAATCACATAATAGCCTGAAAACAAAGCTTAGAGACACTTACTGAAGGAATTCTCATCCTTTTTCCCTTGTGTTCCCATGTTGGCAAAGCCTTGGAAAGACATGCTTGCAACTTCAGCTTGTATTGATACAATAGACTGCTCTAGAGTAAAAGAATCCGTGTTAAATACTTATAAGAAATGAAAGCAAAACCAAACAGACTGGTTGTACAAGACACATAAACTTCCCCACCTACTTATTCAGTCACTCTAATAATGTGAAGAGTAAATTATACATATAACAATAATGCAACAATAACAATCATGTGACTAATTTTCACCAGCATGACAAAATTTTGCTTTCATTCTAAAAAAAATTTTTTTCTATTCTTCCAGCTGGAAGTCACTTCAGACACAGAAGACTAACACATTTATTTTAAAATAAATACCTAGATGATCATGTTTAAAGCAACCAAATTGCATGAGGCTTGCATGTGCTTTACAGCCTTCTTCAATTTGATTGGCTACACACATACTGGCCTGACTGCCTCTATCAAAGGAAATGAAAACTATTCACTTATGTAATAAAGATGACAAAAAATATTTAATAATTATGAAAGCTTGTAAAACTCATAGAACTAAATGATCCTATATAAAGTAAAAGGGATGCATGTTTTGAAAATCATTGGTTGAGAGGTTTGAAGAGGGTGGGGCATATGGAAGGCCTGATTCATTCAAATCCGTAAGATGTAGCTATTGCTGTTTACACCAATAGATGGCAGCAATACTATTGAAATTCTTTGTTTTCATACGAGAAAACTGGTTTTGTTTATTAGTATTTTGTTATGGCTATATGTTATATTTGCTTGTTTTTCATTTTTTAAATAGTACGAAAATATGCAGCCAATTTCTTTATTTGTTTTATTTAAAAGAACAGTCATATACTGTATCCCCCTGCAGCACCTCAACACTTCAACTGTCTATCAGCAAGGCACAATCAGCATTGTAATACACTAAAAAGCTAAAGAATGCTGTTATTAAATGAAGCACTGTATGTCAGATCAAGGCGTTTAAGGGAGCTCAGAGTTCAGTGTTTCACTGTGTCAAACTAGGTTGTTGTTGATACAAGCCGTTACCCATAGAGAGGGCCAGAGTGTTGTCAGCTCTGCTGGTGTGAAATGTGGTCTGGCCTGAGGTGAGCCAGTGTATTTCATTTGGACAATGACCATGGCGTTGTGGTTTCAGACAGGCAGCAGTGGTCAGAGGGGGAGGGTGGGATGCCACATCGTTAAAATGTCTTTCACCAATGGCATGCTAGGAACTGTTTGTTGATCGTCATAGTGTTACACAATATGTCTTCCCACTCTTCAATGGATATTCAATGGGAAACTACAATTAACCATAGTAAACAAATGTTATTTTTCTTCTGCTGTTCTTCAAATTGTTAAATAATATAACTGCCGCCCTTTCTCTTGTAGTGAAGAGTTAAATCAAGATGCTTATGACGTTTATCACAGTTTCCCTCTAAGAATGGTTGAATTTTACTTGCAAAAACATGTAAATGCCTGCAGACATTTTACTGTTGTAATTATATATAATTATGCCATAGCTAACGCAACTGCAGCTGTCCTATGAATCACAATGAATGTAGTTATAATACCAGCTCAAAAGCATATCTGAAAAAAAAAATGCAGTACCCCATTCAAAAGTTTGGGGTCATTTTTTAAATGTTTTTGAAGCCTCTTATGCTCACCAAGGCTGCATTTATTTGATCACAACTAAAGTTAAAACAGTAATATTGTAAAATATAATTACAATTAATTAATTAAAACAACAGTTTTCTATTTTAATATATGTTGAGATGTAATTTATTCCTGTGATGCTGAATTTTCAGCATCATTACTCCAGTCTTCAGTGTCATATGATCCTTCAGAAATCATCCTAATATGCTGATTTGCTGCTCAAGAAACATTTATTATTATTGTCAATGTTGAAAATTGTTGTAATGCTTAATATTTTGGTTAAAAAAAACGTTTATGATTCTTTGATAAATAGAAAGCTCAAAAGCATTTATTTGAAATAGAAATCTTTTGTAACATTGTAAAAGTCTAAACTGGCATTTTTGATCAATTTACTGCATTGTTGCTCAATAGATTTCAAGTTTGATTGATTTAATCTTTTGAGCTCACATTTTATTTTATTCTGTATTTTATTTAAAATCCTAACCAGTCAGTCCAACAAAAACTACTTGGACAAGAAGTGACTATTTTTTCTGAACACATCATATAAATACACCTCTTACTAAAATGTATGCATAGAATACTGGTCATAAATGCAAATTAAATTACTTTTGTTGTCCAGTCGGTTACTGGTATTGGTAAATCTTTATGGAAATTTATTCAGAACCTCTGAAACCCTGAGAACAGAACATTGACTCATCATCATGACTAAGTCTTTTGCCTTTGGGCCATCTCAGTTCCTGTAAACCATCAGTATGCACTGCAGTTTCTTTTTGCTACTCAGAAGAAGATGAGAAGATGGGGTTATCATACATCAAGTGTAATGAAAGACAATGAAATGTCAGGACCAGTGATTTAGAGAATAATTTTCCACCTTTAGCAGCCAGAGCTCATCGTAAGAGACATCAAACAATGTAAAACGCACCTGAGCATGAGCTGTGAGACCTTTTAGATATTTTTTACATTCCTTCTTCAAGACGGACGGATCAGTGAAAACCACAAAATGAGTAATGAAATGATCTCTGGGATACTTACAGTAAGCTAGCACAAATGGAAACAATAACAGGCACACTGAATGCATGACGACATGCTCATGTAGTTGGGCAATATTGAAAGTCTTCATTTCACATGCACTTTGTCCCACATTATGTGGCTTGTATCACTATCGATCCTGTAATTTGATTGGTCAAGCAGCTTTTTTGTATTTAAAAATGTGAAGTACAGTTTTTAGAAAGCTATGTCATACACAAGAAGCTGCAAATGGTGCACTCAATCCCTCCTGGGAAGTTTATATTTACAAGTTGAGATATCGTACTTGTGATGTCAAGTGAGTTCTTTGGTCAAAGCAAGAAAAAAATCAGCTCCACTGCTACAAAATCATCAGTGAATTGCAGTGCAATTTTCATTGGTGGGTAAAATATCCAAACTGGCCCAATTTTGTCTGAACCTAATGCTAAATTAATCCTTTGTTTATTGAACTGTCATTATGAACTGTAGTTTGCATATTGGTATGGCAAATTACATGCAGCCTAATCCTTAGCAGAAGCACGATATTGCTTAATCAGGAATGACTGCCCTCTATGGAGGCTCAAATGACCTGAAAAAGAATATTTCCTGTTAATGAGAAGAATTATTTTTTGTCTTTCTGTTTTGGTCTCCATCTGATGTGAGTATATTTACACGTCGTCTGAGAACCCAAGCAGAAACTTACGCTATTATTTTGACTAGGCTGTGTTTGCTGCAGCGTGAGAAGCCAGAGGAAGTGTAGGTGATCTGCGTCTGGTTTACCACTGCATGGCTTCTGCTCTCAGCCCGTCTAGTGGAGGCCGCAGCCAGAAGCGGCCCAGCCGAATGCTGTAATTTAGACTGTGAAGGTGGCAGGGATCCAACTAGAGGAAACAGTCTATCTCCTCACTGCATCCCTGCAGTCGTGAGGCACCTCCCACAACATCTTATACAAACAGGCCGCCTATGTTTTCCTCAGCGGAGCTCGCTGTTGAGGCCTCTGAGGAAGCTGTCTGTATGTTTCTGACACTCAGATGGGCCTCCCCTTCCTCTGTCTGCTCCTACCTTCTGTTTTGGTTTGGGATGTGCGCATCCTTTACGTTCCATTAACGGTCCAATAACAGGACAGAAAAGCCATGAGGCTCATGGAGCTCATTTTACTGAAAAGACAAATTTAGTTAATTTACTTCAAGCTTAGGTATACAGTGCATTAGAAAGAATTCTTACTTAAGTGTTCTTATTTGATACTTCAAGAAATGTCTGATAGACGTTGTTCATTATTACTGCAAAAAATCTTGACTTGCCCCTCAGTTTGTAAAAATAATAATTTCAAAAAATCATGTACAATCAAGTCATTTATTTATGTAGCATGTATACAATAGAGCTTTGCAGCTTTGCAATCTTAAACAAAGCTAGTAACAGAATCAAATCAGGCTGATGGGTCGTTAACACAAACTGATGATATTCAGTTTTAAATTACTTGGCACAAGCTGATTGGTTCATGTTGCATACACAGCCAATAAGCTTACTGCTTTACATTTAAATGGCTGGTTAGCATTCACTAGAGCATTTCACAGTGAACTTTCAGAGTTACTGCTTAATTCTGAAAAAACAGAGAGGAGAGTCCGTGGCCTTGGCCCTTGGCGCTCTCAGTAGAAAGTTCCTGTACTTGCTTTGCAGCAGCAGCAATAATCTACAACAAAAGCAATAACCAACAGCAGCAGCAGCATTGCAGATTTATTCCGCCGAGACCAAATACATTAACACTGTCATATCCATTGCTAAAATCTTCAGAGAGTTGTCATAATAGAACTTTTATTAGAATTATTCACAAGAACATACAATTGATATTAGGATGTAATATAAGGTGGATATTAGGATGTAATATAATATAGGAATGTGATTATTAATATTGCATTAAATACCCATGCTTGAATTGAAGTGACTGTCCTCTGTCCGCATGTTCAGTGATGAAGTGTTCAAAGCAAGTATCCTGAGACCACATGTTAAACCATTCAACTGACAAGCATATAACCGTCTCCAGATGTCATGTTTTAGGTTTACGGTAAGAAATATTTTAATGAGGTTGTGCAACATTGTATAATCGTGTAAATTATCCCTCTCTCAAAAGCAGTTGTCAAATTGTGTTTTAGATTGTATAATTAGTGTAATTACATTGTGCCAAAGACTTTTACAAGGAGTTTAAGAAAACTAGAAAACAAGAAAATAATAGTAGAGACTCACCTGTTGTTGATTTTTACTTATAAAAGGTCCAAAAGTACACTATTCCTGTTAACCTGTAAAACAGGCTCTTCTTGTAAACAAAATCAGCAGGGGAAATTGCAGCTTACTTCAATACACAAAGCCATTTTCAGCCAAAGGTCACTGTTGTGATATTCATTTTCGATGGACAATGCCAAAAGCACAGGCCACTGACTCTGAGCATGCAATCATCTCCTCGAGTTTGGAGAATGCTGGCTGTAAATGTATACATCCCTGAATATAAACATAATGCAGTATTGTTACCCTTCCATGCAATTAAGTAATCAACACACAGTAGATCATGAGGAAAATTACAGTGACTGTGAAAGTCACCAACTACGTATGATATATATGATTCAGATATACAGTACATACATATTTTGATATTTAAAAAAATTTGCCTATAAATACATTGCTTTATGAAAACAATTGCATTTCCTTTTGCAAAAATGGTTTATCCATAAAAATTCCACTGTCATCTGCAATGACCATTCATTAAGTGTGGAAACAGGCTGGGACAGCGACCATTAATGAAGACAGAAATAGTGAGCAATGTTTCACTATAAAAACACTTATAAGCTGTAAAGTTCCATTGCAAATGAAAAGTTTTTGTGGTTGTTTGCTACAAATCGCCGCGTTTAGCTGAATATTAAATGTTACTACCAATCAAAAAGACCACTATTCTCATTTCTTACAGATGAGACATTTTCCGATATCCCATTAACACCCTAGTGTTTGTTTTGATGACTGTCTAGTCAGAGTTGAATGGAAAATAAAGAGAGAAGCTTATGTCATAATTCCACCATATGTACAGGAATGAGGGATCGGTTTAAAGTAGATGTGTGTCAGTTATGCTGCCTCATTAAAGCATAGTTCTTCCAAAAGGAAAATCCCCCTTTTAAATTCTCTACTATGCCTTTTTGCCTCCAAAAAAAAAAAGGAATAAGAGGGAAAAGTGGGGTAATGGGATTGGGAAATGGGATTTAGTCACAAGTGGGATTCATTTTGTACTCTTAGAGCTTCTAAAAGTTCAAATGAATCCAAACAATAGCACATTTACTATGTCAGCACAGAGAAAGACTTTAACTGCTGGACATGAACATTATGTAATCCCACAGAATAGCATGGTTGACATGCTAGCCCTTATCTGCACACTCACATACACCTAAACACACGACACTTCTCAATTACGGCTCACTGAGATGTTGCATTCCTCACACTGGTATATTTAAAGAGAAAAACAGGTCTGTTCTGATTAATAAATAAATAAATAAATAAATAAATAAAAATGCAACCAATTGCATGGTAAAAGAAAGTACGACTTGGACTGCATTAAATACATGTTTACCTTGCAACAAAAACACAGTGCAGTGAATATTTGGATAGCATGAAAACAGTACAATTCAATTTTGTATGCTGACCTATTTTGGTTCTGTGTTGGGTTGCCACTCGATGAACCCCACACTTTCGGTAAAAGGCGCCTCTAGCTGGCTTTGTGTTTACATGATTTTTTAAAACTTCCTTTAACTATTTCTTTCGCACAAATTATGTTGCTCCATCAATGTTCAATTAACCAAAAATTAGTAAATTCTGATATCATACCCGAAGTCTTATATTATGGGGCGAACATATAAATAAATAACTTTCTGTAGCCCCACTGAACTCCATTGTAAACAGCGACTCACATTCCTTATTTGCCATAAAGCATTTTCACTGTCCATTAAAAAGCAGCATGAAGGGTGGAGTCGGGGGGAGTATGGCAGCATGGTAGGGGGAGTTTACAGAAGCAAGACCTGAAGGAGAGCGGGGTGTGGCCACATCTGCGGCGCTCTCATCTCCTCCAGGGGAGTGTCTGTGGTACTGTGGCCTCAGCACACGTGGGCCAGAGCGACGAAAGAGAGCAAGGAAGATAGTTTTACAGAGACAAAATCTTCCACCCACCTGGCAGGCCAGTGCTCATAAACAGGACAGTTACACAAACCTGGTGTCAGACTGTAGCTTTGACAAGACTCAAGTCAGGACACAGGAGGCTGGCTTACAAAAAAGGGGCTGAAACACACACTCAGGCACAACTGCTGTCAAACACACGTACATTGCCAACAGAAACTACATTAGACAGGAGACTGGGACACTGCTGTGTTCGGGGAGCAGGGATTTACTACAGGAAGTGAAGAAGAGAAAAACCTGGATGGACACCCTCTGCAGTCTCAGCGGCCTGGACCCTCTCTGGGTGAGTCTCAGATAACTGATGGGGAGGTGATATGTAGCTCTAATGAGATAAACTCAATCAATTCAATAGCCATTTAAAACTTAAGTTCAACAGATATGAAGGTTTTAAAAAAAAATCACTGCATGTTAGTGAGATGGCACAAACAGTGCCCAGTCATATATTTCTGTTATTTATGCCCATTTATTCTTGTAAGTGCTCATGGTTTTTGACAGTAACAGCATTTAGTGTGAGTCATGCATTTCTCAAACAATGATTCATTGACTAAGATTGAATGCGGGACAGTTTTAATGTTACCCTGTTTAATTCACACATAACCTGTGTTACATGTGTGAGAACATATTTTGCGATTGTGTAAAAAGATTATTTGTGTGCTTTAACTTAATCAAAAAGCCGTACTCTGGTATCATTAAGAGTGCAGAGCATGTAACTGTACTTTAGCCCATATTTTGAACAATGATTACAGATCGGATGATAACCAGTGTTGGAATTCAGGTTAATAATAAAAGATGAATGCTCTCCTTCTCTTATTTTGCATAGTATAGTAGGTCATTTAAAATCAGGTGTAATGATATTGGTGTGTGTGAAAGAGCCAAGCAAATGTTGTTCCAGGCCCTGTGCCCACTAAGGTTCTTCAGGGCACAACATACTCATTTAGCAATATTTACCATTTCACAATGACGGTGGAACAGATGATGTACATTCAATAAGTAACTGACCGCATTCTGTGGATGATTTCAAAATGCTACATATGCATCCCAGCTATTATGAAACCTTCTCAAAATTTGTAACATAAATGTTCTTGCAGTAATGTTAACAGAACAATCTTTCAATTTTATCAAATATAAAATGTTAACATGAAAATGATTCATACATTATCAGTCATACAAGACTATGAATGGGAGAAACTGCAACCTCCAAAACGACAGAAGTCCCGCCTTCTAAATAAAAGAGCCAATGGCCAGTTGGCCCAGAGCTCGCATCACTGCAGCTGCTATTTCCATAGAAACAGTCAGTGTCCTTAGACGTGATTTAGCATTTTAAATGCTATTTCAGCATCATAATCAACATTCATTAAACAGTTCATGTCATATTTTTGTTGCAGGTTTGAAAAGTTATTGAAATGTGGGTTTTGAATGCAGTTTTTGAGATCTAGTTATTTTCTCATTCAGATTGTGTTGGTCTTGCGTGCCTGAAATAGCTGCCCGGAGGCATTGCAAATGTGGCCGTTGAGTGAACCAACTTTCCTAGATGAAGATTTTTGTTTAATCCTCTATGATTCATTAGTTATAATTGCTTATTTAATCATTTTACTTTGTATTTTACTATTGTTAGAATGTATTTTTGCCCAGTCCTGTGTAACCCAATGAATGTTTTCCAGAACATTTATATAATCAAGGAAAATGTTCCATAACTTATGCAGATAACATTTTCATAACATAATGGGAACATAAGAACAACATTATTAGAATATTAAACCGTTAGCTGGGAAAACGTGTGGGATGAGATAAAGAAGTCAAAGTAGTAAGCATGTCTGACAGCAGCAATCTGGCTGAACCTTTTGAACCTTAAGTTAGACTGACTTCTTATGCCTAGCGTCAGAGATTGTTCCAATTGGCCATTTCCAAGAGAAGTGACCAGAGATGTCATCCTCATAAATGTCCTCCAAATAAATCCAAACATCAGTGTCAGTATCATTTTTAAACTGTTTTTAAACTTTATTTGTGCTGACCGGCAGTCTGAACTCCTACACGTGCAGGAAGGGTACATACACCACTCTGAATCACTTCCTGAGACTGTGGTTGCCATTGGGTTTAGACCAGTGCAAACATAGTTTTGGAGGATGCAGGACGGGTAGAAGCTGGTGTCTTTATGCTCCATTGAACTCCCTGTGGAAAACTGCGACTGTGACTAGGCTCTGCCACGTGAACGAGAATCTCTTTCCCTTCCTGGGCCCAGACCGCAGTACACCCCCTCATAGATGAGGACATATCCTGACCAAAACAACAACGTAACGAACCGAGTGTCTCATCTTGAACCTGCAGTGTGTGTCTGGATTGCACTTGCTGGGATTTAGATATTGGTCTAAATAAAGGTAAAATGCCAGAAGACACAAATAGATCACTTAAAATAAACATTTTTCATCATTTATTCACCATGTCAAATTCATATAAGTTCTTTTGTGGAACACAAAAGGAACATTTGTGAAAAATATTTTGGCCTGAATGAATGAAAGAAATATCATAAAAGCGGTCCGTGTGACTTTTACGCTATATATTGCATATGAATTCATAATTTTATGTGAGATAAAGTCCAAAAAAAGTCAATAATTGATGAAAGTCTTGACAGCTCACCGTAGTGCATTCATGAGAAAAGTAAAGAGGTTTGATTTAGGAATGAATGAATCATTTTTATGAATCAGTTCAGCCAGTTCACAAAACAATTCTGAATGATTTGTTCACAAATCCGACCAGTCCAGTTCTCAAAATTCCACTAACTAACAAAACGATAAGCTTGCAACTGTGAACAGTTATTGGATGAAAAGATTATATATGAATAACAAGCAAAATATTCCTCACACAAAGCTACTGTATGACTACAGAAGACTTCAAATACAGTAAATAGTGTATAGACTATTTTTATAAATACATCCTGTTTTTAAGCATGAAAGCTTCATTCCCAGTTTGTTGTATTTGACTCTTCGCAAACACCCACCCCCATTCGTTTCTATGCCCGACAATCCATACCACTCTCAAGCCACATATCATGATCTCAAGCAGTGAAAAATACATCGTGGAGCAAAGAGAAAACTGACAACCCCCCGACAGACAAGACAGAGCAGGTTACTTTTGGTATAAAACAAAAGTCTCAGCTTTCAAATTGTGTAATTTTGTAAGAAATTCAAACAATAAATACTGTTTATGGCTCTTTAATGTGTTGTGACAGATCGCTGTAGCGCCTCAGTTCAAGCGGCACATGAACTGATCATCTCTTCCTCTTTACTAGTTATAGCATGAAATAAACATGAATGAACATCAGAAGGTATCTGGTTTCAACCGCGGAAAGATGTCAATACACTCCATTTTTCAAGTCCACCGACGTTAATCTGCTCACCTGTCTGGTTTGTTTGTCAAAAATGGCAGATTCGGCGTTGTGATTGGTTAGATTGCCTGTCAATCAAACTCCCAGCGAAGGGTCAAAACGAAAAGTAAAAATTCAATCAGTAAAAAAACTTATTTTCATGTAAGAAAGTAAGTTAGAGGTTTGGAATGACGTAAAGCCAAGTAAATATGATTTTTTTTTTTGTTTTGTTTAGACAATATACTGAGAAAAATTAAAACCGAAACCTCAGGCAATGGCTGTACTGTTGTATGTACAGTACATAAGCAAAGAAGCTTACACAGAGATGTGTTTGGTGCTCATGGTCCTTCTCATGGTGCATATGGGGTTTACATTTTGGCTTGCCAAAGGTGCGCTTCTTATGTACTGCCATACCACAGGGCTCCTTCCAACCAGCATGTAGTATTTATCAGAGTAGTGCCATTGCCGAAATAACCACAGCATAAAACACAGCCAAACAAGTTCTCATCAGTTCAGAGAAAGAAAAAACATAACAGCTCTACAGCTGCGTTTGGACACCAGCCGGTTTTCCAACATAGAAAGGCCAGAAATAACTGAAGAGATAGTGTGTGAATTACTGATGTCTGAATAGAACAAACTTGTGAAATTCAACTTGAAGTCTTGGCAATGATGCCAAAATGGGATTTTGCCCAACTTTGATTTAATCAAAATGCACAGAACAGTATTTTTGTCACAGACCACAGCTTTGCTTTAAGTACATACACACAAACTCTGATATTCAAACTATCACTCTTCAGAACCAATGTGCACAAGTTGTTACTCAACATCAATATTTGTACACACTATGTGCTTTGAAAATTGGTCTGCTGCTGGCAATGCTTCTGAGTGGAAACAATAACAGCGAAATATTGAAAGTAATTTGTTTCTTTGCAAGTTACGTTTGTGGAAATTGTGAATTTTCTACAATCAGAATGTGGAATTCTAAAAAAAGAGTGCACCTTTAATATATAGAACAGCCTGTCATGTACATTTGTGGAGGCAGAACTTTTTTTTTTCTGTCATGACATTTTTAGTCATTTAGCAGACGCTATTATCCAAAGCGACTTACAAATGAGGACAATGGAAGCAATCAAAATCAACAAAAAAGCAATATCAGCAATATCAGTCTCAGCTTAACACAGTACACGTAAGAAGTTTTTTTTTTTAATTATATAGAATAGAAAAAGAATATTGCAAGCTAGTGTTAGAGGCCTTTTTTGCTTTTGTTAATAGTAAAATAAATAAAAAGAAAACAGATAGAATACAAAAGGATTAAAGAAGCTAGTGTTTTTTTTTCTTTAATAATAGAATTAGAATAGAGAGTGCTGTAGAGTTAGAGGGTCACATAAAGAAAAATAGCAACCAAGACAAATTCAGCTATACTCATATAATCACTTGGCAAACAAAATGATATTCCACAGCACAGAAAACTGTGAAGATTTATCACAGGAGTTTTACCTTTCACCTTTGTGCTACTTCACACAATTTGTCTGTTCTCACTGCAAGAGAAATAATATAAATCACACACAGATATTATATACAGATATAAAACACACAGGGCCATTTGGACTGAACAAACACTGGGGAGCGTCAATGGACATCAAGGAATCTGTTTCTTATCTTTTTTTTTTTTTTTTGCATAAAGTAAGTCACTATGAGTGCAAAGAGTTAATACAATCTAATGAGCTGTAAAATGTGCTTAAGTAGTTGTTAATAATTACACAATCCTAATGTAACAAGTTAACGAGTTACAGAAGACTAATGGTTTAACTGTGTTTTCAGGACTGGAATGTCACATGGTACACAGCACACCCAGACCTGACCCAGTGCTTCCAGCACACAGTACTGGTGTGGTTCCCCTGCTTCTATCTCTGGGTTTGTGCCCCTTTCTACTGCTTGTATCTCGGATTCTATGACAATGGACGCATATCTTTATCCAGTCTCTGCTGTGCCAAGACGGTGAGTCATACTGGTCATATCAAGACTTGACTGAATTCTAGTTACCACCTCAATAGTTTGACTTGAATATAGCATCAATCAGCTGAAAAACTCACAGGCAGTGAGAAGAAAAACAGATCATATCAAGTTCAACATAGTTAACATGCAAATTAATTCCAACAGCGCATACAGTACTGTTCAAAAGTTTTGGGCAAAGTAATATTTTTATTTTTGAAAGAAATGAAGACTTTTATTGAGCATGGACACATAAAACAATCAAAAGAGACACTAAAAACAATGTTACATTTTTTTTTCTTTTGAACTTTTCACCAAAGAATCAAGAAGATTTTATTTTTTTTAAGACATTCAGCAGCGCAACTGTTTTCAACATTGATAATAATAGGAAATGTTTCTTGAGCAGCAAATCAGAATATCAGAATGATTTCTGGAGGATCATGTGACACTGAAAACTGGAGTAATGACTGGTTTTATCACCACAGGAATAAATTACATTTTAAGATATATTCAGATAGAAACATTTATTTTAAATGATAATAACATTGCACAATAATACAGATTTTTACTGTATTTTTAATCAAATAAATGAAGCAAAAACATTACAAAATTGTACAACTCCAATCTTTTGAACAGTAGTGCAAGTAAATATATTCTGGGGGTCATGACACCTCAGTGTTGCAGTTAATGCTTACATGTCCGTGTGTTTGTGTTGTAGGGTTTGGGTCTCTGTCTGGCCTCCTTTGGTTTGCTGGAGATGGTCTATTTGCTGGTGGAAAAAAGCGGAGACATAGAGCGTCACATGGTCTTTCTCCTGAGCCCTATAATTCGCAGCCTTACCATGGTAAATCACACAATAAAAATTACTATTAATTATATTCATAATTATGTGTAAACAGTGTAAAACTATAAGCTATCAAACTATTCATGGCTGTTATGACCAAAACATGTTGATTTTTTATTTTTTCCAATGGGACTCTTTTAGAGGATAGTTTTTTTAGAGGATAGTTTTTAGAGGATAGATTTATGATCCGTTATATTTAAGCTTGAATGAACAAATCTCTTTGTGGCTAGACGTCTGGCAGAAATTTCCTGAAGGGATCAGGATAAATAAGCCTGTTTTACCTCTGGTCACAGCAGAACCACAGTGTCAACAGTGGTTGTAGTAAATGACTTTTTCTTTTTCCCAGATCTGTCCAACAAGATAAGTCAGTTTTAATGTCCTGACACAGACTAAACATTCACAGTAGTCTTTGCAAACTATTATAGAATCAATACATTTTGCTTGAGAGATTTTTGGCATCAACATCTAAGGTCTAAGCTGCCTAATGGTATTCTGTCCTGTTCTTCTAGTGTGTTTTGGATTTCTCAAATTGACCGTGACTAGCATACTGACCGAAATACACTCTGTCTTCAGATACTGGCAGTGTTGGTGATCCACTTGGAAAGGCTGAGGGGCTTTCGTTCCTCCATTTTTCTCTTCCTGTTTTGGATGCTGGCAGTGATCTGCTCGCTGGTGCCTCTCAGAGCCAACATACAAGCCATCATAGACGAGGTCTGTGTATCCCCAGTATATCCAACTATTGTATAAATGTAACATTTACACTTAAACTGAGGACAATAGAAGCAATCAAATCAACAAAAGAGCAACAAAATATAAGTCCTGGATAGTCTACCACAGCACAGGAAGTATGTTTTTTTTAAATACTAAATAAAAAGAATAAAAAGTAGATAGAAACTATCATTAGAATAGAGAGTGCTAGTGTTAGAGGGTCACGTTTTTTTATAATAAAAAGAAAACTATAGAATAGAAATAGAATTGAGAGTGCAAGTGTTAGAGAGTCAAGATGGAAGAGATGTGTCTTTAGCCATTTCTTGAAGCAAAAATGCTGTTATGCTGTTTTTTCATCATGCTTTCTGATCTTTTTAAAACTGGAAATTTGAACCCCATGCAGAAAGTTGTAGCATTAAAAAAAAAAAACTTAATAAATAACATGAAGATTACACTTGTTATATCTTGAGTGCTGCTCCCAGTGTAATTTGTAATTATTACAAAATACTAGATTAAATTGGAAAAATACAAAATTTTTCCAAAAAATTAAAATGCATTTATTGCAATGACAGACATTTTGACCCCTATTTGTAAAGAGTTTCTATTATAACAGCCATTAATGGTGCTTTGAGACTATAAAGGAAATTTGACTTAAACTCTGTATCTCCGGCCCTATAAAATGCGTTATTCTCCATTCATGCACGCGTAACATGGGCCCTCGCATGGTTTTTTAATGAATGTTACTCAATAACACTCTCTAAATTTATCTGTGTTGTGTCTGAGAGTCTAACACAGCGGTGCGTAAACAGAGTGCTTACAGATGTTGCTGTTCTCAGCACTGACGTCTGGGCAGCCTGTCGGTTTTCCCTTTCCAGTTCCCTCAATGCCCTCTTTGTCTGGAGCTGAGGTTGTGCTGAGACCAGTCACAATCAGCGCTGGTGCTTTTCCAGACAGATAGGAGAAGCCACATACATCTGCGGATCCCCATACTTCTCCCTCAGTCTGTCTGTCTCTGGCCTGCTGTGATGCTCCCGCTCCATAATTATTTCACTGCATCTTGTCACAGACACAACAATCAACGTCTTGACATTGAAGAGGGAAATGTAACTCACATGCAGAGACAGTTTGCACACATACTGAGCGTGGAATGTAAAGCCAAATCTGTAAGGCTATGTGCATATTTTGTTATATATTTACATTATGTGGCTACTGGCTACCGGAACTGATGATAGTGATGACAGTGTGGCAATAAAACAGACTCAACCCATAGGCAATTCACTTTACAATAGTCTGCAAGGGACAAAATATCAACATTTAAAAAAACACTTCTACTTTAGTGTAAGACACACAACAAATGCACCAGATCCACCTTATAAAATGTTATAAATATGTTTAATATTTTATTACATATTCATCACTTAAAAATATGTGGCTACACTTTGCAATAAGTTTTAAGGCACTGATTTGCGCTCCTATTGCCTAAAGTAGCCATTCAAGCATTTCATACAATCACCCGTTTAAATCACATTTAGTTCACAAACTTACAGTCATGGATAATCAAATATGTGACCCTGGACCACAAAACCAGTCTTAAGTGTCAATTTTTCAAAATTGAGATTTATACATCATACATAAATAAGCTTTCCACTGATGTATGGTTTGCTAGGATTGGACAATATTTGGTCAAGATACAACTATTTGAAAATCTGGAATCTGAGGGTGCAAAAAAATATATCGAAATATTGACAAAATCGCCTTTAAAGTTGTCCAAATGAAGTTCTTAGCAATGCATATTGCTAATCAAAAATGAAGTTTTGATATATTTATGGTAAGAAATTTACAAAATATCTTCATGGAACATGATCTTTACATAATATCCTAATGACTTTTGGCATAAAAGAAAAAAATTATAATTTTGACCCATACAATGTATGTGGCTATTGCTACAAATATACCCCAGCGACTTAAGACTGGTTTTGTGCTCCAGGGTCACATATGAGTTTTATATTTCATATTTAAGACTTAAATTCAGCATCAGCAACTTAATTTTCAAGCAATCAATCAAATCCTTCAGACTCTAAAGTTTTGGGGATCATATTAATCTTGGTACTTTGATCATTTTAGTCATGATTCTTTTGTGAACCATTAATTACAATTTAGGATTGACTGAAATTTGGAAATAGGTTCTTTGAAAATAATTGGTTCAAATGATTCAATCGCTTCAAAAGTTCATTCTTTCACAAGTTCGAGATCATTATTGTGTCTCATGGCAGCTCTGGACGTCTTCAGTTCAAAACAACAGGTTTTAGCGAAATGTAGTGGAGTTCAAAAAATATTATGCTTTGGAATATATTGATGTAAAAGTGAAAGTTTGAAAACATATAGTTGAACTAAAATGCAGGCTCCTTAAGTACAGTAAGGAAGTAAAAATACAGTAAGGAAATATAAAAAACAATAATGAAGCCTCGTACAGCTCAGTGATGACAGTCCATAAGTTTACATATGAAGCTTGGTTTGTGGTGGGATCTGTTGTGACCTAAATGAGCCCTCTGCCAATGGGCAGCGGGTCCAACAGTAACAGAAAAACAACTAGCGCTTGGTCCTCTCATACCACACTGTAGGAGGATAAGTTCCCTGACCTATTTGAGTTTCTCCAAACTGTTTAAGCGTACAGTGTTGCGGACAAATAATCACAGTATCCAGCATTGTGGTGTCCAGAGTTTGACCATTTGAGTAAATGAAGCTTCTGTTTACATATTCTTAAAGAGGCCTATGCTGCCACTTTCTCTCGTATCGTGGCCATTTGACACAGTTTCTTTCAGAGGCCCATAGGCACGGATGCCCTCGGTGGCCCCTGTAAAACTTTCAATAGCAGGCCAGCTGTTTTGAACCTAAAACCCTGACCTCAGCATATTTTCTCTCGAACAAATCTTGAACCTTGTATCGAGCACTACACAAACAGATCAAACACAACATGGTGAAACTTTGTCCCAAACAACAACTGAGAATACATCAGTAGAATTCTATAAATAGTCAAATTGCTTCTATTTGGCTGATTGAAAAGCAGATGTGCTACTTTGTAGATCATCTGCAAGTTTTGGTAGTTTTAGCTGAAGTCCAGTTGTTGCAATTGCTTAATGCTTATTGAATACGATTACCAACCACCATTATACTCTTAGAAGCTGTGAATGAAGAGAGTTTGGGTTTGTTGGCATAAATGTGTCTGTGGTCTGTATTTTTTACCGTGATTTAGAAGTGTTCATAAAAAGGTTTGTTGTGTCATTAATCCTGGTTTGATGGAACATTTAGGTCATTATAAAAAGCTGAGGTCTTTGAAAGGAAGGGAGGGGAACAGCAGGCAACATCCCCAGAAGAACACTCCCCACATTAGCCACCAGTCCCGCCTCCGCACACTGCGGTGAGACAAAGTGGGCGGCTGATCTCAGATCTCAGATCAGTCCTGGTGCTTGGGCAGACGGAAGAGAAAATATGGATATGATCCCACAGGAAGCATGCAGCTTATGTGGTTATGACTCCTTGGGAAATCCCTGGCAAATGTGTATACACCACTTACGTGCCACTTGTGTTCTCCACAGAAGGGGAGAATCAAAACATTGAGCATTATTTAATAATTAATTTGTCACATAATTCAATTTGTCCCAAAAAAACAAGCGTTTATTACAGCTTACGTCAAATATTGTCCTATCCTAACAAACCATACATCAATGGAAAGCTTATTTATTCAGCTTTCAGATGCTGTATGAATCTCAATTTTAAAAAATTAGCTTTATGACTGGTTTTGTGGTCCAGGGTCACACACACATATACAGGTGAGTCCATTTTATTGTGCAATGTTTAAGATATCAAACAATGTCAAAGAGTTCAATATCAAAGATTATGTTGGTTCTATTCTGTGGTGTGATGGGCCAAAATTGCAGTTTAAAGAGGAGGGACATAGACAATTAATTAATGTTATATACTAGTGTATCTAACATTATACCAATAAACCATTGAAAAAAATAAATATTTGTGCTTCCAATTGCTGTAAAATGAGTGTACCATATTCGTGTGATGTGCTCCACACTACTGTCTACATTCCGCTGATAACCAATCATGTGTGTTACAGGGTTTATCTGCAGATGCGATGAGATTCGTGGCATTTTTCACATTCTTCTCTCTCCAGTTGGCTCAGCTCATCCTCAGCTGTTTCGCTGATCAGCGCCCAACGACTCTTAAACCTGTGTATGTAAAGGTACAGTGTCTTTCGTGTTATAATGGATTTTTTTTTTTTTTGAATTAGTAAATAAATACTTGGAACAAGATGAAAAAATAATACCTGGACTTACTGATTTTTCCACTAGAACCCATGTCCAGTTGAGGATGCTTCTTTCCTTTCAAAATTACTGTTTTGGTGGTATGGCAGGTAGAGTTACATTTTGTCTGACTTTCATCAATGTCTTGTCAAGGTCTGCAGAATAAAAACCCATGAGATACTGAGAAACACACATATTTGTGCTCCACAGATTGGTGGTAAAGGGCTACCGCTCACCTTTACAAGCAGAAGATCTCTGGTCTCTACGAGAAGAGGATACATCTGAAAAAATCATTTGTGATCTGGAGAAAGAGTGGGCCAAGCAATGGGCCAAAATGCAACAGTAAGACACCTGCTGTTTCCTTAACTGCATGTCTTCCATCCTGAGTTGATGAAAATGTGTGATGTCTGTAATTTGCCTGTTCATAACTACTGATTTGTTTGTATTATTAATTAACAAAGCACAGCTTCTTTACTTTGTTGCAACGATGCTTGCACAAAACTGAACCAGAGAGTAAAGTCTGGATAAAAATGATGTGTTTTCTCCTTCAAACACAGGCAAGAGAGCGCTCTGAATGGAGCACAAGCTCTTGGTTATAAACTGAGTGAGCAGACGCAGCTGCTCAGAAAACTTCATAAAGAACAAAGCTCAGGTTTCTGTCTGCTCCGGACGCTTGCCAAAAACTTTGGCCCTTACTTTCTGACTGGAACTCTCTGTCTGGTCATTCAAGATGCTTTCATGTTCTCCATACCACAAGTGTTAAGGTGAGAGACGCATTAATGCTGTCATGGCATGTAAAATGTGGCATTTAGTATAAGATACACTACTGTTCAGAAGTTTGAAGTTGGTAAGATTTAATGTATTTGAATGAAGCCTTTTATGCTCACCAAGGCTACATTTAATTAAAAATACATTAAAAATGACTATTCCCTTTTTTAAATATATTTTAAAATGTAATTTATTCCTGTGATTGTAAAGCTGAATTTTTAGCATCAATACTCCAGTCTTCAGTGTCACATTATCCTTCATGAAATCATGCTAATATGATGAACTGATGATCAAGAAACTTGAAAGTTGTGCAACCTAAGATTTTTGTAGAAACCGCAATGCATTTTAATTTCTCTTTTATTGAATAAGTAGTTCAAATGAACAGCATTTATTTGAAATGCATTTTTTGTAACATTAACATGTTATTTTGATCTATTTAATATATCCTTGCTGAATAAAAGTAATAATCTTTAAAAAAAAAAAAAAAAATCTAGTCTATGTAGGTGTAAAAAATATATATTTTTTTACTGTACTACAAATTCTAAAGTCATATGTGCACAATTAATGATTGTAAAAATGTCATAAAATTTGAATAATTATTATTTTTTTTTAAATATTATTAATTTCTTGGAGTGTAAAAATAAAAAGAGTGCTTTTAAAATCATTTATTCAGTTAAGACTAAAACGTATTTTTGCATCTGGGAAATATCTACATATCGAAGCGGCAGTTTTGCATGCCTGGGTGCAAATGTAGAGCAAGACATTTAGCACACATTTGTAAATTGAACTTGTTGCCCTTTCTCAGTTTTGAGTGTGAACTCCCGTCACAGACACGAATAACAGCACATCCTGCTGTGGTGCAGCCGCACACTGTTAATTATGTCCCATACACCACGAGTCCACAACACTTTGGAGAGTCTGCTCACTGCAGCATCTATTCTTTGTGGCTGAGCTACAGCTCAGAAGAAACTGGATTTGGATCATCAAATTAAGCCACTCTGTCTGGCATATAACAAACCAAGAGCACAGTGGTGGGGTCACTGGAACTGTGGCCTCACTACCACAACACCCCTTTACAGTGATCCTGCACTCTGAGAAACTTTGATGCATGGGGATAATATTGTTCAGGCTCAGCTGTAAATTATGTTCACATTCCAGTTTCTTTAGGTTTGGCTTATGTTTGCTGTACTCTAAGTCAGACGAACAAAATAAAGCTAAACTCATACTGTATTTACAAAACTGGTGTGCCATTGTCTGTGTCTCAATAAATGACAATGTGTGTTTCTTGTTCTTCAGTCTACTGCTTGGCTTTGTGAGGGATGAAGACGCCCCCTTGTGGAAGGGTTACCTCTTTGCCTTCTGGATGTTCCTGTTGTCTTGTCTTCAGTCCCTGTTCAACCATCAGTACATGTATATGTGCTTCACAGTAGGCATGAGGGTTAAAACTGCAGTTATGGGCCTAGTGTACAGGAAGGTAGGTCTTTGAACTGTTTGCTAGCAAATGCAAATATGCATGTAATGGTTCTCACATTCATTCTGGTCTCCACAGTCTCTGGTCATCAACAGCGCGGCCCGCAGAACGTGTACAGTTGGAGAGATAGTAAACTTGGTTTCGGCTGACACCCAGAAACTCATGGATTTCGTGGTGTACTTCAATGCAGTGTGGGTGGCCCCGATTGAAATCGCCTTGTGTCTTTTCTTCCTCTGGCAGGTGAGAACAGATGCTTGTTTATTTTTCTTCTACAGCATGTTGGATTATTATACAGTCAGGAAAAAATGCACAAAATTGTATCTCTAGGGCAGGGGTCTCCAAACTCAGTCCTGCTTGAAGAGTTTAGTTCCAATCCTAATAAAACACACCTTAACCAGCTAATCAAGGTCTTACTAGGCGTACAAGAAACTTCCAGGCAGGTGTGCTGAGGCAAGTTGGAGCTAAACTCTGCAGGTTTGGAAACCCCTGCTTTAGGAGACCTGGGGCAACTTAGTACCTTTTCAAGTACAACTATTAAGTATTATCTATGAACATTTTAAGGTTAAAAAAGGTACACATATGAAACACAAAGGTCTGTTATACCCCAATTTTATGCACAATGTTTCTGAGAGCACAGATCTAAAATTCATTAATTGAAATGTCTCACCCCTGTACAGCGCCTCGGCCCATCTGCATTGGCTGGCATTGCCACTGTAATTCTCATCTTCCCTTTGAATGGGTTCATTGCCAAAATGAGAAGCAAGCTTCAGGTATAGTCTATATTGTTCCATTCAGTCAAATTTCCACGATGATATTCGTGCTGTGGCGACTGAGGTTCATGCCTACAAATGATTTAAAACACGAGCATGTGGACAGTCTGCCCTTTGATTCTCTGATGTTATGAACATGGGAGAAACCACAGGATTTTGCTTTGTTGTCAAATTGAAATGTCTTTATTAGCCTCGTCTCAAGCATCCAAAGAATTGAAACTCGCCCATATTGGTTTCTGTCTGGTCTCGTAAACAAGTTTGCTTGCGTGATTTTCAATTCGCATCTGTTTGCTGCTCTCAGGAGGTCCAGATGAAGTACATGGACGGACGCATTAAGCTTATGAACGAGATCTTGAGTGGAATAAAGATCCTGAAGTTTTACGCCTGGGAGAATGCCTTCAGAGAACGTGTTCTTGGCTATAGGGAAAAAGAGCTGAATGCTCTGAAGAAGTCTCAGATCCTTTACTCCATATCCATCGCCTCCTTCAACTCCTCCACTTTCTTGGTACATTTCATCGTCGTCGTCATCATCTTAACACATTAATATAGTCCTAACAACTGTACAGTTTTATCATGTACGCCACTTTGCCTTCAGATTGCATTTGCCATGTTTGGGGTGTATGTGCTGATTGATGAGAAGCATGTTCTGGATGCTCAGAAGGTCTTTGTGTCCATGGCTCTCATCAACATTCTCAAAGCTCCACTCAGTCAACTGCCCTTTGCAATGAGCACTACCATGCAGGTGAGCAGCAAATATTTGAATGCTTACGTATTTATATTTTTGAAGAAATTTTTGAAAATTAACTTTGTTTCTTCTTGTTTCTAAGGCTATGGTTTCTCTCAAACGCCTTGGGAAGTTTCTCTGTCAAGACGAGCTGAAACTGGATAGCGTGGAGAGAGCTCCCTACCATCCTGGTGAGTGCATTAGCTTGTCATTGTTTTCAGACTTTGCTCTGACATACAACAGCTTATAAGCTGACCAACATTGTTATACATGTTGAGCAATACAGAGATTTTTCCCTATTAATGTGATGGTGGAGTTTTAACTCAAAATGCCATAACAAAATCTGGCAAAAGAATATTGAACCTTGAAGAATATTTTTCCAGTTATTCTGCAAGACAAGCTTATTTGAATTTAAAAGCTGTAATTCGACAAACACTACAAGGAAATTGTGTGGCTACGAGGTGGGTGTTGGTAGTGGCTGAAATGCGTATGATGACTTCATGCAGCGGTTAAAGGGGATTTTCAGCTTTGGAGCTGTAATTATATTTATATAACTTTTCCACATTTTTGTGTGTTAAAGGCCTATTTTAAAACTGATTTATTAAAAATGCAACTTTTCATATTAAGGGTCAAAGAGAAGTTTTTGTGAAAATGTTTCTGCTTCTGAATCCGAATATCATTAATAACAGAGCCAGGTGAATGGATGACTTTTAAATAATAATGGAAATGTATTCACCTAAATAATTATCATCACCCTGTTGCCTCATTAACTCATGGAATGGTTTTATGAGGCTCAAATGCAATACACACTTAAAGAGATCTGATTCAGTTCATTTCTTAAACAGTGAAAACCGTTTTAGTCTGTTTCTCTTTTATATAGCTATTATACACCTTCACAATATTTATTAAAATATACTGTAGTGTCCAAGAGTTGTAAGGACCACTTTTATGATTTTTTTATGGTATCTCTGTGTCCTTTTTGAAGTTAATATTCATTGCAACTGTACTGAATAGAGCATGAAAAAAATCTTTAAATATTCTACAGAGTTGAGAACGTCACAGAGGTTTGAAATGCCATGAGTGCGTAAACGATGAAAAGCTCACCTCTTTATTTCCTCCTTTTGTCAGATATTGATGGTGTTGTTATTGACAACGGTACTTTCAGCTGGTCTAAAGATAGCGCACCATGTCTCAGGAGGTAAGTGCCTTTCTATAAATTGAAATACCTGCTGAAAGATCTCAGTAGGTCCACCATTCCTAAACATACAGTATGAAGATGATAATCGCAGTGGTTAATTTCTGCAGGATCAATGTCAAAGTGCAGCGGGGTTCACTGGTGGCTGTGGTAGGTCACGTGGGCAGTGGAAAATCTTCTCTTCTGTCTGCGATGTTGGGAGAAATGGAAAAGAAAAGTGGCCACGTCACAGTATCGGTAAATCATTCAGAAAAAGTACTAAAAATATATTGCCATCATTCACATATTCCACATATAAATTTGCGAATACTTTCTTTCAGGGCTCTGTGGCTTACGTGTCTCAGCAAGCATGGATCCAGAACGCCACTCTTAAAGACAACATTTTGTTTGGACGTGAGAGGAAAGACAGCTGGTACCAGAACGTGTTAGAGGCCTGTGCTCTTCTACCAGACTTGGAAATCCTGCCTGCAAGAGATAACACAGAGATAGGAGAGAAGGTAAAAATAGACTAAGAATGATTCTTACAAAACAGACATGACAGAATAAAGTGACAAGGTATTAAATATGATTTCTTTTTTAAACACCAAATATGCAGGGTATCAGCAGGGTCATGACTAAACTCCCACTACATTTTTACAATGTTCACAGGGTCTGAATTTGTCAGGAGGTCAGAAACAGAGAGTGAGTCTGGCACGTGCAGTCTACAGGAAGGCTGATATCTACCTGCTGGATGATCCTTTGTCAGCTGTGGATGCACATGTGGGTCAGCACATCTTTGAAAAAGTCATCGGACCTAATGGCGTTCTTAAAAATAAGGTAAAAGGGTGGGAAAGCTCTCGGATTTCATCAAAAATATCTTAATATGTGTTCCAAAGATGAACAAAGGTCTTACGGGTTTGGAACGACATGAGAGTAATTAATGACAGAATTTTCATTTTTGGGTGAACTATCCTTTTAAACTCTAATATGTGAGCCTGGACCTCAAAACCAGTCTTAAGTCGCTGGGGTATATTTGTAGCAATAGCCAAAAATACATTGTATGGGTCAAAATTATCTATTTTTCTTTTATGCCAAAAATCATTAGGATATTAAGTAAAGATCATGTTCCATGAAGATATTTTGTAAATTTCCTACCGCAAATATATTAAAACTTAATTTTTGATTAGTCATATGCATTGCTAAGGACTTCATTTGGACAACTTTAAAGGCAATTTTCTCAGTATTTAGATTTTTTTTGCACCCTCAGATTCCATATTATCAAATAGTTGCATCTCGGCCAAATATTCCGAGACAAAGCTATCATATCCTAACAAACCATACATCAATGGAAAGCTTATTTATTCAGCTCTCAGATGATGTATAAATCTCAATTTCGAATTGATTCGAATTCGGTTTTGTGCTCCAGGGTCACATATGTGAAACGCTACATACTAAATTGAAGTAGCAAAAGGATGCAGAATCGCAATTTAAATTTGAATGTAAGGAAGCAGAATTAAAATTGTTTTTGGAAAATCTTTCAAAAGCTTTGAAGGTTTATTGGCTAGACAGACAGACAGATAGATTAGATACCTGCAATTTACACTCTTAAAAATAAAGGTGCTTAAAAGGTTCTTCATAGCAATGTCACAGAAGAACCATTTTGGTTCCACAAAGAACCATTTAGTCAAAGGTTCTTTAAAGAACAATCTCTTTCCTACCTTTTTATAATCTGAAGAACCTTCTTTCGCTAGAAAGAACCTTTTGTGAAACAGAAAGGTTCTTCAGATGTTAAAGGTTCTTTATGGAACCATTTAGACAAAAAGGTTCTTCTATGGCATCGTAAAGCACCTTTATTTTTAAGAGTGTAGCGAATTTCTCTTCCTGTCACTCCATTTCAAATTTCTGTGGATGTAGCCAATTTAATTTCCAGTTCTTGAATGGAAAGAGAACTTTTCAGGCTTAATAGCTTGCTGGATGATGCTCTCCAATGCTTGCTAAAACAGACACGTGTTCTGGTGACCCACGGGCTGAGCTTCCTGCCCCAGGCTGATCTGATTCTGGTGATGGAGGATGGAGAAATCACAGAAATGGGCTCTTATGCCGAGCTTTTGAGTAGGAAGAACGCCTTTGCAGACTTTGTTAAAGCTTTTTCCGTTAGCGAACGCAAGGAAAGTGCCACCCATAGAGGTAAGATAAAAGAATGTGTCTGATGAGTTACTACAACAAAACTTTTTTATGTTAACAGTTAAAAATGCAAATGCATCTTGTTTTAGGGACCAGAAAATCAATATCTCGTCTCAGCATGACCGACTTCTCTATTGATCTCTCCCAGGAGCAACTCATCAGGTACAGTAAAAGTCACTCAGTTTTGATAATGAAAATGCAAATGTTATTATGGGGCACATATTTACCTTTCTGTCAATTTTGCTTAATAAAGCGGAGACATGGGAAGTGCCAGTATACAAACCATGGAGGCCATATCTGACACAGAACAGGAGCAGGACCAGGAGGAAGTTGGGAGGCTAACCCAGGCTGACAAAGCTCATACAGGCCGAGTAAGTAATAGAGCCACATCAAACAATAGGTACACATCAAAATATACTTTCACACGTAACTTAATATCAAAGGCCAAAGATTTAGAGTGGCAGGCCAGTTTTAAAGTTCAGCTACGGGTCAGCGACAAGGGTTTCAGATGCTCTCGTCACCACAGAGATCTAATTTTAACCCCTGATTACAGGTCTTTGAGCTTCATTGTTCCAAACACCATAATATAGCCTGAAAGTGCACTATATCATCCAGAGTTTTGTTCCTCACACGCTCTTCTCCATAATGGGTCACGCATAGGTGAAACTGGAGATGTATGTGGAGTACTTCAGGACCATCGGCTTGGCCTTCATCATCCCCATCATCTTCCTCTACGCGTTCCAGCAAGCTGCCTCACTGGCCTACAACTACTGGCTAAGCCTGTGGGCAGATGACCCGGTTGTAAATGGAACACAGGTCGACACGGATCTGAAGCTTGGTGTTTTTGGAGCTCTCGGCTTTGCACAAGGTTCGAAATCCTTCATGTTCCTCAACCCTCATTGGGTATCTTTGGACTTTGTATTGTTCTTAATCATTAGCGGTGTTGTTGTATTGCAGGAATTGCAATTTTTGGCACTACTGTGGCCATTTCACTTGGAGGAATAATTGCATCCCGGCATCTTCATTTGGAGCTTCTCAACAATGTACTTCACTCTCCTATGTCATTCTTTGAGAGTACACCCAGTGGTAACCTTCTCAATCGTTTCTCTAAAGAGATAGACGCCATTGATTGCATGATCCCTGATGGGCTGAAGATGATGCTGGGCTATGTGTTCAAACTTCTGGAGGTTTGCATTATCGTGCTGATGGCGACTCCTTTTGCAGGAGTGATCATACTGCCACTGACTCTGCTCTATGCCTTTATCCAGGTATGCTACTAGAGATTGCTCAGCATGCAAGGGTATCATAACAAGGAGCACCAGTCTGACATCTATTCTCCTGTGTTTTCAGAGCTTCTACGTGGCCACATCCTGCCAGTTGCGTAGACTAGAGTCGGTGAGTCGATCACCTATCTACACTCATTTCAATGAGACAGTCCAAGGAGCTGGTGTGATTCGGGCCTTTGGAGAACAGTCCAGGTTTATCCTACTGGCTAACAGCCGAGTGGACCATAATCAAACATCCTATTTCCCAAGATTTGTGGCAACCAGGTCAGATTCAATCTTGGCTTATTCATTTTTGTTATTGGTAATCCAGTCTAACGCTATACAATATCTTTAATGTTATTCCAATAGGTGGCTGGCAGTAAATCTAGAGTTCCTGGGTAACTTGCTGGTCCTTGCTGCAGCTATTCTCTCTGTTATGGGAAGGGCAACTTTAAGCCCTGGAATCGTGGGACTGGCTGTGTCGCACTCTCTCCAGGTAGGGAACTCATCAAAAAATCTTTGAAAATCTTTGGACAACCACACATGTTAGGCAAGCCTATTAGACAACTTCTCAAGAAAAATTACATTGCAGGTAACTGGGATCTTGAGCTGGATTGTGCGGGCATGGACAGATGTAGAAAACAACATTGTGTCAGTTGAGCGAGTGAAGGAATATGCCGAAACAACAAAAGAGGTAATGTTGGTCTGAAGGCTGTTTTTTTCCCATGAATTCCTTTATATAAAGCGACCAAAGTATATTTTTATGTTCATTCTTGAGGTCACTAAGTTAGTCTTGGGTTGTCGCAGGCACCATGGACAATCGAGGACAGTCCACTCCCATCAAACTGGCCCAAATCCGGATCCATTGGATTCCAGGAATATGGACTTCAGTACCGCAGAGGTCTTGACTGGGCCTTAAAAGAAATTTCTCTCAGTGTTAATGAGAGAGAGAAAGTAAATATAACATCGGAACACATTGTATCATATTTGTGCTTTATTTTTTATTACATTCTAAGAGATTCACTGAATCTATTCAGGTTGGAATTGTGGGAAGAACAGGGGCCGGAAAATCATCTCTTGCTCTCGGAATTTTCCGGATCCTTGAGGCGGCAAAAGGAAAGATCTTCATAGATGGGATAAACATTGCAGAGATTGGACTGCATGAACTGAGGTCTCGTATCACCATTATCCCACAGGTAGACCTGAAAATGGAAAAACAAATTGAATACCTTGACAAACTTTAAAAATATTTTGAGTGTTTTATTTTCAACCTTTTTCCCCCCAAGGATCCAGTGCTGTTCTCTGGTTCCTTGCGCATGAATCTGGACCCCTTTGATGGCTACACTGATGAGGAGGTCTGGAGCGCTCTTGAACTCGCACATCTCAAGAACTTTGTGTCTGGCCTGCCTGACAAACTCAACCATGAGTGTTCAGAGGGAGGAGAGAATCTCAGGTATAAACTCCTTTTCAGCAATGTTTATTCATCATTTCATTATCATGTGTTATGACTGTTTCTGACTGGATATTCTGGGCTTCAGTTTGGGTCAGCGGCAGCTGGTTTGCCTGGCTCGAGCTCTCCTGAGGAAGACCAAGATTCTGGTTTTGGATGAAGCCACTGCAGCTGTAGACCTGGAGACGGACAATTTGATACAGTCCACTATCAGAACTCAGTTTGAGGACTGCACCGTTCTGACCATCGCACACCGTCTCAACACCATCATGGACTACACTAGGTATAACAAAGGGCATGTGTTTATTTCTAAGAATTATGATTTTGATTGCTGACAATGTTCAAACTCAACCCTATTCAACTGTTCTCAACAGGGTGATTGTGATGGACAGAGGACACATCACAGAAATGGACTCTCCAACTAATCTGATCTCTCAGCGTGGTCAGTTCTATCGAATGTGCCGGGAGGCTGGGCTAGTGTGAACCTTCACTTCCAGAGGAAACATCAATGACAAAATCATCTCTTCACTCAGGAGAGACTATAAAAATGGTGCAGAAATCTCACCAATGCACCTGCTCAGACTACCTGAAACGTTTCATTACAGAACTTACTAAAGGGCATATCTTGCCTCCTCAAACAAGAGAAGCACAAAGCTCAGGATGAAGAGGTTTTGCCAGTAATAGTTCAGGGCCTGGTTGCAAGAACTGTTTAGACAGTTAGTCATCTAATTTTATTTCTTCAAGACTGGTCATAGCTTTTTAAATTCAGTTATGAAAAGGTAGATTGGTCTTATTTGTATTGGAAAAGTAAGACTGATTTCCCCTTGGCAACTGCTAGTGGGTCAAACTAGTTCTTCAGACACAGTCTTAACATGGTGGCTAAGGTTATGCAACTGGCCCCAGGTGTCCACGTTTTCTCCAGTATTACAGAAGTGGTGTGCATTCTCCTGCTGATTCTTTAACTGAGGTCTGAGGCGCTAAAACAACAGACTAATTCTCATCTCAGAATATGAAGACTTGAGTAACATTATCTTACCATAGAAGTGTTCCGTAGGTTAATATAATGCACTCTTCAGATGGTCAGACGATGTGCACAGCCATGTTCACCACCTCTCACTGCTTTCAAAGTGAAGATTTGTGGAAATTTGTAGTTTATTGTTGTAGATCCTGTGTGTATTAATACAAGTATTTTTTCCATAATCTAAAACTTTAAATCTATATTTATGTATTTTGTACTGTATTTTTTATATATTTATAACATTTCCATGCACACTTCAACAGCTGCTGCAGCTGTAATTGAACTGCTGGTTGGTCTGGTCAGAGGAGAACTGGCCCCCCGACTGAGCCTGGCTTCTCCCAAGGCTTTTTCTCCATTCTGTCACCGATGGAGTTTTGGTTCCTTGCCGCTGTCGCCCCTGGCTTGCTTAGTTGGGGACACTTAATTTTCAGCGATATCTTCGACTTGATTGCACAGATACTATTTAAACTGAACTGAGCTGGACGATGACGTCACTGAATTCAATAATGAAATGCCTTTAACTGAAAATTGAGTGTTTAATCTTGTCATTTTACATTGACACACTATTTTCCTATTTTGATATTGGAAAGTTGCTTTTACACAATCTGTATTGTTAAAAGCGCTATATAAATAAAGGTGACTTGACTTCATGAGTGACTGTCAAACTTGAAAATGCTCTTTTTATTTTCTGGACAGCTTCAGTAAAATAAATGTTGGTTATAGTGATCAGAAATTGTTTTCCTTCTTACTCTGACAAAACATTTTGAGAGACCCGTTTTCAGAAGCACAACATTGTTAAAACACTGACAAAAGGCTCTTCACAAAAATTGATTCATATTTTCCCTGTACATAGCCTGATTTATGAAACTAAGCACACTTAAAACTAGTGCATGTATACAAATATCAAATAATAACTTTATGTTTACATACAAATCATATAAATATGTAACAAATCAGATATATATTTTTTATCATTCAAAGTGTGTCTTTGTCAGTTCTTTAAAAAAAAAAACCGATTGGCCTTTAAAAAACTCAGAAGGCTTAAATGATCTAGAGTGGAGGTACTGATGAATGAAACAACATGGCGCACTCAAGCATACATTCAACAGGTATATGGTATACAGCACACAGAGTGAAGCACACAGCACACAGCTCAGTAGGTACGGTCATCTACAAGACAACCTGCCCTTCAAGAACTACTACAATTTAGGTATCTGACCTCAAAGCGGCATAGGATAATTTCCTACTTGTTTTTAAAACATCACTCCCAACAAACCTGAAAAATAAACCCTAGTTTGAGGTTTTTAATGAAGAACAGTAAGTGCATTCATATTTTTTTGGTGAAATGATCACTGAGAAATAATAGTAAACAAAGATCATAAATCAAATACACTAATAAATACACCAACTAAATATATTACCAATGAAAACAGAAGGTCAGTGTAGACGCTACTGCATGATATTGGTAAGATGAGGCTTAAGTTGCCATTTGTGGGCGATACCCAGTAATAAATATGTTATATGATAAAATAATTTGATATAAAGAAAAGAAATATTGTAACAGATTTTCTCAAACTATAAATAAAGATTAAATGAGAGAAAACGATGTCTATCTGGAGATGAAACTAGAGTTTTCAAATGTGTCTCTTCTTTGATAATGAGACTAGCTTCAAATATTAACTTTGGCTTGGGATGAAGTACCTCATGCTCATGGAGGGATTTCCCAGCAGCTGTTTGGTCAATAAACAACTGATCACTGCATCAATGGTACACTGCACAGAGAAACTTTGTTCTTTACTCTTTCCATTGAAACAATGTTGCAAATATAATTGTTTTCATTACTAACAAATCAACCACTAGCAGCAAAGCGTGGCTTAGTGGTAAACTGAGAAGTCTTCCAAATGAAAACTGAAAACAAAAACAGCCATAAATCAATCTAGTTTCAAACCTCCCAAATGTTGGCATCAAACAACCTTTAAAGCAGCATTTTAAGTGAAACCTTTAAAACGTGATTGAAAACGGAGGGCTACAATAGCTGAGGATGGAGTGGTGTCATGTTCACACTGTGTGTGTGAGCTCCAGGCCCACAGAAGAGGTACCTTCAGAGTCCATGTCTCGCAAGGTCCACTCTCCAAGGGCTCTAGGCATTGATATGTCCTGGATGAACAGAGGGCTCTTCAGCCCCTTTTCAGACCAAACCTGAGTCTTTGGCCATCTTGTAGAAAATTCCCTTCTTGGCAATTAAATTGGACGGAGAATCAAATTCTGCCATCTGGCCTTTATCGAGAACCAGCACCCTTTTAAGAAAACATTTTTTAAGTATTATTATATAACAATTATAATATAGTGTGAGTGTAGTCTTTAAATTGAATTATTTATATTTATTATATATATATATATATATATATATATATATATATATATTTATTATATATATATATATATATATATATATATATATATATATATATATATTTATTTTATTTTTTTTATTTATTTATTTTTTTTATTATTATTTTTTTTATTTATTTAATAATCTTGAAGTTTTGTTATTTAAAAAAAAAAAGATTACCTAGTGTAGTCCATGATGGTGTTGAGACGGTGTGCGATGGTCAGAACGGTGCAGTCCTCAAACTGAGTTCTGATAGTGGACTGTATCAAATTGTCCGTCTCCAGGTCTACAGCTGCAGTGGCTTCATCCAAAACCAGAATCTTGGTCTTCCTCAGGAGAGCTCGAGCCAGGCAAACCAGCTGCCGCTGACCCAAACTGAAGCCCAGAATATCCAGTCAGAAACAGTCATACCACATGATAATGAAATGATGAATAAACATTGCTGAAAAGGAGTTTATACCTGAGATTCTCTCCTCCCTCTGAACACTCATGGTTGAGTTTGTCAGGCAGGCCAGACACAAAGTTCTTGAGATGTGCGAGTTCAAGAGCGCTCCAGACCTCCTCATCAGTGTAGCCATCAAAGGGGTCCAGATTCATGCGCAAGGAACCAGAGAACAGCACTGGATCCTGAGACAGAGGAAAAGGTGTTTAGAAATACAAAAGAAAAACAAAAAAACTAAACAGCTCAATTTTCAATGCCAAGTCAACTAAATCATTCTACAATTAATTATTGATGTCATCCAATGAGTGCCTCTAAATCAGTGTTTAGGTGTTTTTAAGTGCGGTACCTGAGGAATGATTGTGATTCTGGATCGTAGCTCATGCAGGCCCAGCTCAGCGATGTTGACTCCATCTACACAGATCTTCCCCTGAGCTGCCTCAATGATGCGGAAGAGCCCTAATGTCAGTGAGGACTTTCCGGCTCCTGTCCTACCCACAATTCCCACCTAAGAAAAGCACACAAATACATACGTTTATAAGGAACTTTAAGGTGAAAAAAATTGTTTATTGATGAAGTCAGAGCTTGAGCAGATTCTGAATATTGTAATGGCTCCAGGCACCTTTTCTCCTCCCTCAATGTTGACCGAGATATCAGAAATAGCCAGCTCTAAGTCCTCTCTGTATCTCAAGCCAAAGTTACGGATTTCAATATGACCAGTAGTCGGCCAGCCAGCAGGCAGAGTTGAGTGCTCCAACCTCCATTCAGCCTGTAAACAGAGACATTAATGCAGCATACACCAACCACATCTCAACAATCCATCTTTAACATTGAAACCAGAAATACATGAAGGTAACTTGAAACACTTTTGGGACATTGACATGTCCTGCAGTGTGACATGCTGTAGTTCATCTAATACTATTTGAATTAGCTGACTGCTTATTACACTCCCGTTTAAAAGTCTGGGATGGGCAGGATGTTTTACACGTTTAAACCAGGCTGCATTTATTTGATCACAAATACAGTGAAAACAGCAATTTTGTGAAATATTTTTAACAATTTCAAATAACGTGTAATTTATTCCTGTGATGCAAAGCTGAATTTTCATAAGCCATCACTCCAGTCTTCAGTGTCACATGATCCTTAAATATCTTTGTGTGTGTGGACTGAGATACTGTATTTACTGTCACTTTTGATCAATTTAATGCATCCTCGCTGAAAAAAAAAAAAAGTGTTCATTTGTCAAACTGCCGGTCCATTTAAATTAAACAAGCAAAGAAAAAAAAAGTTCATTAGAAATAGTAAAAAACAAAAAACCCTTGACCAGTGGTCAGCATACCAAATGGAAAAAAAGACAAGTTACAAGATCACAGACATAGACTTTCCTTTCATAAATGAATACAAATTGTAGCCTAAAATCCTGATGTTGGCAAAGAAAAAGTCCATGGAGACGTCAAATAAATTACCCAATGTTCTGGAGACCAGTGCCACATCATGTAGACATATACTATCCCCCACCCCTCCATGTGTGCTAAATATCCTCATCTCTTTAGTACAGTGTGAGATAAGGGAGGAAACAGGGCTAATCACAGATTGGACTCTACACAAGTACAGAATGAACACACACACACACACACACACACACACAATCTGCCTGCTGGTGCACTGACCTCTTTCTCTGTGTCTCCATATTCCTTCACCCTCTCCACCGCCACTATGTTAGTCTCCAGCTCAGAGGACATACGCACCAGCCAGTTCAAAGATGTTGTGACCTGTGAGAAATACGGGACTAGTATGGATTTGGGTGGACATTTGGTCCAAGACTATAGAATACCCAAGACGTGTCACTCGTATAGTTTCGAATGGGGAAAAATGCCACGCTCAATATGGCCGCTCAAATGCAGGAAGCCCCGTCTTCTGAATGAAAGAGCCAATCGCTAAACGGTAAAGTCAGCGCGTCACTGCAGCTGCCGTTAGAAGTCCCGGTTGCTATAGAAACAGTCAGCGCTCTGAGACTGCGCATGCGCACTGGCTGATCTAGCTTGAGAAATAAGCTTTTTATAATGCTATTTGAGCAAAATAAACAACATTTATGACAGTTGTTGACATTTCTTTGGTGATTTCAAATATGAAATTTAATCGTAAGCTTAGCGAACAGTTTTGGAGAATTTGATGTTTCCCCATTCAAAGAGATAGGAGCTGCACTTGCATGCCCAAGAGGCATTTCAAAGATGGTCGCTGAGTGACATGGCTTGTCTTAAAGAGACTTTGATTTGGTCTGCATCTCATCATTTTAGAAGTTAGACTGACCTGCAGCGCATACGAGATGGACAGCCCCATGATACCTGGACTCAGACTGTCCCTGGCCATCACTGCAAAAAGCGCTGCAAATGTCACAATACAGTTGCCCACAAACTCTAACCTCACTGCCAACCATCTGCAGGACACAGAAGCACAAAGACACACACAAATCATTAACATTCCACAAAACAAAACACTAACACATCAAACTTAATGACACCTAATAGACCTAAAAAACCTGGTGATGTTCTCACCGGTTGGCTACAATGCTGGGGAAATAAGCTTTTTGGTTGTGGTCCACTCTGCCGTCACTCTCTCTGATGAACCGTTGCTGCTCTCCAAATGCTCTGATCACACTGGTGCCCAGCAGCGTCTCATTGAAGTGTGTGTAGACAGGAGAGCGGCTCACAGATTCCAGTCGTTTCAGTTGCCGAGAGGATGCCACGTAGAAACGCTAACAGAGACAAAAAGGCAAATGTTAGAGCAGCACCCACCATGTTTTTAACCTAAAGAGTTGCTAGCATTTCCTACCAAGCAGCTGCATGGTAAAATAACTGACTGACCTGTACAAAGAAGTAGAGCAGGCCCAGCGGCGGGATGATGATGGCCACCAGCGGTGTGGCGATGAGGATGACAGCACATGAACCCAGCACATTAAACATGGAGCCCATGAACATTTTTATGATGCTAGGGATGACCGAGTCAATGGTGTCTGTCTCTTTGGCAAAGCGGTTGACCAGATTGCCACTGGGTGTGCGTTCGAAGAAAGACATGGGCGATCTCAGGACGTTGTAGAGCATTGTCTGGTGCAGGTAGCGGGAGGCTAAGATCCCACCAACAGACACCGCCACAGAATAGCAGAACACTGCAATGCCTGTCAGAGAGAAAATTAAAAAGAAAGAGAGAAATCTGGCTTTTCAGAATCAAACTGGTTACTGGACAAATATGCTAAAATATTAATAAATTTAAAAAAATAATAATAATAATAAAAATAACTACATGTAGGTATATTAATGACAAAAAAAAAAATAATAATAAATAAATAAATAAAAAATTATATATATATATATATATATATATATATATATATATATTATATATAGAAGGCTGCCTATATTCTCAAGGGGCAATTTAACATTTCTTTTAAATAAAACAATTCACACACAATTTTGACATTAACTTGCAGCTGTACATCACCTATGAAATTAAGATGGTATTTAAAAAATATATATATTTTAGTGAATTTTGGAAGGTATTCCAAAAAGGTATTCCAATGATGTAATAGTGTATTTAGAAAAAGAAATGTTGGCACACCAAGAAACATTTTTTATTACAAGTTCTAACCAACAGTGACCATATGCCTTGAAACTTCACTGTTGGTTTATGGAGTTTTGGTGTACCAACTTTTCCCTTTTTGTGAGTTTTGTAGTTGCTCACTCTCACAGAAATTTCTGCCTGCTGGATGTGTGCACTTATAATTTTTGCCGAACTGCTGATTCCATTCGAAATATTTACTGTTAATGAGATATTCATGTTAAACTGCAGCCCCCAAAATACACCCTGTTAAGGCAAAGCATTTCTTTTACAGAATTTTACAATTCAATATTGTTTTTAATTTCAAAAACGTTTTGTACATTACAAAACTATGAAATATGCATTTATCCATGTAACTACAAGCTAATCTAAAAGCTTGGTTGAGGAGGCTATGTAACCTCGAATACAAGTTGATATAAAAAAGCAAGTTTTCAGGAATTTAAAATGGGAATATATGCAATAACACACAACATAAATGTCTCTTAAAATCACCTTGTGTGAGTCCGAGGGCTCCATACACCCCTAAACGCATCTCTCTGTTGGGCTGTGTGTTGTTGATAACAGGGTCATCTGTCCAGAGACTGAGCCAGTAGTTTGAGCCCAGAGAGGACAGATGATGACAGAAGAACAGAAAGATACTGAAGATGGACAGGGGCAAGCCGATAGCCTTCATGTACTCCCAAAACACAGACAGCTTCACCTGCACAACAAACAACATTCACCAAATCTCAAAATCAAATGGAAATAGGAACCATGATCTCACATCCTGACATAGAGATGGCTGACTCGTACCCTGCCAGTGTTGGCCTTGTCAGCCTCAGTCAGTCGGGCAGCTTCTGTGGATTTGGTCTTCTTTGCGGCCACAACATCATTAGGTTCAGTTTTCGGTGGGGTTTTACCTGTGCCTGCTGCATTAAGAGAGTTCTGACTCTGCCTATAGAGCAGGGTAGTAAATAATGTCAAAATAATATTACATTTTAAATGGTTGTTACATATAAGACAGGGTCTTTATCAACCATAACACAAGTTATTTTAATATCTAGCACAAATGAGTGAGTGATGCAGTAGGTTTTGGAACATGGTTTTGTTCTTGTTTTTTATATGTCAAACTGATGGATGGCATTCGGAATGACTGATTCAACGACTCATGATTTGGTCACCATGTTTCTCAAGCTCACAAACAAAATTATCAGTGAATAACCAATTAAATTTCCACCTGTTTCTCAGACAAATCTATCATGAGACTACAGAAGACATATACAGAAAGCAATGCACAAATTAGGAAAGACAAAATGTCTTTGCAGCTAGTGATTCATCACGTTGCAACACGTCTAGACACAGTGTTTATTTATAACAAATAAATGAATCAGAAAAGCTATTAGGCATCTCTTACCCCAACACGGCAGCAGGACCTCCATTCTCAAGTCCTTTCCGTGGGACTGCTTCTGTGGAGGAGAAAATATGTACTAAATCAGACAGAATTACACACAACTTCCTGCATGCTTCATGCTTTTCCATGTCCATACTTATACCAATGACTCCCTAAACAATTCTAAAGTTGCAGAAGACATGCTTTCTCATTATTATCTATAAATCATGTCATTCAAAAGCTCCTATGCAACAATTTTTTTGCAATAAAGTTTTGTAATCAAGCAGCGACTAAAAAAACCAGGCCGCACTTGAGCACAAACATGTCTTTATTTAATGTGCCAATAAAAAGCAATCAAAATTTGCTTCCAAGCAACCACACCTCTCAGGCCAGCTGAAATGAAAGACTATCAAAGTCTATCAAAACTGTAGACACTAAATCAATGCTTTAGGCTCAGAGGTGTGGCTTAAGGTTAGAAGAATCACCAGCAGGCTGCCTAGCACCTCGGACACATGAGGAACTGACACAGTGACAAGAATGGTGAAGGTCAAAGGTTGAAGCCATTCACAGTGCTCCATTCTAACAAAAATGATGAATGTAATTGTCCTGCACAGACTACAAAGACCTTTTCCTGTATATCTTCAATGAAATGATCTTATTTACAAATATCATGTTTAAATATCATTTCTATTTCAAATAAATGTTATTCTTTTAAAAAAAAAAAAAAAAATCACTTGAGCACCAAATCAGCATATTAGAACCATTTCTGAAGGATCGAGTGAATTCAGCTTTGCCGTCGCAGAAACAAATTACAATTTAAAATATACAAAAATAGAAAAGAGTATCCACAATATTACAGTTCTTATTTTGGTAACACTTTACTTAAAGCCTTTATGCATTATAAAGGGATACTGAAGGGTATAATTCATTATAATTATTCATAATGGCCATTGTAATACATTATATCTTGTCGTAAATAATTACAAATTTAAATTTAAAATGCATATAGTGTAACGATGAATTGATAAGTGTTGTAACGTATTCACTGTGGTTACAATTATTTATGAGATTTTAAAACGCATAAGGTGCATTACAAGGCATAATTAATGTATTATAACTACTTTTATAATGCATTATGCATAAAGGCTTTATTTTTTTTTTTTAATAAAATAAATGCAATAAGAGACTTCGAACAGTAGTGTATTTTCTCAAAAAGTGCCATACATGTATTATGTAGTAAAACTCGCATCATTGCATGGCTCTCAAGTCAGTTGAGATGGGATCCAATTCTATCACTGTGAAAAGGGGTACCATTTACTCCATCAAAATGAAGCTCAGTGAAAGGATGTGTAAAAGGTAAATCTAAGGGGTTGTGAGATACAGTCCAATAGTAATGCAGTGGGAAAGAACTAAAACAACTTAGTGCGCACCTCAAATATTTCAGGCCTCAGACCAGGATAATAAGCCCTATTCTAACATGCAGTACAGGTAGGTCTATTCAATTTATATGGTCCGGGGAAAAATTGCATCCTCAAACCTTCAGATTTCCCTTTTTCGTCCTCTGCCTCCCCTCCCTCCTCTGAAGAGCCAACAGAGGGGACACAACAAATAAGAAGAAATGGAGATGAAATCACATACATACAGACCAAAAAAGACTACTAGACACGGATTTATTTAAAAAAAAAAAAAAAAAAGATCCCACACAATGTGAACAATAGTAATCATTTAGAGGAAACCGCTATGTGAAAGGACAGATGCATGAAAGCATGAAAGAAGTTTAGATACGAGGAGGCCAGCCTCACCTCCCACTGACTCCTCCACCTCCTCCTGCTCTGTGTTGGTGTAGGTACGCAGGAACTCAGCGAAAGCACCCTGTCTGCCCAGCAGCTCGGTGTAAGAGCCCATTTCTGTGATTTCCCCATCCACCATCACCAAGATCAGGTCAGCCTGGGGCAGGAAGCTCAGCCCATGGGTCACCAGAACCCGAGTCTGAAAGAGTACCATGTGTAAGGTGAAATCTTTATAAGAGATGTATACATATTTTGATAATACATGGCTAAAATGACCTTACTCTGCCCTGCAGCAACCCCTGAGGTCCGATGACCTTCTCAAAGATGTGTTTTCCCACATGAGCATCCACAGCGGAGAGTGGGTCATCCAAAAGATACACTGCACAGCTGCAGTACACAGCCCTGGCCACGCTCACCCGTTGTTTCTGACCTCCAGACAGATTGACGCCCTAAGATTACAACATCACATGATTAACTCAACTGAGTGCTATTTAAATAATGTCAGATTGTTGCATTAAAAGCAGCGCCTGTGTGACACCATGCAGCATTAACATTCAATCTATCGTGCTTGTTTATGACAAAGTGTAAGAATCTTTCTAAAGTCTTTATTTACCTTCTCCCCAATCTCTGTCGAGTCTCCTCCAGGTAGGATCTCCAGGTCTGGTAGGAGAGCACAAGCCTCCACCACCTTCTGGTACCAGCTGTCTTTTGCCTCCCGGCCAAACAAAATGTTGTCTTTGAGAGTGGCGTTTTGGATCCAGGCCTGCTGAGGCACGTAAGCCACAGAGCCCTGAAAAACATCAGATACTCAATGTATTTCTTTATCATCCTATTATTAATGATATCCAAATACACAGTGGGAAAAACTGAAAAAAAAATTATTTCATACTGTTTTTAAGCTTCATTTTAACCTTAAATGTCTTTAAGGCATTGTTATTAACAAATCAAAAACAAAGAAAGGTTTTGACATGTAATGAACCATTTCTAAATCAAATAAATAAATATGGGACATTGCTCATGTGACAGTCAGATGTTCTTCCTTTCACAGAAGCACAGTAAACAGTACATAATCTATTTAACTTAAATACACCAAAGAACTTAAAGGAACACTCCACTTTTTTTGGAAATAGGCTCATTCTCCAACTCCCCCAGAGTTAATAAGTTGAGTTTTACCTTTTTTGAATCCATTCAGCCGATCTCTGGATCTGGCGATAGCACTTTTAGCATAGCTTAGCATAGATCATTGAATCCGATTAGACCAGTAGCATCGTGTTCAAAAATGACCAAAGAGTTTCGATATTTGTCCTATTTAAAACTTGACTCTTCTGTAGTTATATCGTGTACTAAGACCGGCGGAAAATGAAAAGTTGCGATTTTCTAGGCAGATATGATTAAGAACTATACTCTCATTCTGGCATAATAATCAAGGAACTTTGCTGCCGTACCATGGCGCAGTGATATTATGTAGCGCCTGAAAGTAGTCCCCAGCTATATTATAACTAGGTACCTAGCTGGGGACTACTTTCAGGCGCTGCGTAATATCACTGCACCTGCTGCGGCCATGTTCCTACGGCAGCAAAGTTCCTTGATTATTACGCCGGAATGAGAGTATAGCTCTTAATCATATGATCTATGCTAAGCTATGCTAAAAGTGCTATCGCCAGACCCGGAGATCGGCTGAATGGATTCAAAAACAGTAAAACTCAACTTAATAATTCTGGGAGAGTTGGAGAATGAGCCTATTTCCAAAAAAAGTGGAGTGTTCCTTTAAAGGGTTACTCCACCCCAAAATGAAAATTTTGTCATTAATCAAGTCGTTGCAAACCTGTAAAAGCTTAGTTCTTCTTCAGAACACAATTTAAGATATTTTGGATGAAAACCGGGAGGCTTGTGACTATCAAGTAAATAACACCGTCAAGGCTGGATGGGCTATTTTGACGATGCTTTTCATACTTTTCTGTGCCTTGACAGTGTTATTTACTTGGCAGTCAATGGAACAGTCACAAGCCTCCCGGTTTTCATCCAAAATATCTTAAATTGTGTTCCGAAGACGAACAAAGCTTTTACAGGTTTGGAACGACATGGAGGTAAGTGATTAATGACAAAATTTTCATTTGGGGGTGGAGTAACCCTTTAACTCAAAGAGCCACTGTTTCCACACAAATTCATTTCGGGCAGCCTTGCTATAACGAACTACAACATACAGCACAAGCTTGTGTCTGTACCTTGATCAAGACAGATCCTTCTTGCTTCTGCATCTCTCCCAGCAATGCTGAAAGCAGAGAGGATTTCCCTGAACCCACGTGCCCTACCACAGCAACAAGCGCCCCCTCAGGGATACACACATTAATCCTGAAGAGACAGAGAGACGCGCTGAGACAAGAACAAATACAAACAACAAGAAAGAGTTCAAGCAACATGTGGACAGAGGCGGCATTGTGTCACGAAGGTATAAAAGAGTTCATTCATTCAGATTTCTTCATTCATTTCATTGTTGATTGAAGATTTCGGGCAAATCCTTTAGAGTGTACTGATTGAATTGTACTCAGAGTGAACAATAATGCAAGTCAAATTACACAGTTCAATGCATGATTTGAAGTAAATGAGATGGAAATTAAGCTAAGATTGAAAGCAATCCAGAAACCCAAATTTCATTATCCCTCTCATTAATATCAGTGGAGATTCAGCAGATTACATTTCCTCTGGCGATTGATGCTCTCCTGTATCGGGGTTCATGCACATGTACTTGCCTGTAATGTCCTCAGTAGACTGTTTCACTGGTTCTGCTCTATATAACCGCAATATTCATGTCAATGCTAGAAGTCATTTTGATGCCTTGAATATAATAACAACACTTGTGTAAAGTACATAGGGCTGGGAATTGATAACAGATATTAAACACAAAAATCAACTGATTTTCATGACATTCTGTTACAATAATGGTTCTTGAATGTTTCCTAACATGGACAGAAACAGTACTGAAATACTGTAAACTGTGGCATTTATTGCCTAATAAATAGACTCTTGCATTGCTGCTGTTGCATACAACAATAAAAATACTGTATGGCCAGTATAGTCCTATTCAAATGGCAAACAAATGACTAATCAGTCTTATGTTAGACTTGCAAGACTTGTCACTGACAGGTTGTGTAAGAAACACATTCTGAAAATATGTAGATTCATCACTTAACCATCCAGGTGTTTGAAACTTTCCAAAAAAAGTTACTTTTTATTAAAATCACTGGACTATAAAAAACTTTAACAAGACGTTTCGGTGTCTATCCAAACACCTTTTTTGGAAAATTCTGAAAATAGTTTTATTGTAACAAATTATGCTTCAAATAAGAGTTATCAAAAAAGTATTGTATTTGTTTAGTTTTGACTAATTGTTGAGGGAAATTGGTGCTTCTTTAAAAGTAATAAAATAGTTGTACATGGAATCGTTCATCAGAATCGTGAAATTCCGTAATATTCCCATCCCTAGTACTCTATAACACTGAACAAAATGCTATTCATTGGATTGTGTAGTATTTCTTTTACACACAAAGAAAAAGGTGTTACCTCTTCAAAGTAGGGGACTCGTCTTTAGACCAGCTGAAAGCTCCGTCCACAATCCTGATGCTGTCAGGAGCTGAATGAGCAGGAAACAACAATGAAGTCTCTTTAGTGAACATCAAAACACACGGGATGTCTTTAAACCCACAGATCTACTGAACAGCTGCTACTCACTCATACAATACTGTCTTATGTCTGTCTGTGGAAACTGTTTGGGATTGGAGTGCTTTGTGTGTCTAAAAAATACACACCACAGAATATGGCACATTTGTTTAATTCCAGATTTGAACTGCTTGTGAATCACTCGACTCACATGCAGTGATGGCTGGCCGCTCCACATTGTCTTCATCCAACTCCTCATGGGACAGAAACACACGCAGACGCTTCATAGACACACTGGCCTGATGGAAGCAATACATTTCATACGCATAAATTTTTTTAAATCAGACAACAAGTTCCTGGATTTCCGTGTTTTTAAAAAAGAAAGAGAGAAAGAGTAATACCTGCACCATGCTGCTGATGACCATGGGCAACATATTAAGAGGGAAGCGCAGGATGTTGAACAAGGCCAGAGAAACAAACGCCTTCTGTGCATCCAGAATATTATGTTCATCCACTAACACATATACTGCGAACGTGGAAAGGGCAACCTTTGTGAAAGAGACAAGATGACAAGAGCAAATGTCACTGCACAACCATAAGGTAGCATCAAAAAAAAGTGGGCATAATAATGAAAAAGCCCATGCAGGACTAGAACTCAAAGGCACCACCTACCAAAAATGGTGCGCAGACCCAAGTAAAGGTGGACACAGCACCAAGGTAAGCAGTCTTCTTCAGCACACGCAATTCACTCTCTCGGATGGCAGAAACTTTGTCCTTGAATGCCAGTTCCCATGCGTAGAGTTTAAGGACTTTAATGCCATTCAGCACCTCATTCATAAGCTTGATCCTATTGTCCTTGCTTTTCATTTGGGCAACCTGTGGGTGAGCGTGTCAGATTAACAAAGGAGATCTAGTTAATGAAATTGAGGCAAATGAATCTGCTGAGGAAAAGAGGTACAAACCTGGTAGGTTTTAGTTTTCATGGCAATGACTGCATTTACAGGAACCATCAGCACCATCACAGCAACTCCGGCAAGCACAGAGGGACCCAGATTCTTATAACAAAAGATTTTTTTTTAAATCAAATTAGTAATGTGTAATGGAATGATCAAACAAGCCAAGACACCTTTGTGTAGGCACATACCTGCCACAGGAAGTAAAGGGCCAGGATAACCTGCAAAGGTGCCGACCAAATCATGTTGATATAGGTGATGAGGTCCATAAAACGCTGAGCATCTACAGACATCAGATTCACAATCTCTCCAACAGTGGACGTTCGTCGGGCAGCATTGGTAATGACCAAGGCCTTGACAAAACAAAGGAAAATATTATAAAATCACTACACTACCATCATTTATTTTACATTAAAAAAAAAGTAAAGAAATTCATTACTTTCTTCAGCAAGGATGCATTAAATTGACCAAAAATTACAGTAAAAGACATTTATAGTGTAAATACAAAATACATTTTACAACACAAACAATTAAAATTGTTTTTTTGATCAAACAAATACAGCCTTGGTGAGCATGATGTTCTTGCACCAACACATTTTCGAAAAAACATTTTAAAAAATCTTACTGACCCCAAACTTTTGAATGGTACTGTATATGCACTTTAAAAGCCATATTTCTTAAAAAACATTTTTAAAAAATAGTTTTTTTATTTTTATATTTTTTATAAACTATGGAATATTCCAAAAAGTTTTTAAAGATATATTTTTGGTATTAATTGCCTTATTTATTAGGACAGGACAGCAATTTAGACAGGAATTGAAGTTGAGGAAGAGAGGGGGGAGACAGGATCTGGAAAAGTCCACGAGCTGGGACTCGAACTCGGGACGCCCAAAGCGCAACAGTGCTATATGTCGACGCGCTGCCCACGAGACTATCGGCGCCGATGGCATATTCACATTTGACATGCATTTTTTGCAGTTTTTTGATTCTCTGAGAGCTCTAAATATGAAAAAGTAACAAGTAACCTCCAAATGTGCATGGACACTATATTAGTCCAAGTTACAGACATTTTAGCAATCAAAAGTCCACTTACTTTCCTGTACACGGCACCAACAATGGCCGTACGCAACCTCATGCCTGTCACAAAGCAAACGTGGAAATATTTCTGCAGAATGAGGGTTTGCACACAGGTACAAACTAACAGCAGGGTGGTGTAGAAGTAGCCATGCCAAGTGGGGGCACTTGAATCATTCACAAACTGGATCAGCAGCCTAAGATAAAAAAGACCGAACATGAGTATAAATTAATATGTCAATCACGCAGCAGAATGCAGTTCTTCTGGATTCAAGTGCAAGAAAAGTGGGCGAACTGGTTAAAGGCTCACTGCCGCGACTTCAGGTGTTCTTTTCAAAGGATTAGAGAGGATTTAAACATGGTTCAGTGCACAATTTGATGGCACAACTTTTCAGCATGCCAAAACTAACTCTTCACTGGAGCTCTTTTAAGAGCCACAGCTGTTGTTTTGACAGAGTGGCCTTCCCACAGAGTTAAAGTCATTTCTAACCACATGACTGTGAAAAGGCAGAGGGCACACTTGCACTTTCCCCTGCAGAGAACTACTGCTTCTGAACTCAGCACAGATGGGAATGATCCTACGTGGAAAAAAGAAAAATAAATGATTCTGATGCTGTATATCCATACCTGAGAATTTCTGGTCCAACAAACATAAGGATGTCATGAATAATCTTATACAGAGAGCTGACAAGAAAGTATGGTCCAAAGGTTCGGCAGAGAGCGAAGAAGAGAGACGGCTCGCCAGTTTTCTGAAGGGTTTTAGCAAGCAAAATCTCAGACTCTTCTACTGGTGGTCCATCCATCTTTTCTCCCCTTGCTGCTGCTCTTTTTGGGGAGTAGAGTGTCTTATCTACAGGCCTAACACAAAAAGCATAACCCAATCAGAGGATTAGTCATTTTTGTAGCAAGTTGTCTGCTTGAGAAAAAAAAAAAAAAAAAGTGACTTCTCTCTTCTGACCTTTTGACTTTGTTGCATTCTTGGTCCCAGCGGCGCACCAGCTGTGGCACCACTCTTTGAGACTTATCCTCCGTGTTGAGCGCCCACAGATCCTTCTCTTCCAGAGGCCTTTTATAACCCGTCATCATCAATCTATGAGGAAACAAAAGGAACATACATCAAGAAAAAATATCCAGTCTGAATACAAGCTTATACATTAGCAAAAAACAAAGGCTTCTTCAAAAAGGATACTTTTACCTGATACAGACAGTAGAGAGAAGATAGAAATTGATGGGATGAATGGGATCAAGAAATTACATGAGCCAGAATACAACTTCTAGATTTTTGTTGAGCAAAATTATTTTTTAAAAGAAAGAGTGTTAGAGATGCAGTCATTTATTTTGCTCACCTTGTGATCCACCAGAAAGTGATTCTGGACAGGAATGAAGCTCCCAACTCTGGACATGGATTCTGTGCAAAAACATTCACAGCATTGGCCATCAATTCAACATTCATATAATAAGGCATTCTTCTACCTTCTTTAAGTAAAGTTCACTAACCGAGTCTTTGACAGCCTGTGAAAAGAGCGGAGGCTGGTCGGACAAGCAGGCCAGGATCAGGGAGATGAGCAGCATGGTGTAATATATGTAGAAGGTGGTATATTTGAACACATTCACACTGGCAGGCTGAAAGGAAAGAACAAACAACACTTTAAGGGTTTCCTCATATTTCAAACAAACCTGATTTGTTTTTTTAATCTGTACTTTAGAACAGACTGTCCTTTTGCAATTGATGCAATATGATCGGTTTATCTGGTTTGTTCAATATCCTGTATATCAATGATTATATATTGGTTGCTATATTAATGATGTAACAGTCAACATAATACTGAGAATCTTTCTTCTATAGAAACTGAAGAGTAGCTGTCAGTGTGGGAAGGGACAGGAAATTTGGCCTCTGCTGCGGTGCAGAACCCACATGGCACATGAGAGATCACAAGCGACAGAGACATTTTACACATTCGTGTATTTACTGCATCTAAAACTGCTGATTCATTCATTCACTCATACACAATTCTCTATTACACAGTTCACTGTATGAGGAAAGAGTGAACAAAAATGAGTGTATTCTATTCAGGCAGAGCTCTTTTGCCCAATGTGTGTGACATTACATACACAACACATTTCAAATGACAAAAAAAACCTACTTGAAATGTGATCTGCCAATTCAGACTGAGGTGAGTTGCCCCACAAAAACTTATTTTGAATCAAATATATGAATGTGGACTGGCTCGGGTTTGTAAACATCTGATTTTACATGTTTGTTTGACTACAAAAAACTAAATAAATTGTCAATATGGCTCAAGAAGACATGTTAATCATACTGAATAAAAATTAGCACTGTCAAACGATTAACTGCATCCAAAATAAAGGTTATTATTTACATAATATATGTATGTGTAATGTATATATAAATACACCCGATGCATAGTGTAATGTATATATAAATACACACAATGCATATATTTTGAAATTATTTACATGTCTATATTTATATTCATATAATTTATATTATAAATAAATACATTTAATATATAAAAATATTTTTCTCAAAATATATATATTTGCATGTGTGTGTATTTAAATATACATAATAAATATACAAAGTACACATACATTATCTAAACAAACACTTATTTTGGAAGCGATTAATCATTTGACAGCACTTATATACAGTCATGGCCAAAAATATCGGCACCCTTGGTAAATATGATCAAAGGCTGTGAAAATGAATCTGCAATGTTAATCCTTTTGATCTTTTATTTTAAAACAATTCACCAAAATCTAACCTTTCATTGGATAATAAGAATTTAAAATGGGGGGAAATATCATCACGAAATAAATGTTTCTCTCAAACACACGTTGGACAATAATTGGCACCCCTAGAAATTCTTATGAGTAAAATATCCCTGAAGTACATTCCCATTCATATTCACAATTTTGAGCACTCCAGGGTGATTATGAACATGAAATTATCCAGCCATGGCTTCCTGTTTCAGACAAATATAAACAGGAGGGAAAACAAAGGCCAAATTCCCTTAATCATCCATCACAATGAGAAAAACCAAAGAATATATTTCTGATGTGCAGCAAAAGATAATTGAGCTTCACAAATTAGTGAAGTGGCTTTAAGAAAAGAGCTAGAGCAGTGAAAATTCCCATTTCCACCATCAGGGCAATAATTAAGAATTTACAATCAACATGAAAGGTTACAAAACTGCCTGGAAGAGGACGTGTGTCTATATCGTCTTAATGCACGGTGAGGAGGAGAGTTTGAGTGACTAAAGACTCTCCAAGGACCACAGCTGGAGAATTGCAGAAAATAGTTGAGTCACGAGGTCAGAAAACCTTTAAAGAAAATGGTCAAACAGCACCTACATCACCACATGTCGTTTGGGAGGGTTTCAAGAAAAATTCTCCTCGCTCATCCAAAAACAATCTCCAGCATATTCAGTTATCAACTTCAAATGAGACTGGCTTCTATGGTCAGATTAAACTAAAAAAAAATGAGCTTTTTAGCAGCAAACACTCAAGATGGGTTTGGTGAACACAGGGATAAAAAGTAGCCCATTTGTACAATGAAATATACTGCTGTATTTTTGACGTTGTGGGCCTATATTTCTGCTGGAGGTCCTGGACATCTTGTTTAGACACATGGCATCACTGATTCTATCAAATACCAAAATCAATAAGTGACTGACTCTGTTAGAAATCTTATAATGGGCCATGTTTGTATCTTCCAACTGTAATCCAAACACAAACCTCAAAAACAACACAAAAATGGGTCACTGAGCACAAAACCAAGCTTCTGCTGGCCATTCCAGTCCTCTGACCTGAACCCTGTAGAAAATGAGTGAACTGAAGAGAAGAAGCACCAACATGGAGCTGTGAATCTAAAGGATCTGGAGTGATTCTCTAAATTTAGAGAATTTAGAAATTTAAATATGAAAATTTAGAGCTGTTAAACTGGCAAATGGTGGTTTCAAAAAGTATTGAATAAAAGGGTGCCGTTAATTGTGGCCAATGTGTATTAGAGAAAAACATTTATTTCATAATGATATTTCCCCCATTTTAAATTCTTATTATCCAATGAAAGTTTACATTTGAGTGAATTTTTAAATAAAAGATCAAAAGGATTAACAATGCAGATTAATTTTCACAGCCTTCTTTGATCATATTTACCAAGGGTGCCAATATTTTTGTCCATGACTGTAAATATTACATATACATACATATATATATATATATATATATACACATACACTACATGAACTACAAAAACTGTCAGTTTTAATGCAATGGTCATATTTACCTCATTCAATGCATGCAGGATTTTGGAGCGAAAGGTGACTGTAGCACACACTATGGCGATCAGCCAAAAATTGAGCATCACCCCTGAGGACAGGACCCCCTTCATCCGCTCATACTGGATCAAGAAAGTAGCCAGCAACTAAAACACATCCAATTACAAAACACTTCAATTTTGTAAACATTAAGCTAAGAAAAAACCATGAATAGACAACTTTTGAAACTATAAACAATAATACGATATATGGGAGAATTTGTTTGACTTGTTTCCCTTTGCTCGAGGCAAGGAAACAGGAAACTTTCATGCCATTTGAATATGGATTCAATGCAGAGCGAAGAGTAATTGACAAGCAAAGTAGTTAAATTCAGCACTTCCTTTTGTGAAAAACGGGTCTCACCATTGTAACGCCAAGCATTGTGGGGCTGACTAGGTAGACGGGGGCTATTGTAGAACCATGGCTTCTTTCCCAGAAAGAGTAGAAAACATCTGCCCAGCAGATAAGCCATAGGGTAAACCCAATAACCTGTTGGAGGAGAGTCACATGACCTTGAAACAGCTGTTGACCTTGGCAGAGTTATCAGGAAACACACTCGCAGAGCACACTGCAACATAAAAAGAATTGTACCGGAATCCTGTTTGTTAATACTCACTGTTTTGGCTCTGTTGAGGTGGGTCATGCATATGTATCCACGGTCATTTCTTTTGAGATATAGGATGTAGAACGGTGTAAACAGCCAGAGGTAGAGGCAGGGTATCCAAACCAGCACTGTGTTCTGGAAACATGGTGTCAGGTCTGGATTGTGTGTTTGCCATGTCCGGTTCCAATCCTGAAAGCATGAGAGGACAAATGGGTGTTTCATTTCATCTCCCATCTCCGGAGATTCTTTGGATGAAACTTAGAAACAAAGTAATAACTGGAGTAGAGACAGAGCTCTAGGCTGCACAGCAAAGCACACAATGATCTAATGATATGTGCAAGGAACAAACACTCTTGAGTAGATCTTTTAGTGAACCAAAGTCAAGGATCTTTTCTGCGCAACAGAGCAGAGCAGAGAGTCTTCAGCTTCTTGACAAAAACAAGTCTCCTTTAAATAGTGACATCCAAAACATGCCTAAAAAAATGAACTGAACCTTTTCTTACAAAGAAAATCTAATCTTGTTCTCTGTAGGGAGCATCTCTTCCCATAACCCTGTCTCCGAGGAGGAATAATAGATCAATAAATAAAAGGCTGCTCTGCTAAATTTTCAAGACCAGGACATGAAATGCCTTTTTCTTGACATTTGAGCTATTGAACTAAATGTACTTGTATGGCCTTACCATCTTTGTTTTTTTGTTTTTTTTTTTCATTTTGGATTCGTAATGGCACTAATGTTGTGGATCTTTCAAAACTTGTCAAGAACATCACATTTCACTCCAAATTCACCGTAAGGAAGATATGTTTTACTAAAAGAAAATAAGGTCTACGTTAGGACCGTTAAGACTTTTTGCATTGTGAAATTTAAGAAAACAACAAATTTTCCCCTTAATTTCTTGTTATTGTAACAAGGAAAAACATGAGAAAAATAAAAAAAACGATAAAAGCAAATAATACATTATTCCGATTGTAAATTATTTGTGTCATGGCAGTATCTGCTGTACCTTTAAATTACTGTAATACAAAAAAAAGGTTATTTGAACAAAAAAGCTACACTTCACAAAATTTTAATGAGAAATGAAAACATTTTCACCTCAAATTCCCAGTACTTTAACAACGAAGAAAACAATTATTTAAACTGAAGTATATGTTGCACTAATTTTATGGAGAGAATGTAATTCAAAAAGAGATTGATGAACTTAATAAAATTACTTTATTAAATAACCTTCATTATTATTATTATCACTATTATTATGGGACCTGTTTTTTTTTTTTTTTTTCACCCTATGCCTCCAAACCTTTCATTGATAATCTTTCTAACAATATAAACATAAAAGCTGAGGGCATTTCAAGAAAAGTAACATGTTTTCTTGGCATGCAGTCATCTGTCAGAGTGATTTATAATTTAATGCCCTGCCCCTTTGATCATGAAGGGCAAATTGACTGCCTAAACCTGTCAGACTACAACTAATACTGATAATCCACTGACCTGTCAGACCTCGCACAAACCAGAACACAAATAAACAAGACTTAATTCTTTGTAAATATGAAAAATAATTACATAAGTTCTCTAGTTAAGAGGAAACTACCTAGCATTAGAGGAATTAGCTAACCAAAAACAAGTCAGAGCAGTGACAAGTCAACTCTTCAGCTTCACATTGTGATAAAGACACACATTGAGCAGGTGATCGTGTTATAAATCACTCTTACATGAGACGGTTAGACTGTCATAGAGAAATATCAACACTACAGTATTAAAGTCCACAGAGAGTTATATGCATATGGTAGTTGCTGTGTCGCTAACCGGTTAGCTTAGCAACAGTGGCTGCGTCTCAAAACCTACTAAGCTGTCTACCTAGGCAGCAACATTCGGCGTTATATGCGCATTCAACCCAAACTAATCTCTTCGGAAGTGCATTTTATCCCTGAAAATGCTCTGACCCTCACATCGAGCGTCCAAACGCGCGTATAACGGCCCGAAATGATGCCTAGGTAGGCGGCTCGCTGTGTTTTGAGACACAGCCAAGTGTCTCCATGCTGCGGAACACAACCCGGTGAACCTTGGCAATTTGTTGAAAACAAAATATAGTCGGGGAAAAAATACAGTTCACGACAGTAGAACTGTTTATTTACTCACCCAAAATGGATCAGAACCGTCCAAACTGCAGAAACTGTCAATACCCATTCGCCGCAGGAAGGATCTGTTATAGTGTGTTGGGTTTACACTGCCTCCGTTTCATAACCACTGCTGTGTGTGTTGTGATGTTGGGGACCTGCATAGAAGTGGGATGCCTGAGCTGAAATATAGGGGGCGCTGTCACTTCAGCAATTTAACAACTGCCGTAATGGGAGTCACGCACATGACAGTATGGCAAGCCGTTTTAACATGTTTTCCCCTCCTTTAAAACCGACTATTTTGCTGCTGCTAGTACAAATTCATTACATTCTTTAAATGCTGGGTGATTGATGAGGGTTTTTTTTTTTCATTGTTGGGTAGTTTTTGTGTTACCAAGATGTTGGGTTAGTGCAGTGCTTAATTTGTAAATGAAACATTGCCGGATCCAAATCAGTAGTTAAAAGGCGATACAACTTCATACACTGACAATACAACTTAACGTAACTAAACAGTGATGCCGCAACTATAAGAGCATCGTTCACAAGTTTCTGCATGGACCTAACTATACAGCCTAGGTTTTCAAACACTTTTATTGTGAGTATGCAAAAAATAAAAGTAAACACTTTGTGGTTTGTTTTACTTTTATCGAGTATTTAATGTTTCAGCTGTTTGATCGCGCACACACACACACCACATATTCTAGCAATTCAAACTTGCCATCGCAGTCTGTTCATTATCAAAATAAAATACAGTCTGTCAAACATATCAATTTAAAGTCCGTAGTATAACCGGTCTACAGCTGCTGCGATGCCAAGCGCATTTTTGTGCATGTGAAGAGGATGATTTTTTACCGTTGATTTACGAACGCCGCATGAAGCCTAGTCTACATTATAAATAATAGTTTAACATTGAAATACATTGTGAATATGTAAACATTTGGATTTGTGCCGAATGAGAGAGGTACACTGTAAAAAGTGATAAGTTGACTTACACAGTAGATTTTTAGTTACTAGTAACCTTTAGACCAAAGATATTCTAGACCTATTAGGTACAAGTACTGCTAAATTAATAGATAATGGGATTTAAAAAAAATAAGTACTAGTAGAATGAAAATAGATACTAGTAAGTTTTAAGGATTAAATGTTAAATTGGCTTGCCATTCTAGATATGTGTCAAACTGCTTGTGAAAACCATTGTATAGTAAAACCATGAATAATGAGCATCAGCAGACTTTACCTTACAAAAGTAAAAAAATTTACATTTACATTTAGTCATTTAGCAGAGGTTTTTATCCAAAGCGACTTACAAATGAGGACAATGGAAGCAATCAAAATCAACAAAAGAGCAATGATATGCAAGTGCTATGACAAGTATCAAATAGCTTATATTATAATATTATATTATATTATAAAATAGCTTATATTATAGCTGGCTTATTATAAACTAGCTATAAGCTGTAAAATTGTATTCTCACTACATTTAAAACAGTGTGTCCACAGAGAAGGGTTCAATCATTCATATGCTATAAAATGGATAAAAATGTTTTTTTAATGATGAAAAATACCTTGTTTTATGAAAAGCAACACTTAATAATATCTCATATCAAAGCAAGGTTGTTTTTCAGTGACACATGCATGTTTCATAAGGTTTCAAAGTTGTGTCCCCACTTTTTGTCAACAAGACATTCATTAAAATGTAATAAAATCAGGGAATATCAGGGGCAGCTGTTACTCTAAAGGACCCCCTTGCCACAATCCTCCTCTGCAGAGTACATCAGTGTCAGACAGGCTCTGGTCAATTTATAGTTTTAGAATATTTTAAATCCTAATGTTAACATCTCCTGTGTCACAACCATGATATGTCAACACCATCTTCCAATTTCTGAGGAAATTATTTGAAATATTTAGATCATTTTATTCTCCTGAAGCAGGTTCAATTAGCAGCTAGCATCAACAGAAGAAAACAAAATGGCTACTACATGAACTCTATTTGTTTTGTGAAAGAAATGCCAAATTTGTCAACACCGTCAGATGTCACCACCATAAGATTTTGTGTTCCAATGATATATGTGACCCTTGAATAAAAGCTTTATAAACAATAACAAGCTCACTGTTTGTTGTGCTGGTTTTAATACAGTAATTGATTGATTCTATGTATTTGATAGTTAAAATCACTACAAATTCAGGTTTTTGTCACAACCGTCAGATGTGTCAACTCCGTCAGTTCTGTCAGTTGAATATTTTGATAATATTTCATTATGATATTTTATATTTGTTGTGGAATTGTTGGTCAAAAGTGTAATCTGTCTGCTAACATGACCATGTGTTTTGAAATGTTAAAAACATCTTGAATGCTGTTAAAGACAAAGTTGAAATTATAGGCCTATTACATACTCCAAGGTAAAAAGCACATTTTATTAAAAAAAAGAGAAAAGTTGGGAGGTTGTATCAAAGCATAGCTCAGTAGCTAAGTACATAAGATACATAAATGTAGTTTCATTTGTCTGAGTACAAGGTTTTATTTTTTCAATTTTTCACCCTGTTTTGTCCCACTTCTCAAGAATGACTTAAAATATCGACTTCAGTCAAGGCACTTAGACAGATAGATTACAGATAGTCATTTAGTGTTTAATGACCATTACAAAACTGTCTTTCAGTAGAAAAGCCTCATCATTTGCATAGGCTGTAAGCTACATTCTGATGAATTTGGCTGTAGGATGGTCCAAATTACTTGCTCCACCCACCAAAGCCAAGTCTGTCCATAAATGAAGGCTTAAAAATGAATAAAGATCATCCAAGGCACTCATTTTTGAATACTGCTCTAAGCATACACAGACACTGCAAAAAGAAAAGGCTGTCGTAGCATGTAAGTATTAGATTTATGCTTTGCTTTATATATTGTATATACATTATAAATGTAATTAGAACTTTTATTAAATATATATTTTATAAATAATATATATATATATTGTAGCACTGAGTTATATTACTGTTTCTTCAAAAAAATAAAAAGCTAACTTTTTTGTTAAGTGTAGTTTCATTTATTTGTAATGTAATTTATTTATTATTATTTATTGATTTTTTTGTAAAATGTTAATTGACCAGTGTTTGCTTTCCTCACATTTGCCATATTTTAGGGTGGCAGGTTGGAACTCTTGAAATGTTTTGTAAGAATTGCCTGTTTATGCAATGCAGGGTTATTTAAATATTGCAAAGACAATAAGAACATCTGTAAATCTATTATATTTAATTGTAAAAATAATTTCTAAGAAGAATTTAAATGTCTAGGACATGCCGACTGTAAAATGTCCTGGAAATTTGTCATGCAAATCCAGTACTTAAACACAAAACAGGCCATATAAATTGGCACCAATATGTCAGTGGTGTGTGAGAAAGCTTTTACTGGACACACTCCATATAAGGAATGATCATGGGGACTTTATTATCACCTTTCAACAGGTTTACAGCTGTAGAGAATAAGTGGCCCATGAGTGGCAAAGATATGGCTGCGGTTTGCCTGATTAGAATATAAAATAAGGCTACATGTTTGCACATCCATCGGGAGTGTCAAAAAATAAAGCTATATAATACAGACAGATGATAAAACACATTTCTTATTACATCTTAGAACAACTCACAGAAATACGTCAAGATGACCAAGCAACCAGAAAACGAAGACAGCAGCAAGTTCCTTTTCCTTGACAATGACTTCAAAAACAGCGGGGTGGCCCAGGCCGATTGGTCAACCAAAAAGATGGTGTGGATACCTTCAGAAAGGGAAGGTTTTCAGTCAGCCAGCATCAAAGAAGAGACAGGGAATGACGTGGTGGTTGAGCTCGACAATGGACAGAAGATGACCGTCAGCAAAGACGAAATCCAGAAAATGAACCCACCCAAGTTCAACAAGGTGGAAGACATGGCTGCACTGACCTGTCTGAATGAGGCCTCAGTGCTGCACAACCTCAAGGAGAGGTATTTCTCAGGTCTCATTTATGTAAGTTCATTCAAACTTCACCTTACACAGTCGGTTAAACTACAAGTCTTTATTTACGATCATAGCTCAGTTTCAGGGGTTTTCAAAACAGGGTACACAGACTCCCATTTCTGCATTATAATTAATGTCAAAACAGTTGCTGCTTATTTGCATTTATGGAAACTGTGATACTTTTTTTCAGGATTCTTTGATGAATAGAAAGTTCAGAAGAACAGAATGTGTTTGATTTAGACATTTAGTAACACTTTAAAGTGTTTACAGCCACTTTTGATCAAATTAATGTACCCTTGCTGACTAAAAGTATTAATTTCTTTCAAAAAGAAAAAAAAGAAAACTCACTGACCCAAAACTTTTGAATGGTAGTGTATATGAGTCTTTACACATTAAGTATTATGCATTATACTTATTTTATTTAAAATATATGCATTTATACTTTAGGATGGGGGTCACTTCCCAGGGCATCATCATATCCGGGAGTCTTTGTATCTAAAAAGTTGAAAATGCCTTAAAGTGTGAAAAAAATGAAGCATATTTGTACCAATATATTTATGTAAAATGCATAATATTGCAGTTTCCTTGCATACATTTTGAATATATATTTGATATTCCAATCCAGACTTACTCAGGTCTCTTCTGCGTGGTGGTGAACCCCTATAAGTTTTTGCCCATCTACTCTGAGAAGATCATTGAGATGTACAAGGGGAAGAAGCGTCATGAGGTTCCTCCCCACATCTATGCCGTCGCTGATAATGCCTATAGGAACATGCTGCAAGGTGACCACCAGTCTTAACTGAATGCACCATATAAAAACTATTAGTAAATTCACAGGCTTACTGTGGTTGTTATAGAAACTAGAAAAGACACAAAAAATTTATTTCTTCCCAAAAGTAATTCAATGTTGTGTAATTGAGCAACACAAATATAGAATAATAAGGAAATTGTAAAAATGAAGTTTATTCATAGTTGTTCAGTCCAGCAGAGCCTTGCAGCTGTGTATTGGACAGTGTGTGTGTGTGTGTGTGTCAGGGACTATTTTACAGGCTGTGGATTAAAGGCATCAAAATTGCCATACAAGGGGCCTTTCCCTTTCTCACTGAATTTTTCTTTTTACAGCTATTTTTGGAAGGATGAACTGAAGTTAATCTCACCCTGTACTCAATTTAGAATATGTAAGATTTTGGAGGTAGGGTGAAAAATAGTGGAGTTTGTGTTTAGACATCCGGGCCCCTTGTTAATCTCCTTCAGGTTCTTAAATGTGACAATTCATGCCTTTCTTGTCCTGTCCTTGTACTGAGTTCAAATGTTTCTGTTTCTTTCTCCACAGAGCGTGAAGACCAGTCTATTCTCTGCACGTGAGTTCTAAATGCCCTTACGTACCGTTTGCTCCATATACTCTTAAAAATATATTTCTAATGAAACTAGTCCTTTAATAGTAAAGAATTTAGCCTAAGGTTGAACCAGGAAAGAAGTATCCATTGTGTCTGTGAGACACCATTCAGTAAAGATGTAATCAGCTGATACATTTGCAAGAATTACCAAAGCTTGAGTTTGACTGGTCAAATATCACATGGGCCATAAAATAATACACATTTATATGCACTATATCATCAAATTTGCTAAGCAGCCTGACATGTAAATGTTTATGCAAATGATTATGTGACATGTGGCAGCATTCTTTAATGTGTGTTTAACAGTGGTGAGTCGGGTGCAGGAAAAACAGAAAACACCAAAAAAGTCATCCAGTACCTTGCAATTGTGGCATCATCACACAAAGGGAAGAGAGATGCTGGATCTGTGAGCTCAAAGTTTTTATTATTAAACTGTCTAACATGTCATACAGTATCTCTTATAATAACAGTTTTTGCATGCCCTCATTACTGTTAAGGCTTTGATAACAGTGTTGTGTTTGATTAGTATAATAGTCATGTCTTTATGATAGGATGTAAACGCTTCAGCACTAAACAAGATATATTTAATTATTACATGCAAGGTGCTGTGCATTAATACTGCGGTGGGTCATTTACAATTTTGTCCATATACAATATGCTTCTGCATGTGCTTTGTGATTTCGGAAGGCTGTCCATGAAACAAAACCCAACTGTTGGATTGATTATTGTTAATTATGTTTTGCAATAATTAACAGAATATACAGATCTGAAATAAACAATCAGTGGATATCAAATACACAACTTTTCAATTTTAACTCAATTCATTTCTTTACCCCCATTTAGCAACAAAAAGGACCCCAGTTTGCTTTTGTGAGTACCTAAGCTTCTATCCATACATTTTTGGATGTCAATAATGAATTATGAATTACACATGGCTAAACCCTGAATGGCCTTTTACTTTAATATATCCCAAACTATAACATGTAAAGTACACTATAATAGCTTTAAGTTTATAGTTTGACTGCATTGAATCACAATGAATAACATTTGCTTTGTCCGTTTGTTTAGGGTGAGCTAGAGAAGCAGCTCCTGCAGGCCAATCCTATTCTGGAGGCATTTGGCAATGCAAAGACCATCAAAAATGATAATTCCTCAAGATTTGTGAGTTAACAATTAATTATTTTGGTATTGAATATTTGCTCATTATCATTATAATCAACATTACTGTAAAAACTTTTGCTGTTTTTTCCTTCTCAGGGAAAATTTATTAAAATCAACTTTGACAACACTGGGTTCATCGTTGGAGCAAACATTGAAACCTGTATCCTAATAAATCTTTCCACTGAATCTGAAGAGTTTGATATCCAAATCAGTTAGAGCAATCATTTTCAAAAATATTTAGACTTACTGTACATCATATAGTCAAGCACATTCATTTTCACCTTAATGACTTAATGAATCCAGACCTCCTGGAAAAGTCTCGATGTATCCGACAGGCCAAAATCGAGAGATCCTTCCACATCTTCTACTACATGGTGGCTGGAGCCAAAGACAAAATGCAAGGTGGGTAAGGACCGAGAATTTCTATTACAGCAGCTTTGTATCGAGCCTTATGTAATTACATTCACAAATGTGACCCATACAATGTATTTTTGGCTATTGCTACAAATATACCCCAGCAAAATACTGATACATCATTTCGGACATTTCAGACATATCACTAGCAGTCATTCTCTTCCACAGATGAGCTCTTGCTAGAGGACTTTGGTAACTACCGTTTCCTGGTGGCTGGGCATGTGCAGGTACAAAACCAGCAAGATGATGAGATGTTTGAAGAGACTCTGGAAGCCATGGAGGTCCTGGGATTCAATGAGGAGGAAAGAATTGGTATTTAACAAAACCATGACTAGTTTTATAACTTAATATCCCATCTTTTCATGCTGTTTTACATGAGTAAAAGTGTTGTGTTACTTTTAGGCATGTTGAAATTATGTTCTACTGTGCTGCAACTGGGGAACATTGAGTTCAAAGCAGAGAAAAACCAGGAGCAGGCCAGCATGCCAGACAACACAGGTAAACAATCAGTCCAGAGGAATTAATCTGTGATGTTGCTCTTATCCTGAACTATCCCGACTAAACCAAAATGCTCATATGTTGTGGTAAATACATCCACCAGCTGCACAGAAAGTGTGCCATCTGCAGGGGATTAATGTGACTGACTTCACCAAAGCTATTCTCACTCCTCGCATCAAAGTTGGCCGAGAGCTGGTACAGAAGGCACAGACCAAAGAACAGGTGCATTACCACACGATGCCATGCAGCTATAATGCATTATTTTTAAGATTTCAGCAGATTTTTTTTATTATTTGTATACAGTAGTCAACATTTGAAGTGGATCAAAAAAATTCATGAAAGTTGTCCTAAGTCAAGAAAGGGTATTGTTTTGGTTTTAGGACAACTGTGATGAAAGGTTTTGATCCACTTCAAATATTGACTACTGTATATATAAGTTCATATAATATAATATGTCCATTTATCAGGCTGACTTTGCAGTTGAAGCCTTGGCCAAGGCTATGTATGATCGTCTGTTTCGCTGGATCTTGGCACGTGTCAACAAGGCTCTAGATAAGACAAAGCGTCAGGGAGCCTCTTTTCTGGGCATCTTAGACATTGCTGGGTTTGAGATTTTTGAGGTGAGTCCGAAAGTCTTCATTAACAGATTATAAAATCCAAATGTGAACTTTCAAACTCAAGGCTTTCATTTTTTGCCTTTCTCACAGGATAACTCATTTGAGCAGCTGTGCATCAACTACACCAATGAGAAACTGCAACAGCTCTTCAATCACACTATGTTCGTCCTGGAGCAGGAGGAGTACAAAAAGGAAGGCATTGATTGGAACTTTATTGACTTTGGTCTGGACCTCCTACCCTGCATTGAGCTCATTGAGAGACCAGTCAGTTTATAAACAACACCATTCGTACATATTAATTGTAATAATCTTTGATTATCTTTAAAAGTCACTCAGTCATGACATTTCTCTTGGTTTTCTCTTACAGAACAATCCTCCAGGTATCCTAGCCCTGCTAGATGAGGAGTGCTGGTTTCCAAAGGCAACGGATGTTTCCTTTGTCGAAAAACTCACAAACACCCATTCAAGCCACTGCAAATTCTCTAAGCCTAAGAATCTAAAGGAGAAGACTTTCTTCACTGTGCAACACTATGCTGGCAAGGTATTCAAAAGTCTGGGGTTAGAAAAGATATATATTTAAAATATTAATACAGTTATTCAATAAAAATGCATTAAATTGACTGATTAAAATTTGAGCAGTTGTAAAGCAAAGTACTTAACATGAGATCATTATGAGAAAAAAAATATATACATATGATTGCTATAATAATAATAATAATAATGTTTTAATTTGATTTAGGTGGATTATAATGCCACATCTTGGTTGACTAAAAACATGGACCCACTCAATGATAATGTCACAGCCCTGCTGTGTAACTCTTCCAGTGCTTTTGTTCAGGACATCTGGAAAGATGGTTAGTTTTTGTCAGGATTTTTGCCACGGTTTACTTAAGTCTGAGCAGAAAGACAGTAATGTATTCTCTATAAAGAAAGTTTTTATTTTTCTCAAATAATTAATTTAAAAAACAAATGGTCTAAAATGTATTTTGAAAGAAATCCTTGTGTTCCTACAGCGGACCGTGTGGTGGGTTTGGAAACCATGGCTAAAATGGCTAAGTCTGATAGCGTAGCTCCTACTGCTTCCAAGTCCAAGAAAGGCATGTTCCGCACCGTAGGACAGCTGTACAAAGAGTCTCTTGGCAAGCTCATGACGACTCTAAATAACACTCAACCAAACTTTGTACGCTGCATCATTCCCAACCATGAAAAAAGGGTATGCCACAGCAAATATCAAAATATAGTGATTCATATCTGTATTTAGTGGTATATCTAAGATGCAGGTTTCACAAGATTTGTGTTATATGGAATTTAAACATGAATTATACTCTTTACCCAAAGAGTATGCATACAGTTAAATATATATATATATATATATATATATATATATATATATATATATATATATAGTAGAAATAGTAGTAAAATAGAGTGAAAATTCACTGCTTTTGTCCTTAGTCTGGCAAGATAGCTGCCCACTTGGTTCTCGAGCAGCTGCGCTGTAATGGTGTACTGGAAGGGATCCGCATCTGTCGCCAGGGCTTCCCCAATCGCATCGTCTTTCATGAGTTCCGCCAGCGGTGAGTCATTTCTGAAACATACTTGATAGTTTCAAATACAGAATTTGTAGATTTGGATGTTTCCAAATGGCCAGAATACTGACTTCAATCTTTGATTATTTCTAAGCTATGAGATCCTTGCTGCTGGGGCTATTCCTAAAGGATTCATGGATGGAAAGCAAGCCTGTACACTTATGGTGAGTTGAGCAAAATATGTATATACTTACACTGTACTGACAATGCAATTTTTATTTTTATTATTTTAATCGTTCATTGATGACAATTCCTCCCCTGCTTTTTAACCATCAGATCACACATCTAGACTTGGACCCCAACCTGTACAGGATTGGTCTGAGCAAGATATTTTTCCGCACAGGAGTGTTGGCACAGCTGGAGGAAGAACGTGACCTGAAACTGACTGATGTCATGATTGCCTTCCAGGCCCAGGCCCGTGGCTTTCTTAGCAGAAAGTGAGTTCTTGTTAAATAAATGCAAATATACTGTATACCATCTACCTTTGAAGCTTCTTGCTGTAATTGTAGTTTCATTGTGGCTAAAGACAAAAAGTAAGCCACTTTATCTAAAAATCTTGAAATTTACAGAGCATTCAGCAAGAAACAAAAGCAGCTGACATCCATGAAAGTGATTCAGAGGAACTGCGCTGTTTATCTGACACTCAAGAACTGGCAGTGGTGGAGACTTTTCACTAAAGTAAGTCCTAAACACAAATCCAGAGTTCCTGCATGAAACTATAGATGGCACAGTCCGATAGGTCAAACTCAATCTGACATAATGACATTATCACATGGCGCAGCTGATTGGTTCTTTTCACATCAGCAGTTAATGAGCTCGCTGCTCAACATTCAAACACTTGACTAGTGCTTGCTGTGGCAGCTGCAGTGCGCTTCAGAAACCCTCCTCCTTCCCCAGCTCCACCTGCAAAAATCTGCTACGGGGTGATTCATGTATGCTATATGGGGGTTATTTCATTTGTTATATGTGACACGGCAGTATTTCTTACATGCTCACAGCAGCACGTTGTGGATGTATTGGCAGTAGCAAGTCTCGGTACTTGGTCTGCTGCAGCAGCAGATCTATTCTGCCAAGACCAAACACATTCACGTTGTCATGTACATTGGCATGCCAAACCCTCCGAGAGTTGTCATGACAGAACTACACATATCCATGTAAATTTAAATACCAATTGGGTCATTTTGTGGTCAATTTGTGTTTCTGTTTAGGTAAAACCCCTGCTTCAGGTGACTCGGCAAGAAGAGGAGATGAGTCAAAAGGAGGAGGAGCTTCAGAAAGCCAAAGAAACTGCCCAAAAGTCTGAAGCTGAACTTAAGGAGATCACACAGAAACACAACCAGGTACAAGAGCAGAACAATATGTGATCCAACTCAACTACAATGGTGTGTTCATTCATACTGATTCACTATCAATACACCCATATTGGCTGGAGTGCAGGTGGTAGAGGAGAGAAACCAGCTACAAGCCAAAATACAGGAGGAGGCAGAGTTGTATGCAGAGTCTGAGGAGGTGAGGATACGGCTGGAGGCCAAGAAGCAAGAGCTGGAGGAAGTGCTGCATGAGATGGAGGCTCGACTCGAGGAGGAGGAAGAGCGGAGCCAGGTCTTTCAGCAAGAGAAGGCGAATCTGCAACAACAACTCAAGGTTGAGCGGTGATCAGTTATCACAGACTAAGTGGAACAATAATGAGACTTTAATTTGCTAATTGTAATTCTACTGTAATTTTTTCTCTCGCTCTCATTTGTCAAAGCATAAGATTTGGAAAAGAAAATGGAAATAGTAAATAAGAAACCTGTATTCATCTATTGTTTTGTGCAGGATTTAGAGAAGCATTTAGTAGAAGAAGAAAATGCAAGACAGAAGCTTCAACTGGAAAGCGGGGCTGCAGATGGGAAAATTAAGAAACTTGAGGAAGATCTTTTCATCGTGGAAGATCAAAACTGCAAGTTGCAGAAGGTTTGTATTGAATTTCACCAGGCGGTAGTTTTATCTGGATCATCATTATACTTTTTGTGAAAAATGAATATCAGATCCGAGTAATATGCCTGCTGCTTCTGTGTGTTTAGGAGAAGCAACAGTTGGAGGAGCGGTTAGCTGACTTTTGCTCCAACCTTGCTGAGGAGGAAGAGAAATCCAAAAACTTGACTAAACTGAAGGCTAAACATGAATCTATGATTTCAGATCTTGAAGGTTTTTTCATTGTGACTTTGGGTTTTATAATATGGAATCGTCTGTAGTTGAAAATAATTTGAATCCTAACCAAATTAATAGATTTATCAAATAATAAGTAAATACCTTAAGTACATACCGTGAAGCGTTTCCCATTTCTGTGTGTCTGTGCAGTTCGAATGAAGAAGGAAGAGAAAAGTCGGCAGGATGTCGAGAAAGCTAAACGTAAACTGGAGACTGAGTATAATGATGTACAGGAACAACTAAAAGACACACAGACCCAGATAGCAGAACTCAAGACACAACAAGCCAGAAGTGACGTGGAAATTCAGGAGCTTCAGGCATGGTACATTGTTGCTCTCATGACAGTTCAAAGACATTGCTTCACTGCTCATTGTAAATTGTAACCAGATCATCTATATATTGACCAGCATAGAAAAAGAATCAGCTCAGAAGAGCAATGCTCTGAAAAAGATACAGGAAATGGAGGGGCTTGTCACAGAGATTCAAGATGAGCTCGAAGCTGAGAGGGAGACTTGTAGAAAGTCAGAAAAGGCCAGAAAGGAGCTGGAAGAAGAGCTGTCGGCCCTGAGGACTGAACTGGAGGACTCACTAGACACCACAGCAGTACAACAAGAGCTACGGTGATTATTTAAATGTGTAACTTTCAAATAGTCATTTATTACTTTTTACTATTTACACGGAGCATAGTAGAGTAGATATAAGTCTTAGCCTCTTTATTGGACAGGGCTAAGAGAGAGCAGGAGGTGGCAATGCTGAAGAAGTTGATAGAAGACGAAGGCCGAAGCCACGAGGCTCAAGCGAATGAGATGAAACAAAAACATGCTCAGTCTGTAAATGAACTTGGTGAACAGCTAGAGCAAACCAAACGGGTAAGAAAACTGCTTAACATTGGCATAAGAAAAATTACAGTGCTAAAACAACATCAACCATTCAATTAGGTACTTCAGTGCTTTTATTCTCGTAAGTAATATCCTGCGAAATGATTAAAATGAAATAAATTTAAATTTCCTAAACTGAACCTTAAACACAGGCCAAGGCCAATCTGGAGAAGGCGAAACAGGCCTTAGAGAAGGAGGTTGTAGACTTGAATGGAAACCTTCGCTCACTGAGTAATGCCAAGCAGGATGTGGAGCAGAAGAAGAAAAAGGTGGAGACCCAGCTTGCTGACCTTCAGACTCGCTTCAGTGAGAGCGAAAAGAAGAGGGAAGAGCTTGGAGATGCAGTGTCTAAACTGACTGTGAGTTGTACATTCAGACATGTGCTCTGAATAAAGGCTTATGAATGATTACTATAGATTCAATGCAGGGTTTCTCTATAGAAACACCTGATTTATGGATGTCTTTTGTAAAAACACTCAGATGGAGTATAACAATGTGAATAGCATCCTCAATGAAGCAGAGAGCAAGAACATCAAGCTGAGTAAAGATGTTGCAAGTCTCAACTCACAGCTCCAGGATACACAGGTATTGTATAATCTAAAGCAGGTGTTTTCAAACTGGAGTCATTAGAAAAGTTCAGAAAAAAAAAAGAAACAATTCATTGTGATTTCTAAACCAGTGAAACAGTGATATACAGATAATATTTTACACAAAATTATGTTGTTGTTTATATTTTAGGAATCATAATTAAGGTTAAAAAAAGAATTGTGACAGAATTATGATTTTGAGAAGCACTTGGCTCTTGATGTTTTGCCTATCTGCCTATCTAGGAGTTACTTGCTGAGGAGACCCGTCAAAAACTTAATTTTTCCACTCGGCTACGTCAAACGGAGGATGAACGAAACAGTCTGCTGGAACAACTAGAAGAAGAGGCAGAAGCCCGAAGGAATGTGGAGAGACAGGCCTCCAGCCTTACCACACAGGCCAGTCACTCACGTTTGCAAAGAATACCCTCAAAAATGTCATTAAGCATCTCAGCATATGACAATTAGTAATGCCAAAATAAAAATGTACAAATGAGGCAAATTTCATTTACAATAAGTTTGCTTCTACTATAGTTGTCAGATGCAAAGAAGAAGCTGGATGAGTACTCCAGCAATTTTCAAATGCTTGAAGAAAGCAAGAGACGGCTACAGAGGGATCTGGAAGCCACAATTGGAGAGTTTGAGGAGAAAGCTGCAGCCTATGACAAGCTAGAGAAGACCAAGAATCATCTTCAGCAAGAGTTGGAGGATGTGCTGATGGACCTGGACAACCAGAGACAGCTGGTTTCAAATCTGGAGAAGAAACAACGGAAATTTGATCAGGTTGCATTTCTATGCTTCAGCTAATATCAGCTATCCTAATTTTGTCAGCACAATTAATTCAATTCAAGTTTATTTTTTATAGCGCTTTTCCGATGCAAATTGTTGCAAAGCAGCTTTACAGAAAATTAAAGTCTTTACATTATATTTAGTAATAGCTTATCAGTGGTGAGTATCTCAAGTTGATGTCCATATGGCAGAAATGTATGGTAAAAATCAAGCAGTTAGTTAATGTCATGTAATACAAAATTTGGTAGTTTTGTATGTTGTCTGAGGGTTGGCATCTTCTGAGGTCTTCTGGGGGGTTGGCATGGCATCCTCTCTTCTCAGGTGTTCAGTCATCTCAGGTCTTTGTAAGGGCTGGATCCAGACTGAAGCTTGTGTAATTCCTAGTTACCATGGGATGCCAATCCCATGGGAGAAACAGAGAAAGTAATAGAAAAAATAAAAAATAAAAAAAATTGCGTGGCTGCTGTTCCACCTAAGCAAAAAATTGTGTTCAACCCAAGCAAAAGAATGAAAATGTGCATTTGATCAGATGTAACTGAAGTACAAGGTTATGAGATCCATTATGTGAATGCTTGGCTAAAGAGATGTGTCTTTAATCTAGATTTAAACAGAGAGAGTGTGTCTGAACCCCCGAACGTTATCAGGAAGGCTATTCCATAGTTTGGGAGCCAAATGTGAAAAAACTCAACCTCCTTTAGTGGACTTTGCTATCCTAGGTACTACCAAAAGTCCAGAGTTTTGCGACCTTAGGGAGTGTGATGGATTGTAGCGTGGTAGAAGAGTAGTTAGGTACGCAGGAGCTAAACCATTTAGGGCCTTATAGGCAAGTAATAATATTCTGTAACTGGTACGGAACTTAATAGGGAGCCAGTGCAGAGACCGTAAAATTGGGGTAATATGATCATATTTTCTTGCCCTGGCAAGGACTCTAGCCGCTGCACTTTGGACTACCTGTAACTTGTTTATTGAAGATGCAGGACAACCAGCTAGCAGTGCATTACAATAGTCCAGTCTAGAGGTCATGAATGCATGAACTATCTTTTCTGCATCAGAAACAGGTAACATGTTTCGTAGCTTGGCAATGTTCCTAAGATGGAAGAATGCTCTTTTTGTAACATGGGAAATATGATTTTCAAAAGACAAGTTGCTTTCTAATATAACACCCAAATTTTTGACTGTAGAGGAAGTAATAGTACATCTGTCTAGATGCAAATTTTAATCTACGAGATTCTGTGTACTGTCTCGGTCTTATCTGAATTTAATAGGAGAAAATTATTGGTCATCCAGTCTTTTACATTTTTAACACACTCTGTTAGTTTAGATAATTTAGAAGTTTCATCTGGTCTTGTTGAAATTACTGCCATTAAGTGATTTTTTATCTCAATAAGATGCTTGCTGATGAGAAGACCATCTCCAGCAAGTATGCTCAGGAGCGTGACTGCGCAGAGGCAGAAGCACGGGAGAAGGAGACCAAATGTTTGGCCCTCACCCGAGCGCTCGAAGAATCCCAGGCTTCCTTTCGAGAGTTAGAGAAACTCAATAAGACACTTCGCACTGAGATGGAAGATCTGATCAGTTCAAAGGACGACGTGGGCAGAAATGTAAGTTGTTTTTTACAGTAGCGTGAATCTTGGACAGTAGTTCATAGTCAACTTAGAGACAGTTGTCTGAAATTAGATTACTAAATGTTGCATATAAAAACTACGGAAGGTCCATGAGCTGGAGAAGGAAAAACGTGGATTGGAGGCTCGAGTAGAAGAGATGACAATTCAAATGGAGGAACTTGAGGATGAATTACAGACTGCAGAGGATGCTAAACTCCATCTGGAAGTCAATATGCAGGCCCTCAAAGTCCAGTATCAAAGAGACCTGCAGGTCAGAGAAGAGCAAAATGAAGAGAAGAGGAAACAACTGCTCAAGCAGGTAAAGATTGATTTCTTTGATTTTATTTGTGTTGCTCAATGGGTAAGCAATATCTGATTTTGTAGGTCTTCCTGAACTGCATGACACTTCTTGTAGACTCCTTACCTTCCTCCACTCAGCAATTGGGGAAAAAAGTTCTTCTGTTGTAATATTTTCCCACTTGGCACACAGGTACGTGAGCTTGAGACTGAGCTAGAAGATGAGCAGAAAATGAGAGCTTCATTCGCAGCTGCCAAGAAGAAACTTGAGGGGGATTTGCAGGACCTTGAAGACCAAGTTGATGCAATCGGTAGGGCAAGGGATGAGGCTATTAAACAGCTCCGCAAGACTCAGGTCAGAGGGTCAAACCTTCAAATTCTTTTGGAGTTTCCCAAGCCTTCATCAAACTTCATGTGTGTAAGTTTTCTTCCCCATGACAGACGCAGATGAAAGATTCCCAGAGGGAGCTGGAAGATGCGAGAGCATCCCACAAGGAGGTTCTTTCCGAAGCTAGAGAATCTGAGAGAAAGGCCAGAGCCATGGAGGCAGAAATCTTACACCTACAGGAGGTATACATGATACCAAATGGCTGATTGCAATAGGCTTAAATATCTTGCCATACAATTGCCAATTTCTTTGTAGGAGCTGGCTACAGCAGAGAGAGCCCGCAAACAGGCTGAGCGAGAGAGAGATGAGATAGCAGGGGAGATGGCAAGTGGCTCATTTGGAAAGTATGTTGGGAATTGATATTTGCAAAATTGAAAAATGAAATTACAATACTTTGAATTTTAAAACTGTAAAATACAATATGCAATGACTGTCCACGGATAGATCTGGCACGTCTGATGAGAGGCGTCGTCTGGAAGCCAAAATTCAACAGCTGGAAGAGGAACTTGATGAGGAACAGGCAAACACAGAGACGCTCAACGAGAGACTGCGGAGAAGTGTGCAGGAGGTGATTGGGTTAATGTGCTGTTCATCCACTTGTATGCTGTAGTGAAGGTGTTCTTTTGGGGTGATAACGCAGATAGTTTTCATCTATAACTAGATGGATCAGCTGACCAGCGAGCTGCATGTTGAACGCTCCAATGCTCAGAGGATGGAGAGTGGCTGGCAGCAAATGGAGAGGCAAAACAAAGAGCTGAGGGCCAAGCTGCTGGAGATGGAGGGACAGGTCAAGTCCAAGCAACGGGCTTCTGTAGCTGCTCTAGAGACTAAGTTACAACAAATGGAGGACCAAGTGGACCATGAGAGCAGGTAAGATCATCAGTGTTAAGATGGATTTGGCTGTAAAGACAAAGGGATTCCAACTAGTCATTTTTTGTAACAGGGAGAGACAAACTATTGCCAAGGCCATGCGTCAGAAAGACAAGAAACTAAAAGAACTGATGATTCAGATAGAGGATGAACGAAAACAGACAGAGCAATTTAAGGACCAGGTATGAAGTATTCTTGTTCAGCATTTGAGTTTTTGAGGTTCCATGTTTTCTCATAACTTTGACAACTGACTGATGTCATCCTTGTTGTAAGGCTGAAAAAGCAAATCTGCGAGCAAGGCAGCTCAAGCTGCAGGTGGAAGAGAGCGACGAGGAGTCTCAGCGTGCCACTGCTGCCCGTCGTAAACTTCAGAAAGAGCTTAATGAGGCCACCGAGGCCAATGACGCCCTGATCCGAGAAGTGTCTTCACTCAGGAGCAAACTCAGGTTGTTCTGCAGTAACCCCTTTCTGTAATGTATGTGAAACCAGAATCCCATTCATTGACATCCTCCTTACTGCATTCTACAGTAACATACATTAAGAGACATAAGTTTGCATGGGGTATGTTTGTAGATGTGTGGTTTCTTAATTCTTTGTATGTTCCTCAGGCGTGGCAGTGACTCATCTTTCAGCAGTCCATTAAGGCGTAGTGGAGGTGGGAGCTTTAGAAGAACACGCAGGAGCATGATGGAAACATCCGAGGTCCCAGAAGATGAAGGTCCTGCTACTCCTGTGCATCAACCTGAGGAACCTCAAATCGAGCCAATCAATGGCACCGAGGATGACAACTAAAGAATTCATTCCCAAAGCCTTTCACTATCTGTTTTTGCCATTTCTGAATGATAATTTATGCTTATTTAATCTTGACTATCTCCTAAAACGAGGTTTGGTATTTATTTCTGTTCATCACTGATTCCAACAGCTGACTAATTCTAATGGGGTTTTTACACTCAGAAAGCAATACCATGTTCTATCAACTGTTAAGTGCCATAGTATATATCAAAGTACTACAAATAAGTGTGATGCCACACTGTAGCATGGTATGTATTTTTATTATTGCATAACTGTAATTATTATATATTGTTATGCATTCGCCGCTTTCAAGTTGAGGCTTTAATAAAACTTGGCTGTCAAGGGAGTAGAAATTGAGGGTAGGTCTACATAACTAGAGAAACCACACAAAACCCTGTGGCATACCCTTTGGTCAAAAACCTAAACACCAATAATGCATTTTTAATCCACTGTCCATGGGCAGGATCACAAAAATGAAGAAGTTCAATCTGTATTTTTAACAAAATCCCTGGAACTGTCTCAAGTCTGCCAGATGATGTAAAATGACAACTAAAACTACAGATCAAACTTCCACATTCCTGCTGACAAATTAACTGGGATATCTGGGTGCAGGTAACAGAGAAACAGTACACATTCATTTACATATAATACCGACGCTGCAACAATGCAAAGCTGGATGGAAATCTGCAAATTTATCCTTTAAAGAAATGTTTTGAAAAAAAATTGTCAAAGTTTTCTTAAAGGAACACTCCACTTTTTTTGGAAATAGGCTCATTCTCCAACTCCCCCAGAGTTAATAAGCTGAGTTTTACCGTTTTTGAATCCATTCAGCTGATCTCTGGATCTGGCGATAGCACTTTTAGCATAGCTTAGCATAGATCATTGAATCCGATTAGACCAGTAGCATCGTGTTCAAAAATGACCAAAGAGTTTCAATATTTGTCCTATTTAAAACTTGACTCTTCTGTAGTTATATTGTGTACTAAGACCGGCAGAAAATGAAAAGTTGCGATTTTCTAGGCTGATATGATTAGGAACTATACTCTCATTCCGGCGTAATAATCAAGGAACTTTGCTGCCGTAACATGGCCGCGGCAGGCGCAGTGATATTACGCAGCGCCTGAAAGTAGTCCCCAGCTATCAGCTGAATGGATTCAAAAACTGTAAAACTCAACTTATTAACTCTGGGTGAGTTGGAGAATGAGCCTATTTCCAAAAAAAGTGGAGTGTTCCTTTAATTCAAAGTGTATAAGTGGCTTTTGTTGACCTAAATTGTATTTTCTGCTTCTACATGGATCAATAGCTGTGCCTTGCATGTGATACAGCATTTAGGACCATAACCAAGAGTTCTATCATTTCTCTAACAATACTATTTCTGGAGGAAAATAAAAGGCAAATAATCAGTCCTGTTAACTACACATTTATTTTGAAGGTTATGGATTAACCAACAATGAAATGGTTTTACAGACAGGATAAACTAAGCATTGCCTTCGCTGAGGAATGCATGGACATTGCAGATGTTTAGGTTCATTAATAACAAAGAAAACCCATGATGACAGTAATTGGCAATTGTGCATGTCTTCTGCATACAGAGACAAATACTCGACAAAATTTGAACTGTAACGACTTCTTTAGTGAGGTTATTGCTTACATGAGGCCCTGAGATGGTGCGATCAAGTGTGCGAAATTTTCCTATCAACCATCAAACTCTATTTCTATAATTTTTCATTAGTACCTCTATGCAAAAATGGATAATATAATGTATCAATTCTTCCTTGCATTTCTATTTTTAACATAAAAATATCTGTACCCTTCACTGAAGTATTCATATTGCTTGTTATTTAAATCTACAACTCAAAGAGAAATGTGAAAACTAAGCAATTAAACTCCACTCAGAATTCAATTTTTCTGATTCTTCATGGAATCCCTGACATATCAGAGAATTAATACATTGGGAAGAATAGCGAGAGAAGCTGCATCTCCCTTCAGGCTAGTAAGTTCCCCAATCTCCAAATTAACTCTGAGGCAAAGCTTATTATGGCCACAAAATTAAGGCACATTAAATTCATGTTCAGCGCATGATATGACAGCAACTACTCCCCAGTACTGTAGCACTGTAATCTTTGAAAACAAAGACGGCACTGACTGAGTTCACTAGCTATTACTAGAAACAAAAAGGCCCCAGAGAGGATCATGCATAAACATTTCGGCTACTGTTGGTTACTTACGTCAGCCCCTACAAGGCAATGATATGAACAACAGCTTCAGCTGATAACATCTCACAAACCTCCTTAGAATTTTCAAATCAAAACACTAAAGACATGACATTCAGTTAGTAACAAACTCATATCATTAAAATGCTAGTTTCTAAAAAATAAACTCCGGTATTTCTGAATTAAAAATGAACCTGCTATATACCTTGCTTCAGTCCTGTGACCAACAATAAGCAATAAGCAGTTGGCGTTTCATTGGACACTGATCAGTAGTTTAGTGCCAAACATAGTGGGACTACAGGGCTAAATCTGCTAGTCACCTGTAACAGTCTCCCAATTTATGGCCCCCAAAAAGAGCAAATAAAAATTACAGTGCAGATACATTTTTAAACTGCTATAAATCACCAGATATCTAAAAACAACACAAACAAAAATAAAAAACAAACAGTGTGAATTTAAGAGATAGTACATCTGAAAAACACAACGCAAATCTCCAACGAAATAGTAAAACAACAGGTAGCAGTTTCAGTCCACAGACACAATAACAGGGTTGATATAAATGTAAAAGCAGACCCCTTCTTAGATAGTGGAAGACTTGGGGCATAAGATATGATTCAGTTCCTGAAAATAAAGCATTTTCATATTAATGGTTTAGGAATACTTGTTTTCCCAATGATGTGAGAGCAAAAGACATGCTTGTGCACTGGTAGTGAATAGTACTTTATTCACAGCATTATCTTGGGTCCTGTTCCAAAGTCCAACCGTTTCACCATCCTGCAACACAAAACAGAGAAAGTTTGGAGAGGAATTATTATGAACAAGTCAGATAAGATACAATCTACATCATTTTGGACAATTACAGAGACGTACTGAAATAAACAGTGAGACTAACCCCTTATCATACAATCCATTTGTGTTGGATGGGATTTCCGGGGTTTCCCGTGAAATGCTTGGTGTACCCTGGCTTATCGATGCACGGCTGGGTGTTTTCTCATGGATGTGTAACTCTCTGCATGATGCCAGCTTTGATTCAAGGTTCTGAAAGGGAACAAAGGGACATAGAACATTATTATCAAAACTATAGACCAACCTCATTTGAAAGCGTTTATTTTTTGGTAATATCCACAGTTACAGCTGGACTCACCCCAACTTTCCTCAACAGTTCTCCAACGATGTTGAGGGCAGATATCCTTGCAGATGTGGTGAGAGGAGTTCCAGTCAGACCTTCAACTGGACATGACAGAAAAAAAAAGACATGAATAGGAAACTTTGAGTGGCACCAATGGATACTGTCCTTGGGCCAGTTAGGTGGCCCTTACAGAAATGAGTGGCCATGCTGTGTTTGTGCTCACTTCTGCTGTAGGAAGCTGAGGGGGTGTTGAATGCAGTCCCTGAGCCTGGAGGTCTGGAGGGTGTGGCATGGAGAGATGGAAGGGCGGAGGTAACAACAGACGAGGGTCTTGCAGGTGTGGCCTCTGGCTTCTCTACATCTTTAGGAAGGCTGATCGATGGCTTGCGCTCCTGTTTCTGCTGTACAGCCAGTTCCTGTCTTAAATCTGCCCCGAGGAGAAAGGAGACCGTAAACACAATCAGAGTCTGTTAAAACATCTGAGACTGGCAAATCAGAGGATTATTCTACTGATTATCGACGAAAATAGAAGTTTGTCAGTTAAATACGAGTGAATGGTGTACATGCAAAGAGGTTTCCCTTGAGATTACCTCTGGCTTCGTCTTTTAACCTCTGTACTGATTCTAGAAGATTCTCTTTTTCATCAAGCTCACTCTCAAGGAAGGCATTTCTCTCTATAACATGATTCATTCTCTGCTCAAAGTCCTCAAGTGACATTATAGTCGCCCTGTAAGAACATGATAGACAGGTATTAGTGATAAATCTTAAATAATAAAGTTATAAATATCTAGAATGCATGACATATATTCCTGGCAAAAACACTAAACGCACCTCTTAGCTCTTTCCAGGTCATCGTTGGCTTGCTCTAACTCCCGGATATATTTGTGCAGTTGGTCTTTGATGGCTGTGGTCTCTGCCAGGTCTCCTTCTAGAGTCGAGATCTGCCTGACTGCCTCAGTGTGTTGCGTTTCATACTTCTCCTGTTAGCAAACAAGACAAAGGACCACACAAATAGATTTAATGAGAAAGAAAAAAAGCATGAGAAATTACACTTAAACTTATTTTCTTTATTCCTAGTATTGTACGTACTTATTTACAATACTAGAAATAAAAATATAAAAAAAAAATAAGTTTTTTGAAAGATGTCACATGCTCACTCAAGCTGTATTTATGTAATAAAATACACAATAAAAAAACAGTAATATTTTGAAACATTATTATAATTTAAAGTAACTCTTTTATATTTTAAACTTTTAAACTAAAGCTGGATTTTCAGCAGCCATTACTCCAGTCTTCAGACAGATGACCCAACAGAAATCATTCTAATATGCTCTTATTATTAATGTTGAATGGTGTATATAAACATTTGATTTTTTATTGCATTCATCCGCCACAATAAAATAATGTCTTTGAATTATCAACATTTGGGGGCTTTCTCAGAAAATAATGATACAGGCAATTAATTGTGATTAATCAGCTGGTATGTAATTAGGGTTGTGCAACATACCGGTACTGGAAAAATACCAGTACATTTTATATTTCGAACAGTACAATATTATGATTTTGCTCATTTCGGTCCATGACACACTGTTGTTCACTGCGTTGCAGTAGTGTTACCCAAACTGATGAGAAACCGGCAAATAGAGGAACAAGCTGGATCAAACAGATACGCTACATAATAATTGTGCTGACGATAAAAAAAATAAGAGAATTTTGGGAATACTGATATAATGCAAATGAAAACTAATAGATCTGCCACTTGTTCTATGCAATGTGTTCTTTTTACAGGAAGATTGCTCTTCTGGTATAATTCAATAATCGCTCAATTAAAAAAAAAAAAAAATACAATTTTGATTATCACTTTTGTATTATTAAAATGTTTACGCTTGAAAGCAAGCAACACGTGTTTCATGTGACCCAGCAACAATGTTTCATGCAGTGTACTTGATAAAACTGTTAAGTACATCTTTTCAGGCTGCTTATGCGTCACCTATGGTATTGAATATCGATTTAGTATTGATTCCGAGGTACTAGATTCTGGTCTTTTACCAAAGCCAAAATTGTGGTATTGAGCCATCCCTAAATGTAATTGTAGTCAACTGAAATGCCAAATGCTATGAGATTATGCATTTAAATGCACCTTGACTTAGGTCTCCTTTTAAATTAATCTTGCAACATGGCTTTACAACCATGTTTGTGCAACAAACGCAAAGTAAAAACATGAGTGAGCCTCCATACCCTCCAGACACTGATGCAGAAATAAGCATCAGCTGATTTCCTCATCCTGAATCGGATCTCTGTTGTTTATCTGTGAATGTGTGATTGTGTTCTCAGTAAGCACTGAAAAAAACCAGACACAGACATTCTGCATGTACACATTCAGCCAAAGAAGATTCAAATGGCTTTTATCTGTGGTTATATGCTTACAAATGAACGTCAGTTAGAGATAAAAATCTGTATTCAAATATTACAGATAAAACCCCATTAATGTGCTTCATGAGACATCGGTGTCACAGCTATTCACAGTACATTTTACATCCCATCATTACGTTGTTCACATATGGTTTGAGCTAATACAAAATGGGGGGAAATATCATTATGAAATAAATGTTTTTCCTCAAATACATGCTGGACACAATTATTGGCACCCCTAGAAATTCTTATGAGTAAAATATCTCTGAAGTATATTCCCATTCATATTCACAATTTTGAGCACTCCAGGGTGATTATGAACATGAAATTATCCAGCCATGGCTTCCTGTTTCAGACAAATATAAACAGGAGGGAAAACAAAGGCCAAATTCCCTTAATCATCCATCACAATGAGAAACACCAAAGAATATATTTCTGATGTGCAGCAAAAGATAATTGAGCTTCACAAATTAGTGAAGTGGCTTTAAGAAAAGAGCTAGAGCAGTGAAAATTCCCATTTCCACCATCAGGGCAATAATTAATAATTTCCAATCAACACAAAATGTTACGAATCTGCCTGGAAGAGGACGTGTATCTATATCGTCCTAATGCACGGTGAGGAGGAGAGTTTGAGTGGCTAAAGACTCTCCAAGGACCACAGCTGGAGGATTGCAGAAAATAGGCGAGTCTCGGGGTCAGAAAACCTTTAAAGAAAATTGTCAAACAGCACCTACATCACCACATGTTGTTCGGGAGGGTTTCAAGAAAAATTCTCCTCTCTCATCCAAAAACAAACTCCAGCATATTCAGTTATCAGACACAACTGGAACTTCAAATGGGACTGGCTTCTATGGTCAGATTAAACTAAAAAATGAGCTTTTTAGCAGCAAACACTCAAGATGGGTTTGGTGAACACAGGGATAAAACGTAGCCCATGTGTACAATGAAATATACTGCAGTATTTTTGATGTTGTGGGCCTATATTTCTGCTGGAGGTCTTGGACATCTTGTTTAGACACATGCCATCACTGATTCTACCAAATACCAACAGATAAAAAATCAATAAGTGACTGACTCTGTTAGAAATCTTATAATGGGCCATGTTTGGGTCTTCCAACTGTACAATAATCGAAACACAAACCTCAAAAACAACACAAAAATGGGTCACTGAGCACAAAACCAAGCTTCTTCTGGCCATCAGTCCTCTGACCTGAACCCTGTAGAAAATGAGTGAACTGAAGAGAAGAAGCACCAACATGGAGCTGGAATCTAAAGGGTCTGGAGCGATTCTGGATGAAGGAATGGTCTCTGATCTCTTGTCAGGTGATCTCTAACCTCATCAGGAATTAAAGGAGAAAATTTAGAGCTGTTCAACTGGCAAATGGAGGTTTCAAAATGTATTGAATAAATTGAATAAGTTCATTGTGGCCAGTGTGTATTTGAGAAAAACATTTATTTCATAATGATATTTTCCCCCATTTTAAATTCTTATTATCCAATAAATGGCTTGATTTTTGTAAAAAAAAAAAAAATTAAATAAAAAGATCAAAAGGATTAACAATGCAGATTAATTATCACAGCCTTCTTTGATCATATTACCAAGGGTGCCGATATTTTTGGCCATGACTATAGATCAAATTGATGTATTCGGAAAGCACATACATACTATTTTTTCATGTAATATTTTGCTGAGCCACCTTTTGCAGCAATGAGTGATTTGGGTATGTTTTCATTTAAATGAACCCATAGTCTATTTTTTTTTTTACAGAGGTTGGAGATAAAATATTACATGTACTTCTTTAGTCAGAGGCACTTACATTGTGACTGTGCCCCTGAATGTAATGTATTTGCAATCAACTCATCTGCATTTTTGCTTACAAAAGTATGGGTCAAATAATTGACCCTTTGCAAAAACTCGCCCCCTTAGTTACTGTTGCTATGTCCGACAAGTCATGGCAAATCACGCCACACAACGCGAAAATTACATTGCAGAGCAAAGAGGAAACTGACAACACGTCGACAAACAAGACAGAGCAGGTTACTTCAGGTATGAAACAAAGTCTTAGCTTTCAAATTGTCATTTAAGAAATTCTAACAATAAATACAGTCTTGTGGCTCTTTAAAGGTGCTGTATGTAGGATTGACACCCAGCGGTTGAACAAGGTATTGCAGTCCAAATTCAAAATATTGGAGACGGTTTTTTTCACCCGGCCCCTCCTCCTCAGACTTGATGCACACGCAGGTTGCCAGATTAACGACACCAACAGAAATGAGCGCACATGCCAACGAATGAAATTAAATGCGCTGTGTTTTCCGTCAACTGGCAACCCGGGGTGCCGAAATACAATTGGGTAAACTGGCAGTGGGCAGGTTTCACAAACCATAACAAACACGGACATTCCGGGCCGGAATGCACATTTTCAAAGGAGAATAACCGACTGTAGCATTGTTTTTCAAATAAACAAATATGTTAACTTAGCATGTTTCTTAAATATCTGCAAACATATTATGGTATTTTTATGCTTTAGTAGAGTCAAAATCCTACATACAGCACCTTTAATGTGACAAACGTAACGTGACAAATCGCTGTAGCGCCTCAGTTCAACTGGCACGTGACGTGAAACGATCATCTCTTTCTCTTTACTAGTTATAGCATGAAATAAACATGAATGAACATCAGAAGGTATCTTGTTTCAACCACGGAAAGATGTCTATACACCATTTTTCAAGTTTAAGTCTACCAAGGTTAATCTACTCTCCTGTTTGGTTTGTTTGTCAGACAAAATGGCAAATTCAGCATTGTGATTGGTCAGATCACCTGTCAATCAAACTCCCAGCAAAGGGTCAACTAGCACCTTAAGTCAGCATTAGGTCAATGTATCATGGGCTGTCCATGTATCAGAGAAATCTAGTACACTGGCGAGCCACCCAAACGACTACTCAGCCAAATACATCAAAATCTAAAAGCGACTACTATAAATCAGTTTATTAAGTTTATCAGTTTATCCAGCAAGGCCTCCAGCATCGTGAAGGACCCCACCCACCCCTCCCACAACCTCTCCCAGCTCCTACCATCAAGGTAGAAGGTATCGGAGTATCAAAGCTTGCTCTGTCAGATTGCTCAACAGCTTTTTTCCCCAGGCTGTGAGAGCTCTTAACTCCAATCTCCCTGTCCCCCTATGAAACCATGAACACCTCAGCCCCCCAACTCATTAATAACTGTTGACAATTTTTCCTAAGTGCAATTCTGAGTATTCTACACACGTGAATGGGCTATACAAACCACCTGTAGTAACGCACTCATCCCACTATATGCACACTAGACACTTTCTATAAACACTCCCTGCTACAAAGACTCATTAAGATAATATATGTTTACTTGAGCATTGCACTACAAAATAATATGTTTACTTGAGCGTTGCACTACAAAATCTTTTTGCACTATGTGCTGCTTCCCACAATTGAATCTCTCTTCAACAACAATGTACAAAATATATATTTTTCAGCACAATTTCATATACAAATACCTCTTTTGCACAATTTCATGTACAGTATTTATGTAAAGTTCTTGTACAGTCTCAGTTTGTGTATGTGTAGTCAACTAGGTATAGTAGTTATAGTATTTATAATATATGTATGGTCAGATGGTTAACTGTTGTATAGCTCTATTGTTTTTCCTATACTTGTATTGTTGCATGTTTATCTTACGTTTAACTAGTATGTAGAACCGTGGTCCTGCGAGACACAACATTTCATTCCACTATATGTCCACACATGTAGAAGAAAGACAATTAAGCTCGACTTGACACGACATGACTTGACTAACCATGTGTCTATAGCCCTATTCGAACAGGACTAGTTTTCTAAACTACGTTTGAGTTTCGATTCTTATCACCTGATGTCTGTGATTTTCATGTACAAATTCGGACGGGACTGATATCTCTGTGTTTATTACAGAGGTGGGAGGGTCTGTTTTGTACATATGGGCGTTGCAGAGATCAAGTGCTCTGTATACGTGCATTGCGTATAGTTAGTCATTTTACGACAAATACCACGGTGAAGCTAAATGGCTAGTATAACAAAACCATGTTAATGTGTGGTTACTTTAGTTTAACTATTTAATTTTTTTTGTTATTTGTAACAAACCCATGTTTAATTTTCATAAAGGTACATATGTAATTAAAACATTATGTGATTGAGTGCAGAAATGAACGTGAGTAGTCTTGCCTGAAGCTGATATTATAAGTGCTTATGATAAGTGCTGAAGCCGACTAGGGCTTAAGATGCACCACAGTACCTTGTAATTTTCTAGTTCCATGCGGAGTCTGTTGCTGGTCGTAAGAAGCTCGCGATAACGGGCATCACACTGCTTCAGCTCCGCCTCCAGCTCTGCCTCATAGTCTCGACTCATCTGCTGAAACTCCTGCAGCTCCTCCTGCGCCTCCTCAGCCCTGAACAAGAAGGGATTCAATGCGATGACTGAATGTGGGCTGTAAAGGAAGATCTTATACTTTGTTCTATCCCAAGTGTTTAGGAACAAACATGGGCTCTGAAAAACTGCCTTACTTTTCCTTAGATTCCTTTATATCCAATGTAGATCAAATGTCATAATGAATGGAAAACAACACTGAAGTACCTTTGCTGGTATTTGGCAGCCTGTTCCTTCCAGTAGTCCCTCTCTTGTTCAACAGATGCAAATGTTGCAGGCTCGGGGTCACTCATTGCTGTTCAGTCAGGTTTACTGGCAAAATAACAGCCAGCAATATATTATAAAATGTAGTTATAAAAATTTATTGATGGCTAAAATATATAAATTATATGAAAACATTGTCAACGTGTCAGCCAAAAGCATTCATGATGATAATGATGAAGATGATAATACCCGAGCACAATCTGTGAAACTTACTAGAATATTCTGTTACTGAAATTGTTTCTTCTTGAAAGGATGCACAGCTATTTTTGTAACAGTAGGGGGGGAAAAACAGAAGAGGAAGGGCGTGTCTTATGATGAGTTTGAAAACCTAAAGATATTTCCCTTCAGGCGTACAACTCACAATTAGGCTATAATTTTAACAGTAACAATATGTCAGTATTTAAGGACTCTGTGACTTATTAGACTATCTGAAGACTTCTTAAGGATTCATAACCTAAGCTAAAATAACACCAAAATTAATTCTCTATTTAAAAACTGCAATAAAGCGGTATGCAGTTGTGTTTCGGAATTCGGATAAAATAAACGTACCGATAAAGTAAACATTTTTATAACACATCAACTTTCTATCACCATCATATGTAAACACATCAGTTTTAAATTTGCTAACTTAATGTTAGCTAGCTAACAACAAACCGGCCACTTAAAGTTATTAACAGTCAGCGGATTCAGGCTCTGACAGAAATCACTTTAATAACGAATGAAGGAGACGTTGACAAGTAACTTCAGTTGTTTTATATTTAAATAACGTTATAATTAACAGCTTGTTGCGCAGCGTTTTAGAGAACTAACGCATCTCATAACTCAACCGAACTGATAAAACTACCCCCACTATTCTCAAGAGCAATCACGCTAGCTAGCAACTTACCTCCGGCTAATGCTCAAAGTTGCTTTCTTCCAAATATTTATTCAGTTCCTGTGAGAGATATGTTAAACTGAATAGAATGGTCACGATCCTGAGGATAAAATAATAACACTATTCCAACTGTTTTCTGGCACGTTACACTCCTGACAATGGCACTCTTCCTTCTGTTGTGTAAAAACTCTGAGCTCGTGGTTTGTTTCATGCCTGCTTCTGATTGGCCGATTTGTAATGATGCTATCATTTTGCAAGCCATCGATTGGTTGGGTGTTTGCAGCGATCCTCCTTTATCTGCCCCGGACACTAGAAGGCGCAGAAAATAGAGTGGGGGACCTATGGCATCACTTTGTAGGCAAAAAACCCGGAAGCGAGTGCATTTTAGCACTTCCGGTTCCATCGTCCCAGAGTCAATGGGTTTTTTTTAATGGGATTTTGGTTAAATCCCTTAAATAAGGTCCGTGGTTCAGACAGGCTTAAGATACCTTCACGTTTTATTCTACGACATAAAACACACCAGTTACACCCCACTCGTGATTTTTTTTAAATTGTTATGTTTCTTTAAAAAGACGGTTGCTAACAAGCTGCTAAATGGGACTACAGGCGCTGTCGGAGACATTAACCGTCATCACGCCGAACAGTTGTAGTATAATTTGTTATACAATTAATTGTAGAATAACCAATGAATAGTTTCCCGCATTTTATATTGTTGTTCGACTGTTTTTTTTTTTTTTTTTTTTTTGCTTTGCACTGAAATGTAAACAAGTCTTCCGAGGGAAGATGCTCTTTTTATCGCTTTCCTACTGATGCGGAGACTCTGGGTTTGTATGATAAGGTAAACTCGTATTACGATTATTACATATAAACCCCACATTTACCGGCTTTAGGTGGTGAAAGTGAAACTTTAATGATGCATAGTGCTTAAAGCCGCGTTAAAATTAAATGTTTGTGGCCACATGAAGCTGTTAGAAACCATAGATTGAGGATTTCCCAGAAGCAAGGATAAAATAACATTTTGTGTATCCACCCTAACAAAACGATAGCTGAAATGTGTTTAATACTACTAGTACTATAACTGAAATAAGTTTAATCTTGCCATATCCCAAAACTTGCTCACTCTTCTGTTATTTAATAGATTAAATATACCAGAATTTTATTGAAAAGTACGTGGAGACATGTTTTTAATTAAAATATTCATATTAATCAAGGATTTATTGACTTTTAGTGCACCTTATTTCGAAATGTACAGAAATACGTGCTTTCATATGTCCTTTAGTTATGATTATTTCATTTATTTATTGTACTATATTGCCAATGTCTCATTTCAGTTTTAGTTAGGCTCTAGTTTTGTATTTATTACAGTTTATATGAAAAGGTTAATGTACTGTGGATTAAAATTCATATATAGACTAAATCCTTTTCACTGAATGTGTTAAAAATAAGTTTGAAACAGTTGTCGGGAGCACGCTGGTGGTGACGCTGAAGGCGAGCGACCGTGGTGCTGTAGTTCATTTATAGCCTAAGTTTAGCTTTTAAGTTCTGGCGCTTGTATTTAGGCTTCAAAATTCATCAAAGTTATATTATTTTGTGAAGATTATATTGATGGACAAAACGTGTAAGCTTCATGAACTATGATTGAACACAGGGCTTATTTTTTGCGATAATTTCATGCTAACAGCAGCCTACAAAGTGAGATCACAGTTCTGCTCGACTCTAAAATATTAATGATTCACTGAAGCGATTAAAAGTTGCGTTGCATAGTTGTTTTTGTTTTTTCTAACGGTTCATGACGTGGTACCTTAAATTCCTTCCGAAAGGTGGCAGGGTACATTTCTAAATTCAGCATTTCCCAGTCATTTAGAAAATAATTGCCAATACTAATTTATATCCACCTTTTTCTTGACGTAAAAATGGGCGTGGCCATTTGTAAATTCTATGGGTCTAGCTTCCGGTCTCATCAGCGTCCAGCTATTTTTAGCTGTACAAAATAGTTCGTTTTGCTGCTTGATATTGAAAATTAGTGTGTCGTATCATATTATTTTAATGTATTACCTAAATTATGAACACATTGGTTTGTAGTGTAAACAGTTTTACCGTTGTTATTCTTCTCGTTATTTACCTATAGCGGCTAATGAACCGTAAGTCTCACCCATAGACTTACTTCCGCGTTGAAGAAAAAGGTGGATAATACTGACAATACTCATCTCCCAGCTGAAAAATTGTGTAATAGTGTGTGTGTGTGTGTAGAGGACCAAACATGCAGAAGGAAGGAAGGAATGAATGAATCTAAAAATAATAAAAATAAAGATAAAAATTAATATAGAAAATAATTTATAAAAGGAAAACGTCACACACACAGAAATGTAGCACTAAATTCAATTTATTTCCCAATTTTCCCAAAGTAGGTTGGTCCATGTGTGTTTTTTTTGTGTGTTATAATTATCCTTTGAAACAATTTTTCTCATGTGCGTTGACAAAACTGTCACACAACCATCAGCATTTTAATAACTTAATTTGAAATACGTTTTATTTATAAATTTGATGCTGTTCGGAATAACTTACTCAAATTCTCAGTTGCTCTTTTACACTGACGGTCCACGGTTCAATGAGTCGACTGCAGACTGATTCGGTCTAATTCGTAAACGAATCGTTTTGTGCATGTAACTAGATTCAATGAAGAGATCCATTCAAAGCCGATTCGTTCATGCATCGGGAAATATATAAAAGCTACACTTGGGTGCAAATAGTCACAATGAACACACTCATCAGTATGTTATAACATTATAACAGTAATTGATAAATAACCGAATTCATTCAATCACAATCAATATGATTTAATGGTAGGCAAACACAATGCTTTATATTTTCAATGTAAAGGTTTTTTGTTCTTTTTTCACAGAGCTGACCTACATATTTGTGCTTTTCCAGTATTCTGCATATCTTTGATATTCAGTTTGGTCTGAATTAATTCTGACCTCTGATGACATCAGCGGTGAGCATTTAAAGCCATTTTAATCCAGTTGTAGGGATTTGCCGGGAGCAAAACAACAAAAAAGCACTTACAACAGAAGACACATCTATAGAGAGCACACACACACAAAAAAAAATATTACATTTCTCACTTCACATGATCAATTAACAAAAAACTCCGCACACCTGACGGCAAAAAATAGGTGCGTAGGAAACAAGGAGATTTGTTCTTTTTTTCACTTCACATGATAAAAGAAACATTATATAAATTAAAAAAAAAAAAAAAATTCAACTCAAGAGTTCTTATGAAATGGTAACACAGGACTGCGTATGAATTCCTTGCTCAGGTAGCAGAGGTCTGCCATGGCTCATTTGGGTCATTGCTGTATGGACCATCTTCTGCTTGATGACGGGCACCCAGACAAGTCCAGTGACCAGAAACATCAGCCCCACAGACAAGAATATAGGTCCTACTAAATAGGGCACATTGCCCACCTGGGTGAAGTACAACAAGGACAGTGCAGTGCCGGTGCCAAAGAGAAGACCCCCAATGAAGATGGCCAGGGCTGGCTTTTTAAAGTGGCTCCAGACACATTTCACTCCTTTGTGGGAAGTCTTTCCAGGACATGAACCAGCTTCATCAGCCTCCGTCCGCATAGCAGATATGTTGGAATGCATCTTGATCTACAGAAATGTAAGACTACCAATATAAACTCAGCCTTAGAGGATTCAAAACATACACACAGAAAACTAAAAATATTGTTCTTATAGAAAAATCATTCATCACTTAACTACATAAATCACAAAATGAAGTACACTTACTTCGAAAGCTCAGAGCCCATCAATGGTTATACAGAAGCTCTTGTTCCACTTCTGCCTGCCAGTTACTGTATCTTACCTCAAAATACAGTGGAGAGAAAGCCACTCCCTGTGGGTGTGTCGGTATGAACATCTGGAGCCGGACCACACTGCCCTATTTGTGTCTCAGAGTAATTGCACCCACAAATACAAAAATCACATTGCAACCGGTTTAAGCAAAGGGCTAAACATAGTTCATAACAAACCCATCTTTTACAGTACAAGGGATGTATACCAGCTACAAACACTCCAAATATCATTGCAGTTTGCACATGCAGTGTATTCAGTGATATAGGAATTATTAATGCATAATACTTAGGATTTCTGCCTTTGACTAAACATGAAAAAAAAACAGAAATCGAGTCCAAGTTAAATAAATAGATCAAAGCATTTTTCAAAAAGGGGTTACCAAGACATCCTTATAACTAACAGGACAGAGACATAGGTTTAAATTAATTTTCTAGCACATTTTCTTCCTCTTTTTTGTGTAAGAATAAACTTCGTCATATAGCACAAAAGAATTCAACAATTCATTTTTTTTCCCCAATTTTATATTTTATTGTCATAGATGCTTTAATAACGTGAACACGTTCATGCACTTTGCAAGAACGTTATGTGAACAGAAACCAAAATGGGAATAAGCAATGGGAGACATGTACAACCAAGATATTAACATTTTGGTTTCAATTGGTTAATCATTCAAACTTTACTGCTCATAAATCACTTTGTTAACAAGCAAATCTTGGTCCACATACGTTTACTGTATCTGCTGCCATTATATTTCTCTGATGGAAGCAAAAAGAAAAATTATAAAAATAAAAAAAAATAAAAAGTTTGGAAGAGAGCTAGATCTCTTGCCATTTAAAGTGTGCAGATTGATGAAGAACATGTCACGGGGGAGAACCTAAAACAATGGCATCGCTGAGCTCTCAATATGAGAAAGCTGACACATGTGGACTTGATTTCATTTTCATTTGCTTAAAAACAGATTTCTTTAAGAGAAGTTTTTTAAGCTGGTCTTCGGGAGGCAGAGAGGAGAAAGGACAGGAGGGCTATGAAGTCTGCTGCGACTGAAGCAGCATCTACCTCCACCTCGGTCAGTCGTTTCAGAACCACCAATCATTCTTTTCAGTCCTTCTCGGCAACAAGTTTCAACACTTTTCCAATGGCAATGGTTTTCCCTAAAAGACAAGACATTCACAAAACACATATAAAATGAAAAATCAAAGTTAAAGACAAATGAGAGAGCTGCTTTTGCCAATAATGTGCCCTCACCTTCATCTCGTAAGGTGAAGCGTCCCATTTGAGGGAAATCTTTGAAGGTCTCAAGGCAGATGGTCCCAGCTGTTCTCAGGCGAGCAATGCACACCTGGTCCTGTTTGACGAAGCGGGGTCGTGTTTTGCTCTTGTCCCCCGTCTTTTTGTCTACCAGACAAATTAAGGCCTGTAAAGGGGCCAGAGGCACATTTAAACCACTTTGATACAGAACTAGCTGTAAATGAGGGCACTCACCCGAGCTTAAGTCTGCAGGCTTAGATTTACACCGTAACAGTATTTCTGCACAAATACTAAATGTAAAAACGAAAAGAAAAAAAAACATTTGCAGCCATTACCGTAATTTGCACTTCTTCAATGCAGGTGTGGATATGAAGAACTGCATTGTAACCTGGGCAGATGATTGACTTGTGTTCAATGATGACTATCTGAAATGGCAGAGACAAAAGCACTATTAAATGAAGTCGTGGCCTAATGGTTAGAGTCGAGTCTCAGGTCCGGCAGGAATTGTAGGTGGGGGGAGTGAATGTACAGCGCTCTCTCCACCCTCAATACCACACCTGAGGTGCCCTTGAGCAAGGCACCGAACCCCCGACTGCTCCCCGGGCGCCGCATAGGGCTGGGCGGTATATCGAGTTTGTACGATATATTCTTTATAAGCGATACTGTATGAAGCAAAGTATAGTCTCTGACAGAAAGGCTGCGTGTGCTGCTGACAGAGATGTGCTCTTTTCCTTAACGCATAACTTACATTTCACAGGTATATTCTCCATCTGTAAATGTTAGAAAGCCATGGAAATATTTCCATTTTGCAGTCAGAAGTGCGTGAGCTTTTGCTTTGCGATTCTCCGCTAAACTTCACAGACTTCAGTTAGAACGATCGCCGCCGCGCGCATGTGCGCCAAACAGACGGAGCGCAATGAAATAGGAGCACAATAACTCTGACTAAAATATGCATTTTGCTGAAATATTTGTAGTTGGAAAATAAGTGTGTATTTGTGTATTTGTATGCTAGCACTAACTGTAAAGTGTAATGGGGTAATCAAAATAGCCTTTTTACTCAATTAGTCTGTGCTTTTTTATTATTTTCAATTTTAGTTTAGTAAATTTAACTGCTTTAAAAGCATTATTTTTGTTTTAGATTGCAATGTTACAGTGTTAGAATGTAATGTGATTTGAACCCTTTTTGCACATAATATATGCCTTCATGCTTACATTCACTTTATTTGTTTAATCCAAATACAAAATACCAAGATATATACCATATACTGCACATCAGCCAAAAAATACAGAGATATGAATTTTTGCTCATATCGCCCAGCCCTAGCGCCGCAGCATAAATGGCTGCCCACTGCTCCAGGTGTGTGTTCACGGTGTGTGTGTGTGCACTTTGGATGGGTTAAATGCAGAGCACAAATTCTGAGTATGGGTAACCATACTTGGCCACGTCACATCACGTCACTTTCACTTTTTTAATATGTAGTAGTGCAAAACAAAAACAAGAAAACTGATATATATTGCTGATAGAGCTGAACTATTGAAGCTGGATCATTCTTTTAATTACAGTGGAGTTCACTGACCTGGGCATCGAAGGTGCGCCCAGTGTGGCAAAGGTTCTCAGCGTTGCAAAGGATGAAGCCTGGCAAGATCTCCTCCTCTTCAATGCCTTTGAGTCGCAACTTCAAGTTCTCTCCCGGGCCAGCATCATCGGTTTCAACATCGTCGGAGAGCAAACTCAGCACCTCCACAGTGTGCTGCACACAGATGAGACAGGCACAGATATACGTCAGCCAATTCTTGCCACAAAACCTGATGTTTTAAAAGGTTACGTTACAATAATCTTACCCTGTTGGGCATCATCACAAGTTGCTGAGCTTTGCTGATTGATCCCGACTCCAATTTTCCAAGTACCACAGTGCCCATGTCCTGCAAAAACACACCAGAGGCAATTTATTCAAAAACATGTGAAGGGACATCAGATTTTCTAAATGAAAGAAAGTCATGCATGACATATGATGAACTTCAAATTATTCAGACTGTTCAAGATAACTTTTTTTTTTTTCTCCACTCAACATACCTTATATTTGTCTACTATGGGTAACCTGACTGGTCCATCACTTGATCTGTTGAAGTTTGGCAAACTGTCCAGATGTGGAATGAATGGTAACCCTCTGTCCATAATACATAATAGTGAGACACATTATTCATGTACTTTTATGATATTTAAAGCAGTGGTTCTCAACCAGGGGACCCCGGACAATCAGGACATCTCAGCTAACTTCTAGGGGGGCCCCAGTAAGTACCATAAAGCCTATGGTAATAGAACTAAATTTAAATATTTCATAGGAGAAAGTACAATAATAAACTGACATCATATTTTTGAGCTTATTAATTCTTATTACAGAAGCACAAGATGTATATTTCAGCTTAGAAGGGATGGCTTGGAGTTGAAAGGTTGAAAGCCACTGATTTATATTTATACTTGTCAAAAAGCATTCAAGCAAAAACTACATAAACCACAAATCCGCACACTTACGTATACCAAGGGCAGTACTCCGCTGGCTCCTTTAGATTGGCCCCAGTAAGTCCCGAACACGGCATGAAATGAACATCTTTCCTGGGGTTGAACCCAACTTTCTTCAAAAACGGAACAAGTTTCTCCTTACATTCTTCGTACCTGTGCACAAACAGTGTAAAAATATTAACACTCAATACCATTTTTTCATAAAATCAAGTAAAATACAATAACAACAGTCTCTCTATATCAGTGTCCATCTTCTGACCTCTCCAGACTCCAGTTCACTGTTGGATCATCCATTTTGTTTACAAGTACAATCAAATGTTTGACTCCAGCAGTTTTGGCCAACATGGCATGCTCCCGTGTCTGGCCTCCTTTCTCAAAGCCCGTTTCAAACTCTCCTTTCCTTGCAGAGATAACCTTCAGATAGAAATAATGAAAAATGAATTCAGACACTGGAGTGAATGAACAGACAGTAGTTTCGGGTCTGTGAGTGAAAGTCAAGCCTTTCGAGACAGACATCGGTATTCAAATAGCGCCCTCTACTGTGTCATTATCACATTCAACCTGTGTTGAATGTGGGTTTTTTCCCCATGGAGACTTTCTGAATTGCAGGTAGCATGAGTGGATATTTCTCACGGCTGTTTATGAGTGCCTACTCAATGTTATGACTCACCAGCACTGCCAAATCAGCCTGTGAGGCTCCACCAATCATGTTGGGCACAAAGCTTTTGTGGCCTGGTGCGTCCAGAATGGTAAAGTGCTTTTTCTCAGTCTCAAAGTATGCACGTCCGACTTCCACAGTTTTTCCTTTGTCTCTTTCCTCCTGGTTTGTGTCAAGGGCCCAAGAGAGGTACCTGAGAAAAACCATTAACTATGAAAAACTGCTCCACCTTAAAAAAAAAAAAGGTACTCAAGTGTTACGAGTTTCAGCTGTGTCTGGAGAGAACCTGTTTGACTGCCCACCAGATGTTCTGGTAAATAAACTTATTAACTAAGCTAATTACCAAGTTTCCCTGTTCTTCTCCTTGGCTTCTTTCTCATACTTCTCCAGAGTTCGTTTGTCCACCATTCCTGTTAAATACCTGCGGAGGAGGGGCAGAATTTAAGCTATCAGAAACAAGGGACGGAAAAACCAACAATATCTGCTAAAAACACTGTGGCAAAATCAACAACTCACATGATTTGTCCTCCAATAGTTGACTTGCCAGCATCTGAAGGAAAATGAGATAAGAGAGAGACCGGGTGAGGCCAGGACAGATAAAGATAGTAAAATTCTGTTCTCTGAAGACATTTTAAAAGTGTTCCCCATGATGCTCTTGAGATATGCATGAACTGAGATGCCTTGATGGTAACTGATTAATAATTAAGTGGTAATGTAACAAATCCAAGCATATTAGAGCCAAATGCAAAAATAATTTCAGCAAATGAGATGATTGAAACTGACGTTATTGGAACTGCTTATTTAAATAAATCTTTTTAAGCCTATCTAAATCGAAAAACTAAATCTGGCCTTACATAAAATCTTTTCATGAGAATCAACCCAAAAGTAAGCAGTCCTCGAGGAGTTTAAACTGGACACTGCCATCAAATATATCATGTAAATGCAGTATGCAAACACTAACCGACATGGCCAATGAAGACCACGTTAACATGTTCCCTCTTGGGGGCATTTGGCTGTGTGGGGACTACTTTAGGTGTTGGCACTACTTCTTCTTCCTCTTCCATTCCTTCCTCTTGAGGGGAGTCTTCTTCAGCCTGACCCCCGTCTCCTCCAGGGCTGCCTCCTGGCTCTGCCTCAGCCTTGCAAGGCTCACTTCCTTTCTGCTCCCAGGTGTCATCTGTTGCCATCTCTGCATCACCGTTCTCCATGGGCGGAGCTGATGTCAAAAGCAACATTATCATTTTACACTGTTTACCCAATCATTGTGACTGTTGGTCATGTGTCAATAACTTCAGTCGTTTCCTTTCTGACTAATACTGCTGTGTTTGGTGTCAACATAATTGTGCCCAAGAGCTGTTTTAAACCACAACAAAACGTACAATCAAGATGACATGAAAACACAATCAAAAAAATATAAAAGCAACAAACAAACTGGCTCTTCTATTATAATAATGAATCATTGTGTCTATTACTAAGGTGAAGGTCTGTTCTCACCAACATGAATGTCCAGCATGAAAATAATCAGATACGTAAAAAATGGCAAACGGGCTGAATGAAAATGCTAATTTTCACCCCAGTTCACAAATCACTTTGCAACTTTTAATTTCTGATACCAGCTTCTCACTGAGAAGAATGTAAAACAATATTTGTGTTTCAAACAGCCGTTTATATTTTTCCCTTCACTTATGGTGTTTATCAAACTTCACCTAAATACACCATAATTTGGCTAAATACTCAGCTCATGAGTGCCACCAAGTCATGGTTTTATGTAACAGCGGCAGTATTGTTTTGTATTGGTTGAACAGGTTTTTTGAACAAGTTCTGCTTAAACAGAAGCATTAACGTGTTAATTCAAATTAAATGGTTTTCACACAAAACATCCTTCTTGGTGTGAACAGGACTTTTGTTCGATTGTTGGAAACTGGAATGTGAACAAGCACAAGTTACTAGCCACAGACTCATCTGTATGTTTATTATCATTATTACAGGGATGTGAAGCAAACTGTGGTTGTGCGTCTCAGCATTTACTTACCCTCAGGCTCTGATACTTCCACATTGGCATCTGCATCGGGACCTGCAGGAATATAAAATGCTTATTTTTACAGCTGTAATTACACAGGACAGTCTAGTTACTAAGAATAATCATCTTAAAAGGGAAATTGCAAGTCAACATTCAACACATTTACAGACAACAAACAGCACCATGTAATAATAGTACGTGAATGGCATATTAAGAGGTCTTCCAACAAACTCCCATGTTTTTGTCCAAATGGTCATTTTATTTTGTAACATGATCACTTATTGAAATAAATACATAGTATGAGTACCATACACTGCTGTGTTAAAAACTACCTCTCTTTAGAGTTTTTTTTACGCAAATAAGCTTGGAAAAATTTAATAAACATATCAGATCACATCACTGCTTTTACCACCATTACACGCTACATTGATCTTTCTCAGAAGACCTAAAGCGTGTAACCTTATAAACACTTTGTACTCCAATACAGCAGCTGACAAAGACTTCAGATAAGAGTTTAGAAACTTAGCTGTAGTGAAAACATTTATCTGCCTTGGCATCAGCCAAATTCTGGTGGTAAATACTTCTGTATTTACACAGATGATGGTGAGCATGTCCAGTTTTCTAGTGTCGTGATTTAAGCGGATCAGGCAAACAACTGGCTTTCATTGTTTCGCTATAACAGCAAAACTCATAATGGCACATCACGTTTGCAGTAAGACAGCATGGGGGCCAAATCCTACCCTTAAACAACCAACCAAAAGAGGCCCCTCAAACAAAGCAGTCAAGCAAGGGGGGAAAATGGTTGTTTATGAAGCGCCAGGCCTCTGATCAACAGTATTGATGATATTGTCATGCAAACAAACCCGAGCACCTTTTGTGCAAGTTCACGTGTGTTAATAAAAAGGCGATAACATGTCTAAAGCTGTCCAGTTAATCAAAAAAAAAATAACCGAATACACTTAATTCTTTCTCACCAGCCAGTTATGTATTGTTAAACGTCTAAAATTGCTTTATAAGCACCTACACACAAAGTCTCCACCAAACTGGATCACTTTCTAGCACGAACAGCTGTTACGGTGTTATTACAGTGTTAACAAACACTTCTTATTCACGTCTAGAAAGTTTTTCAGCTTGTTAAATCGTAAATTACACGTTGGCCCCGTTTCCGCTTCGAGCCGTTGACGGCAACTCTGATTTACGTTAGCATCCGTGCTAAGCTCATGCGAACAAGCGTGTGTGCGGCTAACAGCTAACGCGGCTAACAGTCGTTAAATAACCGGGAACTCACCCGCCGACTCCACCGTTTCCGTGGAGCTCTTCTGTCGGAAGCCTGGGACGAATTCCGCGGCGTGCACGTTGGGGACAAACGGCTTGGCGTCCACGTTTAGGGTGGTATTTAAAGCCTTGGAAAGTTGCTCGTCGACCTGGGCCTCGACATCGTCCTCCTGATCCCAGGAATCAGGGGCAGTGTCTATCGCGTCCATCGCCACACAAGCTGCTCCACACACACGCTTTCAAGCCACGGACTTGATCAGTTTCGTGTCCGGCCTTAGCCGCTGTTAAGGTCACCCCGTGCGTCGTGAAAACTTTCTGTTAGCGGACTGTGGCCTTCCCCCCGTTTGGTTGAAATCAAACAGCCGGTGTCTCTCAGCGAGGGGCGAGAGAAAAGGGAGGTTTGACTAAGCACTCGGAATGAGTCCTCGTGTGTGCTGACGACTCCCCTGACCTCGCGGAGCAACAGCGAATGGGATTCTGGGAAATGTAGTGGTTTTGCTTCTGAAAGAAGGCGAAAGGCGCTTGAGCGGTGTTGATAGTAGACTTCATTTCCGCGTTATGGATGAACCCGATCGTTTGTTGAACTCTTTTAAAACTAGTAAAGAGCCTATTTCCGTTCATCGCAACTAAATTGTGTAAAAATACACTCGAAGTGTTTAAATTTGCTGTTAAAATGTAAGTGAAGCTTAACTTTAAAGGTTTTTAACGATGTGATAAAACACCCGTTTTTAAATAACTGCTTAAATTATGTAAAAGTTACCATTAAAAGTTCAGGACAGAGTTTTGAGGAAGAAAAAAAAAACCAAAAAAACCTCCAAGCACGTTTTTTTTTTTTTTTTTAGTACCATTTTCTTTATTGTCATTTACATAACTGCTCATTGTAAAATAAAATTGTAATTATAAAAACCACTCAATTCTTACATTTGACACAACATTTCAAGTCAGCACTTATCTCCCCCAAAGAAAAAAACCCCAATGATTTATTGCACCAGTTAAGACGGAATCATTTTGAAAAGATGAGCAGATCTACAATTACATTATTCAGTAAGGAAGCACAGTTACGAAAAGAGCACTTTGTGCCCCAAAAAATATGGATGGATGTGTTCTAGCTGTAGTGAATTTACTCATGAATAATTTTCACAATATTCATATGCTAAATGAAACTACGTAATTTCCCCAATAGCAAAGCTTTTTTTCTTCTTCTTTTTTTTTTTTGTATGTGCTAAAACAATTAACATTGGTGTAAACAACAAATAAGGATCTTCATTTCAGTACATTATATTTAGCCTTCATACACATCCAAAAATGTAACAATTACTCAAAAGAGACATCTCTGAAACATTCTTCACAGTGAGAACAGTATATAATCATTTCACTATTGGTAAAGCCAAAAGTGCTGGATGGACACCTGTTTGATTTAAACTTATTTTAGACATATAGCAAATGTTACTTATCTCTAAATAGCCTAATGTCCTTCAAGAGAATTATTTATAGAATAAATAAATATTCTGCTGTTCTGATTAAAGTGTGACATTCTGTACATAAAAGTGCAATAAGGCTATCGTTTGATTAGAAACAGCTGCATGAGTCTTCTAGCATCAACCTTCCTTCTCACACGTCTGCCTGTGGAGAGTACATAAAACCAAGACCAGCTTTTGGCAAACAAGACATTTTGACATTAATGTACATGACGGCAAGGACACAATAGCCCTTTCGTTGTGTAAATAATGTGTGGAAATGGATCAGAAAAACCTGTCAGACAGGCCTATAGATGACAAAGATAAGCGTCCAAAACCAAAACGTAACGGCTGTGTCACCCATTATGGAAAGATATACTGGCAGTGCACATAACGAACTGTGAGGAGACCCTATAATATATGATTAACCAAACCTTAAAAATGTGCAACAGATTACGTAAGAAAAAGGGACGTATATTCAGACATTATTTCCACAAAATTCCAGTGTTTTGTTATTTGCATTTAAAGCTGCTTCTTTCCTTAATTTCAAGAGTGGTTTGCTCAAGGCATCAAGGTCACGGACGTATATTCCTCCGTGAGACAAAGCCAACCTCTGGGACATCCCCTTAGGAGTGGTCTTATCTAAGGGTGTCTACACTCTCTGTCTCTTGTCCCTCTGGTACACGCTGGTCTGACGAAGCGGTTTCCTCTACTATGTGGACATGATGCTCCTGAGGGACCTCTGCCTCCTCCGCATCACTGGCCTGCACGGGTGCCGTTTCCCTGAACGATTCTTCGAGCTGGCTGACAGAGCTGGTATCACTGACAGAGTCTGAGCCCGCTCCGTGCCGCCGGAAGAGTTTCTGGCCTGTGAATCACATGGTTTGATTAACCTGAGAATTCTGTAAACATCAATGAAAGGCCAAATGTGATTTAATTTTATCTTGTGGACACGAAGTAATTAGGTGTAATTAGGGTCACACTGATCTTAGATCAAGAGGTTACCGTTACCTGGAAACCGTTTGGTGACGGACTTGGGGGAATCGAGGGAAGCTTCTTTATTCATCTGGGCTTTTACAGAATAAACAGGCTCGGTGCTGTCCAGACAACCTATGGAGGCAAATTAGATGCTATAAAAACCTGAAAACTAAACTGATATTTGTTTGATATTTTTGTGCATTACAGACTTTAAAACATCTATACCTTCAGCTAGGTTGAATGTTCTTCCTTTGACAGAGGCCTGAACTGGGGAGAACCAGTTAAGCACTGAGCCCACCAGAGGGATCTGTCGAAGAACACCCTGAAAAGTAACAATTATTTATTAAAATGATTTTAATGAACCAAGGAAAGCTCACGTTACCCCTCTCTTCATCAGGTTGCACTGGCTACCAATAGCTGCTCGCATCAAATTCAAGGTACTGATGTTTGCCTACAAGACGACAACTAGCACTGCACCAGTATATCTAAACTCACTAGTTCAAACTTATGCACCCTCCAGAAGCTTGCGTTCTGCAAGTGAACGACGCCTTGTGGTGCCATCACAAAGAGGTACCAAATCTCTCTCACGGACCTTTTTCTGGACTGTGCCTAGCTGGTGGAATGACCTCCTGATCTCAATTCGTACAGCTGAGTCTTTAGCCATTTTCAAAAATCATCTAAAGACACATCTTTTTCGCCAGCACCTGATCAACTAATACTAACCCTTACCTATTATGTCTGTCTGTCTTTAAAAAAAAAAAAACTAGCTACGTCTACTGTGCTGGACTAACTGAGACTTGTCATGTCACTTGGATACTGCTGCACTCTCGATGGTCTGATTGCTTCTATTGATAAAAGCGTCTGCTAAATGATTAAATGTAAATGTAAAATTATATAACCAGCATTGTTGAAACGGAAAATTAATTTCTGAATGTTTTAGTATTTGGTTTGTCTTGATCATGATCCCACATGAGTCACATGCAAAATATCACATATTAAAATATTTGACATATAAAACAAGTGAAAGAAAAAACTAAAACTTGAAGGGGTGATGAACTGAGAAAGCAAAATTCCCTTGATCTTTTGAAATATAGAGGTCATTGTACTATAAAAACCTCCCTTTAAGTCTCAGAACTCAAATCTTACTCGTTAGTCTAAAAAGAGCTTATATTGAAGCCAATTTGCCAAAACGACAGCTTGTGAAATGTACGACTCTATGATGTAATAGTGTGGATAAGCACCGCCTCCGCAGAAGATGATCAACGCCTGCTTCTACATCACTGCCTGTTTAGCCCCGCACCCTAATTTTCACATGTAGTGTGAATAATGAGATGCGAATGCAGAAACTAAACGATAAAGATGCTCTGAAGACAACAAGTCTTTGCATCGCCTTCCTTCTGATCCCAACATTAGGAAAGAGTGAATGAACTTTATTTTTAATGAAGGTCAAGACATAGCAGTGGGCGTTTACGTCCGAGTCTACGATCCACCATGCCTATTCAGACGGAGGGTTCTGATGAGGGGGGTTAAGAACAGCAAAGAAAATAGCCTAATACTTCTAAATTATGTTTTTGACAAAGATCTTGATAACATAAGTGTACCTCAGAGTGCAATATAAAAAACAACTGCAGTTCATGACCCCTTTAAATATTTCTTGACCATTTTAAGCCATAAGGTGTCTTCGGTTTATTTTACAGGTTTGAATGAGATCTTGTGATCTCAGACTTTTGGACCCCACTGTCCACCTAAACATATACACTCACCTCCTCCATAAGTTTCTCTTCATTTGCTTTCTGAAGCTGCTGCTCAGCTTCATGTATGCCTCTTCTCACAACCTCCGTCATGTTCTCAAACAACTAGCCAAAAACATACACAGATGCATTATATCTCATGTTTCTGATTTTCATTTTCTGCTTCAACTATTCAACTACACAAAACAAAAGTCAGTGCAAACCTTTCCACTTTCCTCAATGTCTCTTCCAAAAGATACTATAGTTTCCACCAACTCTGCCACATCCAGGTCTTCTGTTGCCATACCAATGAATATGCAGTTTTTCTCCTCACAAAACTCAGGACCTGCACACAAGACAGAAGTTTTCATGTGAATTACACCAATTCTACAACTGTCAATCATAAGACCATCAGGAATTTACCATCAGAGAAGTACAGCTCAGTATCCAGCTCCATCAGCTTCTTAAGCAAGTCACTGTTGATCTTCTCCACCTTGTGTTGTCTCTTGTCTTCATCCAGGTCTGTGGTTCTGGGCTCATACCTTTTAAAAAACAAACAACAAACAAAAAGAACCTATTTAACACTGTGGAAACTTACAACAATGCAAGTTTCCTTCTTCGAGTGAGGAATAGAGGATATTAGGGTCACTGTATCCTTTTAGCTCAGCTGGCAGAATAGGTCACGTTTTCGATTTCCAAAGAGCACAAAGCTGACTAAATGTATACCTCAAATGCACTTTGGAAAAAAGCGTCCATCAAATGCATGAATGTAATGTAAAATGTGCTGTAAATTGATGCAGGTTTGACTCCAGAGTCTTACCTCACACCTCCGAGACCAGACCAGCTCTGGTCCTCAATGTACGAGAGTGAAGCTTGTTGTAGAACCTCATCCTTGAAGTCCTGTCTGAAGCGTAGGGTGCAGCTCAGCACTGGAATCATCTCTCCCAGCTTCTCCACCAGTGCAGCTATGTCATTCTCCTGAGTGCCAAGAGCTACACACATATACAGCACTGTTAGCATAAACATGTTAACATGAATTGGGTCTCACCACTGCAAAACAACTGACAAGTCATAAAATCAATGATACTTTTATATCTTTGCGCACTATGGAAATTAGGACAGAGAATAGTTCACTCAAGTCCCTATTTTTGCTGAAATATTTTTCTCAATCCTCTCTCTCTCTCTCTCTACATTTATTTATTTATTTGTGAAAAATATTTAAACAAATGTCAGAACTCCATCTAGCCAATTTCTTCAGATTTTTTCCTTGCACCAATTTAATATAGGCTTATTAAAATGTTTAGAGCTTGCACATAACCCAGAATTTCTTAAATTTATAATTAACTCCACCATGTATGACTCCAGTTCTTAAATCAGTATGGCTTGGGCCTGAACATTGTGTTAGCATTCCAGATTTTAATTATCTCCAAAATGCCTTACCTGCAGCAGTCATGAGGGGGCTGAAGCGAACACATGTGCCCTCATCTTCCAGTTCGACCACATCCACACCACTTAGGGGAACCTGCTGCGCCAACTGCTCACCCAACTATCAAATCGGATCAAAGCAGTCAGGTAACTCATTTGTAAGAAAATTATCTCGGCACTCAATTATAAATGCTCACAATTCAGCCTACTTATTTCTCATAATACACTGAGTAAGAGAAGCATTTACCCATCTGTTAAGGGCATCAAGGATATCTCTTTCCCCCGCAAGATAGCCTTCTACTGAGCCACCACTTGAGGCTGAAAATGAAAGTTTTGTGGATTTTAGTCAATATCTCAGTATATACATGCATAATTGTTTTGGAGAAACCCATTTTTTCAAAATTCTTTGATGAATAGAAGGTTAGAAAAGAACAGCATTCAAAATCTTTTGTGACAAATGTCTTTACTGCCACTTTAAAGGGACACTCCACCCCAAAATGAATCACTAGTCATTAATCACTTACCCTCATGTCGCTCTAAACCCATAAAAGCTTTGTTTGTCTTGGGAACACAAATTAAGATATTTTAGATGAAAACCGGGAGGCTTGTGACGGTCCCATTGACTGCCAAAGTAAATAACACTGTCAAGGTCCAGAAAAGTATGAAAAACATCGTCAGAATACTACGCAAAATGCGTACGCTCCTCTGTGTCAGCTGTGACAGAAGAATACGTTTTCTACGTTGATTTACGTTTTGATTTGAACGCAAACAGCGCATTCCTACGGAAGAGTGTACGCATTTTGCGTGTAGCAATACTCTCCAAAATGGCACTACGGTGACGTGACGTGCCGAATAGTTGAATAAAGTTGTTATTTTGGTTTTATTCCGTACAAAAAGTATTCTCATCGCTTCATAACATTAAGGTTGAACCACTGATGGCAGATGGAGTATTCTGATGATGTTTTTCATACTTTTCTGGACCTTGACAGTGTAATTTACTTGCCAGTCAATGGGACACTAACAAGCCTCCCAGTTTTCATCTAAAATATCTTAAATTGTGTTCTGAAAATGAACGCTTTTACAGTTTTGAAACGACATGGGGGTAAGTGATTAATGACAAAATTTTCATTCTGGGGTGGAGTACCCCTATAAAGCTGCAGTCCGTAAGTTTTGCCTCTGTCTCCATCTCTGTTTGAAACCTGCAATTACAATTATTTGCGGAGTTATTTTCTAAACGTGGGTCATACCCACTCCTCAGCACGGATGAATCTAATGTTTGATGTGTATGTGTAGAGTGACCAGACGTCCTGTTTTTCCCAGGACAGTCCCATATTTCAGCTCTATTTTTAGTGTCCCGACTTATTTTGAAAAAATCATGTTTTGTCCCATATTTCTAATTTTTATAGACTGGATGATCAGAGTGAGTATGTAGTAGTAATAATGTTCTGTCACACAAGAACAGCCTATTTAAAGGTAGCCAAGCTTGTCTTACAACAAAATCACCATTCATTATCGATTAACTTTCAGTAAGCGGGATAGGCGAAATCATGCTGAATGACACACAACAGAAGCATTCTCTCGGTCGCACCCCGCGCGATCCCTCTCAGATAGCATGCAATCAGTTCTCCTTGTGCGTGAATTGTCAAATACACACAGTTGTCAAAATATCCATCGTGTGAAGTACCTCACATAAATGCAGTCGGTTATGACTTACGTGAACGTAAACAGATGGGTGAAAACCAGATATTTGTCTGTATATTACATCCATGAATTCAGTCTTAAAGGGACAGTAGCCTTAATAAATACATGTGTCATTAATATTAATCAAACAACAAAAGATGTTAAATACATGTATACATGTTAAATAAACCTACTGTATTTGAAAAACAAGTTTATTTCATTTGAATCTCTATCGTATTTGTCTTTTTGTTTGTAATTTGCTGCTTTGTTCTATATCATGGTCACATTGCCCACCTGTCCCGTATCCCACTATGAGAAACCCTATGTATGTGTGGCTCAGTCACCGCACCGGTGTGGATACTGTACTTCGGAATCACAGATTCTAGCCTACGTCTTGGAAGTATGACACAAATAAGAATTTTCACCGGATATTGTCATCTGAACGAATAAGTAACAAGTCTGCCACGTTTGTTCTGACCAACTGAGCAAAAAAGCTTTACAATGAATTTTGCTACCAATGGTGATAAATTTAACGATCACTTAGCTCATATCACATCAAACAGTGGAAATTATTATTACGGTTATACTTTTTTCTCAAAATGTTAATGTTAACAACATCAGCATTGCATGTGTAAGAATCTATAGTCTGCCTCGACCCAGCTTCCACTCCACAATATGTTTGATCATGCTCATTTCCCAAAATGGCTTAATTATTATAGAGAAGAAGAAAGTCAACAGTTATGTTGTTTGTAGACCATTTGGGATGATCACATCCTGAGCAAATGGTGGCCAATTGTAGAATGGGAGCGGGTGTGGGAGACTGAGAACCACCTCAGACAAAGGGGTGTCAGAACTTAATTAACATACAGACTACAGCTGTTACAACAGGAGCAACTTCATTTACATGAAGGGTAGTAAATTGAAAATGTATAAAAGGTTTAAACAAAGGATGTTCTGGGTTCATTCCGACTCCGCTGAACCCAAGGTACTACATGTGCTTTGTCACTGCCACGCTGTAATAAACATCTTCATCGAGATCTTCAACGTCCTCATCACTTTTTCTTACACATGACTACAAGTATGTACTATGTAGTGTGTATTAGCATTACATGTAGATTTAAATTTCTGTACAGTTTAAAGGGTTAGTTCGCCCATTTAAGACATGAAGTTGTATGCAATCCTTACCAGCACTATAGTGCATACACACTGACCCACCCTTTAGTCACCTCCCTGGTCAGAGTTCTGGCCGCTGGAAGTTTTTCAAGATAGTACTCCCGGTTAGTTTCCGGGGCCTCAAAACTGTGCGTTTTTACGTGAAAAAAGTATTTGCGTTTCAAAGCTTGAATAATTTACATCACAAAAAACACGGCTGACAAAATTCATACCTCAGTTTTAATCGGCACTATTTTTTTTCCATTTCTATCAATCCGCGCTGCTGTCAACGTCAACAGTGCGCACGTTCAGATCAGCTGTTCCATAGTGTTTACACAATCGAATGACAACGACATAAAAAGTAGAAAATGAACAATGGTGCGAACTTGTAAATTCCCAGGCTGTGACCACATGAATGTGCCGGGATCACCGTTCAGATTCCATCGTTTTCCAGTTTCGGATATAGCTATGAGACAGCTTTAGCTGGTTGCCATCGGCTACTCTGCGGGAGCTAAAATATCGAGAATCAAGGATTTCCGTGTGTGCAGTGCTCACTTCAGCGAAGACGATTACATCCCCAACCAAGGAGGAAAAAGAAAAAAAATGATTTTAAAGAGTTTTGCTGTACCAGTACCACGGGTAAGCTCTATTTACTAACTTTATGATCCAATGTCTAAACTGTACGGTAAACAAGCTGATGTTTAGACTCCAGTGGAAATCACGTGAAAAGAAGTCTAATATAAAAACAGTATATAGGGATATATGTACAATTTGTACATCTGTTCCGTCTGACATTGTGCTAAAATTGGTTTCGTCATCAGAAGTTTCGTAGTCAGACATGTTGTCAGCGAGTCGCGCTATCAACAGCTGATCTGAACGTGCGCACTGTTGACGTTGACAGCAGCGCGGATTGATAGAAATGGAAAGAAAATAGTGCCGATTAAAACTGAGGTATGAATTTTGTCAGCCGTGTTTTTTGTGATGTAAATTATTCAAGCTTTGAAACGCAAATACTTTTTTCACGTAAAAACGCACAGTTTTGCAGCCCCGGAAACTAACCGGGAGTACTATCTTGAAAAACTTCCAGCGGCCAGAACTCTGACCAGGGAGGTGACTAAAGGGTGGGTCAGTGTGTATGCACTATAGTGCTGGTAAGGATTGCATACAACTTCATGTCTTAAATGGGCGAACTAACCCTTTAATCTCTAATTGTCATACCATTCAAATTTCATATAGAAATTCTTTAAACCCAAAAAGCTAATTATTCCTCCTTAGAACTGGTGTAATCCCACGTAGGTGTAATTAGACGCACTTTTAAAACTGGAATATAATCTAATTTCAGTCACTTATGTTTCATAAACAAACATTTTTGGAATCCGCCATCAAAATGTTAAGTTTAATTATTCCAGCTGCTGTGAGAAAAAGCTATAAATGATCCGCCACCTGCAGTATCCATACACATAATAGCCCAGCCGGGACAACTTCTTTATATTTACAGACATGACAAAATGACACAGTGGCATGCTCAAATTCCCGTGAATTCCAACCAGTACCACTCAAATTAGAAATAGAAAGCATTATTACAAACTTACCGTTATGAATCGGGTGAAGGTAAGGAGATAGCTTTGAACACTGAATTTTTATGTATTTATCCAAGATGTTCATGTCTTTCTTTTTTCAGTCGAAAATAAATTAAGGTTTGAGGAAAATATTCCAGGATTTTTCTCCATATAGTGGACTTCAAGCTGGTTGAAGGTCCAAATTGCAGTTTCAATGCAGCTTCAAAGGGCTCTGCACGATCCCAGCCAAGGAATAAGGGTCTTATCTAGCTAAACGATCGGTCATTTTCTTAAAAAAATAAATATTTAGATACTTAACCACAAATCCTCTTCTTGCACTAGCTATGCGATATGCTACTTGATGCATTACATAATCACGTGTGAAATGTGAAATGGTTCAAAGGTTTCCTCCAACTTCAAAATCATCCAACATCGTTGTTTTACCTTTTTTTGTAAAGGGTGTTTGACTTTCTTTGCATGTTTGCTTGGTAAACACTGGGTCAGTACTTCCACCTTTTCCAACATAATTACGTAATGCTTGAGGTTGAGCTAGTGCAAGACGAGCATTTGTGGCATTATTGTTTTTTTTAAGAAAATTACCAATTTTTTTATTAGATAAGACCATTTGTTCCTCAGCTGGGATTGTGTAGGGCTCTTTGAAGCTGCACCAAAACTGCAATTTGGACGTTCAACCCATTGAAGTCCACAATATGGAGTAAAATCCTGGAATGTTTTCCTCAAAAAACTTAATTTTTCTTTTCAACTGAACAAAGAAAGACATGATCATCTTGGATGACAATGTAACCTTGCTAAATAAGTGTGTTTTTTTGTTTGTTTTTTAAAATTGACCCAAAAAGTTTGAATGGTTTACATAAACACACAAAAACTTACGAGTGCTGTTGTCTTGTGAGAATCTGAACACCACCACAGGAGAATTCAGTTCATCCTCCACCTACAAACATCAGAGAGACACAGAGGGTGGGGACGGGGTCTCAAAACACCTGTTACACATATCAGCATTTACTACAGGAGGCCTTAATGTCATGCTGTGAGCACTACCATGTTATTGTGAAATTGGTTTAGTATTTAAATGTTGTGATGCAATGTCATGGAGAGGCTTTTTGTTTGCTAGCTACTGGTTTGACAGGTCAATCTGGACAAGGTGACACATGACCTAAAGTCATGCTTTAGTGCTGCTGGAATGTCTATATGATGCTGGAACCTTCGTTATAACTAAAAAAAAAAAAAAAAAGCTTATGTCGTTAAATTACAGGACAAAAGCCCATTATTATAATTATCAAACAATGCTTCCTTCATAACTAATGGACATTTTCATGAACAAATGTCTAACCACCATTGACATACATTAAGGAAATGAAGCCTTATAAATATCACCAAGTGTTTCTACCTCTTTGAATATCTTAAAAACATTAAATAAATGTTGTAATGTGGTTCCTGTTATAGCTATGTAGTTGTAGCCATCATATAAATAACTTTATTTTGAACAAACAACTGTTAGTATTATACACAGGAACATCAATGCTTAATTTTGCTCCATCTCTCACAAGGGCCATTTTAATAAATTCCCATGATGCTGCATCATTGCTCCAAAGCGAGGTCCAGCATTGATGCCCAACAAGTCATCAAGCTCTGTGAAGTGACATTTCTCAAATGTTTTTGCACATGCCTGTAGCACTGGCAGGCCTTTACACGAATAAAAGCCTTCAAACTGAGCACCAGCACTTATGGGTGGACATGGTGAGGGAGGGAACAGGGGAGAAACAGCGCAAGTGAAAGGGAGAAGGAGTGGAGTGGGATCAAGCAGGCAGAGGGTTGGTCCCACCTACAATAGAGAGTATAAGAGAGCCCAGCACGTCCCGCAGCGAGCCCCCGGAGATGGGAGGGACCCGGGAATGAGACACCACATCCTGAAACCAAGGCACCCACGCTCACTACCACACTATGTATACAGTATAAGAGCTGCACACAGTGCTGACGGTCACAAACCACACCGCCAACATACATATGACGAACACTCTGCTCTTTACCATGCGCAAAGCCTCGATGAAAGACACCTCACTGTCAAGGATATCCTAATGGTGGTGACACAGAACAGAGGTGTTTGCTTTTAAGGTTTTAGCCTAGATGCTCTGAGTGACAGGAAAAAGTGGGCCACTGACAGATAGAAAAGAACAAAATTTCAAGAAGCTGCCAGATAAAGTGCAAAGAGTTGTGTCATTAAGCTACCAAATACATATTAATATTTTCAGCTGACATATATTAACACGCTGATACTGTCTGTTTGTAAATGGCAGAAATGCCTGCCAGGTACTGATGATGTCACAGAGATTTTAAAGGGATAGTTCACCAAAAAAGGTAAAGTTGGTCATTGTCATTATTTATCGGCCTTCAAGTCACTCCAAACCTTTCTTTTTTTTCTGTGGAACACAATAGGTGATTTTTTTCTTTCCCATGTAAAGAGAATGGGAACTGGGGCGGTCAAAATCCAAATTAAAAATAAAGCACAATAATAAAAAAAAAATCCTAAAAGTCAACTTGTTATTATTTTGTCTTCAAAGGCCATACAGCAGTGATATTTTAGTATTATTTATATACAAATCTATTACATATTAGTATTTTGAATGAGATTTTATTTGTATAGTTTTTTTTAGTTGTGCGTTTAGTTTATTAATTGTCACATGCTTTTTTTTTAGTTTTTTTCTATTTCTATTTAACTTTCATTTACCTTTATTTCAGTTTTAGAAATGTTAGTGTTTCAATTTAAGCATAATTTATTTCAGTTACCGCTGAGGAAACATTTCAAATTTTCAAGTTTTTAAGTTTAATTCTACTATTTACATTTGATTTCAGTTCATGAAAAAAAATGAATAGTTGTTGTTTTAGTTAACACTCTCACCAAACATTTTTTGTGGTGCCGTTTGAGGGAAGCGGACATGTGAATAATGTCTTATATTTCAATTTGTTCCTCACACAAAACTATCGTATGGCTTGGAATATAGGTCCTAAATCGCATGAACCACTTTTATGCTACTTTTAAAGGAGCATCTCTTTCCAGTCCCCATTTATTTTCATTATATTAAAGTATGAAAAGTGTGAAATTCCTCAAAACATTTGTGTGTGTGTGTGTGTTCCTTTGAAGAAAGTAAGTTATATGGGTTTGGAACAACATGGGATGAGTAAAGACATTTTTGGGTGAACTATCCATTTATTAAATGAAGGAAGCAACACCACCTCAGGACATAGGAAATATTGATATGCAGAAGCTTCAAAATCCTTTTGATTCACATTCTTTTTTGGGGTGATTACGAGGTAACACTAAAAGACTCTGTAACAACACACAGCTAAAATGGATGAAGACAAGTTCACCTACCGAGGTTTTTATTGAAGCCAGTGTCTTCAAATGCTCCAACAGCTGTTGACTCTACAGGGAAAAAGATCAATTCCCAACAAGGTCAGAGTAATTCTTGTGTTTAAAGTACAATGTGTCGGATTATCTAAATGAAGTTGGCAGGGTACTCACTAGCTGCGAGGCGTGCTTAATCCTCTGTACAATCCCATCATGCCCAAGGTACTGAAGGGACAGCCAGAGAGGCAAAGCCCGAAGCTTCTCCACTGGTTGGCTAGAGGTCAGACCTGCTGCGAGAGACTGCACCCAACCGGCAGGGAGGATAATAAGCATCGGGTCTTTGCACACAGTACAGTCATATCTTTGGAATGCATTTCCATATGATGTGCTATAAAAGGATGATTGGTGTTTAAAATAACAGTCCAATTTACCAGGGCCGGATCCTCATGTCTGTAAAGGGTGACAGCAGGCACAGCCGGCAGGCCCAACCACGGGCCTGGAGTTAAAGTCATACTATCACACTTGGTGGCCGCCTTGACAGAGAGAGGAAGAAAATAATAGCACATACTTTATGAAAGGAAACAAATGCTGGCATATTTGTACCAAAACAAAAACCAACAACATACCGTGACAGTAGAAGACACCTGACCTAGAACAAGTGTTGCCAAATTCACCCTGAAAGAATGGCACAGAAAATCAATTCATACTATGATGAATATTGACTATGAACATTAAATCTGTTTTTTAAATGTATAACAGTAAATCAACTAAAAGAGGTACTACAAAAACAGGACCAGCTAATACCAACCCCTCCACATGGAGCCACATATTGTACTGAACACAGAGCTCTTTCAGACGACTGAGTTTATCTGTGTGACCTGCACCTGGCGTTCCTGAGAGATAAAATGAATTTTAATAATTGCATGCAAAACTGACAACCAACAAATGCTTGCAAAAACTAAACTGCTTGAATAAATAAGGTCTAATAGTGAACTGACCAGCATTCGCTATCAACAGCAATGGAAGCTTCCCTGATTCACGATCATCTTTGATGAGCTTGTCAAGCAATGCAACATCCTGTGAGAAGACAAGTTAGTGAAAAACACACCATTTCAACACATTCTCTATTAATTGCATCAATAATGTCTCGTTACTTGCACTTTTCTGAACAAAGAATTTAAATTTCATTTGTCTTTCAATTTAATGCGTTACACGTGTCCGTCTGTAGTGTTTTGCATATGCACAAAGGCAAATTCCTTGTTTATTTTTTACTTGGTTTAATATAATGTTGGGGGGGCAGTAAGATTAGATTTTTTTTAAAATAAATTAATATTTTTATTCAGCAAGGACTCAAATTGATCAAAAGTGACAGATTATTATTACAAATTATTTCTATTTCAAATAAATGCTGTTCTTTTGAACTTTCTATTCATCAAAGAATACTGAAAAGAATGATCACGCTTTAATAAAAATATTACATACAACAGTTTTTAACTTTGATAGCAATTGTTTGAGCAGCAACCTAGCCTATTTATTTATTTATTTATTTATTTAACGCCATCATGTCAGCAGCAAGGCTATCTCCATGGTGAAAACACAATAAATAACAAAAGCCATACATATAAGACATTTAAGGTTAATACTAGATAAATTCTAAAATACACTTGGGTGACACTTTTTAAAATAGACCAGTCAGGCTAAACCAATTTCTAAATACAACTGTTGTCTATTTAATCAGTCAAATCAGCATATTAGAATGATTTCAGAAGGTTCATGTGACACTTAAGACTAAAGTAATGGCTGCTGAAAAATCAGCTTTGCAACCATAGGAATCAATTACATTTTAAAATATATTTAAAAAGTTCATCTAAATTGCACTGTTTTTACTGTGTTTTTGGTCATAATAAATGCAGCCTTGGTGAGCCCAAGAAACATCCCTTTTAAAAACATAAATAAATTCTAAACTTATCTACCAAAACACAACTTCCTACCATTTGGTGCAAGGAGCCAAACATGGTGTTACATGGCACAATACAAAGACTTGACAGAGGCAGTGCCAGCTGAAAAGCAAACACAAAAAGTTGTCTAATCAAAGCAAGCAGTATCCACTACACATAAACACACACATTGTTTTGATATAGTGAGGTAATGTAAAACATTTCAGATCCTGCAGCATTGACATGTGACGTGGAGGTGACATTGTACCTGGCTGCAGAGATGTTGTCCCAGGCCAGTTCTGCATGCAGCACTTTGGTAAATCACAGGATGTTTAGAGCTGAGCAATGTAAAGCCCTCTGTAGTGTAGTCCTCATAATGAGTATTAATAGCCAAGCGACACACCTTCACCAGACCCTCACGATCATCTTCATGATAATATGCGGAGCCATTTTCATATCTATGAAAAAGAATTAATTTTGAAATATCTTAAATGTAATCTTCAGCAAATCTCAAAAAGGATTTTCATTTTCATTCGGTTCATTATAACGTCATGTCTAAATGTGGCAACATTTAAAATGATTGGTTTTAGTTTGTGTGTTATTTAAAAAATTGACAAAATACTGTAGAATTTCAACACTGCCCATTTATTGGCTATCGGACATTATATGAACGTAAATATTTGCTTATTGGTATCAGCCAAGATTGTAAAATCAGTGGATCCTTAAACAAAATACTATAGTAATTTGCTTCCAAAATCATCTTATACAACCAGAAAAGCACCCATTTCAAAGAATGACCTATCTGTGTGATAATACGTGCACACTGAAAAAAAACAGACTTAGACAACTCTTGTCCACTCTTATTCAGCATTAAATCTGTCATTGTTCTAATGAAAAGCTCAATGTTTTGCCGCCTAAGCTTTTCAAGTGAAGACACTGCCAATAAAATTTGCTGAGGTGAACCAAAGCCTATTATTAATGCTCTAAAAGACATCTCTATAAATAGCTTTAAATCACTTAAAAGTGTTAGTATGACAGGGAGAAGAGAAACCCCCGAAACCACATGAGATCACTGAGAAAACTTGAGCATACCTGAAAAGCCTGCAGAGCCAGAGTGTGGTATCCGACAGGATACGTGTGGTCAGCTTTCTCAATCTTTCTCGTTCCAGGACAGAAATATATGCAGCCAGACTGTGTCCCAATAGAGCCATGTGTCCCTGCTCTCCGACATACTGCATCCTGCTAAACAGACATTCATAGTTTTATGACACACGCAGAGAGGTTTACACATGCTCTGAGTGCAATATAACAGAGCAGTTTGGTCTTAACGTCAATTTGTAAACCAACCCTAAAGACTATTTCAGCATAAGTTTGGTTAATGAGTAAAATAAGGACTACGACATTACTCAAAGAGACTTTTCCATTTTGTTCAACAAGTAATATATAACACAGACCTTACGTTACTCAAGTACTCTACGTCTACCACCATTCAAAAGTTTGGGTCTGTAAGATTTTTTGTAAGATTTCCTTGAAAGATGTCTCTTATGCTCTGAAAACTTGCATTCATTTGCAAAACAGTAATATTGTGAAATATTACTACAATTTAAAATAACAGTTTTCTATTGTAATGTTTTAAAATGTAATTTATTCCTATAATGTCAAAGCTGAATTTTCAGCATCACCTTCAGTGTCACATGATCCTTCAGAAATCATGCTAATATGCTGATTTGCCGCTCAAGAAATATTTCTTAGCATTATCAGTGTTGAAAACAGATTAAAATTTTGTGGAAACTTTTCTTTGATGAATAGGAAGCTCAAAAGAACAGCATTTACTTCAAATAGAAACCTTTGGGAACATTACAAAAGTCTTTACCATCACTTTTGATTCATTTAATGCATCCTTGACCTTGTTGAATAAAAGCATTAATGTGTTTTATTATTATAAACCTGTTCGTAATTCTTAAGGGATTCATTTCTTGGCTTTAGGATGACAAACTGAGCATGCTGTGACCTACCGATGGCCCTGCTTGTCATCATCTCCATGCATCAGGTTCTGGACAAGCTGGAGTATGCTGACAACATCCTGTCCACTGTCAGAAAAACATGGAAAAAGGATAAGAAAGGCTTTCAAGTGTTTTATAGCTAATTTGCACTGACTTTAAACCCCACAAAATGCCTTCGAAATAAACAGGGTAGAGTTACAGAGCAAGACAAGAAATGGTGTAAATGTAAACTGTGATTTACAGTATTGAAGTCTCACTCACTCTCCTTGCAAGGGTCCTGGAATGTCTTTCCAACTCAGCTTTCTTCTTTCTTCACCCTGTTCAGATTCCCTGAATACATTTTGTGAATACAATGTTATATTATGTGAAACTAAACTATGGACATACTGTCAACATAACAAAGATAGCTTAGTACTAGCATTTTAAATGTGATTTCTGAAAATACTGTAATATGAAAGGTGAAGTCTCACAATTTTCCACTTTCCAAAATCTTCATGGCGTCAGAGAGATGGTTTCCCATCTCAGCAAGTGTAGGGTCCATCATCTACAATTACACAGTAAATATATATGGTTATCCTTGAAGGGCACTGCACTGAAACACTGGAGAACTCGCAAACTTGATGACAATGACTGTATATCACATTACTTGTCACATCAAATAAAATGATTCCTCAGGCTTTAACAAAACTCATCATATTTCACCTGTAGGGCACTTTCGCTGACTATGAGAAAGGAGGAAACATTTAGGCCTCTGTCCTTTTGTGATAATTATACATTCAAGCACAAAATAAATAACACCAACACTGTTTGCAGACTGTTCTATTTGTAAACCGTGCTAATGTGTGTAACATAAGCCTGCAGTGCTGTCTTAATTCTTGCTTTATCAGTTCTACACTAATAATTCCTGACATTCAGGATGTGGGGCGTGTTAAAGACGAAAACCTGTCGGATGACAAGGCTCATTTCAATACATAGCACTCATCTGGTACGTCCACCTTGTCCAGACAAAGAAAAATTTAATGTCACGTCCTCCTCGTGCTTATCCTGCTCTAACACAACACTTCATTCTGCAACACAATTGATTCAAACACACAACTGGATCAAACTTGCACATGAAAGCGGTTTGCAGACCACCATCTATTAACACTTCCATTTTCACCGGCACTTTCACGTTTAAAGAAGACGGCGAGTATTAATCAAATACTCGATATAAATGATTCTAATGAATCCGGTTTAGCTCCGCATCCTCCTCCCCGTGGCAATGACAGTGAATAAGCTTCCTGCACTTTAATCAAATGAGCGAGTCCTTCAGGGAATGATACGCTGCTCTACATTACCTTCACAGGCGGCTTATCCATGCAACGCTGAAAACCCAGTCGCAGGGACTCTGCGTGTCCCCCGTGCGTCGTCGCGTGCTGTGTATTTTACGGAAGCAAATCCAAAAAGCACAAAAATCCACCACGGGTCTCCTTTCTCTTCGATATTTGTATAGTCAATTGAATTGTGTTACTTCCTGGTGTCATGCCGCTCCACGCTGGCAACGCTGACGTTGCCTAAACATACGCCCCCTTCGCAGTCTCGTGAGCTCCTCGCTTTAATGATTCACAGTGAAGGATGTGGAGTCCGAGCCGAATCAGTTCTTTCGAACAGTGGTAGTTGCAAAAAAAAAAATTTAAAATGTAATTGGTTCGAAAGCCCTTTTACAGGTGACATCTCAAGCGGACCATGCTAATAATGCTATAGATCTTGTTGTTAATTTTTGTCTTGCATTGTAGCCTACATTTTTTATTCATACAACCAAATTTCTCAGCTACCTAGATTTGATGTCTTTCTTGCAGAGATTTTGCTTATTGTTAAATCTCTTAAACACAATAAGAATAACAAGTTCATTAAGGCTTATGACCATATTTTTTCTTACTGATTGATTGTCCTGTTGTTGTTTTTTCTCCTTTGTTATTGTATATCAATGCAGTGCTGTTTCGTGTCGTTTTCTTTTTGTCTTGCAATAAAAATATGTAAAATAAAAAATGGCAATCACATGCTTTTTTATGATTAAATAAAAGGTGTTCGGTTTGTTTTTGCCGTGATTAAAAAAAAACATAGCAGCCTTTTATTAAGCTAACCCTTTTATTTTTACTTTTTATTTTACTAACCCTTTTATTTTATTTTTTATTAAGAATAAAATTCTAAAAATAATACAAACAAAAATTCAAAATATAAAATAATAATCTAGGCCTACATTAGTCATGAAATCTGCATGTGGGCGGGAATAAAACGCCCCTTTCCGCTGATTGGTCAACCAAACATTAAACCGTGCCATCATCAGTTCTTCCGCAGTTCTGTGCAGCAGAAAACAGTCCTGCTGCTACAGTTGTATGCATTCTTAACGCGTTTATTGCGACTATATTTCATCACTTTCTCATCAAACAACCAGACTAACAAATGGCTAACAAATAGCCCGTACCGGGGCAGAGCCTATAGACAGGGCTTACTTCTGTGTAGGCATAAATTTGGCAACCTGCGCGAGAAATAAAAGTTGTTATTTTCTCATAGCCTATATTAATTTATTCACATCTGCACCCACAGCTACCCCCTAGCCTACATCTTTGGCACATCGCCTGTTTTATTGAGCTGACATATCAAAGTTTGTGTGGCAAAGCCCGCGCGACCACTGGGGCCTGTAACATGATGGTAGATGAACAAATTCAGAGTTACAGGATTAGTTTCGAGTTGACAAAACCAAACCACTCCAATCCAGCTTTGTTGGTACCATGATGCTGATCATCAACTTTCTTTGTCAACTGAAGCTTTGCACATGATTGTGTGACATCACTGGTGAACAGCCAATCACAAGCCTTGGTTAAAGGTTAAAGTTTTTGCTAAAGGTTAAGAGATTGAAGAATATGATGAATTTAAATGCATTTACAATGAAAAAAGTACTTTCATAAAAGAGGACAAATAAAATAAATTATCTTGCTTTACCAGTGCAGTCACAAGTGAAACTTGTTAAATTAGCTTATTGAGGGGTGAGAACCAGAAGGGCATAAGTGACATTTCACCAACTTTACAGGAGAACCAAAACAGAAATTCTACCATAGTTTGATCTGACTTTGTGTACTGATTTCAATTATTTAATACAAATTTGTACACTCATGGATGACAGTACTTTTGCCAGGAGAAAGAGCTCATTAAGAGCTTTCATCTGATGTATATGTCTCCATTTCACCAAAAATGTCACTTACGCCCTTCTGGTTCTCACCCCTCATTATATAGTTGGAAATATACAGCGATAGAGACTTGAACATGTAAGGTCACGTAGTCATTTTAAAAGCGTTATCTATTGATTCTACAGCTTATTTATATTATATATATATTCTGTATATATTAACATTTAATATATAATCATTTAAAATAAAATGATTTATAAGAACTGTTAAACTAAAATTGCTTGTGTGTAATGGATTAATAATAATATAAATGATATAATAATATAAATCCTATAAAATAACTCTAAGTAATTATCATTAAAGCCAGACAATTTTTTTTAGAACTAGTGACCTTTAATTTGGAGCAAGAGAAACTGGGGAAGTGACTTTTTTTGTGTCAGAAGCGTCACTTTGCTCACATCTCATTGGCACAGTTGCCAAGTCCGCGTATTATATATATATTTTTTTTTGTAAAGTTGCGTGAAAAAAATCCCTGGTTGCATTTTTTTGGGGGGTTTATTTAAAAAAATATATGGTTGCTTGTTAGGGAAATCTGACAAGCAACTTCGTTTCTTTATTTATGTTCGCCGTATTCTCCAGTGCATTGATATTTTGCCATATGTTCCGCCCCCCTCCTCCCCCTCATTGGAGAAAAATCACATTCAATAAGAAGGCGCGTGACGCTGTAATCCAAGCCATGATAGAAGTAGACGTAGAGGAGCGGGATGACTTTCTTTTAGCCTAATTTTTTTACAATGTTTTTGTAATGTATTAATTATCACGGGCTGTAATAAAAAATTTAAAAAATAAATAATAATAATAAAAAAAACAAGTTGTCATATCCTAATACTAAGAGTAAATATATTTGGTTCGAATAGCCTGGTATGGCAAGATGTCTTAAAATGTATTTCTTTTTTTTAACATTTAAACTTAGATCACATTATTAGATTACCTTTTGACTTCATGAACACACATAAATGACAGCTTAATGATTTAAAATATATATATATTTATAATATTTTTAATAATATTATATAACATAATATTTTCTTTTTTAATATAATATTTTTTTAAATATTTTTTTCTATAATATTTATTTGGCATTTTGCTTTTTTATGTCATTTATTTGATAGTTATGTATACATTATTTTATTTTAAATGGTAGAAAAACCTGTTTTTGACCTCAAAATAAAGCACTTTCCCTCTGCACATAGCTGTGGGGACGAGCAGTTTTGTGGTGCTTGGAATTCTTTATAATTAATTAAAAACAAATATTGCCACATTGATGGCTCAAGAAGAAGAAAATTGTTCAAATAACACATTGTTTCATTTTCAAATATGAAAAAATTGTAACCAAGTGTTTTTCAAGTGTAATATTTCTGTAAGGGGGCAGAAAAATAGGGGCAGAAAAATGAACATTTCCATAGAATGACCCCTATATATTTTAGGCTATAAATATGTGGCTATGTTACAGCTCCCCTTTGAAGCTCTTGTGTTTTTCTCCTTTTCCATCTCTCCAATCCTATTCAGGCGATTGGAGATGAGTTTTGTTCCCACTTTTGTTGCAGTTTGCTGATTTTTGTAAAATAGCTTCTACAAATAATATTGATGATAATAAATCATCAAAAAAATATTGGGCTTGTTTTTGAAGATGCGGTTGCTTATTTGTCTCGTGAGAGTTGGCAACAGTGCTCAATGGTCAAATTTCAGTTTGAGATCTCTAACTCAGAACATAACGTGCCCCGGAGCAGGCTAGCAGTGGAGTGTACAATGAACAATGGCAATGAACGCAGCTAAAAACCAAGCCACTTTCATGGTTCCTAAAACCCAGGATTGGAGCAAACTAACCTGAAACTTATCTGGCTAGCCAGCTAATCCAGCTTCATGGTACAGGTCCCTGATCTGTAATAATAATAATAATAATAGAGATTATTATTATTATTACTGGACAGCGCGGAGCCAAAGCATTTTGCACTGTAGTGGAGTGCAGACCACTATCGATTTAGGTGTAAATAAGCAACAGTCATAGCTTTGTTTGAAACAATATGTTGAATTTATTTCATTATTCAGTATTAATTGATGTCTCACAAAATAGTATTTTAATTTTCTGCCAAATAAACATCTTAAGTAAAGACACAGAACCGCTTTGCAACTGACTCCCAGCATAATGCACAGAATGGTGTTTCGTTCCTGAATGAATGTGACTCTTTGATGGATCTCAAAGATGGCTTTGGTTGATATTGATTTATTTGGTAACAGCCTATATGTGTCATATTAATCTAAAATAACTGAATTTAAAAATTTTAAATTAAAGATGACACATATTTAATAAGATTAGAAAAAAAAACCTTATAAAAGTAAAAAAATCGACTGCCTCTTATAGCAATACATACTTAAAAACTACTACTAATAATTGGCTAGCAATTACTAATAAAACTAATAATTGTCATTTTGCAAAAATAAATAAATAAATAGTCTGGCTTTTTTGTTCAAAGTGTTATTTCAGGGGTTCGATTCTTGTAACTGAGATGTGCTATTTTATAGTAGCTATTTAACATTACCCCTAAAATTTAAACAATGATAAAAATAGAATAACAGACCATATACTACACTGATATGAAATAATGTCATATCTTTACATATCTACATAATTTCAACTTCTCTTGTCCAAAACTCAGCTCAATAAAACAGGCGATGTGCCAAAGATGTAGGCTAGGGCAGTGGTTTTCAATCCTGTTCCTCGGGACCCACTGCTCTGCACATTTTGCATGTCTCCCTTATCTGATACACTCATTTGAGTTCATAGAGCTCTTTCCTAATGAGCTGATGATCTGAATCAGGTGTGTAAATTAGGGAGACATGCAAAATGTGCAGAGCTGTGGGTCCCCAGGAACAAGTTTAAAAACCACTGAGCTAGGGGGTAGCTGTCCGTGCGGATGTGAATACAGTAATATTTATGCTATGAGAAAATAACAACTTTTATTTCTCGTATGCCTACACAGAAGTAAGCCCTGTCTATAGGCTCTGCCCCGGTACGGGCCATTTGTTAGTCTGGTTGTTTGATGAGAAAGTGATGAAATATAGTCGCAATAAACTTGTTAAAAATGCATACAACTGTAGCAGCAGGACTGTTTTCTGCTGCACAGAACTGCGGAAGAACTGATGATGGCACGGTTTTTAATGTTTGGTTGACCAATCAGCAGAAAGGAGCGTTTTATTCCCGTCCACATGCATCATTTTCTAGCCCTGAACGTAAAAACGTAAAATCAAGCATAATTCTTGTTTTGTTGTTTTTTTTTTGAAAAAGAAAAAAGGAACCATTTTCTGTTTATTTATTTTTCTGTTTTTAATATTAAGTTAAAAAACGAATGAACGGATACCCTGATTGCCTATCCACCTTTTTCTTCAAGGCGGAAGTAAGCCTATGGGTGACACTTGGGCCGTTTCTCAATATGCGTTCTTGTCTGTACTTGTGTTCTTGTGGACTTGTGAAACGTCATTAGTCGTCGCCCAAGTACTGTTCCAATTCAAAGTTCACATCTAGCCAAGTACAGTTCAAATCCCCGGATGTGTTCTTGCTCCGCCCTCTTTATCAAGGATGCATCCAGAGGTGACTTGTGCGAACTTGAGGCAGCCAGGTATCCCAGAATGCATTTCGCACCAATCAGCAAGCGTTAATGGCGGAGGGGAAAACGCAAACTTTTCAAAATATTACTGTTATTGTGTCATGAAATGCCGTTCTAAGAGTATTTCAGGCGAGAATGTAGTTGTTTAAAACTAAAATCTGCGGTTTATTTATAAAGATAGCGCCTATTTGAAAATTTGTTTCGCCAATTTCGGAGACGTGAACTCCACGCGATCAGCGGGCGCTCAGTGCTCATGTATCTGCAGAGAGCAGCCTCACCGCGGCTAGTCCTTCTGACATTTGCCGCTGGCTCTGATGTCTCTGTAGTGGTTAAACATGAGGGAAAATTCATTTTGGGTAAATCTAACAGACAATCTTTAGTCTCACGAATCTATTATTTCTTCCAGGTCATATCATTTTGGCTGAGCACAAAATTATGTTTCATAAATTATTTATTTATTAATCGTAATACAGCGATTACTTTGTTTACTTGACTGAATTGTTTGCTTTTGTCTTTATTTCCTATTACATAAGTCTCTTATACTTTATACTTTTATGACGGCTATATTGTTCATTAAAACTGACATTTAACAAAAAAGGCAGAGTTGTGCTTGTCATATTTCATTTTATTATAGTGAGAGTATATTACCTAAACCACATATTAATGTTTTATATTTTTAAAACGAAAAGAGGGTTGTATTTTATGTTTTGAAGAAAACGAAAAGCCAGTGGTGTTTGATATCATGTCGTTTTATTGTAATATGTGTATGCCTTTACATTTTTGTGGCTATTAATATTTTAAATGAAACAGAAAAGAGGCAACGCTGTTTGATATAATATTTCGTTTCACTGTAATATGTGCGTTCCCTGAACTACATTTTTTGCGGCTATTAATATGATTACATGAAAACAAAAAGAGGCAGTAGTGTTTAATATCGTATTTCGTTGTTTTGTAATACAGTGTAGATAACGTAGGCGAGCTGACTGACTTTATCAAGTACGCTGCTGTTCCATTTGCAGAATTACCGGACTTGTGTCCTCCCGTCCTCGAGAGTGGGAACTCCCGAGTCGAACTTGCGAAGTCCGAACTTTGCGTACTTGGTATTGAGAAACGGCCTTGCTGTTCATTAGTAAATAACAAGAAGAACAACGTGCAGTAAACGGTAAAACTGTTTGCACTACAAACCAGAGTGTTCACAATTAAGACAATACATTAAAATAATATGGCAAGACACACCAATTTTCAATATCAAGCAGCAAAACAAACTGTTTTGTACAGCTAAAGATTGCTGGACGCGATGAGACCGGAAGCTAGACCCATAGAATTTACAAATGGCCACGCCCATTTTTACGGCAAGAAAAAGGTGAACAAATAAAACAATATTTTGGGAAGTATAACATTACCTTTATATAGCATATAAAGATGAAATATGTTAAAATTGTGCAAGTATTAAAAGTCTCAGTAGGCTAAATGTTGATAGCACGAACATAAAAGCTAGTGCGTGGTCTTACTGAGTATGTGGTCGATCTTTATTACATAGAGATCAGATTTAAGCGCGCCACCCGTGAAGGCGCAGGAGCGCGCGGGCAGATTAATGTGGGATTTGAGCACCTGACTAAGTAACGGGAAACTGCTGATCACTGGATGAACGCGCTCTGGAACCTTTTAATTTAATTGCTAATGGATTAATGAAGCGTAATTCTTATTTTTGCCTTGCTGTCTCTTTTAAAGTCAGAGAAGATGGACTGAATCCAAGTACTCGATTGATCTGTGTTTTTAATTTGGCAGTGCTTTGTAATGATCTTCTAATGTTTAGAAACTGAAGGATGTTCACCAAGACTCACAATGAGCTGTCAAACTATTAATCTGTAATTTATTGTGCCTTTTAAAAATACTGAACCAGACTGACTAGAAATAATAGAGTTTAATTGAACATTTGACTTGAAGAACAAAAGGTCATATTTTATGAGCTTAGCTACGGCCGTCTGTCAATGTCAGGTCACTGCAGTTTTGTTGCCTGTCCATCGACATCATTTACAAAGGTTACGAAGTAGGCCTACAACAATTTCCGTTTGGTTGAACATGAGAAAATCTTTTTTCAAACGAGCAAAGGTATTGCCTTGGATAAGCAATGTGACTCTGTACGGATGCTTGTTCGCCGGCGGGGATTCCGTGCATCAGTGCATGATCGCGCAGAGGGAAGAAATGGACTGGAGGCACACGAGAAACGTGGCGATCGTGGCGCTGAGCTTTCATGGGAACTTCAATTACTTCTGGCTGCGCGCCTTAGAACATCGTTTCCCGGGAAGATCGGCCAGTATGATTTTCCGCAAACTGCTTTTGGACCAAACTTTTGCTTCACCTTTGGCGACCAGTGTCTTCTACACAGGTGATGTAGCGTACTGAATTAATGTCAGTCACAGTCTCATGTATTACACTTGTTTGTTTAATCACTCAATTCACTGTCTGTCTTCACAGGTGTGAGTTTCTTGGAGGGCAAAGAGGACATATTTGCAGACTGGCGAGAAAAGTTTTTTAATACATACAAGGTAGGCCCTTGAAGAACCACCAAAAAGAAGTCATCTTTTACCAGTTAGCCCATGAACAACCTTCTTTACAGAGAATAATTTGCTGAAGTTTAAATCAAATATTTACAGTAATTGAACAGTCCTTCAAAGGTTCAAGTTCTGAACCTTTCTAGTCTTTCTGAACCTTTCGTGTCCTTCTAGAGCCAAGATTTTCTACTAATGTCAAGATCAGATCAAGATGATAAAAAGAAAAAACCTATACACATGCTATGTATGTATATATATATATATTAGTACAAACAACATTTTTAATATTTGTTTAATGGCATCTTTTTTTATGACTGGAGGCTAATATCACTGATACCAAGTAATACTGATTTCCCTATAAGAAAATTTCCCCTAATATTTAACCATTGAATATAAATATATACATGGAAATATTTTCAAAATATATACTGTATGTGTGTGCATTTATAGATACATAATAAATGTGTATACTGTGTATATTTATTATGTAGCCTATATATAAATACATACAGTAGTATATTTTGAAAATATTTCCATGTATATATTTATATTCATATTCATATAATTGATATTATATATTAATATTTTAAATATATGAACTTAACATTTTTCTTAAATACATACATGCGTGTGTGTGTGTGTGTGTGTGTGTGTGTATATATATATATATATATATATACACACACACAGTGTACTCGCATTGTGTAAACAAAAACTTTTATTTTGGATGCGATTAATCGCGGTTAATTGTTTGACAGCACTAATATATATATATATATATATATATATGTATGTAAATCTCAACCTGGAAGTGTCAACTTAAAAAGAGACCGAAGTCTAAAGGATTTAACACATATACAAGATTATGTACAAAATCTACAGATAAAATGTACACTGTAAAAAGTGATGTTGACTTAACTTAAAAATTTTAAGGCAACAGGTTTCCTAAATTTTAAGTAAATGATTATTTAAAAAAATAAGTTAAGTGAATTGACAAGTTCACTTAACTTTTTTTTTTTTTTTTAATTATTATTTACTTAATCATTTTAAGGCAACAGGTTTCCTCAATTTTTTTTACGTCAAGTCAACTTATCACTTTTTACAGTGTAATTTATATATTAAATTTATTATAAAATGATATTGAGAACATCCATCTTTTATGGCTGACAGTTTAAATATATTTTTACATTTCAGACTGGACTGATGTACTGGCCATTCATGCAGGTAAGAACCACATTCTGTCCCCACATAATATATATACACCTATAAACGTGCCATAAGAACGTCTTCATCCTTTGCTTTGCTTTAATATTCTTAAATCACATTGTTCATTTTTCACATCTATTCGCTGTTTATGTTGATTAACCTGTTTTTTCTTTCAGTTTCTGAATTTTGTTCTGATGCCTCTCTACCTGAGGACAGCATTCATGGGCTGTTCAGCGTTCCTGTGGGCCACGTTCTTATGTTTCTCAAGGCAGAGTGGGGACGGCACGGCAGCAGTGGCCTTAGCTTGGATCATGGCCCCCAAAAAACGGCTTCTACCTCGCAGTACCGACGAGGAGAAATAGAGACACAGTGGTGCACATGAACAACATTGTGCCTTTGCGGATGGACAGTTCTGTCAATGGTACTGCATTGAGGCTGTGTTGTGTTTATAAATCTTGTCGCTCATGATATTATTAAGAGTGATATTAAATTAACTTATTTGTGTACTTCATATTTATGTTGAACAAGCCCATTTTACTTTATATAGTATATATTCAATTTATTTATTTATTACTGAAGGGATATGCATTGTGTCTTTATGAATTTAACTGGGTGGGTTGGAGGGGCCTTGTGACATTTGTGCCCCAGATTAGGTTGCCATCAACCCAAATACCTTATTAATTTATCGAAATATTTAAAAATGGACATACAGTGTTTTATCCAAACGTAACGATCTTTCTAAAGAGAAATGAAGACTCATTCACTCAAGGTTTACGTAACATGCACATGTATTCATAAGGGATGCAGGATTAAAAAGATTTGTATCTTATTAAACTTGTAATAGAACAATATATTTATTGTGATTATTGCAGAGTTTACACTATTTTAGATTAAGCAGCGTTCACTTTGTTTGTAGGTCAGTTGTATAGTTTCTTGTGGTGCTTTTTTTTAATGAAAGTGTATGTAAGAGGTGATGTGTTTAAACACGCAGAATTGTGAAACGCGACAGCTTAATGTAGATTTTATGAGATATTGAGGGTGATGCTGGGTAACAGATAAACAGCTTTTCCGGTACTGATTGTCTGTGTTGGATTAGGCAGGATCACACGCTTGCTAATCTTAGAAGGGCAAAAATGTCCGGTGTGCGCTCACTGCATGCAATGACCTCTGATAGCAGGACAGAAAAAAAAACTCTTAGGTTGTAGTCATTTATGTCATGACTTTAGCATGTTAGTGTCAAAATGCCTTTTTATTTTGGTTTTTAAATGCATTTTATTTTTAGACAAAAAGAACGATGAGAATAAACATCAGAACGTGCTTCATTCAAAGCTGCCATAGATCAAATATTTGCCATTTCTTACATGCAATTTGCATGACATGCACCATTTGAATCAAGTTATTTTTTATTTAATGTATGGGTCCTTTAAAACACTCAGAACTTTGAAGGTCACTGCAATTAATTGAACGTATTTTCAAAAAGAACTAAAACTAAATTATTTCTAAATGTGTTAATTGTGCAGTGGTTCTCAACCAGGGGGCTGAGCAAAATGCCAAGGAGACCACAAGATGATGTTAAAAAAAAAAAAAAAAAAAAAAAAAGCTAAAAAGTAAAAATCAAGATGAAAAATTATTTCATTTTTATTTATGTAGAAACCTGAATATACAAAAGGATTTTTCGAAGTGTAAATTGTAGACCTGGAAAATCATGGAAATTAATAAAAATCTTTAAAAGTCAAGGAAATTTCGTATGTGTGTGACGCTCTAAAATATTTAGAGTTGAAACTATGAAGAAATTGCCATTGAGTTAAATACAATTTTTAGAACTGTATTCAATAAATCACAAAGCGGAAAAGTCACAGATACAGATATAGATATATATAAACAATTTTAAAATAATTATTTTAGTCCAAACAAAGTCCAATAGTAGAGAGTGTGTCTCGGGCTCCTGCTGTAAGGTCAAGGTGCTCTCTGGTCTAGGGTTTATCACAGTCCGTCAAAAAATACTTCAGAATGACCATGGCACTCTTGTGAATTAAAAAGCCTCTCTTATCAAATGGCTACATCAAAAAAAAAAAAAAGACCTACAAAAAGGCTTTTAGATTTTTTGGATGTAGCCATTTGATAAGAAAGGCGTTTTAATTCACAAGAGTGCCATGGTCATTCTGAAGTAATTTTTAAAATTATTTTAGTTATTTACCATATAGACACTCCTGGTTTCTGTACATTAAAAAGTTTGAAAACAAGAAACTCTGTTACTAGAGCAGAAATACCACAAATCTATATAGGGGCTGGGCTGTCATATATTGTCTTGTATAATGCAAGGCCTTGGAATCAAAGAGGTTAAGAACCACTGAAATGTGTTTGTTCTAAATGTGTGTATTTTATATTTCTTTTCAACTTTTGAATTTCTGAATACATTCAGAAATTTCCCAAAAGCATCGGGAACAAGTTTATTCATTGCCACCAAACTCACATTGCTTTTGTGAAACACAGCTCAGATAAGGTTTTACCAAAGTAAACGTTTTCATTGAACACTTACCTAACAGTTTCACTGAAAGGATTGGTATAGCCACTACTGTCAAAAAACAAAAACAAATAATAATACTAGCAAATAAATAAACAAATAGAAACATTATTATTATTATTATTATATAGTATACAAATTCAAGTATCATTTTTAAAGAAATTATACAAACTTACCACATTGTTTTAATCATCATTTTAATTGTATTATTATATATATAAAAAATAGACTACGTTTTATTCTAGTCATGGTTATACTACAAAACACAATTTTCCCTGAACATCTGCCATCTTGGAAAAACAGCATTGTCATGCAAAAAAAGATCAGAGACCATTCTGATACTAGCCTACTAAATTTTTCGAAGCTGTAAATACAACAAAGTCTACTGAAAATAGCCTGCCTTTCAGTCTTTCTACTTCAAAATGTCAAGTTCAATCCAGTGTGTTACTTTGCCCATTCTTTGTATAATATAAATGGTGAAATTTTTGAGCTAAAATGTTTTCTACATTTGCAGTGTATGTTTTAACAAAAACGTCAAGACAATTGAAGATACACCAAGTGTTTATATTCAGCTAGTGTTGTGTCTCTAACACTTGGGGCAGCACAGCTCAGCTCAGGTGTACAGTATCTAGGTGAGTCTGTAGTTAAGACGCACCCACCTCTCTATGCCACTCCTTTCCAGGTGAAGTGGTAACGGAGAGAGAGCGCCTTCCTTCGCGCCGCTAACCTATGAAACAAACGAAAACACTTTCAAATCCTTCCTTCAGACGGCTGGTTTTTCAAAAAAGCAATTCAACTGTCCCAAACGACCAAGCATATCAGTAAAAGCAGCTTGAAGATGGAGGCAGCGCCGGGCGGTCTCGGGCGCTGTTCTTGCGCGTTCTGGCTCGCGGTGGCTTTCGACGCTCTTGGTCTCATCATATTATTGCTTGGCGTGTTTGGAGACTTATTTTTCTACGACTTCTTGATATATGCGGGAGCCATCATCATTTTTCTGAGTCTGATTTGGTGGGTTTTCTGGTACACGGGTAATATTGAGGTGCCCCCCGAGGAGCTTGAGGACGATGTGGGTTTGCTGAAGAAGGGCAGAGGTTTGGCAGGGGTTGTGAGGAGGTTCTCCAGCCGCGTCTCGAGCGGAATCAGAAACTCGCTCCGGAGAAACGGGGGGCCCCGAGGTCAAGGCGCGGAGCCCGGTCAAACAAAGCATAGGAGAGATGCCAGTCAAGCACCAGTGGCTTTTGCAATGAGCCCTCAGGATAATGTGAGCACTGTGTCTGCGACAGTGAGCGGAGGAGACACTCTCAGAACAGAAACACAGGCCATATGAACCATCACGGACAGGTTAATTGCATTTCATTACGTCTAATTGTCTGTATTACATCACTAATTAAGATAATAAGAATCCCAGCTTCACCGCATTATTAACCAATATTAAAGTTGGTCATAGAAAGGAAACATGTCAATCAAATGACTTTGAGGAAGTATTTGCATCTTAAGTAAGGGCAGATCACTCTGTTAAACATCAACCAAGAAACCAACAATAGCTCATATAAACAATGGAGACCTACAGTCTAAAGTATAACAGATGTATCTTCATTTTTAAAAAGATTCGCCCTATTAATGTACTATATGAAGATTGTTTACCACCTGATATAGGCCTATAGCTCATAATTTACACATCACTGTGTATGAAAAGTGTATAAAAACAAAAAATTGCATTATGCTTTCCAAATGGATTCAATAGGTTATTTATATAATATATATTCTACAAATAAAATAGAACAAATAGACTCTAGAGAGAGAAAAATACCTTTTAAATGACAAAAATAAAAGTGTTTAAACATTTTCTTTTTTTCTTTTTTTAACAGGTTACAGAAGAGGATATTCAACCATATGGCATTGCCTATTGTGCCTAAGCGGACTTTTGTTTGTCTCTCCTGTTGAAACATTCATTTTTTGACTCTGGTGTTTTATTGAAAATGTTTACAATTGAATTACATTTTGGACATTTTGCTGATTTGATTGATTTTGTGTTTTGTGCTTTGTACTATACACTATTTTGAGATTATGCACTGACAAGAATGGCTATATGACAAAATAAATGCAATGATGTATTTTCCTACATTTAATTGTCTGTTTTATATCTGAGTTTCGACCAATGTGATTGTAACCCGGACATGTTCTAGTGTCCTGCTTTTATTGAATCTCGTACAAACTGTACAACCTTTGGACATTGAGAAGTGTTATTAGGTTTGCTTCCTCTTATCTTTGTTTGCTCATACCGATTTAGAAGCAGCAGGTGTAAATGAGCCAGGTGGATGGTTGGCAGGCGGTTTGATAGTCAACTCTGTTTTTTATTCAAAAAATAAAAATTGCAGCTTTCAGGTGGATTTACAGCTTTATTTCTCAGCAGGCCATACATGCCTTTTATGTAATTTCAGATGCATTCATGCATTGACACTAAAAATTGCCTGTTTGAAACTTTTGCACAATTAAGCAAACCAAAGAATCTGGAAAAAATAATTTACTGGGAAAGATAGTTTCACGTAAGACTGTACTGTTCAACAGGACAAATATTATGAGAGAACAATTTGTATTGTGACATTCTTTTCATAACGAAACCAAAACAAAATCCTCAAATTCTATGTGCCAATGGTCTTCAATAAGGAGTCCACCAATTATTGTTTGATTTCTCACAAATTTTAAAACATAAAATATTAAAGGTTCACCCCAAAATGAAAATTCTGCCATCATTTACCCACTCACTTTAATGTCATTTCAAACCTGTAGAATTTCTTCTGTGAAATATGAAAGAAGATACACTGATTTTTTTAAAAACAAAGTTTAATGAAAACTCAGATTAATATTTCCCAAATTCATTTATTATAGAAGTAATGTAAGACCATGCAATTATTTTATATTGTTATCTGAATTTACAATGTAAGCATTAAGTAAAGTAGCCATGTATGTACACGTTATTAGACCAGGCTTAAAATTCAACACTCAAATCTGTACAATACCTGTTTCATCTCTCTAAGGGGGTTAAGGCTGTAAGGGATATGTATGGCGCTACTGGGCATGCGCACATCAATACAGTGTAACAATAATTATATTTTTTCATTATTGTAAGGGGTAGGTTTAGGGTGTAGACGTTAATAAAACACAATCTAATAGGTAGAATATTAATTTCATTGTTCATTTCCGGTATGAAAAAGTTGATTGTGTTTTATTAATGTCTACACCTACCCCTTACAGTAATGAAAATATATTAATTATTGACAAAAATTACGCTGTATTGATGTGCGCATGTCCAGTAGCGCAAAACAAGCATTCATTGAAGTGAGTCATCACACTTCAAAGCACTAGGTGGCAGAACTTCCATTTCTTGAGCACAACTGGACTAAACATGCTACTTCCGTAACAACAATACAGCACTTCCGGTCGCACAGAGCTCGGCATGGTTATGCATGTGACTATTCATTCCTATAACTCACTTATAATGCCTGATATAATTATAGACTTTTTTTGAATAAACATTATTTGGTAAGTTGTGATCTATTAACTCTCGTGATGTAGTCCGTTTAATAACTATATGTATAAACTATACGCAGCCTATATGTATCCATTTTATCTTCAGACTGCTTTTATGTTAACTGTGTATGTTTTCTTGAGTGTGTGGCTGCAGCGGATATCGTCTACAGAATGAAACGCGAAGCGGATTTAGTTGTCGTTAGCTCGGTTTCACTTGACTTTAACGTCGTTTTGTTTTGTGTTCGCAGAGTAAAATTATTTGTGATAAATAATGGAAATCGAGGGCAGAGATTTTCTCAACACACCTCCGAAGAAAACTGTGCGTTTTGGAGGCACAGTTGCCAATACATTAGCGAAGCTACAAAAGGTGAGATTGTAAATAACGATACAGTATAAAGCTAATGAAGTGCCACTGTCTGTAAAACATGTCCTGACATGTCTGATGTGACTTCTGCAGGGCGACACCAGTGATTATGAACTGATAAAACATCAACTCTCAGATCCTGATATTAAGGCAAGTAATCGGCATTTCAACGTCTCCACGCTTAAAATTGTCAAGACCTGTAAAAATCATGGAACATAAAAAAACACAGATGGTATGAATAATACTATATGGTGAATAAATCTATATTTCTATTTTTATTTATGTGCCTTAAAATCTTAGTTACTTGAGCAACTTTTCATTGAATTGGTCAAACCGACTCACGAATCAGTCTAAATGATTCATTAGCGAAATGGTCTGAATCAAAATTATTGTTGTGGGAATCCTGAAGTTTGTGTTTTTAACAGAAACGTGTCTCATTGTAGGACGCTCAAATTATCAGCTGGTTGCAGGAATTCAGGACCTGTGTCACTCAACTTGGCAAAGATCATGAGCAGTTAATATATGTTGTTTTGGTGAGTGAAACACTATTGTGTTGTCAAATGATAAACAAAAGCAGTCCGGTCATTTTCACTGTGTGTTAATGCAAGAAGTGTTTCCTCATACAGAAGCTGCCATGGCTCGGTCGCAGTCAGGCTGTGGTGGAAGAATACCTGGCTTTTCTGAGTAACCTGGTGTCGGCCCAGACAGTTTATCTCAGGGCCTGTCTCAGAATGGTCGTCACTAATTTTGCACCAAGTAAGATTTATTATGATAATGCTTCACTCCATTCACATTGTTCAGATGATTTAAAATAACGTATTCTTTTCTTTTTCTTCCAGAGAGAATACGAATCCAAGAAGGAAATGTGGATATTTCGGATTCTGATGACGAAGATGAAAGTTGGTGTACTTTTTAAAATCAACTGCTTGTGTTTTGTGATTTAATTTGTATTACTGACTTATGTTTTTGTTGATTAATTATACACAAAGTCATATACTGGGTTGTATGATCCACCCCGGTGATGGAACTTAGTCAGGATAGGCTTGTTGGATAAACAAACAAACATACACTCACAAAACAGACTGATTTTTATACCTCACATAATTGTTGCTCATTTGGGTAAAATCCAGCATGGTGTTTTACCCTGTCAAAAATTTATAGACCAATAATAGCAGCCAGCCAGACTAACTAATGTCGTTTAGACTAATCTGATTAGCCATTTTGTTTAGATATTGTTAAATAAGCATGTGTTTTATTTCAATGTTGTATACACTGCCATTTAAAAGTTTGGGGTTAGATTTTTTAAAAGAAATTATTCAGCAAGCACTCAATAAATTGATCCAGTTTGACAGTAAAGACATTGATAATGTTACCAAGGTTTTCTATTTCAAATAAATACTGTTCTTTTGAACTTTCTATTCATCAAAATCCTGAAAAAAATGTATCACGGTTTCCACAAAAATAATAAGCAGCACAACAACAGATGTTTTAAACATTGATGAAAATGTTAAATGTTTCCTGATCAGAATATTAGAATGATTTCTGAAGGATCATGTGACACTGAAGACTGGAGGAATGGCAGCCTTGGCACCACAGGAATAAATGTTTTGTAATAGAAAATAGTTAATAATAATATTTCACAATATTACGGGTTTACTGTTTTGATTAAATAAATGTGGCTTTGGTGAGCATAAAGGATTTCTTTAATAGAAAAAAAAAGTAAAAACTTCTGAATGATAGCATATGTCTTATTTTGCTGTTATTGATTGTATAGAAGCCATTCCTGTCATCAATCAATTAAATCATATCTGATTGCCATTAATATACCTTCTAATTTACATCATAATTAATGATGTTTTTTTTTTTTTTTTTAATTCACACAGATCTGCCGAGGACGTTTGGACATTGTCATCACGCCTTACAGCTGATAACAAGATATGTTCCATCGTAAGTGTTTTATGAAACCTCCAAAAGATTTATTTTAGCCTGAAGTTTAGCAGTGACTAATAAACCCTTTCCGTGTTCTTTCAGAACCAGTCGATTCCTGATGCCAATCCTTTCTGATAAGTTCCCTTTTGTGCAGAAATCCTCCAGAACACTTGTGAGTTATGTAGAAAGCATTTCAATCCAGTACTGGAGTAAATGAATCCCATGACATGCATGAATGTGATTGCACTGAGGCTGTGTTGTCTGTCCACACAGGAGTGTTACGTGCACAACCTGTTGAGAGTTTCGGTCTACATCCCTGACCTGAGGAGAGACATCTTAGAGCTCATCATCAGCAAGATGCTCACGCTGGATGTGAGGGACTTGTATTCAGTCTGTACTGTACTGATATCTTTGCAGCTGTTTGACGGCTGTTTTTGACGTTTAGGTTAGTGCACCACGGAGTGAGATTGAAGAAGTGGAAAGTGGAGCTCAGCAAGATGCTAACGGAGCATCACAGGATGACTGCCTCTTTGACATGGTGGGTCCAAAACACTTCAGAAAACCAAGCGCATGTATGCAGAACATATTTAAAGGGATAGTTCAGTCATCATAGATTCAGCTTCATGCCAACTTTCCTTCTATCGTGAAATCTTGAAGAAAGTGCTGTAGTCACTCTTTTACATGCAATGAATGAGGACTGGAAATTTTAAGCTTCAAAAAAGATACAAAAGCATCTTAAAAGTAGTCGATACAACTTAAATTTGAAAGCAACATAACAGGTTTGTATGAGGAACCAAATAAACTAATCTAGTCTTTCCTTTAATGTTTGAATAGTCATAGATCTTACTCATTTTAATTCCATATTTTGTGTGGTTTATTCAGGATGAGGAAGAGGACTCGCTGCAGGATTCATCGAGGCCTGATGGAGCTGTGATGGTCCATCCTGTGGCAGAGAGACTGGACACAATGATGACTGTCCTGCTGGCTTATATTAAGGACATTTGCCATGCCAGTGGTCAGGATATTACCATTTGATGAACCATAGAAGTTGTTTTTAGGGCTGTCGGTCAATTAAAATGTTTAATCAAAATTCAGTTAGGACATTCAGTCATTTTTTAGAAACGAAAAAATACACTGCCATTCTAAAGTTTGGCGTCAGTAAGATTTTTTGAAAGAAATTAATCCTTTTATTGAACTTTTCTATTCATCAAAAAATCCTGAAAAAATGTCGAACAGTTTGCATAAAAATATTAAGCAGCACAACAGACATTTTTAACATTGATGATAATAATAAATGTTTCTTGATCACCAAATCAGTTAATGATTTCTGAAGGATCATGTGACACTGAATTCTGGAGTAATGATTCTGACAATTCAGCTTTGCATCACAGGAATAAGTTTAAAATATATTCAAGTAGAAAACAGTTATTTTAAATAATAATATTTCACAATATTACCATTTTTGCTGTAAATTTCGGCAAATAAATGCAGCAATACTTTCAAGAACGTCCAAAGATCTTTGAGCAGCAGTCTATGTGTAATTGTGTTAGCCAGTTTATTTATACCTTCATGTAAAGAAGTGCATTAAACATATATCATAAATGGCATTCACATGTGCATTTTTGATTTAACCTTTTATCAGAATTTTTAATGTAATCTTTTTTTCTTTTTAATTGTTTCAATCTCATTAGGCCCATTAGATATTGAGAAAACCAAAGCTCTCTACAGAGACCTGGTGTCCGTGTTTGATAAGGTGGTGCTTCCCACTCACGCTTCCTGTCATGTGCAGTACTACATGTTCTACCTGTGCAGCTTCCGCCTGGTAGGTTCCCACTTCTCTCTCATTCTCGAATAAATAAATAAACAAACAAACAATCAACATAACTTTAATCTCTTTTTTTTTAGGGTTTGGCGGAAGCTTTTTTGGATCACTTATGGAAGATGTTACAAGCCCCCAACCAGCCCCCCGTCATTAGACAGGCTGCTGCTGGATACATGGGCAGCTTCATGGCAAGAGCCAAGTTTTTGCCAGTATCGTACGTGACCTTATCATGCAGTTTTATCTTATCAAATGCAGCGGAGATAAATATTTAATCATCTTTCTTGGCAGTGGTTTGTTACCTCGATTAAGCAATTAAACATTAATGCCTCTTTGTTGTTATCTGGAAAAGAAAAAGGGTCGATTGGACGCAGATACCTATTTTTGTCAAAACCTACATGTCAAAACTGGTGCTGTAGAGTTTCCTCTCTTCCACAGGACAGTCAAGGCCTGTCTGGACCTGTTGGTTCCCTGGTTGCACCTTTACATTGACAGTCAGGACTCAGGATCCAAAGCATTCTGTGACGTCAATTTGCATGGCCCCTTTTATACAGCCTGCCAGGCTGTGTTTTACACACTCATCTTCAGACACAATGCCATTCTGGAGGGCAATATGAAGAAAGGTCAGTACATGTGGAATTTACCTGTTTATACATGAAGCACAGGTGTGAAAATCATTTGAGATGCTAAAACTTTTTTCATCTGTTTCAAGTCTGGGTCAATTACACAATTTTTTGCCCTGATCTGTTAATTTATTAAAGTAATCATACGAACAATGACCTGAATTCACCACTTTTAGAATGTATTTGTATTTTATTACTGAATTTCTGTTTCATTTTAGTACTTTGGGGGTCATAAATAAAATGAAAAATGTTGCAGTGATCTATCTGTCTATTCTTATAACATAAGCAAGAAAAAAAGACTCTTTAAAAGAACAAAGAAAAAAAATATTTTTTATAAATATTTCTTAGAAAAATTATTTTAACAAAATGCTTCACTGCTTAATATTCAAAAAAACATTTGTCTTCCAAATCAGTGTCATGTGGTCTGACTCCAACCAACATGCACACACAAAAAAAAAAACTAATACTTTTTACAGCAAGGAAAGGTCAGTTCAGGGTGTAAAATGTTGTGCGATGGCCCAACAACATTTTTTTTAAATTAATATTAACCATTTTTACTGTCCTTGTTAGAAGTTACATGTACATACAAAAGTAATTACAGTAAATTATACATAATTACATGAAACAAACGCTAAACGAAACCCCGGTAACACTTTATTTTAAGGTGTCATAATACAAAGTAATTACCTAATTAAGTACTTAATAGTATGTACTTACCATGTAACAGGCCGAGTCTGTTACACAGCTACTTGTACACTTAAGTCTACAATCTTGATGCACTTTATTTTAAGTAGCTTATGTCTGTGAAATATTATGTAATTGTAATGTAATTAGATGTATTTAAGCTGTGTACTGGTGGGTTAAATCAAACTAAGGTGCAGCTGGATAAGGTGTACAGTATAGATACACATGAAGTACACTTAAGTACAATCTTGATGCACTTTATTTTAAGTGGCTTATGTCTGTGTACTTACATTTATAGTTACGTTGTATAAAGTCTGCAACACATATCTAACAATCTTTTGGTTACATAAGTAGCTGTGTAAGACTCGGTCTGTTACATATGTGTAACAGTAGCTGCCTATTACATCTACATAACTACAAACTGTAAGTACAGGCTGTTCCATTACTTAGTTACATGGTAAGTACATTTTGATTCATGTAAGTACAACGGCTTCTATTAAGTACTTATGTAATTACTCTGTATTATGGACACCTTAAAATAAAGTGTTACCAAAACCCTAATCATAAACTTAACACTAAAGTAAGGACATATTACTAATATTATTCAATATTTAAATGTACAGTTAAACTGACAAAGGGACCTTAAATCAATAATTCATGATGTTTAAAAAAAATGCATGTTAATTTTGTCTTTTTTTTTTTTTTACAAAATCTTTTAATTTCATGAAAACTAACAAATACAAAAGCATTTGACAAGAACTTCACGAATGTGTTTCAAACTGTATCATTTGTCCTCGACCCTTCTGCAGGGTTGGCGTACCTTCAGGGTTTGAATCTCGAGCGTATAGTGATGTGCCAGCTCAACCCGCTGAGGGTCTGTCTACCTGCTGTCACCAACATGTTTGCAGCCATCACCAGGTACAGCACAAGAGAGATCGATCATCAGATTACAAAACTTCATGAAATAAAAGCATGACAAATGAGGGCAATTTCACCCAACTGTTGGCAGGAAGTACCAGCTCGTCTTCTGTTACACCATCATTGAGCGAAACAACCGGAACCTGTTGCCAGTGGTGAGCAATTCAACGGGCGGCAACTCGGTGTCCACTAACACAAACCCTCTGGATACCTTCTTCCCTTTTGATCCGTATCTCCTGAAAAGGTAACAAAGTCATGCTCATTCCTGTCAAACTTGGTCTTGGAATGCAAGTTCACAAAAAAAAAAAATTTATTAGTTTTATTTATTTGTTGTTGTTTTTTTTACAACAGCTCTGGAAAACTCATTGAGCCAATCTACCAGGTGTGGGAGGAGCCATCCGATTGTATGATAGATGTGCCCAAGAAGAAAGTGAGAAAGGTGATACACATTCACAGTGGCCACAAACAGGATTTAGATATTTAAAATATTTTGTCTTTTTTGAGTTTAATTTTTTCTGCACATTCAGGCAATTTTAAGTGTCCATCCATATACTTTTTTTTTGAAGCCATCATAAGAAAACTGACTCTCTTTGGCTCATCTCAGTAGTTTAGTCTCTTCAGAGAATATCCAATGACACTTTGATCTTGTCTCTCAGGGGTCTATGGAGGAGGAAGATGACTTTCTGCATGGAGAGACCCCTCATGGAGACTCAGTAGTGGGCATGACTCCGGGCTCTTATGACTCCCATCTGCACAGTCCGCGGAGCGTTGGCTCTCCCCCTGTCTCCTTCCTGCAGCGGCCTTTCTAATCCACTGTTGTAGCACTCAACTGAGATGGGCTGCTCGGCTCAACATCACACCAGGAGGGGGCGCTCAAGGACTGCTTGTGCTTGTGTTAGCACAGATCTGACTGGAGCCCATCACACACCAGCATTACTGACCCCAGAGTTTGGCAGTAGTTTTACTAAACCCTCTACTTCACTTTAAGACTGCATCATAAAATATAAATGTGTTTATCACACTTGTGCTATATTAATAGTAAAATGAAAGAAACATTGGTGGTTTCTCAAGTAGGCAGTCTGATATATTTTCTGTTTTCAGGACAAACTGTCAGCACAGATGTAGTGACAGTTTTAATGAAATTATCACGGTTTACTCACTTTGAGTAAATGTGAGATTTGTTGTTTTTTTGTAATATTTTCAGTTTATTCTGAAATGATTTGAGAGATCAGAAATGGCTGGTGGTGTGTTTCAGTGGTAAATGGGTGTCACTTCCCATGTTATGAGTTTGAGCTCTGACTAAACCAGTGTCTGTTTGCACAAAATACTCTGTAGAAAATTGACATACATAGAATACCTTCATTTAAAGATGGTTTTCTGTGTTATTTGTTGAAATTTTAACTCTTGTCATCCTTTGCTTATTCTGTAAATACCAAACCTCCACATTGAATTGGAGCTACAGTTTTGAAATTAACAAAGTAATAAAATGGTCTAGCTGTTTTATTACAACGTGGAAAATATCTAATTGTTGACTTTTTAAAAGATGTTACTCTTAAAATGATTATTCTTTTCTTCCACCAGAAATGTTACATTTAAATTATAATTTACAGTAATAATTATAAAATGTTTAATTGCAGATTAACAAAATGGTTCTCGCCTTAATTTTCTCTGTTGTATGCTTACACAGTGTGTGTGTGTATAATGTATATACTAACAAAGTGATGAACCGATGACTATGCATGTTACCATAAAAAGGTTACTGGAAGGTCAAATTCAGTGATGCATCCTTAATATAAACTGTACAAATGTGCGTAGTCATATATAACCAAAAAAAAAAAAAAAGACTCACGCAAGCTGTTGCAGATTACACAAGCATTAAAACTGTGTCAGCATGCAACCCTTGGTCGCCAAATAAATTTTTCCAATATTGTACCATACGCCAGCTTTGGCTCAACAATGCAGACTGGCACGGCTGCCCTGCTATTCCTGCAGACATGTAAGCATGAGTGTGTCTGTCTGTTGACCACAGTGGATTTGAAAATGACAGACAAATCCTTGAGTATTTTTTAAATCTCAGCACTGTTGTACTGAATTCCACTGCATGTAATACAAAAACAAAAACCACATCACACATTTGTTCCGACTTTAATAAAAACATTAAAAGAAAGATATTTAGGCCACACATATGATGCAATCTAGTTAAATCACAGGACTACATGTCAGCATTTCCAAAGCACATGTTGTTATTAATATCAACAAACCATCTGCATAACAGTACACCTCTATCCTCAGGAAATGAATGACACCAGCTTATTACACATTGATATAAGTGACTGTAGATCCTTTACGGCAAGACAAAACAGCCGAATACAGCGTGCTTATGAAAACAGTAACCCGAACCATGCGCATTGTTCAGCTGAATGGATGCATTCGGGGTGGAACACTGTAATATGACTCCCATTACTCGACACCAGTGCCATGACGAGAAAATCCCCCCCGGAGCAATCAGTATAGTCCCAAGGACACCAAGATGGAGCAATCAACGTCCATCAGCGAAACAAACCATGAAGGGTCCCCCCAAAGCACTTAGACAATAACTGATCGTAATGCAGTGGATGCTGGGTGACATTGGACTGACCTGCACCGCAGATGCGTCCCAGCGTAGACTGACATGATCGGCAAAGACATGAAGAGGACATCGAAGGGTTCGACGGCAAGATTTACAAGGTTTCTGACGCAACCGCGCACATATTTAGAAGCGAGCTTGTCTACGTGTCTCTGAATAATAAAATATTCGGACCGAAAATATAAAATCTTTAAAACATCATAGAACTTCTCAGTACAGATACAAATAAGCATCATATCAAATGATGAAGTGTGGGAACTGTCCCGAAGATCCCTAAGTGAAATTTAATACATGTACTGTATAATATACCTAACTCTAATAGAGAGGTCAGCTGCACAGCCACATGTGTTTTCATTACAGTTGTTGAAATGGGGAAATATACCGCCCGAATGAGATCATCTTCATAACAGTGTGTGGTAACTGCTTCATCTGCCATAAGTGTTATAAGACACGGCTGAAATCACATTTGAGCATCTCAAAGTCACCTCTGCTGTTAACAGTGACGTCTGCGGTGTTTCACATTTCAATTCCCTTGGTTGGTTTCTGCCTTTATGTTATGACACTCAGTATTTCTACATGTTAAATATATACATGGACTGCTTTAAAAAATGAGTATGAGTTTGATCAGTAGAGCTCAGGCCTCTGATAACTGCTTGAAAGAGTACAAACCACACTGCAAATCTTCACTGTCTCTTATTTCCCACAGTACAGTTGGTGTTCTGAATGAGCCCGGATTGTCTGTCCATCCCAGATGCTCTACTGACCTCTCCGCTCTACTGCAGGGGCCCCGAGGACAGGAGGCTGTGGCCACTGAACGAGGCTACAGGGAAAAAAGAGAATTATTGCAGGTTAAGTGTGGCATTATGTAAATATGATGAAGAATCTCATAAGCATGTTTGTGATTGTGTTCCATTCAGAAGTGATATGCATTTGCCATATTCCCATAAGAGTGTACACTTTCCACAGTGTGAGCTCAGGAAGTTAAAAAGGGGTCATTCAGAGTCAATATTACCAACACACAATGGCTGACACTAATGGACGGCTGTTGTACCTTTTTTTCATTAATAACCTCTTAATAATGTAAACATTTTTTTAAAACAGTTAGACTTTAAGAACAGTTAAAGTTGAAATTAAGAAAAATGAAGAAAACATAAATCTCAAATTATTAAAATAATAATTAAAGCTTAATATAATAAATATATAATATATAATTAGAAATAATAAATTCCTAAAATTTTATATTATTTTAATACTATTCAAATGAATACTATTTAAACACACACATATGTATATGCATAAATATGCAATGTTTAACAAAGAAAAAATATATATTTTTAAATTTATTCAGTAAATATATAATTGAATGAAAATAAAGTAAATATGCTTCATACATTAAATTTATTATTTTAATAATAAATAAATAAACAAACACATATATACACCAGTAAAGAGCATGTTCAATAAATAAATGATATATCAATAACCAGTTAAAATTTCAGAATGATAAAGACTAGTAAGACTAATAAAGACTAATAATTCAAAGGATCTCTGAAATGCACTCTTGAGCACTTCTGTTAGCATTCACCCTACAACAAGGCTGCCTTTGATTCTCATTTCAAAATGGCATGATTAATACCATTTAAACCTCTACATGTCTAAAATATGAGCCACGTGACTCCTGCTTTGGTGTTTTTCAAAACTCCTTGTCAAACTGGATAACGGAGAGACTTTGCAAGGTTAGCAGTTACAGTGGAGGGTTTTGTGACAGTGAACTGAACATTTGGCCTGAGCTAAACTCAGCTGACAGCAGCAGTTGAAGGCAAAAATGCTGATTGCTTCATAACATAACAAAACCGGCCACTCACTCTGAATCACAGTCCTCTTCGGCCTTCACAACGTCTCCCTCTACGTACTGCACTAATGCTGCAAAACAACCAAACATTTCATGAATAATAATGGCATCGCAGATGCGAAAACAAGTTCAAATGAGTTAAAAGTCCAGAAATTGTCCTAATGTCCCAGATTATGTAAGTCACACTCCACTGGAACAGACTGAAGCGGTTTCAAACGATCAGAATAAATGAGCGAGGCTTTAAACCGCCAGAGCTGTTGATGATCTAGTGCACATTTCTCACTCACTGTGATCCTCAGTGCAAAGTGAGCAGACACCATCTACGAGCTCTTTGGCCTCAGCTGCGAGCTGGCAGGCGGGGTCAGGGATCGGGGAGGGTGTGTCGGGGCTGTCGGTCACTGGAGACGCTCGAGCGCACCTGCGGGATGAGGAAGGTAAGTAATGATCTCCTACGGAAGACACGCTGGAACTTTCAGTGTTTGTCTGGAGAAACTTACCCACTTTCAGTCCCAAACAAACTGGTATTAGTGAGAACTTTGTGGACATTCTGTAAAAACAGAGCGCAAATTTCAATGTTTTTTTGTGTGTTTTTGAAGCACCACTGATACCTAGATACACCAGTGAACTTTAAAGGGATAGTTCGCCCCAAAAATGCAAATTCTGTCATCATTTACTCACCCTCATGTCATTCCAGTCCTTTATTAATTTGTTAATTTCTATTCTATTCTATTTCTTCTTTTAAGATATTTTGAGGAATATTGGTACACAGTTGACGGTAGCCATTGACTTACATAGTATGGAAAAAATACTGGAAGTTAACTGTTTGGTTGCCAAAATTCTTCCGAAAAAAAATCCTCTTCCAAGTTCAACAGAAGAAAGACGCTCATACAGGTTTGGAATGACATGAGGGTGGGTAAATGACCTAATTTGCATTTTTGGGTGAACTAAAGGGTTAAGTCAAAAAATGTGGCTTGTGTTTACCTGTGCAAAGCCAAGTAGCTTCTTGTTGGATATCTCCAGGTGTTTCCGTGTGAGTTCAGACCTTCTTAACTTGCTGTCAATGACGGTGAGCCTACTGTTCAGCTCCATCACATCCTCCTGTGAAGAAAAAGGCCTTTAAAAGCAGTTTTTATCATTTACTAAAACTATTAAAAATCATTTTCCTTAACTGAAATGAAGATGAAACAACTATTTGATGACAAGCGCAAAACTTCACAAACTTTGCCACTAACTGAAATAAAATAAGTCTACTAATTACTAAAACCAAAAGTTAAATATAAGAAGAGCTAAATACGTAAAAAAAAAAAAAAAAACCTAATAAAAATCACAAATTTATTCAAACTAAAATCTAAATGTAAAAAAGCTTGTTCAAAATTCATAATGCTATACAAATACCAAAATAACAGTTTCACAAACAGGCCTGTGTTATACTGGATAACAGTTACCTGCCAACTCATTCCAGTCTACAAAGTTTTCAGTCATTGCATCATCTTCTTAAAATTAATATAAATCATTTTTCATCAAACAGAGAGATGTGATGAGGATGATTTACCTTAGTAGCCTCCAGGACTCTCTGTTTCTTTCCAGCTAGCTGGTTCTTCAGATCTTTGATTTCAGCCTCCAGGAGCTGAATGACCTCCTCATAGTCTTGCTCGGCACTGTTAGTCTGTCTCTGAACAGCCTCTGCTACCTGCAGCTTACTCTTCAGACACTTATTCTCCTCCACTGTGGCTGTGGCCTTCTGTTTCATCCATATACATGGAAATAAGGGAATGCATAAACTGATGAGTGGAGAAACGTCATAAGGCCAGATTTACTATCAGCCTGCGCCAGTGCAAACCCTGAATTTACTAAAAACATGCTGTGGGAAATTAGTGCTGAAAAGGCGTGGACACAGTTATTTTTGCGACTCGCTCTATTGTATATGCATTTGTATGAGTTCCCTTAGCGATTTACTAAGATTTGCGCTCGTCAATTCACTGGTATTTGTGGCACTATTTAACGCCCCAAAAAAACATGTCTTAAAGCAGGCGGTAATTTGCGCTGCTCTTGGTAGATTGCGCTGGTCATTATGTAAATGAGATGTTCTTTAATATGCGCATTGTCAGTAAATCACCCACAGAATTTTCCCTCCCATCGGTGCTTTTATGGAATTGCGCTCTAATGCTAATTTGCCCTGTTTAATAAATCTGGCCCTTAAATGTTTAAACAAGTTCAGATGTTCATGTGTTTATAGCTTATGTTTGGTATACACCATACAAATATAGTGAGGTAAAATGGCCATCACAAAGTGCTGATGTATTAAAATAAGCTCACATGCCTCTTAATATGTGGATGGCATATTTCGAGGCATTTAAGTCACATCAAACAAACTGTGGATGTATTTTGAGATGCAGCAGGCGTTACCTCAGCTGTCTTCTGTAGTTCCTCCTCCAGAGTCTTCTTGCTGTCTTCTGTGTCTTTCAGTAACACCTGTGAGCATTGCGATAAATGTTCAAGTCACAAAGGCTTTCTGCAAAGATGTTCAGCTCTGTCTCGCAAAATTTAATAGAAAGTTAAGCAGGGTTCAAAATTAAAATGACCATGAAATGCAAATTGTTCTCTAAATGTATGATATTGATTTTATAGACTGATTCATCCATGCATATATTCTTTTTTTTGACCTAGCAATTTTTTTAAAACAATTTTTATAACTTAGTTTCCAGTGAAATGATATAGTGACGCATATTAAACGTCAATTATTTATAACTCTGCCACTTTCAGCCTCATACTCAGATTTAAATCAACATCCACTGAATAGATCCAAGTTCCCAGCCTGTCTTTTTTTTTTTTACAATCATCAATTTCACTCAATCAATTCACATCAAAATACAAAAAAAGTCACTACTACATAGAAAAAAATGTAAAAACCTTATTTAACATTGAGTCACCTGTCACATTGTGATTTTGTTACTCTTAATTTTGTTTTAGCGGCTTAATATGAGAAACATTCCCCTACATTTCTTGAAACAAAAGGTATGAAAGAAAAAAACTTGCCAAATAAAGAAAAAAGTGGTTAAAACATGTTATAAGCAGTTTAAGTTGTGTTTCTTAAGATGATTTCTCTGTCTTTGAATCAGTCAGACTAACATTTTAATAATTTGACTTAAAACAATATGTATTATGTTGTATTTGTAGTTATAGGTCAACTTACGAGTAACTGTTTATTAAGTCAATCTTGACTTGCATTGGCACTTAATGAGTGTTCATTGTGGACCCTGCAGGAAAGACACGACACAATCCAGTGATTATTTCAAAACTCACCTTAAGTTGTTTCATTTGCAGCTGGAGTTGTTTGACTTCAGTCTGAAACTCCTCGAGCTCCTCACTGCTGTAGCTGCACTCTGACTCATAGGTCTGAAAGAGAGAGTGACAATCCTAAAACAACTCTTTCATAAATGTGTGACCCTGCCTCTGAGATCTGAAAAGAACATTAAAACCAGGACCAATTCAGTGCTCATACATCGATGTGAGACATCCAAAAGCGCAGGGTACAGAACAGGCAAACTCTGACAATTGAAGCGTTTAAGAGCTTAAAAGACAGCTTTGATAACTTTCCTGAGCAGCAGAAAAGCTCCTTTAAGAACCCTGAGTAAATCTCCCGACATGCTCAACTTCAGGAGAAAGTGAAGTCTCAATGTGAGGAGGTGCTCTGAGGATTGCGCTGAAGTTTAGCCCCAATCAAAGTCACTGCTAAATCCTGTGGGTCTACTTACTGGGGAATGAAAGGCAGAGGTGTCCATCAAACTAGCTGCTTCCTGATAGGAGAACATGAAGGGACCCTGTCCCAGTCCCGCCTCCTCCAGCTTCTCCTGATAAACACTGCGGGTTGCTTCCACAAAGTCTTATTAAGAAAACAGAGGTGTAGTTAGAAATAGCCAAGAATAGCACTACAAACATAAAAAGCATGTAAGGAATTGCAGCATCAAAACCATCAAGACTTCTGTTATGTTGATTTGAAAATATGTGATTTCAGGACAACATTTGCTTGCTACACAGAAAATGGGTGCAATATATTCCCTTCTCCTGTCACTCAGTGAAATCTATCCAGAATATTCCAGGAGAAAGAGTGTCTAGAGGGAATATTTATGTTCAGGTGCTTGCTCTAAGTGTTTGCACAGCTGAAGTACAAGAAAACAGGCAGAACTCTTGCTCCACTGCAAGCACTTTGATCAGGATTTGCCGCGGTGGCATCTTCCTGCTGAGGAGCATAACTCCCTGTCGTGAGCAGCCTGGAAATATACTTAGCTGTCTAAGTTTGTACTGAACCCAAATATTTTTCCCCCCTGACAGACAATCTGTCTCTAAAAACTCATTCTAAGTGTTTCAAAGTGTAAACTCGAGCTCAATATCCAAATAAGGATTGTGATTCCCTTTTCAGAATAGGTATTTCCGTCCATGTCAAAATGTGATTATTTCCTTATTTCAGAGGTTGGAAACCTTAATCACTGGCATCCGAGCAATGAGTGCTAGAGAGATTAGTATTAAATTTTTTTAGTTATTTCAGTAATGTTAAATTCCGCCACATTTGCATGCTAAACTACTAAAAGTAACCGTTTCTCTTTGTCATGCAACCTGTTTTATTTAGGTTGGGGGGGGGGTATCTGATCCCCCTGAAGGTCAAATGAAAGCTATAAAATTAAGCTTTACCTGTAAATATGAAGATACATTTTTATCGATGTTAAATTGTAATTTCGTATTTCAAATCATAATCATAACTTTAAATCGTAAAATGGCAATCCCTGAATTGGTTAAAATAATTAACATTACCTAAGCAGTTAAATTAAACATGCCACTCATTCAAGGACGTTTCCACAGGATCTGCTTTTATTGCATGGGTGGTGCAAATACATAATGTAAGTGTGTGCATGCTGGTAATTTGAAAAAGAAGTGAAAATTATAAAAAATAGCACTTCAGATCAAAATGGCCCGTTTTAGACTCACTTCCAATACAGAAATATGTGATTTTCTCAAAAGGGAGTATAAGTCCACACCAAAATGATTGTGAAAATAGTGATTATTTCCTTCATCTAGTTGACTGGCTGAGGATCATGTTATGGAGGTGCAGCATAAAGGTGTAAAGGATGTGTGTATACCTCCATACGAGACCGTTCCCTGAGGGTCTGTAGTGAGACTCTCTCTGAGCTGCCGCCCCTTCTCATCAGTTACATCCAGACCCAGGTACGACAGAGCCTGCAAAATGACCAAACTGTCAAAAACCTTCATCATTATAGGTCTGCAATGCCATTCTCCTATTTTGTTTTTTTTTTAATTAATATGAAAACTTCAGATGCAAATGCCTCTAAGTACGTCTGACATTTTTCTTTAAAATTAGCATTTCTTTCTGGCTACTATGTATAGGTTTCTATGTAAGTACTGGTACTTCTGGATGGGTTGAGGCTGGGATTTAGCGTATCTGACATGAAAGTACTTGATGAACTTGCACTATGTGTGGAGAGCATTCACTCAGTATTGTTATCTCATTTTTTACCAAGATGGCTTTTAGAGGCTTTTGCATTGGAACTCTTCATATATTTATTACAACACTTTTGAATTTACTTCTCAGAGCAGACAAAAATAAAAAATATATATAACTATGAACTATCATGCTTAAATGTTTAGTGAATAAACAGATATTTTAAGAGCTGACTGATGACTGATGATTCTTTTTCGACTGTACAGCATCCATCCAAGTTTGAAACGAGTGTTACAGCCATGTACACAAGAGGGCAGTGTGGTAACGGAGGTCAAGTCAGTGGCATACAATAAATCCAGGCTTATGGTCCATAAGAGTTCAAAAGGCAATAATAAGGCTAATCAGATTAAGTTCAAACCTACAATCTGATACTGCCACAAAAGTAAGATTTACTGTTCAAACACCAATGGCAAGAAAACTGTCCTGTTCCAGATAAAACATCTACTTAAAGATGAGACAAACAGCAGAATAAACAGCATAAAGTCACATCAAAATTTTGGAGCATGTCAAATACCTGTTCGTGCAACACTTAATATCATGTGCATTGTGCCTTTAGTCCACATTTAAGTGCTCTCGTCCATTGAGACCTAATCCTATTAATGGGCCAGTAGATTAGGGTCAGCCTCGGGATCAGCAGGATTAAATTAAATCTCTGCTAAACAACTGCACCATAACAAAGAGCAGAGACAGAGATCTATGACAGGTATGATAGGTTATCTTCATAAGTGCTCTGTCAGTTACTTCGCACTGAAATACAGGCTCCTCTTGAAGTCACTGGTTCAGATTTCAATGGGGATTAAGCCTTTAAATTCCCCTTGTTTTCTGAACTGCTGGGTCCAATCCCGTCACTACTAATCAAATTTTACACCCAAATTAACAGTATTTATTTTAATTCATTTATTCTTAAATGTTTACAAGAAAATCCACTCATATGAGTTGAAAACAGCAATGCAAGACAGCAATACAACTGACACATTCAAGGTAGTAAGGACATCATTAAAATAGTCCATGTGACATCAGTGATTCAATCGTAATTTTATGAAGCTATGAGAATACTTTGTGTGTGCAAAGAAAACAAAAATAATGAATTTATTTAACAAATTCTTGTCTTCTGTGTCATTCAAGCAGAGAAATGCTCGTCTTGTCATGTCATGGTACTCTCGTGAATGGCAGCGGACTGACCCAGAAGAGAAAAAAATCATTGAATAAAGTCATTATATTTGTTTTCTTTGCGCACTACAAGTATTCTCGTAGCTTCAAGGTTGAAGCACTGATATCACATGGACTATTTTAATGATGTTCTTACTACCTTTCTGGGCCTTGAACGTGTCAGTTGCGTTGCTGTCTATGGAGGGTCTGAGAGCTCTCAGATTTCATCAAAAATATCTTAATTTGTGTTTCCGAAGATGAACGAAGATCTTGCGGTTTTGGAACGACATGAGGGTGAGTAATTAATGACAGAAATGACATTTTTGGGTGAACTATCCCTAGTATACTACTCATTTTATGTCATACTTTCACTCATGGAAATAAACTGCTGATGTGAATTGCAGTCATATTTTGCAATGTTATCTAGCTCAGTGGTTCTCAGTCAGTGGGCCGGGGACCATTAGGGGGCTTCAACATATATAAAAAATTACTTCGCTAAATAAATTATTTTGGTTACACTTTATTTAGATAATCCACTTTAGACATTCTACTAACTATAAGTAACTTTGTAACTACGTCAACTAATTCTCATTAATTTGCAACTACATGTCTACTAACTCTCAGTAGAGTAGGTTTAGGGCTGGTAGAATAAGTTGACATATACTTGCAAAGTTTCTCATAGTCAGCATGCTGTATGCCGTGGACCCATTAAAATAAAATATTAGAAGATATTAGGCAGACAGTCTACTAATACTTTAATGACTGCTAGTTGACATGTAGTTGCAAAGTTACTTGCTGTTAGTAGAATCTCTAAAGTGGACTAACGAAATAAAGTGTTACTATTATTTTTTATAATCAAATTCTAATCTAAATTAAAATAAACATAAAATCATGTTGTAAACTGAAATTAACAAAGATAAAATATTGTAATATAAAAAATTAATAAATAAAAATTCTATTTCTTTCTTCCCACCGAATAACTGTTGGATTCAATTAAAGAACATACAGCCGAAATAACTAAATGAATTAGTTTAATATATATATAATGTTAATTAGGTTAATACTCAATATACTTTGTTCTATTAAAAAAGTTCAAAAACAAGCAGCTTTGTCATAATTACAGTATATCAGCATAATATACGTGAGTAATTGAAGTCAAGTCAAAAATGTTGACCACTGATCTTGCTAGCCAACACTAATTGTGATCATTATTTGTGATAGTCTTAGAGTGCATCTGTTAGATGGGTTGAAAATGATATAAGACTGAAATTATAGCTAAAAAATGTTGCAATTTTTATGTATTATATTGCAATATTTAACACATTCAAGAAACATTACACGCTAAAAAAAAAACGTGATTTTTGTGTGAGGTCAGTGAAAATATTACCAGTTAAATCAGCAGAATGTGTCCTGGATTATCAGTCAAATGTAAAATTACCATTCACAGCACCTGACTGTTGAGAATGTTTCTTAAAGCATCACTCTTTGTATACATGCAAAAGTGTTTGTGTAAACCAGGCTTACCAGATCAAGCTTCTCTGATTTGAGCCGTATGTGGGGGTCCAGTGAGATCTTGGGTTTGGAAACAGTGGCTTGTCTCTGCGCGGTGGAGGCTGAGGGGGAAAGTGGGACAGTAATTCACCTACTTTAAGAGTCATACTCACATTAGAGCATTTAGTGGCGAGTGCTAGTTAGCTGCATTGGATACCGTGGCCTTAATGTTTTTTTCATTGTCTGGGAGCTCAAATGAATGGGTATTATATTAATACAATAAAGATTATGAACTGTGTGAGGGATTTGAATTGAGGGGTGGAAAGAGATAGCGATAGAGAAAGTCAGGTATTAACACCAGTGCTTTCAGTGGCGTGTGTATTGTTAAGCAACGCTGGCTATAAGAGCTATGAGATGATCACCCCCACCCCGAGGACACGCTCCTGCAGAGGATTTATCTGCCTTCTGACACTCATGATTGACAGCTTGAGCTCAGACACGTCAGACTCACGCAGACTCAGACAGGTCCCATGCTGGTAATTCAGGACCAACACACACAGCAGGAGCTCGCTCAGCAGAGTGGATTTAACAGGTGGTACTGATGGTACACAATCCAGGACAACTAAAACAATCCAGATTAATGGTGAATGAATGTTGCACCAGAACTGCAAACTTGTGGAAAGCCAGCGTAACTAGTTCATATAAAAATGGAATAATTTTTTCACCTTCATGTTGTACAAACATATATAAATTCCTTTTGTTTTATGAAACACAAAATGTGAATTTTTGAACAATATTCTGGCCACTGTTTTCCTTATAATTAAAGTGAATGGGGACTCACTCTATCAAGCTCCAACATCACAATAAAATACATTAAAATTGTCCATAAAACTTAAGGGGATAGTTCACCCAACAATGAAAAGTTTGTCATTATTTACTCACTGTCATGTCGTTCCAAACCAGTATGAGTTACACAAAAGAAAATATCTTGAAGAGTGCTGGTAATCAAACAGTTGATGGTCCCCATTGACTTCCATAGTATTTCTTTCCCTACTATGGAAGTCAATGGGGACCAACAACTTCAAAATTCTTCAAAAATATATTATTTTGTGTTCAAGATAAGAAGGAAACTCATACAGGTATGGAACGACACGAGGGTGAGTAAATGATGACAAGATATTCATTTTTGGGTGAACTATTCCTTTAAGTGCAGTATTCCCATTGTTCTCAAACTAAATATAGCAAAATTAGGCTGAAAGTTATTTTTTGGTTTTCATGTCATCTGGGTCATGGGGGTGAGTATATGATTACCAAATGATCCATATCTTTAAAAACAATAAGAGATAAAAATTTTAAAAAATTCAAAGATTCAAAAAATCTCAAATTCAAAGGCCAAGCTCAAAATCTAACACATAAGCACATTCAAATTTAATAGTGTCATGTTTAACCTACACTCTCAGAAAAAAAGGTACAAAACCGTCACTGGGGTAGTACCCTTTCAAAAGGTACTAACATGAACATTTTAGGTAATAATGTGTACCATTTAGGGGTTAATAAAGGTAAAAATAAATATATCTTTTAGCTTTTGTACTCAATGACAGCATTTAACCTTTTTTTCTGAGAGAGTATTGTAATAACATTAATTTAACTGAAAAAGGGTGCAAACCATTTGTAAACATCACTCTTCCATGGTGAGCAGAATTCTACAACAATCTCTATATCTCTACAAATCACAATGATTAAAAAATGAAAATGAACAAAGATAAGCATGTCTCTGAGTCTGAGCGCATCTAGTCTCCCTTTCTAGGAAGAACACCCAAAAGGGCTTTTGCAGGATTACAGCACCTATTTAATTCAGATCAGACAGATCTTCCTTATTCTTATAAGATTTAATCAGCTAGTCTGGATAAATGGGTAATTAAGTTCTATACACTTTATAGATGTCATGAATGATTAGAATGCTTTGCGTGTAAACACAACAGCATCCAGAGTTCAAGGGCAAGCCAGGCATGCTTACATCCAGTCTAGATTAACCTTAAGCTCTGGGCCAGGGATAGCCTGATGGACAGGTGCATGGTACACATCTAAGTTTGGACATAAGTTTCTTAACCAATATTGTTGTTTTTTTTATTCCAGTAACAATATCATCTTACCTTTTTCATATCCTTACAACAAGTTCTATTTATTTGGGAAGAACAAATTGTGTATTATAATAAGAATTGCTTTCAGGGAATATATTTTGAGGGTTTTAGAATGTATAATTAATATGTATAATATTAATTATTAATATTAATAATTAGGTTTATGCACTGCCAATTTTTTTTATTTTAATTATGTTTTTTTTTTTTTTACTTTATCCACTGGCAATTTCGTCTTGTTTTAAGCATAAATCTCAATAAGTAATGTTAGATTTGCACCCCAAAATAAAAACTAATGGGATAAAAAAAAAAGTCTGTTTTGGGTCAGTAAAATATGTCTCTTATACTCATCAAAGCTGCATTTATTTGATCAAAAAACTGTAAACATAAATATATTTTAAAATATTATTACAATTAAAAATAATTTCTATATAGTTTTCTATTTTAATTTATTTGATAGCTCACATTTTAAAACGTTTATTAGGTTAAAACAATACAATAAAATCAATAAATATATTGTTAAAAAAAACATTGGGGTAATTTCATAAATAAAAATTAACTTGGTCAAAATAGTTAATTTCAGTAATTGTTATTCTGAAACATGTCTAGCACCATTTTTTTCATATTCCACTTGGTTTGATATATCTTTATTTATTTATTCACTTTTTAACACCAGCATCAAGGCTATTTTCATGGCGATCTCAGAATAAATTACACAAGGTATACAATTAACAAAAAATTATAAAAGACATTTCTAATCTACACTAGACAAAAATTTTAAAATACATTCAGGTGATACGTTTTTACATAAATCAGTTAAACACACACCTGAATAAAACCTATTTACAAACAGCACAATCTAATAAAATATGCTTCACAGTCATTTTTGTTTGGCAAGTAAGTTTTGATATATCTAATACATGACACAATCAGCCATTTTTAAGTGTGAATTATGTGTCAAAATGATTTTGGGGTCTTAATTCACAATGGTGAATTGATTTTGGCCATTATTTCACCATAGAAACATTTCAGTGTCTGGAAAAGTGACCTGACATGTTAACATCCACTCTGACTGCCGCTTCAAAGTATCTAAGAGCATAAAATGGACTTAAGTGGCTTTCTCTGTATGGTTTCTTTAACAACTTATCAATCCCGTTTTGTGCCCCAAGAAAGGATTACACACTATGCACGGCAAACCAATCTGTACCAAACAGCTACCCAGCTGCTGTGAACTGAGATAAGAGCACTATCTGACTCGACATGAAAGAAGCCTTCCTCTCTTATTTTGGTACGTCTTCTAGAATTTAAACACCTCACATACATGCCCGACCCCTGCAGCACCGAGAGATTACTTTGCAACTAGCCGTTGATTAAAATCCAAACACTGCTACTGACTAATCCCCAATCTTTCTCTCTGAAAACAAATAATTGCTTTGCAAGAAATCCCGTTTCTCTGAGCACTGGTTAATTTTAGATGCTACTTGCACTGAGGCAAGGTGCAATCTGTAAGGTACAGTAACTTAAAGAGCAACTACTTTCTGTATTCATGAACCTGCACTTGAACACCACTGATATTTCTCCTTTTAGTCTGTAACCATGAAGGATTTTAAAGGATGTACTTTACAAACAATGATAATGAAAATGTATGTACTTTTCAATAATAATGAATTTCCTGCAAAATATCTATATTAAATTAAAAGTTAATATTGAAAATACAAATTAATGTCTGTCTGTCTTTTTTATTCCAGTAAGAATATCATCTTATCTTTTTGTAAAGATCCTTATAACAAGGTAAATTTACTTGACAAGAAAAAATTGTGTATCATTGTTTTCTGGAAATATATTCTGAATTCAGTTTTTAGTATTTATAATTATAATTCATAATGTAGAATTACTATTGTTATTGTTTGGGACAGTAAGAAATACATTTCTAAAATAAGTCTCTTATGCTCTGCATTTATTCGATCAATATTTTTAAATGTTATTAAAACTTAAACTGTTTTTATTTTAAAATGTAATTTATTCCTGAATTTTCACCATTATTTCTCCAGTCTTCAGTGTCACGTGATCCTTCAGAAAACATTCCAATGTGCTGAATTGCTGCTCAAAAAACATTTCTTATCATCAATAATTTTGTGGATTTTTTTGATGAAAAGAAAGTTCAAAATAATTATTTTGCATTTATTTGAAAAAGAAATCTTTTGTAACATTATCAATGTATTTACTGTCACATTTGATCAATTTAATGCATCCTTGCTGATTAAAAGTAGTAATTTATTGAAAAAAAGTACTAACCCTAAAATTTTGTATTTATGAAATTATGAGTAACTGTGTCTTTTGTTTAAATAATGTTTAAATATTTTTATGCAGCAAAACAATAATGTAGTATTACAGAAAGTCTTGTGATTACTTTGCACAAAATGCACTCGTTTTGAAAGGTTATGAAATTAGAGCACTCCTTTCAAAAGGGAAATATGAGCCTTATAAATAACAAAACCTGCACTGTGGGTGATGAGAATGGGAGGAAACTAGCCGTAAAGCTTATTAAGATAGAGTTAAGGGGGTTAGACATATGAGTCCACATTCGTGACGTACCTGAAACCTGTGTGTCTGGAGGGCAGATATCTGGGGAGGTTGAAAGCACTGGAGTCGTTTCCTCTCGTCGCATCTACAAGAAGAAAATTATGAAGCATTGCATGCTTTGCAGAAAGACCATGACAGTGTGTGTATTATATAAGCCACAAGACTCTTGTTGTTGAAATGTCAAAGACATGATATGAACTGTACACTAGTAAACACTGACCTCAGGAGATCGGACATGAACCTTTAACCGGCTGGAGTTGTATCCGTTCCCAACCCCCCTCTGAACTCCATTATGTAACGATGGGCTGTTGGAAAAAGGTCCTTTTCCTGGGATGAAGGCAATATCCACCACTGGTTCCTGACTTCAAGGGCAAAGAACAGGTATAAAAGATACTTTATGTAAAAGAAAGTAGTACAATGATACCGATTAATTATTAAACATTGATCAAAATACATACAGCTACACTGAACAGAGTGAATACCTGAATTTGACTTTATTGAGCACACTTTTGGCCTCCTCATATGTGACTCCTATCAATGACTCCTTGTTAATGGCAATAAGCTGATCCCCGGGTCTGAGCCGTCCATCCTATAAGGCCAAAGGAATGAAAGTTGCTGATCAGTCACAATTCATGGCAGACATTCAGTTTGAGAAAGCTGTGCCAACAGGATCAGCAGGAACATAAGCCACAGTACAACTCATCACCAGGTGGAGACCTCTCTCGTGTCACAGAGGACACCACTACAGCAACTCCATCCCCTCTGAGACACTAAATCTACACAACTGTGGCAAAAGTCTCTGATTCGAGGGAATCCTATCCGCTCCCTATAGCATTTCCAGAAATTGGGGATTTAGAGATGCACGATTATATTAGCAGTCATATCAGTACTGGCCAAAAAGGTCATCAGTTTTGCTTTTGGTGCACCTATAACACAATGAGCCTGTGAAATATTTTTATATATGACATTTTGTATCTTTGTCGTTTCTTAAAGGAACACTCCACTTTTTTTGGAAATAGGCTCATTCTCCAACTCCCCCAGAGTTAATAAGTAGAGTTTTACCGTTTTTGAATCCATTCAGCTGATCTCTGGATCTGGCGATAGCACTTTTAGCATAGCTTCAAAAATAGCATCGTGTTCAAAAATGACCAAAGAGTTTCGATAGTTTTCCTATTTAAAACTTGACTCTTCTGTAGTTATATCGTGTACTAAGACCGGCGGAAAATGAAAAGTTGCGATTTTCTAGGCTGATATGATTAGGAACTATACTCTCATTCCGGCGTAATAATCAAGGAACTTTGATTATTACGCAGCAGCAGTAATAATCTTATAAAACAGCAGTAATGCTTTTAAAACAGCAGCAGGCGCAGCAGGCGCAGTGATATTACGCAGCGCCTGAAAGTAGTACCCAGCTAGGTAACTACTAGTTATAATATAGCTGGGGACTACTTTCAGGCGCTACGTAATATCCCTAAGCTATGCTAAAAGTGCTATCGCCAGACCCGGAGATCGGCTGAATGGATTCAAAAACGGTAAAACTCAACTTATTAACTCTGGGCGAGTTGGAGAATGAGCCTATTTCCAAAAAAAGTGGAGTGTTCCTTTAAGGTGCATTCATGCCATGTCGTAATTACCGGAATTACGAGATCCCAACTTGTAAAAAGCATTCAAATCCTTGTAGAACTCGTAATTACAACTTGTAAACTGGGAATTTTCTAAGAGCTACAACTTGTACCACCTGACCACCTGATATTTCTTGAAGATACATTTCTTTTAAAACAGAAATTTTACATTTTTCTGCAAATTAAAAGTAACTAAATGTAGCAAATTAACTAAAAGTGAGTCTCAAACACCATTGTTTCCTCCTTCTTATGTAAATCTCATGAATAAAAAAGACCACTGAACAATAGGCGAATCAGAACATAACACCGACTAGGATCACTAATAGTTACGCCCCCAACATTTGCATATACACGCCCATGTTCTAGGCCAGCCAGATACACAGCCGAACCATCAGAAGTTCTGCAGGTATTGTGAAGAAACAAGCGAGAACAACAGCGAAAATGGCAGATCATGGAAATAAATGTTATATTCCAGGCCGTGCAGGGGATGTGAAGTGCAGGGATGGGTTGGTGTCTGTATTCAGAAAGGCACGGAAAGCAAATAACGCGTTCTAATAGAAAGAAAGAAAAAAACAGTGTTTCTCTTATGCTAACCAAGGTTACATTTATTTGATCAAAAATACAACAAAACAGTAATATTGCAAATTAATATTAAAATAAAAAAAAAAACTGTTTTTATTTTAAAATTTATTATATAATTTATTCCTGTTGCTACAAAGCTGAATTTTCAGCATCATTACTCCAGTCTTCAGTGTCACATGATCCTTCAGAAATCATTCTAATATGCTGGTTTGCTGCTTATAAAACATTGCTTCTTATTATTAATGTTATTAACAGTTGTTAACAGTTGTGCTGCTTAATATTTTTATAAATTAAAATGTCTCTTCTGTCACTTTTGATCAATATCAATGCATCCTTGCTGAATAAAAATATTAATTTCAAATAATAAAATTGATTCTTGTTTTTGGAGACACCACTTACATGCAAGTAAACGCTAAAACCAAGGACTAAACAAAACAAAGCAAAAAATAGGGTTTATTTCAGATAGCTCTGAGTTCTGATCATTGATTCTGATTAAACGATTCAAAACGGACATGCATGGGACCTTATATAATAGGTGTCGCAGATGGCCAACAATCTGACACTGAAAATCTAAGTGATATTGAATATCTGAGTTTCAGCATAATAGTCCTGTAGGTGAATGCTACAGCTCCCCTCCCCATTCTGAGTTTTATATTCCACAGGGAGGGCGATGCCCTAGACGGCCTTCTGTACACCTGACCTCTGCAATCTGCTGTGACAGCAATGCCCGTTCCCAGAACAGCCCAACACAGCCAGGGAAAACACTCAAGACAATGTAAAGCAGGGGATAAATTGCTTAGACGGTTTCCAGGAGATGTCTACCTGCTTAAGAGGAAACCTTTGCACTGGCTCAGGCTATAACTCAGTAGTCTGACATTCTAGGATGTCATCCTCACTTTAATCCGAACCTCCTCTGCGATAAAGATGGCTAAATGTGTTTGAGCTTAATGGTAAGGTGTAAAAAGCTGAGTGATCCTTGCTTTGAGAGAGAAGATTCTTGGAGGTTTATTATCTGTTTCTTCTCCAGCTCAGACTAAACACTTCCTTGAATTGTGTAACATATCCCGCTCATTTATGTCCACTGATCTCTCTCTTTCTCTTTCAGAGTTTACAGACAAATAATGATGCTTACAATTAGTAATTAGCTTAATACGCCTCCATGAACGAGCTGTCTGCACAACCTCACCTTCTCAGCCATTCAGCACTTACTATTCTCAAAATTAAACAGTTTTAACACAATTAACCAGTGGTTCTCAAACAGGGGGCCTCAGCTAACTTCCAAGGGGGGCTCAAGATGATTTAAATAGAGCAAAACAAGCATCAAAGTAAGCTGACACAACTAAATCTCCACATATGTCTTTATATCAAGCTCTAAAACATTTATTGAGTTGAAACCATATATTTAAGTATATATTTTGACGTAACAAAGTGGTTATATCTAAGTGTGTGAGCTGTTTACATACTTCTTAAAATTAGTCTTCCCATTAATGCCATTATATTGTTTATTTAGACTGATTTGCAAATGTGGAATGCACACAAACACAAGAGGTGGGATTTATCGCATGAACCAACCACAGTCGATCCTAACCAGTCATATCCAGTCACATCACGATGGAGGCATTGCCTCCTCTCACATGACTTTCCCCCATTCAATGTCAATTACCCCACACTAAACCCACCGCATGCTTTAGGGTGTCTGTTAAAACTCAATGGGCTCAGGGGAGGCGAGAGAGACGGACTCCCGCTGTAACTTTTCCTGTTGGTGTTGCTGTTGGACAATGTTTCTATATGGACAATATATATATATATATATATATATTAGTGCTGTCAATTAAAAAAAATTAATTAATTAATCGCACATTTTTCTGAAATTAATCGCGACTAATCCCACCTAAAATTAAAGTTTTTAAATATACTTTTATATTGCAATAATTTCACATTCAATCTTCAAATTCATGTACAAACAACATAAAGACAGTATATTTTTTAATATAACTGACACCAATACTACTGATTTCTCTATAAAATTGCGTGTATTAAATTAAATGCCGCTCCATTTGAAAACAGGTGATGGAGATTTACCGCTAATCAAGGAACCAGCTTTACTGACGAGATGCGCATGCATATCGCATGCATATCGCATGCGATATATATCGCCCAGCCCTACCTTAAAGCTATAAAAGTTATTGATTTCCTCTTTTTTCTTTTGTTCTGTAATGAACAGACATCACAGCAGCTGGTTATTAGGTTGTTTTGGCTGCTATTTCTTCAAGAGTTGTCGCTGCTAAACATGACGCGGAGCTGACACGTATCATATTTTCTCTCAACTCTCTTCACCTTTTCTGACCCATTTCCGGTCTTAAAGTCTCAATTAATGAGCTGATGAGTTGAATCAGGTGTGTTAGATGGTTTTAAAAAAGTTTAAACGCTTTGATGAATCATGATTTCTGTGTACACCCAGATTTTGCACAAACACATGCACACACAGTTCATTACAGAGTCCCACTCTCTCACCCGATGACAATCTCCTCCAGACAGCACTTCCTGGATGAAAACTGCTGGGCCATCAGGTCTGTTGGAGCCACCACCGATGGTAATACCCAGACTGCAGGAGCGAGCGATTGATATCAGCTGAATCACCCCTTCACCTGGGTGACTGAAACCAAACACGCACACACACAAACTCTGTATTACTAGAATGAACTGTTGGTTAAAATAATTAAACAATTCAGTAAGTAAACTTTACACTACTAAATCATTGTTTTCCAGAACCTTAGGGAGCGTAGCAAGGGTCCTGTATTGTTGTAGTTACTCTGAGACCCAGCAGGACTAAGCAACAGAGGACTTTGAGATCTGGATGAAGACCCTGATGACGTGCTGTCCAAGTATCTGCCTGCTTTAGCACAAAAAAGATGGATAAAGACGTGAGTGAAAAATTAATGATCACAAAATGCCTGATATCAACCTTGACATAATACTAGATAGTTAGTAAATATGAAAGCATTTATAAGAACCACCAGAGGGCAGTGACACATCCCATCAATTCATCTATTTCAACAATAACAGCGGTTTCAGTATCTAAAGAACTAGTGTTAAATTAACTAAATTAATTAAAAATAAAGACACAAAACTTCTCCTTTTTATACACTACTGTTCAAAAGTTTGGGGTGAATAAGCTTTTTATTTATTTATTGAGTTATTTATGTTTAAACAAGTTAATAGTTTTATTCAGCATGAGGATGTACTGAATTTATGAAAATTTAAATAAGGATATTATGTTATCATAATTGTGTTATCAAATTTTCTATGTCAAATAAAATGCTGTTATTTTGAACTTAGTATTCATCAAAGAATCCTGGAAAAAATGTATCACAGTTTCCATCAAAATATGAAGCAGCACAACTGCTTTCAACACTGATAGAATATTTCTTGAATATTTCTTCAGCTTTGCCATCATATGAATAAATTACATATTAATGGAAAATAGAAAACAGTTATGTGAACGATTCAAACATTTAAACAGTAGTGTACATAAAAAGGTGTGCTGAAATCAAGAGAAGCTGTCATGTCCATAAAAAGTCATGAGTTTAAGTTTGCAAATTTAACTTTGTTGTATTGTCAAAGAAAATGTCCAGATGAAGACCTCTGACCAAAGCTCCGTCTCATTTGCACTTTTAAATTAAAGATTCGAATGAAACTCTTTGCTGTGCTTAAAGCAAGTTACATCATTAGAATATTCTACACTGAGGGGAGACTGAGCAGCCAGTGCATGAGCACACGCTTCCGCTCCCAACAACTTTTCCTGTGAAGCGTCTTTCCTCCGGCAGGAACAGATGTTCAAAATTGCATAATGGACAAATGCGCTGTCTTAAGCCATTTTCAAGGGCTGATTTGTTTCTCGCCTAAATATTATAATTATAATTGACTTGAGTCCAAAAAAACAAATTGTTTTTCGAAACACAAACAGTTTGTATTTCTCCGGTTTTACACACACACACACACACACATACATATATATATATATATATATATATATAGCCTAGTGGTTAGTGCGCCGACATAGTTCAATTCCCGTCTCTAGGTCCTTTGCCGATCCTGCCCCCCTCTCTCCACCCAATACTTTCCTGTCTGCATTCCACTGTCCTATGTAATAATAAAAGGCATAAAACCCCCAAAAAATATATTTAAAAAAAAGAGAGAGGATGATGATGAAGAGATGTGATGTGAATTTCTCCCTCTCCTCCTCCAGTTGTGAGGATCATATTGCATGATCATCAGGATTTCATAACCTTTGTTATGTCAGGGAAGTAGTGAGGTTAGGAAAGAGACATTGTAGTACACCTGAGCACAGAAATGAATGAATTTACAAAAGGCAATAATATTCCTTTAAAATATGTACATTTCATGTACTGTAAACTTGACAATGACTGAAAAATAGAAACCTACTATGCTGAATAGGTGAATTCCTGGTAGATCCTGTGCTGCCGTTTGAGCCGTATTTTTCAAGGAGCTCTACAAATTCTCGCCTACACAAAGACGGAAGAGGAATTAAAAATAACACACAATGTAACCAAGAAAAAAGTAAAACCTTCAATACCATCATAAAAACAACCCAAATACCTTTAGACACCTAAATGACATAACAGTTCTTACTGCCCTCAGATTACATAAGAACAGCTTGCACTATTCCAAAATAATATCATGTCAGTTAATTCGTTTGTGAAGGACTCGGGAATGTTATCTACAGTCCAAATATGCTCTAAGCAGATATACGACTCTCTAGAGGGCAGCAGACAGTGATTAAAATATTCCACATCACTACAAGAAGGAAAAAAAATAGCAAATGTTAAAATAAAAAATTAAATAATATAAAGCATAATTTTGAACAATAGCTGGAAACATATATATAAAATCTTATATATGTTATATATAGGACCAGCTGTTTTCCAGTAAATGTGTTTATGAATTTGTAGTTGTCATATACTGCTGGAAAACAACTGGTCCTACCAAATCATTGTACTGTTACTGAAATATATAGCAATGCCAATGGATTTTGTGATCGGCCTATTGAGTAAAAAAAAAAAATGCTGAGTTCTCTTTAGTTGCCTTTAGTTGGGCTATTTAAATATTCCCCTCCATCTCAGTCCATTTTCCCCTAGACACCTCTTGAGTGTCAAATATAGGTCAACAGAAATGTCCTGTCACTGGACTCAAACCATATTCAGTTATGGACATGTGTTCATTACGCACTGGTGCACAGCCTCGGCCACTGGCCTCTTTACCTACATGCAGGTGTCCCTGAGTGGCTCCGAAGACACATGCAAATCTGAGCAGACCTTTGCTTCTTTTAACTACAATGCAAAGCCACTTTATAGGTACAAAAGACTATACAAGGACAGCCAAAATCTACTGTAGACCCACAGACAACTGCGTTCCTCCATACCAGAGCCGATTCATATTTATTCTAAGCCCAAAATATCTATGTGTACTCAAAGTGACAGCTTTCGAAGTACATGATGCAGTGCAATAACAGCTTTTTCCTCCTTTTCCTTCGTCCTCAGGACGGGTTATCGGTGCGGATTAAAGGGAGAGAGGTCAGACAAGGTTGTGATGCATATGGTAAGGAGCTGGCTTTAAAAGGCTTGAGTGTTGTCTCAATAAACCACCGTGGATACATGCACATTCTAAACTGTCTTCCTCATAAATACACACAAACAAAAAGCCCAGAAATGCTGCGCTCAGTCTTTCGGTCCCTGAAGACTTCCAGGTTGTTGATATGCGGGTGAAGGCAGCGGAGGTCTTTGCATGAAGGGAGCGGAGTAATCCCCTCAATGCGCATTGGTTAAGGGCAGAACGCAGATTAAAGCATGGAGACGCAAGGACTCATCTCATCATGGCTTAAACTGTGAGTCTGTTCTCACACTGCAAAAAATGCTTTTCTTACTTAGATTTTTTGTCTTGTTTCCAGCCAAAATATCTAGAAATTCTGAAATCAAGAAGGATTTTTTAGACAAGTAAAAATTATTGTCTTGTTTTCAGAAAAAACAAGTGAAAATTAAGTGAGTTTTAGCTTAGAACAAGCAAAATAATCTGCCATTGGTGTAAGAAAAATTATTTTATTTCAAACAGAAAACAAGATTATTTTTCTTACCTCATTGGCAGATTATTTTGCTTGTTTCAAGCAAAAACTCACTTAATTTTGAATTGTTTTTTTCTGGAAACAAGGCAATAATTTTTACTTGTCTAGAAAATCCTTCTTGATTTAAGAATTTCTAGATATTTTGGCTGGAAACGAGACAAAAAATCTAAGTAAGAAAAGCATTTTTTGCAGTGCATTCTCCCTCACTCTTGCTCCCTCAGTATCTCCATGCACGCAATGCAGGGTTCTTCCTTCATTCATACAATCTGCTGCCAGTCCAGAGCCATGGGACTCAATCTCCTGCCAGTCTGTCCATATGTAAAGTTCAAAAGTACACTGCGGTCATGCCACTGACTCTCACATCTGGGATTCTGCGTAATATATGTCTGATATGTATGAAAATCTGGATAAATACCTATTAATCTTAAAGCCAACGGTGGCTCAGTAATATATAATATCCTTGTATTCTAGCAGCTTACTCACTCATTTGAACTAGAAGCTGCATGAACAGGTGGTTTTGAACTATTCTGTCTAGGGATCGCAACATTATAATTTATACTGAAAAAAAATGTATGTAGAAACAATTTTCACTCAGAAATTGCTATTAGATTTCACAAATATTTAAAGAGAAATGGGAAGTATTACACTGAACTAAATAATAGTTCATGAAAATAATACTTCTCTTTCATAGGTTCACTCAACGCTGCGTAAGCTAAGACGCTTTGGGAACGCCCTCTGGGTGTGCCGATTGTCTGAAGCCCTTATAGAATCACGCCAATTCATTGGCTGATGGCGCGGATGCCGTCTTCGACGTTCTTACGTCGCCTCCTTATACTGGCAAACGCGCCATCTGCTCCTCAGATTTCTCTGCCTTCACGAAGTGGCCATATTAGCCCTTCTGTTGCGATTTTTCTGGCCCGATTTCGATCGTTCTTTCTTGGGATTTCTTCACTTGCACTTCGGCGACTGCAGTAGTGGAACTCTGTTCTCCTTGCGGTGAAGTGCCATGGAGTATCGTCGCTGTCAGCCGCTGTGTTCTCGCTTCATCGCGAGCAACGACCCACACAGTAAGTGTGTTAAATGTATGGGTTTTTCGCACGCGCGCGAGGCGGTTTACGGCATCTCGAAATCCAAATTCTGCGAAAACTTCCGTCTAAAAAACCCTCCGCACTAGGCTCGCGGTTTTTGAGAGGGAGTCATCCGTTTTTCCCCGTCGTGCTGCGGAGGCCGCTGAGGCCCTCCGCGAATCCACGACCTGAGGTTCAAATGTGGAGCTCGAGGTGATGGAGAGCGAGCAGACAGGCTTCGCCTTTTCTCTCCCTCTCTCGCCTGAGCACGTGCGCGTAAATTCTCCGGTAGAGTTCGCGCATGAATATTTATGTCCTAGCCCGGAGGCACGCGACGCCGTTTCCTTCGGCCTAGATGACGTATTATTCACAGCAGCATCCGACTCTGAGGATTTCGGGCTTGCTTTAGCCGACGCTCTCCCGCCTAGAGGCCAGGAGGCGCGGCCTTCTGCGGCCTACTCAGAGCTCGTGGATGTGCTTTCGCCACTGAAAAGCTCTCCATTGATTGGCCCGATGAGCCCCGCGAATCTCAGTCGTCTAAGCTTGACGAGCGGTTCCTTAGTGGTCCAAATTCTAGGCCTGAACGGAGGAAGCTACCATTTTTCAGTGATTTGCATCACGAGATCTCCAGATCCTGGAAACAGCCTTTCTCCTCCCGCCTTACTAACGCGGCAGCCGCTGACTTCACCAACCTAGTGGGTTCTGTGGAGCAGGGTTACACCGCCATTCCGGTGATTGAGGACACACTAGCCTCTCACCTTTCGCCATCTTTGGCGCCTTCATGGAAGTCACGCCCCCCCTCCTTCCGACCAAACCATGTAGGACCACTTCCGCCCTTATCGGGAAGTCCTACATTGCAGCTGGTCAGGCAGGCATGGCCCTCCACACTATGGCCATCCTCCAAGCCTACCAGGCGGATGTCCTTAAAGAGATGGATGAGGGTGCCGGGCTGTCTCCAGAGGCAGTCAAAGAGCTCCGTAAAGCCACGGACCTGGCCCTGAAAGCCACTAAGCACACTGCTCGTGCTGTAGGACGCTCTATGGCAGGTTCGGTAGCTGCAGAGCGCCACCTATGGCTTAATCTCACGGAGATTCGTGAAAAAGAGAAAGTTTTTCTCCTTGATGCCCCCATCTCTCAAACTGGACTATTTGGGGAGGCGGTCAGCTCTGTGGTGGAGAAGTTTCGATCCGCCAAGTCTCAGTCAGCTGCCCTTAGGAAGTTTATGCCTAGGAGAGCGAGGGACCACTCTAGCACCCCCTCCTCCTCCTTGTCTAGAGAGCGCTCCTTGCCCAGGAAGGAGACCGCCAGTAGGAGCAGCGCCCCGGTTCATCCCCCTCCGACCACGGTCTGGGGAGCCCGCGGCCGACCATTGCCCCACCGGCGACCACACAGGAGGATTGATCTGAAGCGGCCTGACAGGCCTGCCGCTTCAGCTCCATTAAGTCGTTCCTGACTTTCGGGTCGGGAGGAGGAGAGTTTGTCCAGAATCCTCACGAGGCAGGGCCAGACCGTTCAAACGTTTCTGCCCACCTCTAATACACTCTCCTCTCGCAGATCTGTCACATCCGCCCGGCAGGTTTCGGTGTGCAGCAAACGACCATCTTCAGTCTCCTTCAGTGTGGCAGTCGGGAGACGCATCAAGCTTTCTCCCCCTACTACCTGTTCCTTTGTCACCCGCGGCTCGTATGATAGGAGACACTTTCGGTTCTCTCCCACAGCCTTCGGTCACCGTGGACTCCCCCATCCTAACCAAGGACGCCATAGGCTTTCCTTCGTGGTGGACGACATCACCCCCAGGTATGTCTTCTAGACTACAACACTCTGCTTCCTCTATCGCATTTCCCAGGGGTATCGCCTTGGGTTCTCCGCACAATTCGGTCCGGCTACACGCTTCAGTTTGGCCGCAATCCTCCCCGCTTCGACGGGGTTCACCTGACAGTAGTAAGCAGCGCCTCAAAGGCTTCTGTGCTACAGCAGGAACTGTCCTCCCTCCTCCTCAAGGGGGCAATAGAGGAAGTCCCTCGATCGGACCTGGAACGAGGCTTTTTCAGTCGCTATTTTCTTGTGCCGAAGAGGGACGGCGGTCTACGACCCATTCTGGACCTGCGTCGTCTCAACCTCTCCCTTTACAAAGGGAAGTTCAAGATGTTGACATTAAAAACTATTATGTCTCAGATTCGAGTGGGAGACTGGTTTGTCACTGTCGATCTGAAGGATGCCTATTTTCATATTCAGGTCGTTCGGCGGCACAGGAAGTTCCTTCGGTTCGCTTTTGGAGGCAAGGCTTACCAATACAAGGTTCTTCCCTTTGGCCTGGCTTTGGCTCCGAGGACGTTCACAAAGTGCATGGATGCTGCTCTGGCCCCTTTGAGGCTCCAGGGCATTCGTGTACTCAATTACCTGGACGATTGGCTTATCCTGGCCCACTCCAGGGAGTCAGTGAGCCGTCACAGGGATGTCGTCCTGCGCCACATTCGTGCTCTTGGCCTCAGAATGAACACCAAGAAGAGTGTTCTCTCTCCCTCCCAACAAACTGTGTTTTTGGGAGTGCACTTGGATTCCGTTCAAATGCAGGCCCGTCTGGCTCCTGCCCGGATTTCCGGCCTCAATACATGTTTGGCCAGTTTCAAGCTAGTCCATCATGTCTCCGTGAGCACTTGTCGCAGGCTCTTAGGCCTCATGGCCGCAGCCTCCCCTGTGCTGCCTTTGGGGTTGCTTCACATGAGGCCGTTCCTTTGGTGGATGAAACTTTCAGGGGTCCGCTCCACAGGACCAGCCGCTCGCCTGGTAAGGGTGTCGCGCAGTTGTCTTTGCACCCTTTTAATATGGCGGGATCCCCTTTTTCTCCAGAGTGGAGTCAGAATGTCGTCATTGTCAGATTCATTGTCGTCAGATGGTCACGACGGACGCATCCCTGACGGGCTGGGGCGCGGTCTTCGAGGGCAGACCGGCGTGCGGAGTTTGGGCAGGAGAGTTCCTCTCATGGCACATAAACTGCCTGGAGATGAGAGCTGTCTTCCTGGCATTGATTCACTTTCTCCCCCCACTCAGGGGGTGTCATGTGATTGTCAGGACGGATAACATGGTGGTAGTGTCCCATATAAATCGCCAAGGGGGTTCACGGTCGCGCACCCTGAACGGGCATGCTCGCCGTCTCCTTCTTTGGGCTCAGGACAAGTTTCTCTCCTTGAGAGCGGTTCATGTCCCGGGAGTATTGAACCTCGCAGCCAACTTTCTGTCGAGACAGAAGCTCAGGTCGGGGGAGTGGATGTTGAACCGCCAAACGGTAGCCCAGATTTGGAATGTGTTCGGCAAAGCGCTTTGCCCGCTTTGGTTCTCCCTGAGTTCCCCAGCACCTCTGGGCATAGATGCGTTTGCTCACCCTTGGCCGGACATGAGGCTGTATGCGTTTCCGCCCATCAAGCTGATTCCGGCAGTTCTGTGCAAGGTCAGGGAGAGCGGTGTCAGTCTCCTTCTCGTAGCCCCGTTCTGGCCATCCTAGATGTGGTTCTTGGAGCTGATTCCTCTTCTGTATCAGTCCCCTTGGGAGATTCCAATCAGGCAGGACCTGCTCTCTCAGCTTCAGGGCAAGATCTGGCACCCTCAACCCGAGATCTGGAAGCTGTGGGTATGGCCCATCAGAGGTCACAGGTTTTGACTTCTGGCCTTCCTGCTGGGGTTCAGGAGACTATTGCTAGTGCTAGAGCCCCTTCCACTAGAAAGCTGTACTCTTCCAAATGGAAGGTCTTTGAGTCCTGGTGTTTAGCCCACGCAGTGGACCCAGTCGGCTGCCCTATTGGTTCAGTGCTAGAGTTGCTGCAAGAGAAACTTGCGGCAGGGGCAGCTGCTACTACCTTAAGGGTTTATGTTGCGGCCATCGCCTCTCTAAGAGAGCTGGATGACATTCCCCTGGGGAGACATCGGTTGGTCTCTGCGTTTATGCGTGGTGTCCGGCGTCTGAGACCAGTACGCCCCATTGGAGTTCCTTCGTGGGACGTATCAGTTGTCCTTGAGGGTCTGATGGTAGCCCCTTTTGAGCCCTTGGAGTCAGCTCCAGAACGGATTCTGACTCTCAAGGTTACTCTTTTGTTGGCACTTACATCTTTGAAAAGAGTTTGGGACTTGCAAGCTCTCTCTGTAAGTGAGATGTGTATGGATTTCGCCTCGGGTCTGGTCAAGGTGACATTACGGCCTAGGCCTGGCTATGTTCCTAAGGTTTTATCCGCATCATTTCGCTCTCAGGTGGTCACACCTCACTCTTTCCATCCTCCTCCTTTTTCTTCAGGCGAGGATGAGAGGCTTCACTTGCTCTGCCCCGTCCGAGCTTTGAAGATCTATGTGGACCGCTCCGGCCAGTTGTTGGTATGTTTCGGTGCTGGCCGCCGAGGGCTTGCCACATCGAAGCATAGAATTTCTCACTGGGTGAGGGACGCTATTTCGCTGGCATATGAGGTGCGTGGTCTTTCTTCACCTCTCAGCGTTCGGGCGCATTCTACTAGGAGTGTGGCTTCCTCTCAAGCTCTTTTTAGAGAGGTCCCCCTAGAGGATATTTGTGTAGAGGCAGGATAGTCCTCTCCACACACTTTTATCAGGTTCTATAACTTGGATCTTGACACGGCTCCGGGTTCCCAGGTTTTATCTGCTTGACCCAGCCGTGTATGCTGTCTGGTTCGTAAACGGGCCAGATAGGGCAGCGTTTTTAGCTTGGCGTGTTTGGTATATCGTTCCCAAAGCATCTTAGCTTACGCAGCGTTGAGTGAACCTATGAAAGAGAACGTCTCGGGTTACTCGCATAACCCTTGTTCTCTGAATAGGGAACGAGACGCTGCGTTTGCTGCCAAGCTCCTCACGCTGCCGACAAGGGCCTTTTTCGGCAGAGAAATCTGAGGAGCAGATGACGCGTTTGCCAGTATAAGGAGGCGACGTAAGAACGTCGAAGACGGCATCCGCGCCATCAGCCAATGAATTGGCGTGATTCTATAAGGGCTTCAGACAATCGGCACACCCAGAGGGCATTCCCAAAGCGTCTTAGCTTACGCAGCGTCTCGTTCCCTATTCAGAGAACAAGGGTTACGCGAGTAACCCGAGAACTTTTTGTAAAACTTTTTTTTTGTTACAACTTTTAAAAATAAATGTGTACAGTGTACCATATGAAAAATGGACATTCATTTTGAATTTTGCTAAATATTACATTTAACTGTTAAATTATCTGTGTTTTTAAAGATTAACCTTAAGTGAGCATTTTAGGTGAAAGTAAATTGTAAAGTAGGGGAAATAAGCAAGCATAAGTACATACACTAATACAATATTATAATCAAAAGTTTGGGGTCAGTACAGTTTTCTTTAAGAAATATATACTTTTATTCATCAAAGATGCATTAAATGGATCAAAAGAGTCAGTGAAGCTGTTATATAGCTGTTATATATCAGAATCAGTGTTTTAGTTACTTCAAGAAATTAACCTGTGAATGGCTTTCTTATAATTGTTTCTGTATAATAACATAAAATAGGAAAAATGACACATTTCACATTTGCATGAAAAATGGGGGGGGGGGGGGGGAATGAGAGAATTATAAATGTTCATGCCTGAAAAATGATTGCTCATTACTTAAAAACAATAGACCTAATTTAACTAAAGTTTTAGAGAGTGAAAAGGTCACTAGCATTTCCATAAGCAGGAATGCTGTTTTTCCATTTATAGTCTTTTTCTAGTGAGTGAAGTGAACAGTGGAAGGAGGCAGTATGGGAGCCCTGTGGGCCCAAAGCTTGTCTTTGAATAGCACGCCAAGAGACTCACATGCACTGCCAATACTCAGTCAGATCTAGTTTATGAACAAAATTATTCATCTTTCATTGAATTATTTAACATGTCGTCTAAGGGGTAGACATTCAAATGAAAGATACTCAGGTCAGATATTCACAGATCAATATCAGTGGATGAGAGTGTTTAAGCAATTACAAATGCTGGTTAAATGTCACTGTGGCAGGTTGGCAATGAAATGGACTATTAGCAGTAAAGTCAGAAAAAAACTGCAACATAGAAATATGAATTTTACTTATACATTTAAAAAATATTTTCTACAGTTCAAAATTTTGGGGTCTGTCGGATTTTGTACTGTTACTGAAAGAAGTCACTTATACTGAAAAAACAGTAATATCTGTAAATATTTTTACAATTTAAAATAACAAATTATTTTTTCTGTTTTCAAGTGTAATTTATTCCTGTGATGACAAGCTGAAATTTTAGCAGCCATTACTCCAGTATTCAGTGTCACATGATCCTTCAGGAATCATTCTAATATGCTGATTTTCTACTCATAATAGCATCCTTGCTGAATAAAAAGAAGCTTCTTTTAAAATAAATTCTTCTAAAGACTTAATGGAAATGAAGTTTGTGATCTTCCGGATCGATCAGTGGCTTACCTGGCTTCATCATCTCTAGCTATGAGAAGGCGCATATGATTGGTTGAGGATGCTGCTCTAAGAATGTCCACCGCTCTGCAATCAAACAACAATATCAGACATAAAGTGTTTTCAAAGTGCCTAATTTTGCAGGTAGAGGACTTTTCCGTTAAAAGAGGTAAAAGAGAATAAATGACCAAAACATTACAATCCTTGAGGCATTTTCAGACTTCATTTTCTCTATAGCCATCACAGAAAGTTCACACAAACAGAATAGTAGAATAAATTAATAAAAAATAGGAGAGCAAGGTATGTACCGTTCACTTGTCACGCCAATCAAGCTTTCACCATTGACCTCCAAGATTTGATCTCCAGGCTGCAGGTTTCCTAATAAAACAATAATAAAATAAAAATCATAAAGACCATAAATAAACCATGTAATGACCTGACAAATATATTAATATTACATTCTATATAGTATTCTTTACATATTATTCTTAATACTTTTGCCATATAAAGACAGACTACTGTTCAAGGGGGTTGGTAAGATCTTTTTCAAAAGAAATTCATACTTCTACTCAGCAAGGATGCATTAAATTAACCAAAATTGACAGTTAAGACACTTATAATGTTACAAAAGATTTCTGTTTCAAATAAATGCTGTTTTTTAGTTATTTTTGCTGTTCTGAAAAAAAAAAAAGTATCATGGTTCTATATAAGAAAAACATGAGACTGGAGTAATGGCTGCTGAAAAATTCAGCTTTGCCATCACAGGAATAAATAACATTTTAAAATATATTAAAATAGAAAATGGTTATTTAAAATTGTAAAAAATATTTCACTTTTTTACTGTATTTAAAAAAAAAAAATCAAATAAATGCAGCCTTGATGAGCATATAAAGGACTCTATCAACAACATTTTTAAAAAATCACACCAACCCCAAACTGTTGAACGGTAATATATGCAGTCATTAAATCTGTAGTCCACTATGAAGGAGTCAAAAATGAAGGCATTTAAGAACTAGCTCACATAAAGAGCTAATGCTGAAAACTTATTTCAAGATATTTTTTTCATGCTAAGGTAATTGCAAGGTGACTGTGATGTGAACTTCAATGCTGTTGACCTTGATCATAAAAGTTCCTCAACAGCTCTGTATCAGAAATAAAAAAGTAAACAGCCAAGAACAGATTCCCAAACTAGCCATCATTACTGTTCAAAATGTTTAGTGCTATACTTTGGCAACTCCTCAATGTTTTAGCAAACTGTGACAGTAGAAGATACAGCATAAAGCTCTCAATTTGTTTTATTTCTGTAGGATATATTAATAACATCTCTCTCAAATGTAGGTCAGGGTTACGTCTTCCCGACCCCTTCTACCATCACTTCAGAGATATCTTGTCAGAACAAATCAAATCTGAAAAGGAACAAGCTGTTAAAGCCTCAAAGGGGTTACCTATGTCCTACTCACTTCTCTTCAGCCAAATATCACCTTTCCAGTGTCAGAATTTACAGTCACCCTGGACTATCGGTACTGTGAAAAGCTGTCTAGATTCCCTCAGAATACCTGTATGCCAGGTAAATACCAGCATGCTTGGTTTGTCTTTCCACCAAACCAGAGAAATCAGCCAGGAAGCTTGCTGACTTCTCTGAATGGTGAGCTGACAGGAATTGTGTGTTCAGGGCTAAAAACAAGCAAAGCGCCCTTAGTGCGCATGCGCCCATATAAGCTCCCATATACCCCAAGCTCAGCGGCAGCAGCAGAATGGGAGACAGACTCTAATTCCAGTCCGTCAGGGGCATTAACTCTAAGCACAGGGATGACGCTAAACTCCCCTTCACACGTGAGAGACTTAAGCAGAGGTATACGCAGTGAGACAGACAATCTGTTTTGCAGAAATGTAAACAGCTGCACTGACACAGTTTCCTTTCTAATTTTGTGTCTGAATGTTCAAATTTCTCTGGTTCAATTTATGTGGCTATTATACTTCACATTCAATAGATTTCAGTGTAAATGTAAAGCTTATCTCTAGATGCCACAGTAGATGCTTTGATTGATAATAACAAGATTGATTCATTTTGATTATTAGCAAAAGCTGCTGAATAAAATGTGGATCAAAGCAATTTAATTAAACTCACGAGTCACAGCAGATTTCAAGTTCCCATGTTGGATGACTAGCTTCACCAGCTACGTTATGCAGGTAACAATGTGATAATGATAATCTAATAGCTAGACCAGCACCAAACCAGCATAAACTAGCCTGGACCAGCATGGAAATTGTTCTAATAGTCCAGGTGATATGTGCAAAATTTGAGGTGATATGTTCACTTTTTCAAAAAAGCATGAAACTTGGCACAATTGTACAGGTTAGGGTCCTGAACATTTTCAGAAATGGAGCCATCAAAAAACACCCTGTGGTTGCCATGGCAACCATTTTACTTTCCACCATAACCAGATTATGTATTTTGTGTCATATCTCCTGACCCAAATATGATAACACAGAAAAGGTGATGTCTACCCCCATGTTTTGATGATCAAAGATTACAACGATACCATATACTAAAACATAAACTGTTAAGGTGAAGAGTTAATGGTGAAATCAGCAAAGTGAGAAAGAATCTGAACATCACAGTATCACAACAATTATAATAGTCCATATTATGGCTATTATTTTTTTCTTTCTTTGATAATTAACTAATATTTTATTCAATAGTACAATAAAAGATTGTTTTAATTAATTAATTATTAATTCGTTACATTTATGTAGTGCTTTTCAGAGTTCTCAAAGCGCTTTACATTGAAGGGGGAATCTCCTCCGGAGCATCCTGCAATCTACAAGACGTTCCTGAGGAATGCTGTTCCTTTGTTATTCTAATGGAAAGGACCATTTGGTTCACACCTTTATAGACACAGTTACATTTTTTTATTTCACAGAATGACCAACTGAACACTAACCAATCAGGTTTCAGAAGCGGCCATTCAACTGCTTTACTGTCGGTCACTGTAGCCCTGCAGATTGCGAAAGTTGATGCCAAATCATCAGGTCTTATTCTGCTGGATCTATCTGCCACTTTTGACACTGTGAATCATCAGATTCTCCTGTCTACCATCACCGGATCTGCACTCCACTGGTTTGAATCTTATCTCACAGGTAGGTCTTTTAGGGTTTCCTGGGTAGGAGAGGTATCCAAAGCACATCAACTGGTCACTGGGGTTCCTCAGGGATCGATTCTTGGACCCTTCCTCTTCACCATATAGACTACATCACTGGGACCCGTTATACAAGCGCATGGTTTCTCCTACCATTGCTATGCTGATGACACACAGCTCTATCATTCATTTCAATAAGACAATCCAATAGTTGCTGCATGGATCTCTGGCTGCCTGTCAAACATCTCGGCATGGATCAAGGATCATCACTTGCAGCTCAACCTGGCAAAGACTGAGCTTCTCGTTTTCCCTGCCACTCCGATTCTACAGCATGATTTCATCATCCTGCTAGGTTCATCAAAAATCATTCTTTGGTGACCAGCTGAGCTTCAAGGACCATATTGTAAAGACAGCTCGATCAGGCAGGTTTGTCTTGTACAACATCAGGAAAATCAGACCCTTCCAAACAAAGCATGCTGCACAACATCTTGCCCAGGCCCTTGTCATTTCTAGGCTGGACTATTGCAATTTTCTTCTGGCTGAACTTCCATCATGCGCAATCAAACCTCAACAAATGTTTCAGAATGCAGCGGCACAACTGGTCTTTAACGAGCCTGCACTGACTACCGGTTGCAGTCAAGTTCAAGACACTGATGTTTGCCTACAGAACAGCCACAGGCTCAGCACCCTCCTACTTCCACTCAGTCGTATGAATCAACATCCCCTCCATAAGCCTGAGATCTGTAAGTAAGCGATGTCTCGTGGTAACATCAAAGAGAAGCATTTTCGTTCACCTTTCCTGGCTAATGAAATGATCTTTCCACAATCGCAGTAATTAACAGAACACCCGACATATTATCTGACAGAAACACCAATTTAATCCCAAACCCGACCCATTTGACATAAAAACTGGGACCCGAACCGCACCTGCATTAAATCTCCTACGTGAGGTAGACAAAACTCATTTATTAAAACTTTTATTCAAATTGTGAATAGATTAAATGCAGAAAGCAAGCAAAGAGAGCTCACTTTATTATAATCTCTACAGCTGTCAATCAGTGGCAGCGCGATTGGCTATATTGCTCAGCGTGTACTAGACCCAGTTGAAATAGTCTTGGTTAATGGACCCACAACCCGCTCATGCTTATCACCGTCCGGTCCGCACTCGCACCACACCCTACACATACATACTATGGTACACCTGTAACAACAATTATTAGTAATTCACCTGCATGTACCCGCCCGCATGCGGGACACTGGCTTCCCCCTTGTGGACAACATAATAGACAACTCTGGACCCAGAGAGTGATTGTAAATGAGGTCTACATGAACAATGTTTGAAATTTCATTCTGCATCTTCTGAGATTTCATTGTAATCCTTCTCATAAAGTCACTGATTTAACCATTAACATAGGCCATTCACCTGATAGCATTGCCGTCACACAATCGCCTAATTGACTCTGCCTGAGAAGTAAGAAAAATACACTTACCTGAGATTATTTTCTCTGAAATACATGATAGTACTCTTGAAAAAATATTTTAATGTATTATTGAATAAAATATTACTTAATTATCAAAGAAAGAAAGAAAAAAAATAATAGCCATAATATGGACTTTTGTAAATGCTGTGATACTGTGATGCTCATTGCTGATTTCACCATTACTCTTCATCTGAACAGTTTATGTTTGTTGGTAGTTTATATCATTGTAATCACCGACCATCAAAACATAGGGGTAGACATCACCTTTTCTGTGTTATCATGTTTGGTTCAGGAGATATGACACAAAATACATAATTTGGTTATGGCGGAAAGTAAAATAGTCGCCATGGCAACCATGAGGTGTTTTTGCGCTCCATTTCTGAAAATGTTAAGGGCAGCAAACTTTACAAGTGTACCAAGTTTCAAGCTTTTAGGAAGAAGAGAACATTATTTTCATATACCACCTGGACTATAACATTGTTTATAAATTTTGGAACACCAAATGTTAAGGCAAACTATAAAAAATAAAAAATAATTGAGAAAACTTACCATCACTGGAAGCAAGGCCACCAGGTAAGATCCTCTTCACATAAACACCATATTCTTCCCCTGTTAGTTCTTTCACACCACCGATCACTTTGATTCCTTAAGAAGAGACAAAGCATGCTTCATTCAAAGACCTTGTAAAATATTATTCTTCCATACTTTTGTTTAGGTGTTGATATTGTATTTTCCAGTCAAATAAATGTAAGCAAAATACAGAAATCATACCACAGTTCCTTACATAAGGACTGCGTGGCCATTTTCATTGTCAAATGAATGCCACTACATTGCCAGTATGCACCGACAATTTGCTCACAGGTGAAATGAAAGATCTAAACATTCGCTATTGTTTTTTGAAACAGACTGTGAATCATTCTATTTCTGTCTAAATAAGAGGAGATAAAGCAGACTTATGATGTTTACCATGAACAATAGACAGCTTTACCTGATGCCTGCTGAAAGCTTTAACTCTCATTTGTTCCATTTTAGAAACCCAAAGCCATTTTTATAGTTAAAAAAAAAAAACATTTGACATTGAATGTACTTTGTGCTGTGTGTAATGTAAATTGTAGTATACACTACCATTCAAAAGTAATAATGGGGTCATAATACATTAAAAAAGAAAATAAATTAATAGCAAGGATGCATACAATTGATCAGAAATGACAGTAAAAACATTTATAATGTTACTAATGCTGTTCTTTTGAAACTTCCATTCATAAAAAATAAAAATAAAATTCCTTAAAAATATATCATGGTTTCCACAAAAGAATTAAGCAGCACAATTGTTTTCAACATTAAATCACCATATTAGATTAATTTCTGAAGGATCATGTGACACTTAAGACTGGAGAAATGATCCTGAAAATTCAGCTTTGACATCACAGGAATAAATGATGTTTTAAATTATATTAAAATAGAAAACAGTTATTTTAAATGGCAATAATATTTTTACAGTATAACAGTTTTTACTGTACCCTAAAACTTTTGAATGGTACTGTACATTAAATTATTTGTCACTCTGGTTAGGAAATTAAATAAATATGATAAATACTGCACCCCAGCTGCTGTAGATGTGTCCATTTGTGTCTGATTTCTGTCTGATAATAGAGGTCTTAAACAGCTTATGTTCAAATGAGTCTCCCTAAAGTAAGGATTTACAGCTGACTCGGGTCAGTATTAGTTTTAGGTATTCAGGGTTCCTACACATTTTCCATTTCAAAATTCCATACATTTCCAGACTCAAATTTCCAAACCTCTCGGTAGATTTTCTAGACCATATTTAACATAAATGGTTCATACAGCATTATTTTCAGCTTTATATTTGGTATGTGGTACCATCATCTGTAAATATTTTTATTTTCTCAGGGTTTTTTCATTGATTTTCTCAAAGTGACAACATACAGAGCCCCTAAAATAAAAAAAATAATGCACACAAGAAACTTTTCTGTGCCCTCGAGAAACTATTTACATGCACATGGTGATTTGTTGCATTACAATTTCTAGTTTTATATAACCTGTTTCCTTTGTGCATCACTGCCATCTTATTATGAAAAAAACAGTAGCATGGATGCAGATGAATTAATAGAGATGTAAATTTCCTCTGTGGCAGCTTATTTGAAATGGGCTGATGGCATAATACGGCTGTGTGCATTTTCCTATTTGCCAAGTACAAGGGTCTATAAAAAAGACTGGTGTTGTAAAAAAAGTGTTCAACATTTGGCTTTCGTTATAGGGCAGTATGTCACATTTCAAAGCCTTAGGTCTCTTTAATGCATACTCTGTGGCGGCCAAGAAACCACACCACGAAATGGGCTCATGGCACACTAGGTGGCTCAGTGTGCATCATCCTATATGCTAAGTTTAATGGTTTCTCATGCACACATAAAAGTCTGTATATTTTTATTTTTGCAAAGTTCCTTGAGGCTATGTAATAGGGATGCAACAATACAGTTTGCCCACAGTTCAATACATACTGTACATTGGTTTTTAACCACGGTTTTTGGGTTGGTTCAGTTCTGATGGCTTGGCACATCAGAGTGTTTTTGGCCATTTAAAATGTGATTTTTAAAAACATATTAACAAAAACACTTTGGTACACTGGTAGATAAACATGGATTATCACATGTCTACTTCAAATTTCTTTCGAGAGAACCATTATTTTTCCTATTTTTACCCAAAATTGGATGGATTGGCCATTATTGAGCATTGTTGTCTGATTCATTCATACTGGCAGCGGGAGGGCACTCTTGCGCAGAAACTCCACATAAGTATCACACAAGTAACAGAACTGATGACGCTCCAGGAAATCCCTAATATGGGCAAAGGCATCCCGATTTCACCGAATAAAAAGATGATAGAAACGTCTTAAATGATCAAACATGAAGACAATAAACACTCGACTGCAACAATGTATAGTCTATGTGTGTACTTCAAGCCATCTCGGGTATTTTCATAATAATTAAGTATATTTATATTCCATTGCTTATCTACAGTATACAGTGATAAAGAAGCCACATCTGATCACAAAAAGAAGTTATTTTAAACACTCAAGTGACGTTGTGGAGTAAAAACATGTTCTGTTTTCTTGGACAACAGGTTTAGAAACGCTTCTCATAACACGTCATTACAAGGATGTTCGGCTCGGTGTGTGTGTTGCTTTTTCAAATTCACGTTCTAAGCGGGAGGCATTTCCTCATCTCGGCACGTAGTCATGTTTGACAATCACTAAAGAATCACTAAACAGCTGCCATGAAAACACACTTCTTGTTTGATACATTTATTTTCATTAATTTCTTCATTTTCTTTCAGAAAAATCTCATTAGGTGCAAAAGTCTGGAAATGCAAATATTTTTCCATAATCTGCTTTCTTTTTTCCATACTTTTCCACACCTGGAAATGACTTAAATCAAATTCCATACTTCTCCAAAACGCGTAGGAACCCTGGGTATTAAACACATAAGACTTTCAGAGCTTCAGGTATGTGTTGTGAGGTTTGCATCCCCCTGAGGTCATCAAGTGGACTGAAATGAGTTTATTGGATTTCATGGGGCCACAGCAACTCTGTAAAGCTCCAAATCTCCCTGGTGACAGAATGATCTTCTTCCAGTAATGTAAACTCTGTGCTGCGCTGAATCGATTACTAAGTGAGTTAAATCCTGTTTCACTTCACTGAGTTTAAAGGTACTGAGGTTAAAGGAAACCTTAAAGACAGTTGGGCTGTGCGATTAATCGAAATCGAACCACAATCGCGATTTGAGATGTTGCGATTTTACTAATCGCAAAGCCTGCATTGTGGACGCGATATTCTCTGTTCCAGATCAAACACAAATGCATGACTGCCAGCCTTGAGTGGCAAAAAAAAATAAAACAATAGAAAGTGGCATGAGTGGGATTATGGCATCTACAAGGTCAGATCAATAGTCAGGAAAAGTAATACTAAAGAAAATTTTATGTAATATGAGATTACTTTGGTTTCGAAATGACAGACACCGAACAAAAAAGGTTAATTTGCAAGAGCTGTGCCACAACGCAAAAGAGCTCCCTTATCGGTTCTGCTTTTAGTACTGGAGAATAAATATACATTTTCTTATTTGTATTTATTAGTACATGAATGTTATCTTACACATTTTATCTCCCCAACAGATTCTAATTTAAAATACGTTTATAATGCATGTTCGCTATTCCCAATTCAGAAGACCGCACACACAGCCTGCGTCTCTGAATGCTTCTCATACCTGCTCCTCTCTGCCCCACGCGGCGCATATCCCACATCTCACTTGGATGAAATGAAACATTCAGCACATTTTCCACTTGTTCTTAAAATCCCAAATACTTAAAAATGAATAAATCAGCCTATGTAACCTATGTAATACTTGAATAATTGACTAAAGTAATACAGTTCTTTATTTACACAAAATAAACAAATCTTTCTGGTGAAATTCAGTAATTAAGTAAATTCTGTAAAAGTAGTAATACCATTACAATCTTCCCTGCTGAAAAAAACAATAGAACTCCTCCCAAAACACAATAGAAAATGTAATGGGTTATAATTATAAAGGGTTATAATGGGAATTGTATTGGTTTTAATATAATGGTGTCTACTGGCATTTGATGGATTCTATTGGTGGGATGTAATCTGGCAGATAGGAACCAACAGAACAACAGTAATTCCTATTGCAATAATGCCCAAAACACACTACAGAAAGGAATTTTCTAATGGTTTTAATGGAAACCATAACAATTTCTGTGATATTGTTTTTTTCAGCAAAGAACAATACCCATACTGTGCAGCACACTACTGACAATATTGAGCTGAAGCTTGACTTTGCAAAATTAAAATCGCAAATCAAATCGCAATCGCAATATCTGTCAAAAAAAAAAATTCGCAATTAGATATTTTTCCCAAATCGCACAGCCCTAATGGTACCTTTGAAATACATTTTAAAATCATTTAAAAATTATTCTGAAAATACTTTTTGTGTGCAAAGAAAACAAAAATAACGACTTTATTCAACAATTTCTTCTCCTCTGTGTCACGAGTATTCTCGTAGCTTCATAACATTACGGTTGAACCACTGATGTCACATGGACTATTTTAACAATGTCCTTATACCTTTCTGAGCCATGCTCGTGGTAATTCCCTTGCTGTCTATGGAGGGTCAGTAAGCTCTCGGATTGCATCAAAATTATCTTAATTTGTGCTCTGAAAATGATCAAAGGTCTTACAGTTTTGGAACGACATGAGACTGAGTAATTAATAACAGAATTTTCATTTTTTAATGGACTATCCCTTTAAGAACAAGACGAGTTCAGTACAACATAAAAAAAAAATACTGAGTTAAAGTTGTGGCGAAACAGAAGTAGCAACAGATCCAAGTATGATATTTTGATAAAAAATTAGGTGGTAAAAAAAACATATAGATGAAATAAGAAATAAGAAAACTGATAAAACTTAGGGTTCATCTAAAAACTATTATATTGAATAAACCAGATGTCAGTGCGAAACAATGGCTGATTCCTTATGTGAGAGAGCAACTGCAAATCAATGTCAGGCCATTAATTGTTGAAACAACAGGAAAGAGCTTTGACGCCACCAAAACATGAAATCCTTTAATGAGATGAGCATCTATCACACCATACCTGTGGAAGATTCATTAGCAGGCAGTTCAAAGGCAGAATACATGCTAAGACGACACTTCCCTTGATGGACAGTACAGATGCTTCAGATTCGCTTTTGGTCACACGGTTTAGTCACACTCTTGGAATAATAAATATCCTCTTTTTGCTTCAGACTTATCTGGTATTAATAGACAGACAATGTATTGGCACTAATTGAGTTTTGCGCTGGTATTGCATATTAATAGATTCACTTCAAGATAAATCTTCAGAATTGGAAGCACTTCAATGAAAAGGACTGCAACCCGGTTATCCACAAAGCATGTTCTTTACTAAACTCAAACTCAAAAAAATGTCATATAACTCAAAAATAAATGCAAAGTAAGGACTGTGTCCTGGAAAAAACCCTTGAATGCTTATGACAGCATCACACTTATGTCTGTACATGATAGCACTGCAAATATGTGTTGTAAAATATTTGATTTATCGGTGCTGTTTTTATTCAGAGCTCCACTTCCTGAGTCTGTATTCATGGAAATGTCTCCTAAAACAGAATCGTCTTGTAACACAATGGATTGTTGACAGTGCAAGTTGGGATATAAGAAGGACAGGTTTAAGGAGCTTAGAGCTGCCTTCAAATAATGTTTTTGATCTATTGTGAAGAGGGAGATCAGGCTGCGGAATAAATATAACAAAGACAGCACAAGACTTGAAAGACTGGAAAACAACCATACCCTAAACATATCCCATCGCTTCGCTCAGAGACTCCGCCATACACCTTATTTCACTTCCCCACAGCCATTAGAGATCAGAGACGCATGCTGTACAATAGGCCTCATTAAAATCGACTAAAAGATGTGCTGCTCCATACCTTTCTTATGTCTTGAATATTTCTTAGTAACCCTTCATTCTCAATCCGCACGCAAAAGACAGCATTCATCAAGAAAAATGTGATTTCTAAGGTGGTCATCAAAGATTGAAGACAGAGTGTTCTGATGGAATATTTGGTAAATTATACAAACACACAAATGTACAATGAAATTAATATGTTAAGAGGCACTTACCTAATCCATTCTCACAGTCTGTAAACTCCATAGAATGCACTGCTCGATCTACTCCATACGGACCCATCAGTGTCCTGTGCAGGATGGAGAAAAAAAACAGCATCCATGTTAAAACATGGAAAACTTAGTAACTTTGAACTTAGCAACATAGTGAGGCTTGTTAGATTCAGAGAAACCTTTTTATGTGAAACAAACTCTTGAAATTCTGTTACGTTTTAAGCTGGTGATTCAATCCATATTTGAATATTGAAAAAAAAAATATTCACTGCGAGTTTATCTGGGGGTGAATTTTCTGAACACACTGTGCCTGTGGACTGTTATTAGTATCAAGACCAGTTCATTCCAGTGGGGATCAGTATAAATTATTTAGCATAAATGTCCTGCTTTGGACAGGCTCCTCTTTCTCATGAACTCAGAATCTGTGTGTGATTCTGATTTTTGAGAACAGTGATTATGTTTTACTTAAATCATTAAGTAAAATGAAGTAATTTATTAAAGAAACTCAACCCTTTGGCAGTGGAAACACTGTTTTCGTGCAGTTAAAGAGGAATGAATATTATGACGTTTCTTTTTTAGTAGGCAATATATCAGGACACTGACATTCTTTAGGCATTTTGTTGTTATGTGACTTACCAGTACTACACCAGAAAGATTACATGCTTCCAGCCTTTCCAGCAGACTCACTGCAATGTCCTTGAAATTGTACTTCAGATTGTTTGAACCTTATAAGACTTCGTCTGAGGCTACAATTCAAGCTAAACATTCTTCACAAGAGTTACATAACAGAATGTCCACTGTCCCCAGCACAGCTCCCTCTAAAACAGACATTTAAAATAGTAGGGGGTCAGTGGAAATAAAAATAAATATATATATATCTTTCTAGGGCTGTTAAAGTTCCTGGCACACACTGAACTATCAACTAATCATGGTTATTTTATTCTAATAAGAATTAAAAAAAAAACATATGGGTTTCTGAGAGAAGTTCATCAAATGTTTATACATCCATTCAAGAATATTTAATAGCCTACTTGTTTTGTATCCTTTTTTGGTTTGCTCACTGGAGATGTTTTCCTACTGTAAAAAGCTCTATACAAATAAATTTGAATTTAACTGAACATGTTAACATTAACATACAGTTACCTTTATACAAAGTAAATATTTTCCAGATTACCAATATCTGAATGATTTATTTAGGTTTTTAGAGTAACCGATAGGCTATATAAAAGCCAATTATTTAATTTTGCAATAACCATGTTGTCCTAAATATCATGCTTAATATAGTGCTCACATATGTTCTTTGTACATGAAAATATCCAGCTGCCTTTATATTTTACAAAGTGGGTCCCTTGCAAATGTATCATCATTTTGGGTGGGTGATTGGCATCAAAAAGTTTAAAAACCTCTGATTTAAAACGCTTAAAGCCTAGCAAAGTTTGACAAATTCCACGAGGTATGTATGAATGGATTTAGCGAGTACGCACGAATACATTATAATCTCCAGGTGATTAGAGCACATTAATAGTACACCATTTATAGTGTTGTGGATTCTTCAAAGCGTAGCGGGTGAAATGAAATGAAATACGCACTTCTCCACGCTGTCACTACAGTCAATGCGATTCATCTAAGAACAAATGGTGAAGTAACCGTCGTTCAACACATTTTACTCACGTTTTCCTTTCTCTCACCAATTACATTAGTAACACGCTTTGTTAGTGACACACCTGAGCACAGCCCAGGTACAACAAACTGCCCAAAAGTCTCCAAAAACATTAGCGGACGAAGTGAAGGCGCGCGTAATGTCGACGCATCTCTCAAGACCGCTCAAGCGCTTATCGCTCACTGGAGCTAATGAGCTGAAAAAACGAGTCGTAATGCAGCTCAACTACCACAAAATTACAAAACAAAGGTTATTACCTGCTAATCATGACTGCTCCTTTGTACATGACCGAAAATGTAGGCATTTTGAAGAGATTTCTGCGCATCCAGCGGCGTGTACCGTATGCCCATTCCTCTCGTGATCAGCGCCTCGCGGAGGTCCGATACAGCGCGAGCCACATGATTCACTGCCACAGCCCTCTAATACAGATGATCCTAAACATCACCAACTTTGCCCACAGATTAAATCTTATGCAACAGAAATGAGGGGAAGTGTTTTTTATATAGATAGATTTTTTTGCCATTGTTTAACAATGACTGGAACAGGTGGTTCCCAAACTGGAAGCCAAATGTTCATGAAAGGACTGTAAAGGCTTAAAGGTGGTGTGATATACAAAGTGTTACTGACATTAAGCCATTTCAATCCAAGGGGTCTTTCAAAGACATCAGACTGAACTTGTAGTATAGAAATACCGAAAAGTCTTTTGCATCAGATCAAACATGATATGGGAATTAAAACTGACAAGCTAATCTCTTGAGTCTTCATACAAGACACATGAACTACAAAACAAAATAATATCACTGGACCACACATCCAGATGAAGCCCATGCACAGTCTAATGAAGAAAATGTGATGCAACTACTTTTATTTAAGCAAAAAATATAATTTAATATGACTAAATCAACCTTGGTTACACTTGGTTACACCAAACAAACGTCATTGGAAAAAGTCTAATCAGACAGTATAGCATATTTTTCTTTTTACAGTATAGGCTACTGAAGGACGGTTGTGATTTCTTAACTTCCTGATGATGGAATCACATTGCCACTGTAGTCATGAAAAAATGGAAAAACAGGAAACGCTATTGCTTTTGGGGAGAAAACAACATTTGTGCAAAAGCAGAAAACTCTAAATCCTTGTCAACTCAGAAAGACATATTTAATCTCTCGACTGTTTCCATTTTTAGCCAGTGTTATTGTCTATGGTCATCCCATGCAAAGCTAGAGTGCTTTCCTCTCGCACAGCAATCAGATTTATACACACATGCTTGAGGTAAAATTACACAGTATCTGGATTACACTGTCCAAATTTACTCAGGTTTTTGTATTCTTACAATATCATGTGTAATGTTTTCAAGTCTTTATGCTTAGTGGGCTTAAAAAACATTCTTTGAAATGACTAACTGCATTCATAATGTAATGAAGTGACTACCTGTTAAAAGAGATTATTGTCATTTAGTGCTCTACAAACAGTGTTGCTTGCGCCCTAGTTAGAGTCAGACTGACACTTTCCCTTAAATGCACTGTCACTGTGTAACTCCTCAACGTCATTTACCTCGACACATGTCCTGTGACTCAGAGACCACTTTTCACTGGCAACTTGAGCTACAATCCAAAACAAGTCACACAAGGTTGTACCAAAAGCCACAAGATTAGCGACTAGCAACTTTTCCAGACTGTAAATCGGGGGAAATCAGGGCAAAAGTCATGTAGGGTATTCCAGTCTTTTTATGCCTGTTGTTTGTGTTGTAGTTAACTGGAATGCTACATCTTGGATAATGTTATCAGGCAAAGTGAAAAAAATGTCATCAGATGTCTTATTTAACAATATAAATAATGTGTATCTACTATTGTACACAATCTATCAAGTCTCTGTGACAGTCACAGAGTGACCGGACAAGGCCTTTCTTGTGCCAAACTCACAGGCTGTAATGAAGTAATTTGAGGATAGCTTTTACACACCCGGCCATGATAAGCTTCATTTTAAAAATGATCACACTAAACTACACTGACTTAAAGCATTCTGTCTGGCTTGCCTTAAATTTCTCCTGTAAATCCTCTCATGAGGTTAATATGTCAAGTGTGATTTGCACATTCACATATCAAGCCATGACTGGACAGAGTACTTTTGTGCACAATAATCTGCTAGGACAACCTGTCAATCAACCACGTGCAGGACCATGTCATAGCCCCACGAGATCCTTGGTCCCCCAACCTCAACCACCCCTCTTCACAGACACCTCATCCTAAAAAAAATGTGTTTTGGTAGACTAAAATAAAACAAATATTAAAAATTAAAAATAGCATTCCAGTTTGTACTGCTGAAGTATTTTTTAAAATATTTTACTGTGAGGGACAGACGTTACAAGCATAGTTCACCTATAAAAATATATAAATATATATATATTTTTAAATATGAACTCTCATGCTGTTCAAAAACTGACTTTCGTTCTTCTGTAGAACAAAAAAGATAAATGTCTTAGTGTTGTTGTTTTTTTGGGTTAGTAACTGTTTGGTTAAATTATCATCTTTTGAAATTCATGACAGTTTGGAGCGACATGAGGGTGAGTAAATCATGACAGAATTTTCATTTTTGGGTGCACTATCCAATTAAGGCATCATATCTATTTGTCACGGCTTTGTATTTATTTGAAAAGCCGGGAAAAAAAAAAATATCCTGACTATGATCTGTGAGGCAGTATTTTGAAAAGCTGAAAAATAATGTTGTGTGATGCATTCTTACAACTTAGAAACACCAGGCATCTTCAGACTTCACCAGACTCCATCTATCTCTTATTCATACTCCAAGAATGATATAATTTTATAGGCCAACCAGGAAGTAGTATCACCCTGATTGCCTCAATAAATAAAAAGTCAAGAGGATTTTTCAATGGCTTTGTATAATCACTCTGTGACCAACAAAATTTATGATTCTTATACATTTTGTTCATCTAGAATCTAGATGAAGATTCTAGAAGATTCTAGATAATCTTCACAACCTTTATGGATTTCGAAGAATATATACAATTGCCAGACATATAAAGTTTAAGTTAAGTTATAAATAAACTCCACCATGACATAGTCACATGACTACACTGTCACCACCATTAAGCGTCCGACAACTTTTGGAAAGTTTGATTTACAGTAGCCTGCAGAAGCACAATTACAACACAATGAAAAAAAGTGGACAAGTGAGTAGGTGAGTTTTCCTGTTCAGCATGATGACGTTTAATGTCCCCGACAACTTCTGTAGTTCCAAAAAAATAATTACATTTTGTAATTGCATTAACCACATTCCTTATTATAAGGCATTTAACCAACAACCCATTTAAAAAAAAAAACACTTCAGGACGAAAGAATCAGAAGTTCAAAAATTATAGCTCATTTTTGGGTTTTAGGCAAAGCGGTTGACATCTGTGATATGAATTGATATGAACAGAGAAAGAGTTGTACTTTGACGACAGAAGTACAGGACTTTTCATCTCATTTGCTCTAAAAACTGACTGTGCCTACACTTACAAAGCCTGATACTAAAGGTCTATAAATAGTCTTTGAGGGCAGCCTCTGTGATACAGGAGGCAGCTGTTCTTTATTCAAGAATCTGCCCGAGAATGACAGAACATAAAGCTCAGGCAGAATGGCAGATATTTAGCACTGGAAGGCTTAGCGTAAGACTATGTGCTAGAAGACAATCTGAGATGAACTATTCAAATGTCCCAGAGAACGTTCTGAAAAATCCTACATAAAACAATAAGCCAAAATCATCAGTTACTCATGATACAAAATATTTACATATGTATTCTATTTATGTCTTTCATAATCTTCACCCACCAACCACCCCTGATCCACAAACTCACACAGCCTGTCAGACACTGGCATTACTGTCCAGTGCAAAATGCTGAAACATGTTTGATAACACAAATACACATCTGTTAATCAAAAGGACAAAAATGAGTAGAACGTTCATGCATGTTGAAGTTGCAGTACTTACATTGTGCTGTAGATTTTTTTCATTGAAGCTTAGGATAAAAGGATTTAAATAAATAAATTATTAAATCTATATGTAAATATTCATACCAGTATCTCTAAATTTCATAAATTCTTGCTGCAAAGTATCCTATATCTCACCACTCAAGAATCTCAGAAAGCCAACAGCCCTTCAACCCTCTTAAATCTCTGAAGCTGTAAATCCTGTGAATGATGATTCATGACAGATTGTCTGTCCATGTGATTTCTCATGATGCAGAGAATGAATTTATATGGGCCATGTATCTATATCATGATTTATTGGCATAGACTGAGTATCTATTGTGATAATGTAAAGTGTTTACTATGGCTGTATATTAATTATATATTAGGCTTATCTGAAATGGATGTCTTACAAGAGAAAAGATTGTTCTCCATCGTCACTCTGTTCATACTGATCAGAACTTGTAGGAACCGTAAACAATATACGTGTATTATCCATTGTGCAACACATACATATATATGGATGGGTGAGATTTAACAAACAAGTAGCATGAAAATCATATACTTGTTTTAGACTTAAATGATGATGGTTTGTGTTGAAATCTTTGACAAATGCGTAACTGTGTATAAATGTGTAATTTATTAACATTATGCATATTTTGTGGCAATTAATTGACTTTTTGATTTAACCTGTTAGTTTCAATGCTTTTTAAAAATATGAATTTTATAAGTAGTCTCCCAAATAATATGAAAACCGCATGTTTAATCGTTTGAATAATATATCTGCTATCTTTGCTCTTTGGCATTCATTTCTAAACATCTTTTGAGCCAATCACCTGAGCTGTAAATGCCATGTGACTAATTACGCTGGAGTGGAACTGATGTCACGACAACACTGATTGACTAATGGCATCACAAGAACACACACAGTCTCAAAATCCTGCGCTGTGACCTGAAAGACATCAGGCAGGGAAAAATATAAATCCATTTTACACTTAAGAGCCCTTAAAAAAACAAAAGACATAGCCTACACAATATAAATATGGTGCTAGCAAAAAAATATTTTTTTGTCAGAATTCATGCCTACTATTGAATGAATTAGAAACATGTTACCAATTTCTCAAACACATAAATAAATAAATAAATATTATTTAATCATTTTAAATAGCAGTCTTTATTTTAGATTTTAGTTATTCAATTCAAATTGGTTAAATTATAAGACAATTTAGGCACCCTGAGAACACAGAAAAGGCAAGTCATGTCAACCACTCAAAAATATGTACGTAAAAATTTGTATTAGTGTCTATGACTGCAAATACACGCACACACCTAAACACAAGCTAAACTAGCATGGACCACAATACACGCATGCATACTATCCCTTTTCCTTCCAGCAGCCATGGCAACTACCCATTGCATCAGAACTTTAATCACCAAATCTGCACAGTGGGTTGTTATCAGATTATCGGATAATCCAGTCCACATTGAGAAATCATAACAGCGGAGAGGTGGAGACACACTATGTCAGTTTTTGGCCAGTCCCGCTTCTTGTTTTTCATCAAGGCAAAGCTCAGTAAACGTGCCACCCATTGCAGTAATGAAGAATGGGAAATGAGGGTGGCAGCTTTACTCAGGAGCCAAGTTTCCATGCTGGACCACCGAGTGTGGTGAAATGGGTTAATCTGAAACAGTCTGACAGGCCAGTCTGACCTGTTTACTAACTGCTGCATTCTGGGCCCATGACTGCCCTCCATAGGTAACAAACAGAAACACATCCCAGGAAATGTCACAACATATCATCCACTTTTAATCACGCTTGATGCTGTCAGCATAAAACAACACTGAATGGGATGAACAATCATGAAGGGATTGTTGGAATTGTTTTTCTCATATCACGGAAGGACTGAGATTGCAATTTAATGAGACGATTTTGGTCCAAGTCTATTAATGGTCTAATTTTTGCTGAAAGCAAAGAAGAGAGAAAAAAAAAATCCCAATATATTTTGATCTGACAAAAATACAACGGATGAATAAATTCAAACTTCTTATATATATATATATATATATATATACACACACACATATATACTAAACCCTAACAGTCAGCTAATGTAAAAACATGCCTGTTTTTTAATGAATCTCTTACAACAACGTAGCAAAAATTCAGAGAAATCAATGAATCTCAACAAAGCTGATGCAACGAACCAGTCAACAAGACCTCATTATTAGGCAATGCCGAGACTAACAAGGCTGATAAAAAATAAAAAATAAAAAATCAGCTAAGTCAGCAAAAATATGATGTTGATTCATTGATAATGGCTACTACCAAAAACATGGGACAAATCAATAAAAAAAGCACCATGCAGATAAAGATTTATTAGTGCTGACTGTGTCTGTTCTAATCCAGAGAAAAAAAGGTGGCATTCAATTCAAATGTTACTTTTGATACTACTCATTAGCTGTGTGCACATAGTGTGCTATACACTGTCATTTTATTTATTTATTTATTTTATTTATTTATTAACAGATTACTGGAGTACATTTCACAAGAATATACTAAAGATTTTCAACTTAAAATTTCATGTTTAAATCACTTATTTTATTTTATTGTTTTATTTGTGAAATTTACAAGTAATTTCTGAGAAAAAATTGTTTCAAATACATTTTTTCGATGTATAATGCTGTCAAGTATTTAATCCACAGATATTCACATAACAGTCACAGACTCATGCAATCACACACACACAAAAACACTGAAGCTTCATGGTAAAGCAGGGGTGTCCAAGCTCGGTCCTTAAGAACCACTGTCCTGCCGTGTTTGGCTCCAACTTGCCTCAACACACACCTGCCTGGAGGTTTCTAGTATGCCCATTAAGACCTTTATTAGCTGGTTCAGGTGTGTTTAACTGAGTTTGGAGCTAAACTCTGCAGGACAGTGGATCTCCAGGAGCAAGACTGGATTGGACACCCCTGTGGTAGAGGGAGCCCTTTCCTGAAAAACTTCATACAGGTCCAAAACTTTTACACCGGGTATGAGTTTCATTCTGCAAAAACTGGACAAAACACAAACCGGAAGCATGATGTTGTACACAGCTGATCCTCTCCTGTGGTTGGTTTATATTTGTTTCAAATCAGAAAGTCAAAGCCAAAAGAAATGCAATAATTTTCCAAGTGCAACATCAGCAATGAACACAATGCAATGTTTGTGAAACACCATATGCACTGATTAAAGGTAAAAACAATGGTAAATAAAGTCACTATTAAAAATGTTAATTTGTTATGCTATTTGCGGCACAAGCATCACAGGTGTGTGAGGATGAGATGATTAACTTCAGCGTCAATCAAACAGTATCTTTAAGCGATTAAGTTAATTTTGTATTATTTGAGCACAGCGCTCACAAGATACAGACACCGTCTCCATTATCAATCAGATCAATGATTTACACGCAAGTTTTTACGGTGTTACATATTCTCAAGTACACGTAACATACACATTTCCTTAGTTTTCTATTTTAGCATAGAATAAATAACATTTGAGTTATTGATATTAATGTGATAAAATGATAATGAAGGTAATAAAAAGTGACAATTCTCCAACATTATGAAGTTGAAGTACAAATTAAATGTCCAATTAAACAACATTAAAAGCTAACATTAAACCTAAGTATCTTGAGGCAAACTGGAACCAGATTTAAACATGAAAAGACAGATTGTTATATTTTTTATATTTTGTTACATTTTAAAGATGTTATAATGTTAAATTTAGAAATAAAAGATTTTTTTTTTTCTTTCAAAAAACGACATGCTTTTTATTAAAGTCTGTTCAGCACAGCTCTACAGACCTCACAGTGTTAAAGAAGTTTGGTTTTGTCTAGACATGTGCATTTGTATAAACTGAGTAAATATCCACTACGGTGACCTGCTGTGATGTTTAGACTGTCTCTTCAGGTCATGGACAGCATCACTTCTCTAAGACTCCTACTCTTCCAATAGTCTATTCAAGTCCCGGTCACCAAACTCTAAATTTAGCACGTCACCAGGCAGAATCATTCTCAGGTACACACACTGTTAGCTATTCTTATCTTTTAATATAAATGAGTAAAATATTCAAAAACGCTCACAGAAATGCTTCCACGTGTCAGTCACATGCACTTATTGACTTCCATATGAATTTGAAGGCTGCTGACAACCGTAAGCTGTGTTAAAAACCCTTCACCTTAAATGTACACCTTATCTACATTTGAGTAATGCCTCTAGATGTAAACAAACAAACAAAAAAAATCTGTGCCATACTGTATTTAAAACAAGCTAAAATTACGATTTGAAAACTGTGGGGGGGAGGGGGGGCAAAGGGGTATGCTTAGGCATAAACCCGAAATTTTGAGAGAGAAAAGAAAATTAGGGTTGTCAAAGTTATTTTGTTACCTTAAGATTTTGATGAAACATATTTAATACATTAGCAAAATGTATTGTTTGTGCTTTCGAAATGCTGGTTTGAAATCATTAGGTTAAATCACTATAAACTGTTTTATTCACATAACAGCCTCGATTTTTAATACTAAGTATGTTGAAAACACATCTTTATCAAAGATTTAAACATTTTACATTACTCTAATAGTGGGTAGAATGATATGCAATATCCTCCAGATATTAAATCATTTCTTTAATATAGGCTACTGACAATTAAAATACAGACAACGTAGTTATTTACAACAATTAGCCTATTTAATTTTGGAAAACAATAACTGTCTTTTTTAATGTGTATTGATTTGTATTGTGTGTTTCTTGCTAATGGACCTTGAGTTTGGAAATAAAGTTGAATGAATAATATTGACTATATTATATCAGTCTTAATACTTGAGTTTTCAGTACATGTAAGTCTTTATGAAAATATAATTAGGCTATGCTTTTAAATAGGCGGGGGAATGATCATATTTGGGGTTCTTGCCATCAAAAATCCCTTGTGCTTGCAAAAAAGCAAGCACCATAAAGATACGGTTAACTTCATCTATATACTGTACGTATAGGCTCTTTATAAACGCGCAATGACAAAGGTTTTTTTTTTTTTTTTTTTGTGGTCAGTTGTACTTTTTGGTTGAATAACTAAACATGCTTTTATTGCGTGCGAATTTGACTTCTAATTTTTTGAAGCGACTCTTTCTTTCATTTATCATTCGCCAAAAATTGCCAATGCCACAAAAAAAAAAAAAAAAAAAAAAAAAAACCAGACAATGTGAAGAAACTCACAGATACCTGTCCTCTGAGAAATAGCGGGACCTCGTCGCTAACGTTATGTGAACAGGACAGTATGTACTCCATGCTTTTCATTAAAAGATCTTCACTTGTTACATATACAGTTTGAGACTTTATATGAATATTACAGTTTACACTAAATTTAATGCCTGAAATGACAAAGAAAAATAAACAGACGGCATATGCACAACTCTACAAACATATTCAGTTCTTACCAGTAAATGAGCGAAAGTCCATCAAAACGCTCGAGCTCTCTTCCCCGGTTGTTCAGATAGGACATTGCATCCAACAGAAACGTTAAGGTTAAAATTAGTCTGCTCTGGAAACGGAATTAAATGCTGCCTCCAAATATTACCACCAGACACATCACCGCGATTTCATGCCATGCTCGTGGTTCGCAGCCTCGCTCAAGAGTCAGCGTTCATTCAGCATTAAATCAACGATACAGCAACTGCCAGGCAAGAGAAAGAGAGAGAGAGAGAGAGAGAGAGAGAGAGACACTCAACTATGCCTGTTTCTAATCTGTAAGACACGTGGTTTTCATGCTGACCTGGCCGTCTGTTAGACAAAATCTACATCTTGTCGACAGCCCTCTGGTTACATTACTTTTTACTTTTCCTATAGGTTCCAGGTAAAGTCAACGTCTGTATATAGCCTACTGAGATGTGTGAGGGTCAGATTCACTGACTGCCTGTCAAAAACTATTCTAGAGAGCATTTTAAGGCATCATATATTGGCTTGTTGCTGAGATAGGCAACTAAAATTTGAGGCATGGATACATATATAGAGACAATTATAGTTTGTATAGCTAAGTGTGCAGTCAGACGCCATATGAGGTGACGCCATGACCGTTCAGCTTCAGGTAACTGAGATTAATAGTACGGCTTTTGACCTGTCCTAAGGGATCTGCTGCACTGCAGCCAAAACACCAGGGGAGTTTCCAATTTCCTCACATAGACATTTGTTTGTAACATCAATAGCCTATCTGTCCCTGTAGCTTCACACTGTAAGCTAAATCAGAACCTGTGTCTACATTTGTTCTTTTAGTGCATAAACTGTCACTGCTTATAATTACTTTAATCACACATTTACCATGATAATCACACTTTGTTGAAAATACTATAGTTAGGCCTATTGTAGTTAATGTAAAATCATAAGTTAATAAAGGACAGAACTCATAGTGTAAGTAGTGTAAAGAAACATGGATAATGGCAGTAATGCATAGACAGACTTCTAATATTCAATTATTTAACTTTCTGAGAACATTTCAGTTTGGTGAACTTGGTGGCCTTTGTAAATGTGATTAATAATGTGACCCTGGACTATAAAACCAGTCTTAAGTAGTACAGGTATATTTGTAGCAACAGCCAACAATACATTGTATGGGTCCAAATGATCGATTTTTCTTTTCATGTTCCATGAAGATATTTTGTAAATTTACTACCGTAAATATATCAAAACTTAATTTTTGATTAGTAATATGCTTTGCTAAGAACTTCATTTGGACAAAAGGTGATTTTCTCAATTTTAATTTTTGTTAATTTTTTTTTTTTTTGCTCCCTCAGAATCAGATTCCAGATTTTCAAAAAGTTGTATCTCAGCCAAATATTGTCCTATGTAATTTTAAAAAATAACCCTTATTATGACTGTTTTGTGGACCATGGCCGCATCACATGTATAAAGTTCTCCCATTCAGTTGAAAGAATGTTCAACATTCCAAATTAACATAATATTTGCATACAGAATGCTGCTCTATATTCTTTCTCACAGCTATTTGCATACTGAATTCTGATTGGTCTGTCTTTTCTTGCATTTTTTTTAACCATGTATAGCAACTTTACACTACAAGGAGGGTGTTGAATCTGCCTGTGTGTGACTAATAGTAAGTTAACACCATTTTCTTAACTATGGTTACCACGGTTAAAAAAAGTAAAAGAGATCAAATTTGTTGCATTTATATTTACAACGTAAAAGAGCTTGTATTTGTTGTATTTGAGCCAATTCTTTCAAGTCAAAATTCTGATTAGCCTGGTCATCAGAATTTATCTCAGAATATGATTAATAATTACCACCAATAGTTGTATATTAAATGTATCTTGTTTATCTTCAAACACACATTTTATCTTCTATTTTGTTTATATTCTAAATGATGGCGCAAAATTGAGATGAAATACCTTTCCGAACGATACTACTCCCCCTAGTGGGGAAGTTTGGTAACGCGTAGAGAACAGGTATCTACAGGCTACTGCTGCTTAAGTGAGACATCAGTGCATGTATACTTCTGTCCTGCACAGTATTTAAAATGTGTGTCACATGTTATAGATGTCTGGCACTTAATCAGTTTGTCTACACTCTGCTTTTAATACAAGAGTGCATCATTTTGGGTCTGTGTTAAATTTGAGAGCAAGCACACGATGTGAGGCGTGAAGTGACAGAAAGAGTGACAAGATGGGTGGGGCAGCATGTTTCAGATAGTATAGTAGATCAGTGTACATTACTGTGCGTTCACAATCACTCTGTCAACATCCCTCCTTATCTGTAAAGCAATGTTCTTTTTCTGTCTTAAGCAAGCAGAGAAGGATCATAGCTTTTGACAGCAGGTTCCCTAAAGTAATGTTTTCAACACAGCATATTAGTCACAAAACTCTATAAAGCACGTTTAACACTCTCTTTAATTAAAATGAATGGCTGAGGCCGGGCAGGATTGGCTGGTTTTATCAGACCTTCCCCGTTCTAGAATGTAGGTGGGGCCGCACCGTCTGCAATGTTTGACCCAGCCAAGCAGGTTCCTTCTCAATCTCATTCTTGACCTGGGTGTGGTTGTCACCTGTATGTGTCAATGCCACTCCATTACTCTTTTATACATACGTGTTGAACTTACATAGCTGCTTTCAGCTGTACATTTTCCAAACAGATTTCCAGGCTTATGACATTTTACGATGCCAAAAACAAAAGCAAATTCTGAAGGGATGAATAGAGTGATTAGCCAATGGTGGCTGATAATCATTGCTCTGTTGAGATTTTCTGCTGGGGATTTGAGACCATGGACAGTCTGGTTTGCTGAACTGTGGCTGGGTCATAACAGGATTGCTGCAACACAGCAGTTTTGTGTGTCAGAGGGTCTTTGGGAGGTTTTCAAACTCACTGAGCCTTGGCATCCTGCTTTGTCCACAGTCTCAGGGAGGATTCAGCCATTCTCTGGACTCGCTCTGCATGCCCAAAAGAGTTCCCGACCCCAACAGCGTCGAAATGTGGTACTACCTTGTAGCTAAAACACACATTTACATAGAAGTCTTTAGTTTGTGGTATGGAAACTTCTATACCACATAAAATAAAATAAAATAATGTTACTAAAATTGAGCCCAACAGGTGAGGTCACATTTACATTTGCTCTGTGAAACTCTGTGGGTTTACTCTTTGGATACTTTTCTGAATTTCCAATTAATGTTTTTAACTGTTAATCATTTTTAAACATTTAAACCTGATAGGGTTAACCTTACAGTAGTACTCCACACTGATTACTGTCAGACTTTCAAAATCCTTAATCACTTGAATTAAGATTATAAACATTTCATTTTAAAGCACAACCACCACAAAATCAGGCTTTAGCACCTCTTTTATTTTTACATTCTGAGGTTAAATACAGATTTGCTATCATAATCATAACAAAAAATAGTTTAATAGCTATGGTACTGTTCTTGAAATCAGATCTTTGCATAGCTATGACAGGAAACACTGCCTTGGGGAAATAAAAACAGTCTAAAAATAATAATAAACCCAAATAGGAAATAAAAGAGTTAGGAAATAAGCATGTGTCCTAAACTCCTGAAATATTGGTGTCTTATATTTTAGAGCAGTCGATGCAATTTGGGAAAGAAATCAATCAAATCTATATGTGTGTGAAAATATTCAGATGTAACCCCCTTTGCAATCATTAATTTTTTTTCGTAAATAACTAATTTACACATTTTTTATGCATTACAGTTACAGTTATTTTGTAATTAAATGACGTAACACCATTACATGTAACTAGTTACTCCCCAACACTGGGTGCTTCACACATCACTACTGACAATGGACAATGGAGCTTTTTGCTGGCAAAATTTTTCTAAGGTGAATAATGTGGAAGAGTGACTATCACTGGGTCAGTAATTAAGTATGTTTACATTCACAGTTATAATAGTTATCTCTCTGCCAAATGATTGACTTTCAAAGATTAAATGATTAAATGCATGTTGCGTGGCATTTCTGTTTTTCAGAGCAAATACATAATGGCGAGGCCAACTGCAATAAGATTTATGTGTATACATGCTGGACAAAGTTGAGCTACAATCACATTATCTAGTCTGACTTCATGAACTGAATCATCCAATTGTTACAGTATCAGTCAGACTAAAGCATTTACATGATGAACTATTGCTTTAATTTGACTGAAACGGAACTGTTAAAGTGCATGAAATGACCTTTCTCAGCCTCTCACCGAAACTGCATTTTATGCAACAAAACACTAATGGTATGGTGACATTTACCATTGCCATTTACTCGCCAATATGAATCCACATGAACAGGATTTTCATGTAAGGGCAAAACATTTCCCCACACAAATTTCACATCTGGTTCAACTTTCATGCAAGGAACTTCTGTGTGAGTGGTGCTTCATGCATCACTATTGATTTGTGTATTGTTACTGACAGTGAATAATGCACTTTTTTTCTGGAAAAACTTCACAAGGTGAATATTGTAGAAAAATAAGAAGTGTGGTTGAATTACATATTGCACATCACCTATGTCTTTCAGAGCAAACACACAACGATGAGGTCAATTCTAGTCCGATTTGTATACATGCTGGGTGAAGACGAGCAACAATCATATTATCTCAACTTCACAAACTGAATTATTTCAGTCGGACTAAAGCATTTACATAATAAGTTACTGCTTTAGCCAGACTAAAACATAACACTTATAGTAATGACCTTTCTTGGCCTCTTGCTGAAACACCATATTCAGTGACTGTAAATGTTCCTCTCTGACCTAAAGAAAGTAATTTGTCTGAACAAGTGTAACTTTTATCTGAAACAGGTGTAAAGCAGGGCTTCAAGACTAAATCGTATCCCCTACAGAGACAAAAGCTGTGTTGCCACCAACAATGTCTTAACATACCACAGTGGATAGGTAGCATATTTGCACTTTATAGTTTCTAGGTGCATTTTTTTAGGCACATATTGCTAAGAGAAACTGTGCGACACACCTTCAGTGGCTGTTGTGTGTTTAACAAAACAAAAAGTGCTGACACTCCTGCCATTGAACCTTAAATCTTCACACCCGGAAAAACTGACACTCCTCTCCCATTTGAAATTAGGATATTGATGAGAGTGATTTATACATATATTTTAAAAATATATATGAATCAATAATGTAAATGACTTGCTTTTTGCTTATTTATGTTCCAATCAAATGTTATACTGTATAAGTTTGTCTGTTAATGGAAGATTTTAAGGAATCCTTGGTATGAAATGCATGCTTCGTTCTTAAAATGTTGAGTATGGACAGTCTGTTTTGGTTGATAGCCCACATCTACCTGTTTGAAATACTCTCTCCACCCATGTTTGGACAATGCACCTTGCACTGAGAGACATGAAATACACACCCCATAGTCCATACTACACGTTTATCACAGACAAGACTCTCTCCTGGAGGAGAATGAACGTTCATTAGTACCCCCACCACTAAAAACTTCACTTCACGATGGCTGATTGCACACAAGCTCCTCATTACAACTTTGCATAGGGTGTGTATAGTTCCAAAGTAGGCCCCTCCTGGCAGAGGAATGTTAAAAAACCCACACACATAAATTCACTACGGTACTTCAAATCTGGCCGCACAGGTTTCGCCACTGAGTTGTGTTGGCATAATGATCCACGCATGTCAGTCAGAGCTCTAATCGCCTCCATTCCTCACCTGCACCATATGGGTGTGTAAGGGAATTCCGGCCTTTCACCTGTTTCAGAAATTCTTGGTTCCAGACCCACTTACACTGAGCAGTATTCATTATCAGCAGCGCATGCAAACACCTATTTATTTGCATATAATGTGATGACAAATACATTTCTTGCCCTTTTCACTTATAGTATGTGTGTAACCACTAGAATGTGGCAACACCAGTTGAAGAGACAGTCCATACAAGCACATCTGGCACGGAAGAAACTCTGCGGGCCATTGAAAGAGACTCTAGCTCCCAGTGTAACAATTGGCATCTGATCACTCTAGAGGTGTTGTAAATAAACGCTGCATGGTAGGTTTGGGTACATGACAAAGTTAATATTTAAGCCCTTGGAATGGACTGTGTTCACTTCAAGCCAATTTCACACAGTTGTAGCTTATCTTTGGGCATTCCTTTAAAGTAGTGATATCACATTGCCGCGCAGCTATATTCATTATCACCGTAGTAAGATAGTACTATAACACATTTCATGTCTTCTAAAGTGTCATGCATTATGGAAGCTCTTGTTACCATCGTAACTGTGAATACTGAAATAATTTTGCAATTTGCAGACTGTTTTCTGATGCAGGGGTGTGCAGTTTTTTTAATGCTATAAACATCCCCAAACCAGACAAATATTTTCATGCACAAAGACTCATTTCATATAAACAAGAAGTTAAAATTAAATAGTTTGTCACTGCACTAAAGGCAAAGCAGATTATTAAAACCCCGGTGCATGCTTAAATGCACTTTACATGTCTTAAAAGACTCGAAGCTTCTCTGAGACTGGCATGATCAGGAAGTTGCATAAGTGTAAATATTAGCATAATATATTTAAATATTCTGATTTGAATTGGGTTTGCGGTCAGTTCAGATGCTCACTGCATTTGAGGGCTGAAGTCTATGGACTCTAGGATATTTTTTCAGTCTAATCTATGGGCTTCTGGAGCTACCCCTGTATCACATTATTCTTTGATTATCTTTAATTCAGACAATCGAAATGCATACTGGATCAGCTAATGCTAACACTTCAAATTATACACCCTCTGAAATAATTTGTCACCTGCTGTTTACTCATGTACGCTTGTTTATGTTGGATCGCAGTCTTCATCTGACACCTGCTGAATTAGTCTTTGAAAGAAAGACCTTGTTATTTATATAGCATGAAGCCTAAGGCATGGTGTAAAATGGAATAGTAAAGGAGATACTGAACACCAAACCAGTATTTCTGTTGCGTTTCCATCTGCTTCCATTCAAAAACAGACACTGGAACACACACAAATGCACACATACACACCCCCGATGACTCATTGTTTCTAGCCATCTAACAATACCCGGTTCTCATGACTTTTCCTCTGTTGGCATTAAAAAGGGTCCCCTAGTGACGACTTAGCTGCTCTGAGTGTGAGGCCCTGTTCAGAGACAATTGCGATTTTTAAAACTGTTAATGATATGTACCAGCTATAAAAATGAAAATCGCTCAGGAAGTTTAACATCAGCAATCACAGAAGAGGTCTTGCTTTTAAAACTCTTCATGACTCAGTCTTACAAAGTAGCTGCATCCCAAACAAAGGTTGGACTGGTTATGTCAACTCTCCGTTGAGCTGACACCAGCATGAGAGAAGAATGACTTATGTCAATCCAGAGCATTATGCCTAAAAAAGCCATCAATAAATAAGACATGCTACTTTTGTACTATGCTGCATATGTTTGTTTTGTTTACTTGAAAAAGCAATAGTCATTATAAATAAAATTGCTGGATTGGCATTTTGCAATTTTCAAGCTAAATGTTAAATAAACATCAAAATGAATATATATATATACATATATTCTCATACTTTTCCATTGAGGAGAGAAAAAAAGTGCTGTCAAATGATTAATCGCAATTAATCCAAAATACACATCCAAAATAAACGTTTTTGTTTACATAATATGTGTGTGTGTACTGTGTATATTTATTATGTATATATAAATACAAACACATGCATGTATAATTAAGAAAAATATGTTATGTTTATATATTCAATATATTTATATAAAATATAAGAATATGAATATAGAAATGTATAAACGTAAATATTTTCAAAATATACACTATGTGTGTGTAAACAAAAACTTATTTTGGATGCGATTAATCGCGATTAATCGGTTGACAGCACTAATATATATATATATGGTTGCACAAATCCTAAGTTATCAAATGCTGGTGTGTAGTTTCTGACAAACCTATATTTCCAAAAAAATTTGAGAATGTTTGATCATCAAAATTAAATAGATTAAATTAATAATAATAATAATAATAATTATTATTATTATTATTATTATATCCTATAAATTAAAGAAGGTTTGATCATTTTTTCCTGTCAAATAATTTAATGGAATTTTAGTTTTTAATTTGTTAAAAAATTAAAATATGTTTATGTTAGATAATAGTTTATGAAGCATACTCAATAGGTCTCAAACATTTTGTACTTCTAATGCCACTTAAAAAGTCATGAGACGCCAAAGTGTATTGTAAATGTGGACTGAGCCTTGTACACACTGGCCATGGCTACAGTCAATGATAATATTATTACATAAAAATAATCACAGTAAAAACGCAGCTGCTGCTGTTGTTGTTTACTTTTGTGTATGAAACAGTCCAATACTGAGTAAAAGTTTGCTCTGACTGTAGCCTGTTGAATCTATCCCACAAAACGGGTACAGAAGAAAAAGGGACGACGCCTCTGTTTGGATAGGCTGCAGGTATGTCTCTCAGAAAGGGGTGGACACCAGCCCGTACTTTTAAATGGGCTTGATGTTAAAAGCACGGCTAAGCTTGTCGGACAGCGAGAGCTCGTGTTGTTGGGAGGGTAGTGGCTGTTTCGTTCGTTGTGGGCGTTGTATGTGAGGTGTACCTGTCCTGGGAGAAGCGTCAGGTAGTTAAACGACAGACAGACAGCAAAGTGGGATCCTAACTGTGCCATCTTATCAGAAACTCCGCAGCTGTCATCATGTTCAGAAAGAAGACCGGAAAGAGCAGCGTGGCCATCAATGATAAAAGGTCGGTGGTGACCCGATACATTCTCGCTTTGCTTGGTTTTGTTGCGCTGAGCTGTTTAAATCGCGTCGTTCCGGAGTCATTGCGTGTTTTAACTGGGTTGCGTTTCATTGTCGTTTGGATTGTAGTACACTAGCCGCGTTGTACAAGTTAACCCGTGTTTTAAAATATATCTTTCTGCTAAATCGGTTTTCTACTTGCTTGACTTCAGGTTACTGTAGAAAGGGTGTGGCGCTGTAACAGGTTGGATAACCTTTCTCTGAGATACATATTGCGTGACTTGCGTGGTCTCTCTGCAACTCGTCTGGGTTGTCTCAGTTCACTTTTAAAAACTTTTTTTAATTGTGCGAGTGACAAAAGTATTAAAATTCATTTTTATGTCTGGTTCCAACTGCGGTCTACTTAGGACACATGTTTATAGTGAGGGAGTGTATGTGTTGAATGATTGCATTGACTATATCTAGACCCTCATCTCTTTGTGATAAACAACTAGATAACCTTCAAACAGATCTTTTAGTTCTGACACACTCCATTTGAGAAGTTCAGGCAAGACAGTCCAAGGTGAGACTGACAGGACTGTGTAAACTAGTTTGTCAAAGACCACAGTAGTTATTGGTTATTCTGTACTGAGTCATGCAACTGTGAAATGCATGTTACAGGAATGTGCAGCAGTAATTTAAATATATTTTTTATTATTAATTTACAGTAATAGACATTTTATTGTTCCTATTGTATGTAGTTCTCAAGTTACATATGAATTAGAGCAGGCTGTCAAAATGTGTAGGCAATCTTTAAAGAAAGCTGATTGGTTAAGGTGAGAAATGTAATCAAAGTGACAAGTTCAAGTTCAAACAAGCATGAACCTCTGACAAATTGAGAGATGTGTCTGGCTTCGAGCTTCGTTCCCAGCAGGATTCAATATCGGACACTAATATTGTGAAAGCAATGCAGCGTCGTTCACTGCAGCTATGAAGGATTTTACTCCAGGAGTATGGTTTCAGTTTGAGTCAAAATTATTTTATTGGTTACAGATGTACAAAAAAGAGGTTTTTCTAAACACATAGTTTTCGGTTTAGGTCATCCTTGGGTGTTGTTTGACTGCGCTACACACAATGGGTCACTCAGTGTCAAATGTGCCAAGTTTTGTGACTTGTCTGTCAGCTTTTGACAGAAACAAGGCATGGCATACTGAGATATGGGCAGTTTGTTTGCAGTGGGCTAAAAAGGACAAAACCTTAGGCTAGTTAATACTGTGCTTAAGACGCCCACATTTCTTATTTTATGTTTTTGCATTTGTATATTTTGGTTATGGGAACGCCTCTAGGGAAGGGAAGCGAGCATCAAATAATTACTTGCCACACCTAGATTTTCATCTCAAATCGGATTAATAATTTTCTTTAGACAGCAGTTCAAATGTTCCTGCTTGTCCCATCGTCTGTGTAATATAAATCTGCCAGTTTTACATATATAAAATTGCAGCTTTGTTTTATATGTCTTGCTGCTTTAATAGTTGTTTTTGATTAAATAAATTACAACAACAACATTGGTTACATAATCTCATGCTTTAACAGTCCAGCTGTGTTTTGCCTCTCATTTTGATGGGTTTCACATGCAGATGCATTCAGATTAGACGACATTGAAATCCAAAAAAAATCTTTCTTGCATGTGTGGTGACACATTTGTAAACTTGTTAGACCTGTTTGAGTTTCTAACGCCCTCATTAAAGCCACCTTCTTGTTGTAATTATTAGCCTCATTAACATATCTCACTCATAACTCAGTTTCACAGTGAACACAAAACTGTTGTATTTACTGACAGGACAGGATTATCATTTTAGTCCGTGTGAGATATTTTTAACTGCCATGAACTTCATTATTAATGATTCATACTGTTGGATGTTAAAACAACGTGCCTTGTCCTTAAGGCAAATACGACCCAAGGTGTGTAATTTGTTTCTGATCAAGTTTAGTCATGTCTGCCACGCACTGTCAAATGGCATTTCTCTAGAATTCGCAGAATGCACTAAAAACTATGCAAGACTTCTGTAATGTTGAACTGCATTTCTGCATTTTTTTTTCAATTAGGCTCAGCTAAGAGAACTTTTTTTGTTGTTTTTTGTTAGCACCATGGTTCTTCTAACTAACAGATCTGAAATCTGTGCCAGATGATGTGGAATGAAAGTGTTTCAAGTCCTGTATTTATTTTCAGAGCTTGACAGCCAAGTGAAGTGAGGTGTTCTGTCCTAGGTCCAGAGATGCAACATAACAAATCGACTACATTTACAGCAGTATTTTGGGGAAAATGCTTACTCAAACTGCTCCCATAAAAAAACTTTCTGTTATTTCACCTCAGACCGCCTGACACTGATTTGGCAACCCTGATTGACAAGTTGCAGAAGAATGCAGACAAGGTGGAGAAGAACATCATTGAGACTGAACAGAATCTCAACAGAGTGAGTACAGAGCGACTCTTTCTGTGGATTACAAATCAAAGCCAGAGAGTTGGTCACTCCTCCTGTCTTCCCACCAATAAGCATGTCGATACCCCTTCAAAGATGCCAGATTAGGGTTATTTGGGGTCAAATAGAAGAAAGTGTATACCAGTGTTCTTTTAGTGTTTAGTATCATTTTTAGTGTTATAGTATTTTGAATTTGCTTTTTTCCCATTTACATTTTTTAGCCATATACATACATTTATTTGTTGTGCAAAAACATAGTTTATACATAGTCATACAGGTTTGGAACGACATGTTGAGTGAACCATCTCTTTAACTATTGATACATAACTATCCTTAATTGTGTTGCTCATTGATGTTTCTAGGATATCAAGAAGATCAATGAGGGCAAGCAGCCCCTGTACCAGGAGGACACCAACAAGAGGATCCTGAACTCACTGGAGCTGCTAAAAAGTCTAGATGACGATGCAGCTCAAGCCTCTCGTTTGCAGCACCCTCAAGCTGAAATGATTGAGAAGGAGTGAGTACTAACATTATAACTCTGTCTACATAGCCACCTTTAAACTGAAATATCCAATAGCATCTCATGCTTCATGCCATGGAAGCAGAATTCTATGGTGTGAATTTTTTTTTTTTTTTTTTTTTTTTTTCCTGTTAATTTTGCTGGGATTGTGGATGACTCATTTTTTTTTTCCTCCTCAATGGAAAAGTATGAGACAGCTGCGAGTGCGTGTGATGAAGCTCCGCGAGGAACATGATCGTATTTACCACATCACACGATCAGAGCAGGTTCCCACCGTCAACTGGGGAAAGATGGTTGATGAGAAACTGGTGTGTATCTAAATATACCTCCCTATCTTTCTTTTGAATGTACGGTTTCAAATGCAATCGATTCATGTCCGAGTGTGTTCTAATGCAGGTAAATCTGAACAACAAAGGATACGGACAAGATCTCCTGATCGTCGAGAATGAAGTGGAGGAGCACAACATTTTTCACAGTGAAGTCGAGGCACTGGCTCCGTACATCACTGGAGACCGGGTACTTTTTAAATGCAGTTCTCTTAACTCTTTTGAACAGTCATACGAATGATATCTGTGACTCATCTGTTTACTTGCATAACAGGACGGTCTGGATGGCCAGCAGGCGAAGTACAGCAAACTACTGGTGAGACTTCATATTCTACTTTTAATTTCAACCTAGATATGCACTGAAGTTGCAATAGCTAGTTGTCAATTCTCGTTTCTCAAAACACTGGATTTTACCATGTCTGTCTCAGGCGAGCTCCTCCGCACGTCAGAAGAACCTGCTCAGTCTGAGGGACTACATGCAGCGCTGCACCAGCGAGCTCTACTGGATGGAACAGCAAGCTGACGAGCGAACCGCATATGACTGGAGTGACAACAACCTGGACTACCCTGCCCGAAAGAGGCAGTACGAGGTAAACAAACAGCTCTTTAATGATAGGTAATGCGTAAATGAGTCGTAATTCTAGATTGTACTTAGACTGTGGATGATAACTTGTATTGATGTGTTACATTTTAAATATGCTTTCATGATTCAAACCTCCTACATATGATATGATTATAGTATTGAAATGCAAACAATGAATCTGTATATGTTTAACATGCTGCTTTGTACTTAAACTTCATCAGAACTTCATTGGCAAGTGTCTGGAGGCTAAGGAGAAAAGCATCACCCAGCTGAATGAAGATGGAGAGGAACTCATTGAGCAGAACCATCCAGGAAAAAATGTCATTGGGGTAATTACAAGTCATTTGCTAAAAAACATTTACAGACAAAAACTAGCAGTGGTGGTTGCCACAGGCATCATGGGATGTCTTTTTTTACAGTGCATAACTGTGCTGCACTGTAGAGTAGTATGCTGTAATTACAGCACCAAAAAACTTTGATCTGATATCAGTTTTCACATTTTCTCTGAGCATAGCTAAGCCAAACAGCACATGCCATATCTATTTTAAGCACAATAATCTGCTTCATACTTTAAAATAACCACCATTATTGATATGTGGATTAAAGAGGTTCTTAGTTAGATTCTCAACCACAGGCTTCTTAAAAACAATTGATAAGTTATGATGTGCCAGTTGGATAATGTGTAGACTAGACTTTTTGCCAATCCATTTTATTTATTTTTAAATGCATTTATTATGAAATTATTTCATTGCTGGGTATTTCATTGTACTGTTTAATGTATGTTATTCTTTGGGGTTTTGTTAATTGGGGTTTTTGGGGTAATGTTGCAGAGTTTTTACTATTGGATTTAGAAAAATCCAATAAAGACAAAGCACCATCAGGCTAACACACATTATGTAACGATACACTGCATTGATTGTAAATAAACCAAATAACTTAACTTTAGCGCACATAACTAATAAGAAAAAAACATTTCAATTGAATATAATCAGTGAATTGTCCCTTTCTATATAAATGCATACATAAATTTAACATTTGCGCTAGTGCTGTCAAATGATTAATCGCATGATTAAATCGTGTGTGTGTGTGTGTGTGTGTGTGTGTGTATACTATGTATATTTATTATGTATATATAAATACACACAAATGCATCTATATATTTCAGAAAAATTTTATGTTTATATATTAAATATATTTATATATAATCTAAATTATATGAATATAATGTGTAAATACATGTACATATTTTCAAAATATATACTGTATGTGTGTGTATTTATATATTTATATATATATATATATATATATATATATATATATATATACACAGCACACACACACATGAATTATGTAAACAAAAACCTTTATTTTGGATGCGATTTAATCATTTTACAATCATTTGATTATGTGTTGTTTTTAGGCACACATGGATGCCGTACATGCCGATTGGAAGGAATACCTCAACCTGCTTATCTGTGAAGAGAACCACCTCAAGAACATGGATGATTATCACAAAGTCCGTTTGCATTTTGCATCATTTCCTATTCTATATTGCGTTATGTTTGCTGTCAGACTTGCTCAGTTGCGTTTTTTTTTTTTTTTTTTTTTTTTTTTTTTTTTTCCAGTTCCACAAGGATGCAAGAGACACCGGTGATTTGTTGAAGCGCCTGGAAACTGAGATCAACCAGAAGTATAACCCTGAGTTTAAAGACAAGTACCAGATGGAGGTCCTGATTGCTGACCTGGATGTAAATACATGGTTCTACTTTGGCACCTATTGTGAGATTTTTACTGAATTGCTGAACTAAAAGGTGTCTTCGCTATCTAAGGCTGTCTGTGTTTGTATTGACAGGATCAGGCAAAGGCCATGGACCATTACGACGAGCGGCTGAAAGCTCTTCAGAAGCGCAGCCTGCAGGTGCTCCCTCTGAAGTACCGCAGGGAGACTCCTCAGAAACTGCTCCCTATCGAGGCTCTCTGTGAATACGAGACTAATGAGGTACGGAGTTTGAGCTCTCTCTCACTTTATGCATGCGGCTTAGAGCTCCACTAATACCAGTCAGTGAAACATCAGCTATTATCATGAGTAAGCACAGAAAAACGTTACACTCTGTCTCCGCTCGTGTTTTGGATTCCCCCATCTAATGTATTTAAATCCTTAAGAAGGCCTTCACCCAAACGATTCATCTCATATAAACCTCTGGAGACGTGTGCAGGGGATTTTGCACGGATTGCACATTTATTTTAAGAATTTGTGCTGCAATATCAAGTTGAAACAGAGCTTACTTTGCTCGTTTTGTATGACACAGGGTTCCATTTTGCGAGGGGAGCGGTACACCCTGCTCAGAAACAATGGGTCAAAATGGGACGTGAAGGACGCGAATGGCCGCACCATGAGTGTTCCAGCAGTGTGCTTCATAATCCCACCGACCGACCCCGAGGCTGTGGCCGTTGCTGATAAGTGGGTATTCCCTGATCCGTATGTGCAATTTAGAATGTATACACTTACAAATGTGTCTAACCTGAAAACATCCTTGCAGTCTAATAAACCAGCACAAAGGTATCAAACAGAAAGTAGCCAGCAGCAAATCTGCACTACAGGCACGACTGGCAGAGCTGAAGAAGGAGAGTCCGGGAAGTCAAGGTTTGTCTCTCATGTTATGATAAGCTTAAATGCAGAGCTCTCCAAAAGAGAGTAAAATACTCAATTCATTCATTTCTCAAACCTCAGATAAACAAGAGCAGCAATGCCGTCAACTGATGGCAGGACTAGATAAAGTGGTCGGTGATCTGAATAAGCAGGAGAAGGCCATTTACTCTCGTGTGCGCCCTCCACTGGAGCAGACACGTCCTGTGCAAGACAGCGCTGACAGGCTACAGGACATAAAGGTAAAAAGTTTGGTGTTTTTTTTTTTTTTTAAGTATGTATTTCATAGTGGACATCATGCATCAGAGTGCTATGTTTCTGAATAAATGTACATTTTATAATATGTTTCATTCTAATAATGTTTATGAAATAAAGTTTTAACAGAGATTTCAGTCACGTTAGTATGGTGGCTCTCAGTTGCTGTTTTGTAACACCCTTTGTAAAAGTATTATGTTAGGCTGAAACTTATTAGAGAGTCTTAACGTGTTAAAAATAAGAAACCGCACATAAATTTGATTGTCTATCAAAAAATGGTAGATTTAAATGTTTGAAACTGAATGAGAATTTTAAATTTAAACACAGAAGCATTACTGTCAGTGGGAATTAATGTTTTGACCTTATACCTTAATCCAGTATTTTCTTCACAGGACATTGCTGCTACTGTTCGTAAGATAGAGCCAGAAAAGTCTGCAAAAGTACAGGAAGCTGAGAGTTTCCTCAAATCCTCTCCCAAATGTGCAAGTGCACCACAGCTCTACTCCAAGGTGGATGAGGCAGACAAAAAATACAAAAAAGTTGATTTGCTGTTGAAATGTGCTGATGATAAGTAAGTATTACTTTCTTTTTTACAGTGGAAATCAAGAATGTCATGTTAATTGAGAGCTTGAATTGTGAGCCTAAAAATTGCACTTTTGTAGACTGCAGAACTCCTATCGGCTGGAGAATTCTCTGCAGAATGGCAAAGCTCTGCTCTCTTCTTATGAAAACAAAATGGCAAGAGAGGAGGTCGCCCCAGACCCCAACTCACTGGAGAAGACCCAGCGTGAGTTGGCGGTAAGTTTAGTAATCCATGCCACTTTTTTTTTTTTTTCTCCACTTTTTTTAAAGTATACTATGCACTCATGTCTCGTACTCCTGTCTCCAGGATATTGCATCTGAGCTGAGGAGCAAAAGATCTACTATCACAGAGACTGAGCAGAACCTGAGAGATGCCAAGGCCAGCTGCAACAATATGACCAACAAAGTGCAAGAACATTGCCCTGATATTGAGAGGCAAGAGGCTGATGTTCAGAAACTCAACAAGCGCTTTGACAACCTGAACAGACAGGTAGAATCAAGGTGAGTTCATATTATTTTAAGTTATTTTAAATGGAAATGTACTTAAAAATGACTTAAGAATTTAATTCCACGGATTAATGGTTAGAGAGTCGGACTTGAAACCTGAAGGTTATGGGTACGAGTCTCAGGTCCGGCAGGAATTGTCAGTAAGGGGAGTGAATAACCACTGACCCTTGAGCAAGGCACCGAACCCCCAAACTTGTGTGTGTGTGTGTGTGTGTGTACTTGGATGGGTTAAATGCAGAGCACACATTCCGAGTGTCGGTCACCATACTTGGCCACACGTCACTTCACTTTCACTTTCACTTTACTAGGACTGATTTCACTATTACTGTTTATGCTTGCACTTCATGTAAGGTTGAATTTTTTAATATTTCATTATGTGTCAAGAACATTTAATTTGTTTTCATTTGTAAATTTGCCATTGTTCACTGTTAATTCATGCTTGTGAAATCGAATGTACATAATGTTAATGAACTGATCCTTATTGTAAAGTGCTATCCTTGTTTATTTCATATAGATACATTCTTATCTGTAGCATAGGTCCTACAGAATGTGTATTTAATCACACAATATCAGCATCTTTAATTATTTTCAAATGTTTTCATTTTACAGATCACAATGTCTGCAAAAAGCCAAAACCGCCTATGCCAACTACCACAATGACTATGACAACCTTAATAGCTGGCTTTCTCGACTACCAAACTATGAGCCACGTGAAACTGATGACATCAGACAGATTGATGACAAACTGAGAAATCAAAGAGTAAGAATTGAACCACTTCTGTGATTTACAATAATTGCATTATAATATTACAAATTACATTTATTCACCAAAACTATGTTGGAAATGTACAGAATCTGCTCTCTGACATCACGAGGAAGGAATCAGACCTGAACAATGTGTCTAGAAATGGACAGCTTTATCAGCAAGCAGTCAAGGTACAAAAACCACAGCGTATTACTTGCAGAGCATTATCCTACTATCGTGTTTATGCAAAGCCATGTGAACTCCTTTGTGTTGTGGCTTTCAGGACTACGAAAATGAAGCGGAGCGGTTTAAATCCATCCTTGACCTTGAAGATGGCTTGGTACCTCAGACATACAAAAGGAGCAGACTTGAATCTCCTGCCTTGAAAGTGAAGAGAGAGGTGAATGTTTTCAACAAGAAAACAGTTTCCTGGATCAAGTAGTTAGTACATTTTAATGCCTTTTAACAACAGTTTTCTGACTGGTAAAGTTTAAACATTATTGTTGTGTTTTAAAGGAATCTGCAATTGAGTCTAAATTCACTGAAGCGAATGCTGTGAACAAGCAGAGGCTGCAGAACCTAGAGTTTGCTCAAAGCCTTCTTAACCAGGTAAAATACATTAACAAACATAGTATGGCATAAGCGTTGCTTTGCATTTTTAACACGTTCAATATTTTTGCAATTCTTTACAGCAACCAGAAGTTTCAATAATCCAGCAAAATGTCCAGTCGGTGAGATCATCAGCCCCAGGAGAAGAGCCCTGGAGAATCAGAAAAGACCTTCAGGAGGAAATTCAGCGGAGAGACCAACTGGAAAGAGAAATTCAGAGTGTCCAGAGTGACATCTATTTACTGGAGGGCCAGAAACCTCAGGATACACTCGTCAAGAAAGAGCTCATCAAGAAGGTGCATGACCCTCAACTTGATGAAGAATATCACCGGGTTCAGCAGAAGCTCTTAGAAGAAAGCAGGACCACTCGTGTCTTAGAGAGCGAATTGGACACCCTCCGTGTAAAGCTGCGTGGGATTGAGACCGAAATGAAAGAGGGAGCTCAGCAGTATACAGTCAAAGAGGTGCTCCGCATTGAGAGGGACAGGAGACAAGAGGAAGACCTCAGGAGACTGAGAGAAGAGCTAGAGGAACTTAAGAGACTGAAGATGGTCAGAGAGAATGAAATCGTTCAGATTCATAAGCAAGTGACTATTCTTGCAGAGGAGAAAAACAGGGAGCAAGAAATCATCAGAGAGGAGCAAGTCATTAAGCTTCAGAATGACCCTCAACTTGAGAGCGAGTACAGACTATTGATTGACAGGAAACAAAAAGATATAAACAGCCGAAAGGAACTCGAAGACGAGCTTCGATTCCTGCAGGATAAACTAAGGCGTCTTGAAAAGGAAAAAGCCATGGCTGAGGAAAGGATCTCCATCCATGAAGTACTGAAAGTTGAGAAAGATATTGCTTTGGAGAGAGAGGTAGAAAACCTGAGAAGACAATATGAAGATGAAAAAACCAAGCGCAGCTCTTTGCTGAGAGAGAAAACAGACATTCATCGCAAGATTACCAGCCTGGAGGAAGAGAAGTCAAAGGTCATCGTTCAGGAGAAAGTGCGTGAGATTGTTCGACCTGATCCGAAGGCGGAAGCGGAGGTGGCAAATCTTCGACTTGACCTGGTGGAGCAGCAGAGAAGATGCAGAGATTCAGAGCTCCAGCTGAAGAGCTTCCAGGATGAACTGACAACGCTAAGAAACAGAGGCCCACAAATTGAATACAAGGAGATCATCAAAGAGGTCATCAAATACAAGACTGACCCGGAAACTGAAAGAGAACTGGAGAAACTCAGGAATGAAATTGTGGACAAAACCCACCAAACAGAGAAGTTCGAGATGGAGATGCTCCAACTCAAAGACGAGATTCAAAGATGGAAGGACACTAAGCCTCAGATTCATACCAAAGAGGTTGTAAATGAGGTTCTGCAATACAGAGAAGATCCTAAAACCAAGGAGGAGATTGAGAGTCTCAAGCGTAAACTGGCTGAGGAACAGAGGAAACGTTTGGACCTGGAAAACGAAAGGGCCTCCAATGAAGAAAGGATCAGGATTAAGAAGATCGACTTGTCACAGGTGAGGGAGACGTTTGTCCAGCAAGAAGTAGTGAAGACGGAGCAGGATCCACTCCTGAAGTCTGAATGTGACACCTTTACTCAAAAGATCAACAATGAGCAGAAACAGAGAGAGACCCTGAAAGAAGAGCTGATCAGGTTGCAGCATCAAAAGGCTGAATTGGACATTCAGCTTGAGGAGCTGGAACGTGAACGCAGAGCCCGCAGAGAAGCTGAGCTTGAAATCCAGAGGCTGAGAGTGCGGCTCAATGAACTGGAGATCAGGGACAAGGAAAACAGAGAAAAGGTTACAGTAAAGCAAAAGGTTGTACTCCAGCAGGACCCGCAACAAGAAAAAGAGCACTCTATCCTACGTCTTCAGGTTGAAGAGGAGAGGCACAAGCGTATGCTCTTGGAGAAGGAGTATAATGTCTTGGTGCAAAAGCAGGAAATACTCGAGAGGACGGAAGTGCGTGAAAAAGTTGTGCGAACCGAAAAAGTTCAAGTCGAGCGAGACCCAGAAGCCGAGGTGGACATTATGAGGCTAAAGAAAAGCATTGAAGAAGAGGAGAAGCGACGTCGTGAGCTGGACCAAGAGATTGTCAATCTAAACTCAAAGCTCTCAGAGATGGAGTTCACCAATACAAAATCATCCAAAGAACTGAACTACACTCGTGACGAAAGCAACCGGTTACAGCAGGAGAACCAGCGCCTGCAGAACGAAATAAGGAAGCTTCAAGCCGAGATCGAGATCACGACAAAAGAAACCAGACACATCACTGAGACTTCTACGGTGGAGAGCAGCAGGAACCTGGAAATTAGATTGGACTCCCTGCAAAGAGAACTCACTGAACTTAAGCGCATCCGGCTCGAGAAAGACGAAGAAATCGAAAGGCTTCAGAAGAGTCTGTCTGCAATGAGAGTGAAGAGGGAGCAGCGAGAAAGTCACCTCCGGCGCTCTATTGTCGTCATCGATCCAGACACAGGGAAGGAGATGAGGCCTGAGGAGGCTTACAAGCTCGGCCTGATCGACTGGAAAATGTTCGTCAACCTTCAGAGTCAAGAATGCGACTGGGAGGAGATCACAGTCAAGGGTCCGAATGGCGAGTCCTCCGTTCTTCATGACAGAAAATCGGGCAAGAAGTTTTCCATTGAAGACGCTCTGAGGGCTGGAAACATCACAAACCGTCAGCTGCAACAATATCAGAACAAAGAGATCAGCATCCAGGAGTTCGGTGTCATGCTGTCAGGCACAGGCAAATAAGCATCAAACAGAGCTTAAGTAAACGTGCTGTTTGTGTTCCCAAATTGCAGTTGAAATCTCTTTTTATATTCACTTTCTCAATACAGTATGTATTTATTTTTAAATGCATTCTTATATCAAAGTAAGATGGTGTTCCTTTGGTTATGGTGCTGAATTTGGGTTAATGTTTCTATCACTATACCTATGAATCTTCATTTGAAGATTAGCAGACGAGACATGTTTGAGAATGTTTTACTGAAATCTAGTTCAGTTTTACTGTAATCTGATCTAATATATGCATATAAAATGTGTGCCTTAATGATTAAGTTATGGCTCTATCTGTCTCTCTTTATGCACTTTTTAACTTGTCAGATAATTCTACTTTCATGTTTGATTTGAGATTAAAAAATGAAATGAGGATAAATCGGAGTACTGTGTTCTTTTCCTTCATCTTTATCATGAAGTAATAAAAGCTCAAGCTGTCTTTGCAATCATGTTTAGTTAACAATACCTGTTTCATCTACTTCATCAATGGTTTAAATGATTCCCAAACAATACACACACACACACACAAAGACTAAAAATATTTAAAGTAGACTTTAAATTGACTTTAAATTATTCGATTTAAGATTTATATTTTAAAAACAGTTTTTGCATGAATTTATTTTAAATTTCAGAACTAAAAAGTCTGGGCAGTTGTTGAACTGCAGTAAAGTAAATTTACAATTGAGCATTCAGACCACAGTTGCAGTTTTGTAATTTCACGTGAGCTTTATGAAATGCAATCAAATGCTGTGTCAATTCTATAACATCTTAAATTATTATTGTGTTTAGTAATATTTGAAAATTACATTTTTATACATATTTGGAATAAAACGGCCAATGTTTTTAGGCTAATGTTTTTTTTTAAACATTTATTCGCATATTTTTTCACACATAATTTCACACTTTTTACATAATTTTAATTTTTTTCATATTTTGACAAAATATTTTAAAATTGTTTTACAAATTATATTTTCTTTTCACTTTTCACCACACATCGCGTCTCAAATTTGTTCCCAAGCTTCAAGGACACTTCCTTTTTCCTTCATATCCAAATAGGCCTAGATTCTAGGACCACTGATCTCTCTGTGACTGATAGGCTAGATATGTGTGTATGGGTTACATTATATTATATATTATATTTCACCAGTTTTTTAACTATCTTAATGGATATTGTCTAATAAAATAAACTGACTCAGTGTAACAAATAACAAAAATACTATCGAACCGTTTCATTATTAGATACAGAGTAAGGACTCTTTCAAAGCTTATCTTAGTAAATTCATATTTCTCTCCGAGCTGGGGCACTTTAAACTCGGTATAATTTCTCCAGAACCCGCTGTTTAACAACACATGAAGCAGGTCGGTGTCATTACGCTGCTAGTGAGCGGCGAGCGAAACTACAACGCTCGTAGTAACAGCCTCCATTGATCGACGAGACGAGCCGCGCGCACTGCTTTTGTCGCGTCGCGTCGCTCGCGGGGGTAGATGGGTGTAGTGGGTGTGTTCATTCCCTGCATTCAGTGCGACGTTTCTCACTAACAGTTTAAGATGGCGACCGTGCATCTAAGGATCGGGGATCTGGTTTGGTAAGATAACAATTTTAATTTTATACGGTTTAATTTTACGTCAAGGTTAAATTCTCTTTCGTGCACGTGAAAGGCATTTTGTCGTGGCTGCAATAAAATGTTTTGTTAAAAATCTAACATATGGCCCAGTTTATGTGTCGTCAAGCCAAACACCGAGCAGCAGGCTTGAGAGAGCTTAGCATACAAGCTAACGATTACTTTATATGATTTTTGGGGAAAACCTGCGATGTTAATGTGTTTAACGCAAGTTTAGGCGTGTAATTATATAAACAATGAATTTAATACAAGCTTCGGTGCAGTTAGGGGGGCAGTTTGTCGAAACGGGTTTTGCTATACACTAGCTAGCTTGTTCCGAGGCACGAACTCTTTCATCTAATAAACGTTAAATCGTGTCACGTTTTATTTAAAACACTAACTTATCGTCTCAATTTATGTTTCAGGGGTAAGCTTGGACGCTATCCACCTTGGCCAGGCAAGGTAAGATCTTTTCATGTAAACGATTGAGTTGAACTTGTTGTTATTTTTTTTTCTGAGGTCAGCTGTTGGCTTTTGCATATAGAGGTCGAAGTCGCCGGCTGTTTTCAAAACCTAGTGAGCTAGCTATCTAGAAAGCGTGTTTGATTGCTTTCGATCAAACCAAAGCAAGAATGCCTCAAATGAAACGTTTTGTATGTAGACCGTTCACTTAGTTTGAGATACAGTTACTGTATCAGCAGGCTATTTGGATAATGTGTTGGTTTGTTACATTTACTGATCCCTAACCATTGTGTTTTCAGGTCGTCAGTCCTCCGAAGGATCTGAAAAAGCCAAGAGGCAAAAAATGTTTCTTCGTGAAGTTTTTTGGAACTGAAGATCAGTGAGTACAGAGACGATCGTAGTCTTTTACCATCACTTCCTCTTGTTTACAGAGGATTTGAGAGGTTAAACCAAGAAGATGTTGACTTTTAGTATGCTTTTCCCTTTTAGCGCCTGGATAAAGGTAGAGCAGCTGAAGCCTTACCACCCGCACAAAGAGGAGATGATCAAGATAAACAAAGGCAAGCGCTTCCAACAAGCTGTGGATGCAGTTGAGGAGTACCTAAAGAAGGCCAAGGGGAAAGATCAGGTTAGTACGTTCACAAACCGTGGCTTTTCCGTGATCTGATCACAAGCGGTCAGCTGAGACGTTTTGTGGCTGGTATTAAACTGCATCTTAAATTTTCTCACACTATACATGTACAAAATGACCTTGCATTATGTAGATTATGAGCAATCGAAAAATGACCTAAAGGATAATTTGACTGTAACTCATATGCTTTGGTACAACACAGCAAAGTTAAAACTGCTTGTTTTGGTGCGCCTTCTCACACGACGTCCTACAGTGATTATGTATTAGGCCAGTAGGCAATATTTTGTGACCGTTCGAACGTATTCGATCACATGAGCGCCTACACTACAAAAGCAGTCTGCTTCAATGTGCGGAACGTGAACAAGCTCAAAATGTTTCAGACCCAGTTTACACCTGTGTTTAGCACTGTTCACTTCTAATCGGACTGATGAAAATGCATCTCTTAATACCAGCTGTTAAACGCCTAAAATAACCATGTGGTCTGTTTTTGTTCTTAAAGGGATAGTTCACTCAATGAAAATTTGTTTTATTTATATAACTCTACTTAAGTGGTTCCAAACCTATTTGACTTTTTTTGTGTCACGAAAGGAGATATTTTAAGAAGTGACTCATTGTTTTGTTTGGCTGTACAATGGAAGTAAGTAGGCACCAAAACTGTTACCAAAATGTTTGCCAAGTAGTCTTACAGGTTTGGACAAGAGAGTAAGTAAATTGTAATCTTTGGGTGAAATATGTCTCTTGGGTGAAAGGCCCTAATTACACCTGTTATCAAGATGTGGTCAATCAAGACAAATCCCTCTTTACGCCCGATTGTAACATGCATTTATGTTTCCTGTCAGCAATTGTGATCGGATTTTAAAGATCGGACTTACATTGCTCACAATGCCAGTGTTTATATCACAAAGTTAACAAACTTATATGTTCATTTTAATCTCACTGTAAGCAGGATATTTTGAGATGAATGTTTGTCAAACTTTTTTTTTTTTGGATGTTAAATTCCATATGAAGCTCTGGGCTCTATTTACACCCCTCTTTTATGTTGCGACTTATTATTGACACTCAAAATGCATTGGTACCAGGTACAAACAGGTTCTTCGAAATTCACCAGGTAGTATTTCAGAAATAATTCATCATGCTGTGTAAACTTTGTTTTACAGACACACTCTGATGACAAAAGCAAGTCAGATAAAGGGCGTAAAGCAGCTAAACCAATGAAGATCATTGAAGAAGACGATGAAGATGCCTTCAAGGGTGGCTCGTCGGACAAGGTTGGAAAATATTGCTTTGCCCTTAAATACCATTGTGGAGGGGAAAGGCTAGGTCATAACCCAACACGTTTTTTTTTTGTCAGCTTCATCAAAGTCCTTTGCTAAGGCCATTTGCTGTTGCACCTGCTGTGGAGTCAGGTTACAATTGTATGTTTTAGAGGTGGATTTGTCGAGTGTGACCCACCCATTCATTGAGACTGGTGTCATCTTTTGCAGTGTGACCAGTGTGTCCGCCTGGCCATATTTTGACTGGATCGAGATGCTTCTATTTTAAGGCTTTGTTTCATGAGATAAAGCCATTCTGTACACACGGTGAATGTGTCTCTCTTTCCCTTAAGGAACAGACTGATTCTGACCCAGAGCCATCCTCTGTACGACGGCTGGTCGCTGGAACAGTATCAGGATTCAAATGGGAGAGCAGTGTAGGTTACATTCACAGTTTGCTTCTGCACTTTTATGGGATCTGCACATATGCCCTTTTTTAGTTATCAGTAAGACTTACCCACAGGCTGATTTTGGTGCAGTCATAGCTGTGAATTTTCATAGCAGCTGCACGGCTGGTGTGAAAACACCTCACTTTCAAAATGCAAGTCATTATGTCCTTCACTATATAGTTGCACCTCTCACCATGTCGCTGTAATTAGTTGCAGATGAAATGATTATCAGGTCAGTAAGTCTCTTTGGAGAATAGTTTCCAATTTAACTCTCTTCCATTATAGCCAGTAAAGGATGACCCACATTTTCATCACTTTCTGCTCAGCCAGTCTGAGAAGGTAAGGAGACTCTTTGCTGGGATGCTGAATGATTTTCTAGTTAGTGCAACCTTACCCCTGTCTCTTGCACATTGCACACAATGGCTGCTCTAATAATTTCTGAATAATATCCTCCCCCAAACTGCTTCTGGCAATGCTAGTCGGCCGAATCTGCAGCATGGCAGTTGTACTGAGTTTTTTTTTACCTAACAGGACCAACAACGTCAAGCTTATTGGTTGATCCTCTGAGATTGAGCTGACACGTACTCAACTTTGCAGTTTAAAAACCATTTTTGGCTATGGTTTTGTACAAGGTCTTTCTCAGCTGTGGTCAGGGTCCAAAATGAACTTTTTTTATTTTCTTGTTTTATCCAGAATTAGAAGTTTCTAATTATTTACACTACCATTTAAAAGTTTGAGATCAATAAGATTTATTGTTTGAAAGAAAATAATACTTTTATTAATCAAGGACACATCAAAGGGTTACTCCACACCAAAATGAAAATTTTGTCATTAATCACTTACCCCCATTTCGTTTGTCTTCGGAGCACAGTTTAAGATATTTTGGATGAAAACCGGGAGGCTTGTGACTGTTCCATTGACTGCCAAACAATTAAGGCCCAGAAAAGTATGAAAGACATCGTCAGAATACTCCCATCTGCCTTCAGTGGTTCAATCTGACTTTTATGAAGCGATGAGAATACTTTTTGTACGCAAAGAAATAAAAATAACAACTTTATTCAACAATTCATCGTCTGCGTCACTGTAGCACCATTTTGGAGAATATCCACTGAGCGTAAACGGCATCGCTGGTCTGTGTCAGCCGCACTACATGGATACGTTCTGTTTATTTACGCTTTGATTTGAACGAAGACAGCGTATCCATGTGGCGTGGCAGACACAGAACAGCGTATGCTGTTTGCATCCAGCAAATATTCTCCAAAATGGTGCTACAGAGACAAATTGTTCAATAAAGTTTAAAGTAATTTTTATTTTCTTTGCGTACAAAAAGTATTCTCGTCGCTTCATAACGTTCAGGTTGATATGATTAATGACAGTTTTCATTTTGGGGTGGAGTAACCCTTAAATCTGATCAGAACTGGCAGACATTTAGTGTTACAAAAGATTTCCAAATAGATGCTTTTCTTTTGAACTTTCTGTTCAACAAAGAATCCTGAAAATAGTTACATGGTTATTAAATATTAAGCTGCAATAAATGTTTTCAACATTCAATCAATCAATCAATCAATCAATCAACATTTATTTATATAGCACATTTAAAACAACTCCAGTTGACCAAAGCGCTTTACATATAAAAATTAATCAAAAATGGACACAAAACACAACAATATCCATCACTGAACAATGTCCCAACAGCTAGGGGCAACTATATGCCACAGAATAAAGGTGTGTTTTCAACATTGATTTAAAGCAGTCTAATGAGTGACAAGATCTAATGACCAATGGAAGGCTATTCCACAAACGTGGGGCTGCCACAGAAAAGGCTCGGTCACCTTTGGTTTTCAACCGTGATCTTGGAACATGTAAAAGCAAACTCTGAGATGATCTTAAAGGTCTGGTAACAAAGTGATGCTGCAACAAACATGAAATGTATTCTGGAGCAAGGCCATGCAATCCTTTAAAAACCATCATCAAAACTTTATAATGGATTCTAAAATCAACAGGAAGCCAATGCAGCGCAGCCAGCACTGGAGAAATGCTGGACCACTTCCTTGTGCCAGTCAAGAGTCTAGCTGCAGCCGTGAGAGCAGATTCTTAGACAACCCCAAATATAACGAGTTGCAACATTAATAAAATAAATAAAAAAGCAGCATTAATAAAATCAGCATATTAGGATGATTTCTGAAGGATCATGTGACACTGAAGGCTGTAGTAATGACTACTTAAAATTCAGCTTTGCCATCACAGGAATAAATTATATTTTAAGATGAATTAGAATAATTTTTTTTATTGTAGTTGTAGTAATAATAATACACAGTATTACTGTTACTGTATTTTTTTCACAGATAAATACAGCCTTGGTGGGTATGAGAGACTTTTAAGAGACAAAAAAAAAAAACCTTACTGACCTCAAACTTCTGAGAGGTAGTGTTCACCATATTTCAGAAAATTTGACTTTTGGATAAAAGAGACAGTTGTTACATGCAACCATTTTATCGAGTTGTCAATCTTGTGCTCAAAAAGTGGGGTGATAGACCACGGAATCAATACTGTAATAAAGCAAAACTTTTTTTTTTTGCCACAGCATTTGTGAGCTACAAACTACGAATATATAGAACTATGAACTATTTTTATAGAAAAATTAAATAAATAGGCAGTAAAAAAAAAATGCATGGCCATAGATGTGGCAAAAAGTTAATTTTGGACTCTGGCTATGGTTGCACAGTTTGTTACATGCTAGTGTGTCTGAATAATTGATTGGATTGGAGGAAAAAACTGTAGCGGAAAAGCTTGTTTTCAGCCAGCAAAGCCGCCCAGCCAAAATACTCTTGTGCTTCTGTTCATGTGCCAGTTATACCAACAAACTGTTTAAATGACTCTTCCTTTCCTCTTGGCACTTCCTCCTTGGAGGAACATTTCCTTCTTGCTTGTCCTTTTGCCCTTTTGCTTTCAGGCACCACAGTCAGAAACGAATTGATCTTAAAATTATATCTCAAAAAAGGAGACACTGAGATCTTAATTGCCTGAGGTTTTTCTCAAAAATGTTCATTTAGGCTGCGTCAGCCGTTTTCTTGCCCTGTATAAGTTTCAGTTAAACTGAAACGGAGCATGTGGCTGAGCATGATAACTTGATTTTCAGTTCCTAACACTGGCTTCGCTCCTGGCTCTCACATCAGATATGGTAGAAAGAGCTGCGTGACATGACAGCAGGGGATAATATAAGTGCAATCCTTACTGAGCAATGAATAGCATGCTCTTAAAGATGCAGTAGGAGATCTTGGAAAATGATAACTTTTGCGTGATAGCACTGAAAGCGAACGTCCCACCCTCCCTGCAATCGCCGTCTAAAGCCACGCCCCCTGCACGCAGATATGCTCTCAGACCAGAATACCAGAGACAAATTTACTAAAATGGGCTACATCAGAGGTTCTCGCGCCCCCCGCTCTGCACATTTCATATGTATCTCTTATCACGTGTGACTTTTGTTCTATTCGACCGTAAGTGTCCTGCGAAGTGGACATCGCCAGATATTCCGCCATGATTCCAGTTCAAAGCGAGCGTATATGTTCCATACAAGTGAAGTATACTTCAACAGATTTCCCTGCTCAGGGAGTAATGTTAGGGAGCAAAGAACACTGTAGCATGTCAATCGAAACGGTTCATGCACGTAGCTCTCTTCTAAGGATGTAACGGTATAAAAATTTCTTATCATGATTTATAGTGACCAAAATGATCACGGTTATCAATATTATCACTGTATTATTAAAATGTGCTGGAGATGTTACAGACACACAAATCACTTCACCAAGTTTTATATTTAAAAATCAACAAACAACAAATAAAATGACTTTTTATTTGCATAATCACTAAAACAATAACATTACCAATGATGTTCGGATTTTAAATGACAACTTGACTGACAACAGTTTAATAGCATGTTCAAATTTCTTATGTAAATGTTCAAATAAAGCTTTGAAAAAGTTTCATATAAAGGAGGTAAACCTCACATTTCAGCCTCTAAATAAAAGGGTTAAGTCAAAATGATAATTGGTTAATAAATGGTTATATGTATTTTATCTGCTCCATAAATAATTCTACGTAACTTATCTGAATTGTATAAATGTGTAGAATCCACATAAGCTTGTTTTTAATCAACCGGTCAAAAATTACAGCAGGGCATGCAAATTTGGTCCGTTGTCCAGAGAGAAACTGCACACAGACTGAATGTAAATATAAGTCTCTGCAAATCTACTCTCTGACAGCAGGTGGCACTTTATATGGAAAAGCTGAATACAGCTGTTTCCCGTAAACTCCGTGGACAAAGCAGTATTGCGATTAAGAACACTTCCTTTAGGTATTATATGGAGAAAACAAAATGCCATCGAACTGTTTCTGAAGACAGTCAGAACCTCCAGAGGTACATTCATATAATTAATGAATGCATATATTCATTTGTATAATTCCCTCAGCACTCTTTTAAAACCTCCCAGCTTTTCCGCCGTGTTTTCACTCAAAACGAAACTAAGTTACTCTGTTATCTGCTGTGTGCACGTGAGACTATTACTGAAAACTGTGCTTTATGCTGGACAGTATTTATTTATCGTGAGATGTTCAAATCGCGGTAATTGAATACGGTTTTATTAATAATTTAAATATGAAACGGTAATACTAACCGTGGGGAATTTTATCATAATTTATCGTCAAACCAGTAATCGTTACATCCCTACTCTCTTCTATGAGCTGGTTATCTGAATCGGGAGTGTTAACTAAGCGAGACATGCAAAATATGCAGAGCGGGGAGCGCGAGGACTGGAACTGGGAACCGCTGGGCTACATCATGTGTCATTCACTGGTGAGAGAACTTTATTATAGTGAGAGTACAGTTAGTAAAAGTACTACAATACCAGGAAGGAATCATTGGGTTGTTGATGCTTGTGTGCCATTCTGGCTCTGTCTGCAATAGCGTACGTGAATGCGCTGATGACGTATCCTGTCTGTGCGAATAGGGTGTGCAGAGTACTTAAATTAATGACTATTATTGCACCTTTAAGATCATTTGTGACTGTTGGGCCAAAAGGTTTCCACCTGGTTTTCCTCCCCTGGCTCTGTACTTGGTGTTTTCAATAAATGTGTGTTTAGAATCCTTTGAGTGCAAGACTGTTTGCTGTTTCTAGACAATCTAAAATGAATCTGCTGAATTGACTTTGACAAGAAAATCTCCCTTTTCCTTACAGCCAGCTTCATCAATGGAGCCCATCACCAAACGCTTAAAGATAATCGAGGAGGTGAGCGGTCTAGGATTTCACAGCTTGTGGTTTCTTCATTTACCTGCTAATTAGCCATCAAGCATTGCTTGGTAATTTTAATAATTGTCTGTTTTCTTCTTGAAAAGGACACAGGATCAACATCTATTCAAGCAGCAGACAGCACAGCCATCAACGGCAGCATCACACCTACAGACAAAAGGTAATAAGAAAGGGTCACGTTTTAGTGGTCAGGAAAAGTGACAGTCCAAATGTCTGAGACCACATTGAAATTCTGAGATTTAAAAATCTGGAAGTTCAGTTTTAGTTTCTGAGATTAATTTCTAATTTAATACATTTTTCATTTAATATTGATATAATTTTTTTTTTTCCAATTAGTTTTTTTCTGTGATCCCAGGGAAGGGTTTTTATTGTTAGAGTATTATTTTTTATTTATTTATTTTTATTTTTTTAGAATGTTTGCATTTGTACAGTGCTTCCTGTCATGCAGATACCGCTGTGTTGCGCTGACCTGTGTTTTTGTTTAGCTGCATGCAAAAACAACTGCACTATGCTACCAGTGTAGTCTGATTCACAAACAAATGATTCTGAGCTGGTTCTTTTTAGTAAATAAAAAAACCAAAAAATTACTGCATGACTAATGTTTGTTAAACCATTCACTTAAAGGTGTCATCGGATGCAAAATTCACTTTTACATGTTTGAACATAAATGTGTTGGCAGTGTTTGTACACATCCACCCTATAATGATAAAAATCCACCCAGTGTTTTTTTTTTTTTTAATCCCTAAAATAATATCCCCCTTCTTAAATCAAGCCATTCTCAGTTTCTTGGCTGTGTGACGTGTCACAGACCTAGGCCCCTCCCATGACTGTTGATTGACACTAGCGTTTTACCTTAGACCCACCCTGAGTAAAATGTCATCAGTCCACCATTGTTTTGACACCGGAGCAGATGTAGAAAAGAATGTCTCCTAAGAGGTTGAGGTGTTTTGTTGTTGGATGTAATAATGAACGTAGCAGTCATCACTTACTCCTGACATCTCAGCCGCTGAAGACGCAGAGGATTACCATTGTTTTTGAAGGGAATACACCCCCGATCTGCCTAAATGCATTTGTTCACACAAATCATTTATGATCCAGCCTCACCTACAGAAGAAGTGAGTATAAGGTTCTTTTATGAATCTTTGCTTGTCACCTTTCCTAATAACGTGCTAGTTGGCAAGTTCCACGCTAAAGTAAACAGTATCATGAGAACGGCTCCTCACCCCACGGAAGAGAGGGGCGGGGTGAGCAGAGCTCATTAGCATTTAAAGGAACATGAACTAAAACGGGTTGCTGAAAACAGAGCTGATTTTGACAGGGTAAAAAGGGGGTTGTTTTACACTACCATTGAGACTTTACATTAAGACCCTAAAGAATCATATCAACTTGTGGAAAATGGGCATCCGATGTCCACTTTAAATCAGTATGCTGACAGTACCTGTAATGTTTGCAATATGTATGTGTTTTCACAACAGGATAGGGTTTCTTGGACTTGGACTGATGGGAAGTGGTGTGGTTTCTAATCTGTTGAAGATGGGGCATGTTGTGACTGTTTGGAATCGCACGGCAGAAAAGGTACAATCAAAGGTGTTTAAATTTAAAAACTTTCATTTTGTATGCGATTAATCATTTGACAGCACTAGTTTAAATATGGTTGCTGCTTATGTTACACTAAAGTGAGTGAATGGTTTGTTTTTAACGTTTTTTTTCTTTTTCTTTTCTTTCTCATTTGTCCAGTGTGATTTGTTCATCCAAGAAGGTGCCAGATTAGGACGAACACCAGCAGAAGTTGTGTCCATGTGTGATATCACATTTTCCTGTGTATCAGACCCAAAAGCTGCCAGAGATGTAGGTCAATGTTTTGTAAATGGCTCTCTTTTTTCTTTTTTTTTTTTCAAAACTGCTTTTTCTTCGGTTTACATAAAATATTATTTCCGTTCAGCTTGTGTTAGGTCCTAGTGGAGTCCTACAGGGAATCAGACCAGGGAAATGTTACGTGGAGATGTCAACCGTTGATCCAGAAACCATCACAGAGCTCGCACAGGTAACCAACATCATCCAGGCGGGTCTTTCATGACATTACCTGGGGAAGTCAGTAACCAACGTTCATTTGAATCTGTAGGTCATCACATCCAGAGGTGGCAGATTCCTAGAAGCTCCGGTTTCAGGCAGCCAGCAGCTATCCAATGATGGTATGCTGGTCATTGTTGCTGCAGGAGACCGCAGTGTTTATGAAGACTGTAGCAGCTGCTTCCAGGCAATGGGGAAGACGTCTTTCTTTATAGGTATTACAGCCTTTCAGTCGTGCCGTGTGGCTGTGTACGAGGTAGATGTTTCCACATGATATTAACTTAGTCTCTTCCATCGAAGCAGGGGAAGCAGGAAATGCTGCGAGAATGATGCTGATCCTTAACATGGTTCAAGGCAGTTTCATGGCAACCATCGCAGAGGGATTGACCTTGGCGCAGGCCACAGGACAGTCACAACAAACATTCTTGGATATTCTTTGCCAAGGACAAATGGCAAGCACGTTTGTGGACCAGAAATGCCAGAGTAGGTTTACTTGTTAACGTTTATAAGATACTGATAAGAAGTGTGTCTAGATTTGAGTTTGAATCTTACTGTCATTAACCATTTCCTGTAACATGGTGCTGCTTGGACATTATAACCTTTGGTCTCGATGTCAAACGGTGTCCACCCAAATGCCTATTTAGTCATTTATTGCACAAATTTTCCAAAGGAACATTACAGAACTATTGCAAAACTTCAATGGAAACTGGTGACTATTAGAATCTAGAGGCAACACAGCATGACGGTTTAACCTTCGGAGCTATTAAAATGATACTAGAATTGAGCTCATTTATTTAACATTTGTTCTGTTTCTTCTCAGATATCTTGCAGGGCAACTTCAAACCTGATTACTACCTGAAACATATTCAGAAAGATCTGAGATTAGCCATTTCAATGGGAGATTCGGTTAATCATCCAACACCAATGGCAGCTGCAGCAAATGAGGTAAAATAATGTTTGGTAACTGAATGGATTATCATTTGGCCACAATTGGTACTTTGTTGATTTTTGGTAGAGTGATCATGTAGCTAACTTATGTATGTCTGTAATGCAGTTTGATAGTTATATAAACTAAACCACAGAACTGGTTTGAACTGTAATATACATATTTAATTGTAGTATATGGATATTTAATAGTAATTTCCCCTGCTTTTACATTTAATAAAATATAATGCTCACTTAATCTCTAAAAATACTCATTTAATAAATCTGTTAAATGTAATCTCAAAATAAATATACATTTTTCACTATACATAATGTTGTGATGCCTAAATTGACTTGTAGTATTTAAAACAATACATTTGATTGTTTTTTTGTTTTTTTCAGACAAAATAATATAGAATTTAAGTTTTGGCCATAAAATGAAAATTATTATCAGCTTTAATCAGTTTCATTAACTTTTCTAGGGCTAAATGTAATTTTGGCTTATGCTTCCATTTGAAGTAATGCATTATTTCATTCTTCTGCAGGTATACAAGAGAGCAAAAGCATTGGACCAGTCGGATAATGACATGTCTGCAGTCTACAGAGCTTATATTCACTAATCCTGTAGATGTGCTCTACGTCCTGGACCACAAACCTCACCTACTTCTTTGTTCCTCTCCCTCTGTCTTTCTCTCCTCTGCTGATGAATTTTGTTGGGCACCAGTGATATGTTTTCCCATGTATAATGGGATCTCTTTAGCAGCCTAATCTGAGCATTGCACTGACTGTAATATAGCTGCACGTATGCTCAATGGGAGGTTATTAAACTCCCTGCGAGTGATTATTTTATGATAGAACGTGCAGTGTATTATATCCGCATTTCGTTAAGGCTACTGCACACGATGCAGTGTTGTTTGAAGATGCTAGGGTTTTTATTTATCATTCATAACTTTACAAATGAATTCCCACATTGTAATTTTCGATGTTCAGAAATCTGTAAAGTATGAACTTTTGATCACAAACAGGCTTAAGGAGCACGACGAAGAAAAAGCCACTGCATTGCCTTAATACCCATATAAGATAGATGTATTTATTTATTTTATCTCTTAAAGATCACCATCATGTCAGGTGCAATTTGGCCGTACTTTTTTTTTTTTTTTTTTTCATTCTCAGTTTTGGAGCACACCTGTTCACTAGAAAACGATTTTGTTTTTATTGCCTTATCAGAAATGCAGTATTTTTTTTTTTTAATTGAAATTTGGTTGAGTAATAATCACACAGAAGATCCTGAAATGATTTATCATTTACAATGAAGCTAATGCTGAAAAGCATCCAGTAGTTTTCCCATTATTGAGTCTTGACTGTCACCTCTGCAATGGATGTTTCTGTTTTCCAGCTTGACTATTTTACGGACAGATTTGTTTCACAGCATTTAAATCTTTCAGCTGTTGTGGAAGAAAAAAGAGGAATAATTTGAAGACGTTTTAAGTTGCTTTATTTGCTTTGCTTTTTAAATTGGACGTGTCATATTTTGTCCAAGTCAGTCAGCTGGCAGAGTGATCTGTTGATTTTTGACTAATTCACTTTCTTTTCTTTTTTTAAATTGCCATTATGATTCATAAAAGAGATGTAAAACAAGGTTAAGTCAAGCTAACGTTATGCTGCATTTTATTCCTAAATTATGATTGCTTTTGTTAATTTTAAATGACATTACAAGCCATAAATTCAGTGGCATATAATTTTTTTTTTCTTTCTTTTTTTTTTTTACTCAGAACAAATACAGGGTGATTCCTTTTTCTATAAATTGTTCTGCCAAAAAAGAAAAAAAAAAAGACTTTGAAGTGCTTGGTTATGGATAAGAGAATTTCGCGATTTACCAGGGACTCCGTAAGATTAAGACGTTGTAAATATCCCCATCAAAGGGTTGGGTTATTTGAGTACATGGAATAACATGCTTTCAGTTTGACTCTACTGAATTTATTAATCATCTGTTGTCTTAATATTGTAGACTGTTCTTTTGTCTTAGCTAATGGGTTTATTTACTGTAAATGGTTTGATTTTTGTGGCTTAAACAAAGCTGGTAATGACATATTGACGACTTGATTCCAGTTGTGCAAGGAAGGTATTGGTGTTATAATTGGAGTTATTTATAATTTCATGTAAATGTGAAATTTCTTTTCTTTTTTCTTTTTTGTTTGTGCGGTCAACTGAACCCTCTGAATAAACAAACCGAATGTCCAGCTGTTTATTTATTCTTGGGTCTAATGTCCGTATGAGTTTATATGAAATGAAAGCGCAATGCCATGATATAAAAAGTGTTGTGGGGTTTTTTGTTTGTTTGTTTGTTTGTTTGTTTTTTTCAAATGTAGTTTTTATTAATCGAAATAAATTTTCAAATAGGGTTTGGCGTCATTTAAAAAAAATTAAAATCCTGTCCTTTCCAAGCCGGAAGATTTAAAGCTTACACAAACCGGAAGTTCAAGAAAAGGAGGCGTATCAAGCCTAATTGTTTATGTGTGATCAGCGTCTGGCCAGTCACACTAAATAGCGGACTTCTCCGTTTATTTTCAGCAGATTTAGGACCGCTTCATTGAATTGTAATGCTCGGAGCAGAGCGATCTACTCTGTCTGAACTAGCGAAGATGACGGCCGCGAGTCAAGCAGAGAGGACTGTGCTGGTGAGAGACTGATTTGTGTTTAATACACCTAGCGTTAAGCTGCTTCACAGACATATGCTAGGTCATTATGATTTGACTATGAACAAGTCATATTCAGATGTAGGTTTCAGGTGCGTCGCGGCTGCGAATGTGTTTATTGCTTTGCCGCGCAGAGCTTGTTGGTGCAGCTTTGCAGAGCAGCTGGTGGGACAAAGTCCAAATTCATCCCAGTGTAAATAGTTCAACAATCGTGACAGTGATTTGTCCTGCCTTATCATCGTTGCTCTGTTCAGTTTATCCATTGATGTTGATGTGCTCCTGAAGTCTGATACTGACTGCTGTTTCTCCCAGCAATGCACCATACTGATCGATTTAATTGTTCAACAGATTTAAAGTAATAGAAATGAAAATGGCTATAATTTACGCACCTTTATGTTGTTGACTTTTGTTTAAAATGACGGCAGCTTCAGGCACCACTGACCTTCACTGGATTGTAAAAAAAAAAATTTGCAATGAAAGGGTGACTGGATTTCAGTCTTATTTTGAGTTACACAGAAGAAAGGAAGCCATACCTTAGTCATGATGTGTGAATACATATATATTTTTTTAGCGAAATATGTATTTACTGTGTGCTTTAGGAAGAGGAATTTAATTGGCTGCTGAAAGAAGAGGTCCATGCAGTGCTAAAACAGCTGCAAGACATTTTGAAGGTATCTCCAGATACTTACATGGCTTACTACAGAATAATTTTGTGTTATTAAACAAAAAAAAAAAGTGCATTAATAAAATGGTATTTGTCTGCTTTCACTAAAGGAGGCATCAAGGCGTTTTTCAATGCCATCACCAGGTCTGGAAGGACAACTGAAACAAGAGAACTTCATTCTGGGCAGCTCAACGTAAGAGCCGTGAAATCAGACGATTCTCTAGTTTGGAAAAGTTTAGATTTAAAGTATACTGTAATGTATGGTTTTTGTTATTACAGTTTTATGGGAACATGTACAGTGCTGAAGATCTGTACAACACGTAAAGAAATAAGTTTAATTTAAAAGATCTTTTTAATTTGCATATGATTTAGGATGGACCAGGTGAAAGGGGTTTTGACACTACAAGGAGAAGCTCTAACTCAGGCTGTGAGTATGTTTCACAACATCATGAAAATAAAGTCGGCTTTCAGCGCGAACGGCACTACTTTGCTTCTGGTACTTCAACTGGACTTTTTCAAATCTATTAAAGACTGTAGGTGCATCCCAAATCATGTACTTGTGTACTATTCTGTGATGTTTTGTAGTATAAATAGTGTGTTCACACTGAAAATTCCAAAAAGGAAAAAGTGCACTTTAAATATCCAGATAATGCACTTAAATAACTGGGGGGAAAAACAATGTTGGACACTCCAGGTTTAATTGCATATTGAAGGGGGAGGGGCTATCAGAATCTGTTCAAAATAACCATATGTATGCGTGTGTGTGTGTGTGTGTGTGTATATATACACACATGCATACATATGGTTATTTTGTCATTCAATAAAATTCATGCACTATGTACTCAATCATGCATGGTGTGTCATTTTGGACACAGCTTATATTTAACAAAACATCTTTGTCAGCCAGTGGAATTGCAACACTTTGCAGTGCGGTTTATCTGAGCTCATTGATTACTTTTGCTGTTATTAGACTTTATATAAAATTTAAAAAAAAAAAAAAATATATATATATATATATATATATATATATATATATATATATATATATATATATATATATATATATATATATATATAATATTATTATTATTTTTTTTTTATTTTCTTTGCAGGATATTAATATTAAAGTCTCTAAAAGCAGTCAAGTCATGCATTTTGCATTCCGCGACGATAAACAATGGAAACTGCAGCAGGTAATGTATGTTTTTTTCTCTCTCTCTCTCTCAATGATCTTTAAAAAACATTAATGAATAAATCAAAACAAGATCTTTAAAATGCCTTATTTCAACATAATCTCTTTTGGGGTGGTTTACAGTATATATTATAAAAATAGCTGTTAAACGCATCTTGGCCCTCCTCAGATTCAGGATGCCCGAAACCATGTGAATCAGACCCTGCAGTTACTAAGCAGCCGTGACGAGAGTTACACCTTCAAAACTGGCGCTGAAGTCAATAAGGTTTGTTTTTCACCATACAATAAGGTTTATATTTCATTAATATTTGGAGTTGATGTCCAGGGGACAGATTCACAAAAATCTTCAAAAAAGAATATAGAAAATTTCAAAAAACAAAAACATACATTCTTTGTACACAAGTACTCTCTTAATAAGTTCTCATGTTTACATTTTAATTTTAAGAAGGCGGCTGTCTTTTTGTGCTGCCTGCAGGTTATATTCTCATTACTGTCTGCACTCAGATTCACACTTTTTTTTATTTTTTTTTATGTGCCGTCATTTTTAAAGGGCACATCTCAAGATGTTGTGCTCCATCTTTCTTGTGTCCTGTACTTGTGTGTGTTTGTGTGTGTGTGCTGCTAGTGTGAATGTGCTAAATGCTACTTAAAATTGATGTAACTTAAAATGAAATAAAAATAAAAAATAATAATAAATAAGTAAAATAAAAAAACAAGGTCCATACATGACTGTAAAGTCCAACAAAAAGTTACGTTTGTAGGGGAATTTACAGTAAAGACCCTTGGACCAGGTGTGTTGAATGAAGGCCAGAAGTCAAGAGATTCAATCAAAAATGAAGAAAATTTACTGAAGAAGATAGTGTGCAGTTTCATCAGCAGAAGTCAGCTTCAAGACTCACAATCGAGTTCATAGGCTGCTCTGCGTACATGTTCTAGACACCAATAGTTATACTCTAACAGAGGTCACGAATTACATCAATACATAAGCAAGATTCTGGTTGGTAGATAAACTTAGAAAATCTCCACACATGGACGTAAAACTTGAAGCATATCTTGTAGTGATTATATTTGATGACAATTGATCAGCATTCAGACGCAGTAGGTCTCTCCAGAGACGTATATCTGTTACCCTGGACATCAGGGTGACGGCAAATGATGATTTCCTCCGAGAGGTCTCTCTCTGCATCTAGCTGCAAAGATAGACATTCACACACATACGCAGAGAACACTTATCAACTTCAAGGTTGCGGGGCTCTGCCCTGAATATTATCAAATATGGTTAACCCCACACACACATACATACACACACACACACACATACACACAATGAGATCAGCTTCTTCGAGAGTAAAATGGATGTGAAAATGCATGTGAGTTAAAAAGGCAGACAAAAGCCATATTCAACTTATTTTCTAACATGCATAAATGTAACTTATTAATATAATTAACATTTTTTTTTGTTAGGGCCATTGTATATCTGCAATCCATTCCTTCACCTTAACTATAAAAGGTTACTTAGAATGATTTCTAAGAATATTCTTTTCAGTAATCCAAATTCTTCAAGTTTTCTCTAGAAATGTTTGATGTTTGGCCCCTGGTTTTCTTCAGGTGTACTTCTGTGGCTCATATGTGCAGAATTGAACCCTCCCATGAGTATATTTGAAGGTGTTGTGCGCTGCAGGTTACTCAGGAATAGGACCACTCTTTCCTTACAGTCAACATTTTCACTGGAACTGTATGTGAAGTGAGATTGCACTCCGTGACACAATTCGTGTTTCAGCTTATGGATGCAGTAATGCTTCAGTTGACCCGAGCCAGAAACAGACTGACGACGCCGGCCAGCATGACGCTTCCTGAGCTCGCAGCCAGTGGCTTAATGGTTAGTAGTGGATCATCACTTGATCTTAATGTGGATTCTCCATGTGGTCTTGTGAAATTATTTTTCTTGTTCTTTCTAGAAAATGTTCACGCCTCCAATGCCTGGTGATGTGATGGTGAACTTCTATATCAATCTCAGTAAACTGTGTTTGACAGTGTATCAACTACATGTACTGCAGCCTAACACTACTAAGGTATCAAACCATCGGCACTAAAAAAAAATAAAACGACTAGTTTTTTACAGTTATTCTTAACAAGAACGTGTTTTAAAATGCACAATCTTTTTTTATTTCTGTTAGAACTTCAAATCAGCAGGAAGTTCAGTGCTGCATAATCCAGGAGCAATGTTGTAAGTGCTCATCATGTTTCCTGTTTTCATGCTGCAACACCAGCAGTCAGTCTCAAACAGTTTCATAATGGGTTTTTTTTTTTTTTCTTTTTCTTTTTTCTCAAGTGAATACAGCAATACCAAGTTTGAGGTGAGCCACGTCCATAAGGTGGAGTGTGTGGTGCCGTGGCTGAATGACACACTGGTGTTTTTCACCATTTCCCTGCAGCTCTGTCAGCAGCTCAAAGATAAGGTGGGTGTGGCCTGTTGATATGGTAACGATCTTCATCTCACCTGCACACTTGCTGTCATAATTTAAGAACAATGCATGGTAACAGAACAATGTCAGAGGGTTATCAGAACTATTGAGTTTTGAATTAGTGCTGCATTAATTGTTGATTAATTACTTGATATTGTAATGCCTAAATTTGTTTTTTGATTAATAGAATTACTACGATCATTCTTAATTACTGACAATGATTTTCAAAGCTTTAAGCCTTCAAATGTTTTTTTTTTTTTAATAAGTTTTTAAAAGTCACTTATGTTCACCAAGGCTACATTTATTTGATCAATAATACAGTAAACACAATATTGTGAAATAATAATATTGCAATTTAAAGTAGTTGTTTTTTTATTTTAATATATTTTTAAATGTAATTTAGTCCTGTGACGGAAAAGCTGAATTTTCAGCAGCCATAACTCCAGAAACTCCAGTCTTCAGAAATCATTCTAATATGTAATATGTTAAGTTGCTGGGGTATATTTGTAGCGATAGCCAAAAATACATTGTATGGGTCAAAATTGTCAATTTTTCTTTTATGCCAAAAATCATTAGGACATTAAGTAAAGATCATGTTCCACGAAGATATTTTGTAAATTTCTTATCATAAATGTATCAAAACCTAACTTAATTTTTGATTAGTAATATGCATAGCGAAGAACTTCATTTAGACAATTTTAAAGGTGTGTTTTTTTTTTTTGGCACCCTCAGATTCCAGATTTTCAAATAGTTGTATATATTGTCCGATCCTAACAAACCATACATCAATAGAAAGCTTATTCATTCAGCTTTCAGATGATGTATAAATCTCAATTTCGAAAAATTGACACTTAAGACTGGTTTTGTCGTCCAGGGTCACACATGCTGATTTGCTGCTTAAGAAACATTTTCTTATTATCAATGTTGAAAACATTGTCCTTTAATATTTTTAATGGAAACTGTGAATGGATTTTTTTTTTTTTTTTTTTTTTTATGAATATAATGTTTAAAAGAACAGAATTGATTTGAAATACCATTTTTAAACCTAATTCTCTATTTTACCTTTTTAATCAATGCAATGCATCCTTGCTGAATAGGAGTACTTTTTTTTTTTTTTTTTTTTTTTTTTTTTAATAAAATGTAAAAATAAAAACTTATGAAACCCAAACATTGAACTGTACTGTAAAATGTGGATCAGACCAGGTAAAATTCACCAGTTGTTGTTAATGATTGTCCTGTAGACTAATTCAGATATCTGTGTGATGCAATGTGTCATTGCCTAATAGATGATCATTTCACATGTTCATTTCTTTGTTTATTTGCAGATTTCTGTCTTCTCTAGTTTCTGGAACTACAGACCCTTTTAAGCTATATCTGATCAAAACCCTACAGTCAGTGATAATAAATATGATAAAATTTATTATGCTCTAGGATGCACTAGGAACAAAGAATTCCATGAACAAGCTCCCTGAAGTAATCTGTGACTTTACTATATGACCATGTATTCATTTTGTGTGCTTTATTGTTCAGTATGTGTCCTGCAGCAGAAGTAGAGTGCGCTGTGTATGTAGTAAACAAACTGAATTCATTCATTTGAAACAACAGGCTCAGATGAAGGTATTCAGTGACCTGTTTTTGTGCTTATGCAGTATTTGTCACTGTCAGTTTTGACTTTGTCAGTAATCTTGCCGATGTTGAAGATAACCTCATCTAATATGTGTTTACGCTTTAGGAAGGAAATGCTTCTAAATACACAATGCTTACGTTCTTGTGTCACAGAAACTGTGAAATATTCTAGTTGATTTGTTGAGAGACCTCTTCAAACTCATTTTACCAGTGTTTTTGCCTTTTAGTCCCGGGGGGTTGTAACACTTGAACATTATCTGATGCCAGGGACTATCATCAATGCAGAAAAGTACAAGCATTGAGACATTATCATATGCTTATGAATGTGCATAAATGACCAATAGTGTATTTGCCATTGTGACTCAACTGTGGTATGACTATATTGACACTAAATGACAGATAACAGTGAACAGGTCAGGGCTTCGCATTCCATTATTTGATTAAAATTCCACACATTCCGGAGGATGGCTGATTAGGGAGCAGAGTTCAGCATTCCGTGATGAAAAAAGGACTATTATTATGTCAAGCGATAGTTCAGATGCTGTTCAGGGTTTGTGATCATTACAGAAAGCTTCCTCTGTGCTGATAGTTCATTTACTTTGTCAGCCTTGTTTATTTATTGCAAAAATGTATTTATTTCATGTTAAATGCACTTAATTTGTGTCCTTGATTTCTTGCATGTTAATTTGAATATTGATTCACATTTAAGGAAAAGCTATTTTCATGTATATTTCATGCTTAATATGGAATATTTTGTGCAATAAACATACTATCAACATTATGAACTTTGCTTTGCTCTTCTCCCATTTCTCAATTTTCTTTACACTGAATAAATTATCCAGTGCTTATGTCTAAATAAAATATATAGGCAAAGGTACATTTTATTTGCTATATGCGGTTCATTTAAAGGTATGCACTTTATTTTGTTTACAAAGTCTAAAATGTATACAAACATAAGTTAAACAAACATTGACACTCATTTTTCCAAGGTAGAGTTTTCACAAGTAAAGCATTGCTTATCTGTTTGCAAGTCTCTTTTGCATTTAAACTTTTTTTTTTTTTTTTTTTTTTTTTGTAGGTTGTGTAGGTTCTGTATTATATTCATTTCAGATGTAAAAGTCAAGCTTTAGAAAGAAATCCACTAAAAACCAATCTTGGACAAGGCTGGTTGAAGAAGAGATTGTAGGTTAAGTTGCATCTGGGAAGACTAGTTTTAACAGCCAGGTTCCAGATTAACCATAATGTTCAAAGAACAACTAAAAACAAGTCCATTTCAACAGAAGCCATTTGTTAATGGCCTGCACTGGTTCCATCCAGGAAAATTTGCTATAAAGTGTTTAAATAACCAATGTCTTCAAAACTGGTGAGCAAGCTTGTATATAAAATCTCTGATGAAGTGAATCTGGTATCTACAATGTAACTTAAATCATGTGATTTCCTGGGTAAATATTAACAGCATTTTTACCCAGTAGGGAAAGGTTTTTGCTTTTATCATCCCTATAAGGAAGTATCTACCTAAAATATCTTTCTCCTTCCTCCATTATTTTACTTGATCACATATAAATAATGATTAGATGCCATAACAGATAGAAAAAAGAAAATAGATGTAGATGCCTGTTGTTTCTGGAAGATCACGGCTCCATTCCCATATTGTCGATGCCCACCTTCTGTCTTCTTGGCTGTAACGTGGAAACACTTGCTGTCACCACAAATGTCACGACAGTTATATTGTTTCATGAATCTATTGAGAGGTTATCTGTGAGATTACACCAGTAGCAGTCTGACCTTCTCATCGCAGCAGCAGCAGCAACAGCAGCGGATGAGAACCAAGATAACCAGCAACAGGACCATGCCTATGGACATTTAACATCGTCTTGATGATTCTTAATTACTTATCTGCATTTCTTATTTTTGCATAATTCGGTCTTACCTATAAAGATGAAGAAAACTGCAAACGAGGCAATGTCCCAGTCCGACTGAAACATCTTCTTTGACTGTAGTCTTGAGACCACATCATTGAACTGGTTCTCAAAATCCTGTTGAATGTTTTTATCCATGACTTCAGTACGATTCCTGAATGGAGGGAATTTTATTAATTAACGAATATTTTTAAAAGAGGAACTATGAAAAATAAAAGCCTGATGCCCTAAACGAATCCAACCTGTTCAACATACAAATGTACTCAAATGACTTCCTGAATAAACAGGAAGTTTTTCTTTCTAGTTTTCGACGAAAATAACTTAAATAAACCACCACGACAATCTTAAGGTATAAACTATATTATAAACTTCAGAAAAATGTATTGTGCATTAAGAAACTTGATATTATAGGGGGAAAAAATGGCGTACTTCAAAGAAAATCAAAGAACTCCATCCTTATGTAGAGTAATCGTACATAAACACACAATATTTTAATAATCTGCCTAAATTGGCTTATTTTCTATTTCACAAACTGTCCTAATGTATCTTTCAGAGGAATTATCGATCACTCACCTGTTGTTTTCGTTTGTGGTATTTCCGGTTACTGCGTACACACCTGTTGCTGTGGCGCTCTCGAGCAGACTGTTCAGCCGCGCAGATAGTTTTGCGGAAGTGCGATGATTGCACAAAACTACAGGAATCTAACGTTAGTCATAAAGTGCTGGTCCTTATGTGGTGTTGACAAAATATTAACCACAGAGTATACACCATTCCCTACTCAATATTAAATCAGCTGACAGATAGTCCAGGTGGTATGTGAAAATAATGTTCACTTTTTCATAAAAGCATGAAACTTGGTACACTTGTATACATTTTCAGAAATGGAGCCATCGCAAAAACACCTCGTGGTTGCCATGGCGACCATTTTATTTTCCATAACCAAATTATGTATTTTGTGTCATATCCTCTGACCCAAATATGATAACACAGAAAAGGTGATGTCTACCCCTATCCTGATGGCCAAGGTATCACAGTATCTGAGCATCACAGTATCACGGCATTTACAAAAGTCCATATTATTTCTATTAATTTTTCCTTTCTTTGATAATTAACTAATATTTTATTCAATAATACATTAAAAGAGTGTTTTCAAGGCGGGTACATGCAGGTGAACCACTAATATTTGATGTAATGGGTGGAATAATATGTATGTGTAGGGTGTGGTGCGAGTGCGGGCCGGACAATGACAAGCACAGTCAGGTTGTGGGTCCAATAACCAAGACTATTTCGACTCAGTACACGCTGAGCAATATAGCCAATCCCGCTGCCACTGATTGACAGCTCACCATTAACTCTTCACCTGAACAGTTTATGCTTTTGTATATGGTATCGTTGTAATCAAAACATAGGGGTAGACCTCACCTTTTCTGTGTTATCATATTTGGTTCAGGAGATATGACACAAAATACATAATTTGGTTATGGCAGAAAGTAAAATGGTCGCCATGGCAACCACAAGGTGTTTTTGCAATGGCTCCATTTCTGAAAATGTTCAGGACCAGAACCTGTACAATTGTACCAAGATTCATGCTTTTATGAAAAAGTGAACATATCACCTCAAATTTTGCACATATCACCTGGACTAAGGTGTAATATGCGGTCTGTATTCCATTCAATAAATAATTTCTTTAGATTTGCGATGTATTCAATGTTCTTTATTCAGATTCAGGTAACAGGTATGGTAAACATAAACAGAATTTAAAAATATGTGACCCTGGACCACAAAACCAGTCATAAGGGACAATATTTTGAAATTGAGATTTATACATCATCTGAAAGCTGAATAAATAAGATTTGTATTGATGTATGTTTGACAATATTTGGCTGAGATACTATTTGAATATCTGGAATCTGAGGGTGCAAAAAAAAAAAAAAGATCTAAATATTGAGAAAATTGCCTTTAAAGTTGTCCAAATGAAGTTCTTAGCAATGCAATTACTAATTAAAAATTAAGTTTTGATATGTTTATGGTAGGAATTACAAAATATCTTCATGGAACATGATCTTTACTTAATATCCTAATGATTTTTGGCATAAAAGAAAAATTTATAATTTTGAACAATACAGTGTATTTTTGGCTATTGCTACAAATATACCTCAGCAACTTAAGACTGGTTTTGTGCTCCAGGGTCACAATTAACAACAACAACAAAATAATAATAGTATTAAAAGGAGAAGTGGAGTGTCAGTAATAAGACAATAGAAAGATAATAAGAAAGAAAGAAAGAAAGAAAGAAAGAAAGAAAGAAAGAAAGAAAGAAAGAAAGAAAGAAAGACTATTGTGATGGAGGGTCTAGTACCAATCTTCCACTAAAGGGGTCGCTGTCTCACTTTAGTCAATATGTGAGGAATGACCTCTGACCCTTTGTTTACGTGGAAGGAGAGCTGTTCGTGCTTCCGGGTTTTAGTTCTGCAGTTATCTGCTCAGTTTTAAAGAGATGGCTACGGTACCGGCCCAGTCTCTCCGGGTCTCAGAGATCAAAGACCCCACTCTTTTATTTGAACGGTACAGTACGGAGGAGATCCGCGCTGTCGAGAGGAAAGTGCGCGGAGAGATCGAGCAGAAGAAGGAGGAACTTCGACAGATGGTCGGTGAACGTTACCGGGATTTGATCGACGCCGCTGACACGATCGGTGAGATGAGACAGTGCTCGGAGAGTGTCGTTCAGTCCATCCAGGACATGTACCGGTACTGCCACAAACTGAAACAGGCGAAACACGCCCCTCAGTCCAGCGGCAAAGCTGAGGTAAAGCTCTTGTGTTGCTCTCGTTCTGGAGTACTGGGACAAAACAACCTGTCAAAAATGAAAATAATAAAGTTTATGTATATTTTATTCTGACTTAATTTATTCAGTGTGGTCAGAGATTCTCGGTTGCAAGAGTGCAACTTGTTTCTTCAGCTCTGTCTGTCTATCTATCTATCTATCTATCTATCTGCCTGTCTATCTGTCTGTCTGTCTATCTCAAACGTATAAGGTGCAGTATCACAATTTATGTATTTGATAAATGCAGTGGTGCCCAAACTTATTAGAACTCTAGTATTTTCAGCAGCTGAAAATGGTTTTAAGTCAGTTAAGTCATAAATTTTCTTTATCATTTAAGTTCTATTAAATTAAATCCTTCTATTAACTAAATGACCATCCTTTGCGTTTAAAGCAACTTTTGCCCTCGGTGCACTTGCGCATATAGTTTTTCAGGGAGCTTTGCAGGTAGGTTTCCACAGTTGTTCTGGATTTAGTCTCAGTTTGTTCTGTTTCTTCATGTTACTCCAGACAGACGGATGATGATCAGATCTCTGTGTGGAGCACTGGCTGTTGTCAAACAAAAATCTCTGGATTATTATTACAATTAATGGCAAAATGAATGTTTGGAAATGTAAACTGATATTTACTACTGACTCACTACAGCAAAAGATGTTAACTGAGTGAACACCATTTTTAGCTGCTGAAAATACTAGTGTTCGAATAATTTTGGCCACCACTGAATATTTATGTATGCATATATAGGTTTTTATATTGTGTATATATTGTTGTCAGTGCCTCCAGGCTTTATTGGTAACCAGTTTCTATCATTATACAATAAATCCCAAAATTGTTAGATATTCATGAGATTGATATTCACGTGTTGGGAACGTGTTTTGTTCCTGGCAGGGTCAGAAACAGTCGCAGGAGAAATTCTACACAATGGCGTCACAGATAAAGCTCCTTCTGGAGATCCCTGAGCGTGTGTGGAGCGCGATGGAGTCCTCTCAGTACCTGCAGGCCACACAGCTCTACCTGCTGTGCTGTCACCTTCACAGCCAGCTACACTTGGAGGGAGGAGGGCATCAGTACAGCCCCGTCCTCTCTCACTTCCCCATCCTGGTGCGCCAGGTAGCAGCTGCTGGTCATTTCAGGTACATTATGAAATTACACACAACAATGAAAACCGAAAATGACAAGTCTGTCACCAGTTACTCACCCTCAGGTTATTCCAAGCCCATAAGACTTTGGTTCATCTTCAAAACATGCATGAAGATTCATAAGATTTGTTTTTTAGTCCCTTAATAACCTTTTTGGATCTTTGATCACCTGGACCTTTAATGGAGGGACAGAAACCTCTCAGATTTCATTAACAATATCTTAATTTGTTTTTCAAAGATTAACCAATGTCTTTAAGGTTTGGAATGACATGAGAATGAGTAAATTATGACAGAATTGTTATTATTGGCTGTGCTACCACTTTTAAAGGCTTTGGTTCAGTTTTTTTCTCTTACTAAAAGCTATTTGTCTTTATCTGTAGGTCTACCATCTTATTGGAGAGTAAGTCTGTGCTGCGCGGCCGAGCGGTGTCTGATCAAGCGATCGCTGAAGCGCTGGTCTCCACTATGCTCCTGGAAGACAGCTCCCCTCGCCAGGCGCTTGCTGATTTCCTGCTGGCTAGGAAAGCTTCCATTCAACAACTGCTCAATCAGCCCCAGCATGGTGAAGAACTTTAATAATACGAATAACCTTTTAGCTTATGAATAATTAAAGCTTTACTCTTATTTGTTCTTAGTTTATTTATTGAGATGTGATGCTGTCCCTCTGTTAGGTGCTGGTGTTAAAGCACAGGTTTGTTCTTTGGTGGAGCTGCTGGTCACCACTCTGTACCAGGCCTATGCTGTGTTTTACGTGCCCCCGGAGGGCCAAGTGTCCGATACCGGTTTGGGATGTGGCCTGCTTTTCACTACCTTGGAGAATGTGACCTCCAACACATCTGGTGAGATATCGATTTTTCATTCACGTTGTGATGTTCAGACATTGGTGTAAGGGGTCACCACGGTTGAAAATTAAAGCTTGGGGCAAAAAATGCCCCCAAATTCAAGATACACGTTTCTGGCCAGTGCAATAAATGCAATGGCCAATCACAGGTGTTTAGATTAGTCACCGCTGAAAAGGACGGTTTTGTTCAGTGCTCATGCTGCTCACTGAATGAACTCTGCACTCTCGCATATTCTCTCATCGTAAACATCAGAATATAGGCCTGATGTAATAGATTAATTTTGCAGTGTAGACAGCCTCAGTGATTTTTCAGCTTGAATTTAGAAAAATGACCCCGTTCAAAAGTTTGCATACACTTGATTCTTAATACTGTGTTGTTACCTGGATGATCCACAGCTGTGTGTTTTTGTTTAGTGATAGTTGTTCATGAGTCCCTTGTTTGTCCTGAACAGTTAAATTGCCTGCTGTTCACAAGTCCCTCGGTTGTCCTCAGTGTGAAAAAAATGGAAAAGCTCTCAAAATCATACAGTTGTTGTTGGAAAGGATTCAAATACACAAAATGCTGGAAAACCAAAGAATTTGTGGGATTTTTCTGAAGAACAGCAGGCAGTTTATCTGTTCAGGACAAACAAGGGACTCATGAACAACTATCACTAAACAAACAAACACAGCTGTGGATCATTCACAACACAGTATTAAGAAACAAGTTTTAACTAACTTGCCTAAAAACAAAGATGTGATTTTCTGTGAAATCCAGGGAAAGAGAAGAAAGTTCTGGACAAGGAGATGAGCACAGGAAGCTGGTTTAAATACCTTCCCCCTTCAGTGATGAACTTCCAGCCTGCGCTTCGGACACTAGCACAGCCTATACAGAGGGAGCAGCTCAGAGACACGCTACAGCAGTGGATTGATACGTATGTCCCTCCTACAAACGTTAATTAACATTACTCGGGATTTGTTTTAAACCCTCATTTGTCTTATAATAGCTGTAAGGAGGATATCCGCAGCGGAGTCAGCAGCCTTCTGGTCTGTGTGAAGAGTCTGAAGGGTCTGGCTGCGATTCGGGATGCAGTGTGGGAACTGCTCAGCAGCGAGTCCATCAGTCAGCACTGGAGTACTGTGTGTCAGTCCCTCCTCGAGCGACCTCTGGCCTTGTGGGATGACCTTTTGCAGCAGCTCTTCCTGCAGCGACTTCAGGTACTCGTAACAAATTTGACTAGTTTAACTAGTCTGACAAGTGTGTTAGCACTGTTCACAACTGCTATTATCATACACTTGTGATCCCTTCACAAGTATTCAGGCAAGACAGATTGCTATTCTCACCTGGATGTAATATGTGGTTTAAACGCATCTCTTTTGACCACCTGTAATTAGGGTATGGTATCTGACTATATACATAATTCACCATGTAAGGGTGGTACTGCTTGTTAATAAAGCAAAAAAAAAAAATATATATATATATATATATAAGTTGGAACACTGTTGTTCTGATTATTAGAATATTATTTCGATAATTCATAAATGTGTTATTGATTTATCATTTTGTGCATTTTTTTAGGCAATTGAATGAAAACACTAGTCTTGTTTACCCTTGATCTCTCTCTAGGCGATCACTCAGGAGGGCACAGAAGGGATCTCCAGCAGCTCCAGACAGCTCTTGTCTTCAGCTCTGAGGGATCTCCACGGCCAAGCCACAGCTGGGAGCTTCAGCCGCGGGGGGCAGTACGAGAGTGACGTTGCAGCTTTCCTGTGGTCCGAGTCTCAAGGTGACCTACTCAGCGACACAGCCTGGGTGAGTGTAGCCCAGCGCAGCCCGCAGCAGAAGAGCGGTCTGTCCATGAAGACCCAGGCCCTCACCCCCTGCGTTCAGACCTTCTGCTCTTCCCTGGACTCCAAGCTCAAAGCCAAATTAGATGATCTGCAGCACTACTTGCCCTCTGAAAAAAATGGCAAGGAGCTTTCAGAGACGGTCCCAGTCACCACTAACTCCCCTATTAACCGCTTTATGGATGCTGGAGCGGTGGAGGACACTCTTAGAGAGCACTGCTTGGCATGTGTCAGGGACATCCTTTCCAACGTGCGTGCCGAACTCGCTAACGCCCAGGCTAAGACCAACAGCCCCAGCCAGTTAAGTTCAGTGCTCTTTATGGCCAGACTATGTCAGTCAATGGGGGAATTGTGTCCTAGTCTGAAACAGTGCATTCTGGGGAAGCAGGGCAGCTTGGATCCCGTGAGCAGAGGCACTCCAAGACAAGGCAAGAAGTTAGGCAAAGGCAACACAGCCAAGGCAGCGGATGTCAGCCCAGCTCAGTCTAAGTGGAGATGTCTAAAAGAGGAACTTCTGTCCTGCAGCATGGAGGCCTATGGTATCTGGAGCTCCGCACTCACCAGGGTAAGGTGATGAACGCACTGTTTGTTTAAGAGCTGGAGGTGTTAACAATGCATTCTGAGAACAGGAAATCACCAGCGTGGATGTTTTTATGCAGAGAACACATATTAGGGTAGCTTTTTAAGGCTTATATTCTGCAGTAAAATTAAAATAAATAAAAATACATTTCAGGCACTTGTTGGCAGCTTTGCTATGACTCTTCACGGTGGAACCGCTGGATCCATCCTGAGTACCGCGACAAACTGGGAAGAGCTTGAAATACAGGAAGAGACAGAGTCAGGAAACAATATAATGTCCAAAATACGCCTCCCTGTGCAGGTAACAGCTACATTTATTGTTTTATTATTATTATTAAAGTTAATATATTAATTTATATTAAATATTATTAGTATATTAAATGTTAATGAGACCTAATGTGGGCCACTTAATTAATTATACCTTATTGCATATTGTGTTTCAATTTTTTTGAAACTCTCAAATGTGATGATACACTTTTAAGGGACCACCTTCCTTAAAAAATAAAGTCAGTTATGTATTTTCTTTATAATGACCCATTTAACAGAAGATAAACAAATATGCTACATCACCTTTCAGAAGTTTGGAGTCAGTAAGATTTTTTAAATGTTTTTGAAAGTAGTCTCTTATGCTCACCAAGGCTGTATTTATTTAATCAAAAATACAATAAAAACAGTAATATTGTAAGCCCAGAAATGTAGTAAGAACATCATTAAAATAGTCCATGGACATCAGTGCTTCAACTGTAATGTTATGAAGCTACGAGAATACCTTTTGTGCACAAAGAAAACAAAAATAATGACTTTATTCAACAATTTCTTCTCTATTTTTGGGTGAGCTATCCCTTTAAAGTAAGTAAAAATCTCCCTAGCACCCCCTTGTGGCCACGTGCTTTGAAACCCCTTGCAAAGTGTTTTATTGAACTGAAAGAATGGTGCTATATAAACTGTAGAATAATCATTTGATTTCTTTCTCTCTCTACAGCCATCATGGTATGTTCAGTCGTTACTCTTCCATCTGTGCCTTGAGGTCAATAGGGTCGGAGGTCACGCGTTACCAAAGGTCACTCTCCTGGACCTCTTGCGGGGTTGTCTAGATCAGGTGGTGAGTGAGTATGAAAAACTCACTCAGAAAACACAGAGCAAGGTGAGACAATCAAATGGTTTTTTTTTTTTGAATCCATTCCTGCCTTGTCACTATAATAATGGAATAATTCTAGAAAACCAATTTTCGTTTGCCTCCTGTCCTTCTTTCCTCTTTCTCTAGGATGCAGCCCTCCCCATGACCCAGAACAGAGCTTTGCAGCTGCTGTTTGACCTTCGCTATCTCAGTGCCACTCTAGGGTCCCGCCTTGAAGAGGGCAGGAGTTCCCGCTCTCAGCAAGACCCAAGGTAACCTGTTCATAAGCTAAGGATGAGCCCTCAGTCCTCAGTAGGAAGTAACAGCAATTATTGGTCATGAAAACACAATCATAGCGTGACTTGACCTTCCAACTTCAAAACAAAGCACAACCAATTACACCAAGAATAGCTCTTTCCTAAGAAGCAGATCTTTTACACTTTTCCTTAAATTCTTGCTGTTTGTTAAAGGATCCAGCAGGTCTGTGACTCGCTGGAAAGTCACATTGATCCGTTTGACCTGGATGTTTTCACTCCACATCTGAACAGTAACCTGAACCGACTCTCACAAAGGACCTCTGTAAGCACAGCCAATTTCTCTCCTACGAACCCTGTTTTAAACATCCTGCTGTTTAATTGGCACGTCCAATTTGCTTATTCTCATGTGATTTAGATTGGCATGGTGATTGCTGCCTTTAACAGCATTTTATCCTGTGGGCAATTCTGTGCAACCTAATGTTGATTGAGTCTCATGTTCTTTCTAGGTGCTTTTAGGATTGTTGACTGGCACGGAGAAGCAGTTTACCTCTAGGACCAACAATATCAACTCTCAGGAACCATACAACATCCTTCCTTTGGCAAGCAGCCAGATCCGGTCAGTTTAAAGCTCTTATCTTACCCTTCACACTGTTTAACTCATTGTTATGTATTTATAGCTAGTTTATTGCTGTCATGCTGTGTGTTTCATTGTTGTACAAGACAATAAAAATATATTTATTTAGAAACATCATAAACTCTTAATCGCACATTTTACTGAGACTAATTTTATGTTAAATTTAAAATGTAAAATAAAATTATACAAATATATCTTGTAAAATAAATATTTTCTAAATGCATTCATTTCATTCATTTATATTTTAGTCATTATATTATGATTATGTTTAATGTTATTTATAAATATATATTTTCTTTTTCTCCTCAAGGTTTGGTTTGCTGCCACTGAGTATGACAAACTCTCGGAAGACTAATTTAGCCACACATGGAGCAGATATCACTAGACCACTGGTAGGTTGCTTAAGCATTTGATGTGTACAATACTCAGAAGTAAACCATTGAGCCTCTGTAATAGTAAACCATTGAAATCATTATAATATTTATTAAAAAGAAAAAAAACGAGTTCAGTTGGTGTTTTATGTTCTCATGGCTTTGCAAATGAGTCACTTTCTACCAATGCTCCCAGTTTTTCATGGCCTAGCAGAAGATCTACTGGATCTCAAGGCGATAGGTGATGTGATACTGTGGTGCTGTTTCATTTTTTGCAGTGAGCTTGCAGTGAATAGTTTTGCACTTTAATCACTTTGGCCGCATCAGCTGATATGCTTTGTGAATGCAACACATGGCATAGCAGCACTCAAATGCAGCTAATACATTATGAATATTGAGCAATTTTAGCATCATCAATCACAACAGTTCATCTTGAGCTTAATACTTCTGTATTATAAGCAAACGAGCATCATATAGTTACAGATTTCTCCACTGGCCCTTAAAACTGCTAAAATGTTTGCTTGTGTTGACACTTTTTGGCTCTTGCTGTGTGGAAAAACTATTTAAAGCTCTGCGGCTCAAGATTGTGAAATGCAAATCAGTTTTTAAGGCAGTTTACATGAGTGTTTAATTCTGTTTTATTTTTTCTATTTTAGGTGGCTCCCTCCTCTGCTTCTGCTCCACAGGACAGTTTCCGCCCAGGAAATCTCTTCAGGCAATTAGCCAATCAAGAAGAGGAATCCGCTGCCCCTTCTCTCTTTAAATTAGGCTGGCTTTCTGGCATGGCCAAATAAACTTTTATTAAATAGTTGGTCTTTTTTTAACCGCATACAACACTATGTAAAATAATATTTAAAATACATTTTGAAATGTTAAAACTGTGTCCAGTATTGCCTATTCTCACAAAATCACACAATATAAAGAGAAATTGCAAATTAATAAAAGGGAAAGATTAAATGAAAATTACATCTTTGTATTTATCAAGCACATTAGCTATGATTTTGTGGCATTTTAATTATTTTATTCTAATTAAAATTGTAATTGAGTGAATCAGAAACACAATTTAGTTCTATTTTTTTCTTTGGAAATTACATTTTGGTGTAAATGTATATTTTATCACGATATGCTCATTAGTAACCCTAATTATAAGTTTGATTGTGTATATTCCATTTAAATTTTTTTTGTATCTGAGAAATAATTAAAGGGGCTATTTTTTACTATTTAAGTAAAGAATAGAAATTTGAATAAAATGGCTTTTTGGCTGTAGATTTGAAAAGATTTTCAAAGAAGCTTCTTCAACACTGCAGGCAATATTTCAAACATACAGCACTGAACCAATAAACATGCTGTCTTTATTGTTTTACCGAAGCTATACAGGTATCCACCATGACTACTGCACACATACAAAACATCTTTACACTATAATGGGAAACTGCTATAGAGGTAAACAGATTGAAAGAAACTCAGTCTTTTTTACTAGATGAACAGAATCACTGCATGGAACTAGCTGTTCAGGAGTCATATGCACATAGTTTAACTCTTATTTATGTATATTTGGTATCAATTATATGTACAGCAAATTTCATGGAAGAATTAAACTTAGAGTCTCTAAGTTTAGCTCTATTATATGAGACCTTGTAATGGATCTGTACATGTAGAGCACCCAAGAGTCATTAAGCTTTGTATGGGTCTCTTTTTATTAGTCAGATTGTTAGGTAAAACATTTCCAGCATGTATTTCTGTCTCCGTCTTTCTATTTGCGATCTAGTTTGCTGGCCATCAGTTTTTTTATGTCTATGGGTCCAGCTGCGGCTGCTGCTTTTGCTTTCTCTTCCTGCTCCTTCTCCCAGGTGATGATGGGGCTGATGCTCGGTCTGCGGTTCCTCATGTTTTGCTGCAGCTGGGCCTCACTGAGGGGGGAGAACAAGCCTTTTTATAGCAAAATAACGTTGGTTTGGTGACACGTCTTTTATATTTCTGAAATTACTGGTGTAGAAATTGCAACAAAGACACTCGGTAACAATGCATTAAACAAGAAATGTTGAAGTAGAAAAATGAAAATAGTATTTTCTTGTAAGGCATGTCTAATGTACATACTCCAATCTTTTTTTTTTATTATTTACAATTTGAAATTTTACATTGTACAAGAGAGGATGAATTATTGGTCAGCATGCATATACAAAAAATTGACTTACGAGAAATTGTGTGGTTCTGGTGAAATGGCTTTTTTCTGTATTTCCTTGTATACTGGTGACTTCAGGTAGCGATAAAAGGTATCCTAAATAGGAAATATAGAGTTAAGAAATTAGAAATGTCTGGTGTGCATCCTTATTAACCCCCCCCCCAAAAAAAAAACAAAAGAAAAAAAAAAAAAACACCCACACACACACATGGCAGAGCTCAAATTACTAAGCATACAGATTGCAGGTGATTAGACACAACAACAGAGGCGGCGATACGATCATACCTTTTTCATCAGCATGAAGATGTGGGTCTGGGCACCGTCCAGTACGTATCGGTGAGGATGTTCCAGTCCCTTTACTGTTATACCCATTGTCCTGCCATCAATGTTGATCCACCGTGGTGCTCCTGGGGCCAAAAAGGTTCTACAAAAATAAAAAAGTCAAAATGAGATGCTGAGAAATGGAGGCCTGACATGCAAAATTCACGTAAAACTACTTTGTGCACAAATAATGTGCATCTCACTTGAAAATGTGTTCTGCTTTCTCTGACATAGAAGCTCCTGTGCCCCATTTCAACTCCTCAGCGGCTTCCCAGAAAGCTAGATTCTCACCTGCAGTGAAAAAAAATTGTCTAAAAATGAAAATTCTGTTATTTACTCACCCTCATTTTGTTTCACAACCATATGACTTATAATCAAATATAATGAAAGCACAGTTGAGGTCAAAAGTTTACATACTCTTTCAGAATCTGCAAAAAGTTAATTATTTTACCAAAATAAGAGGGACCATACAAAATGCATGTTATTGTTTATTTAGTACTGACCTGAATAAGATATTTCACATATAAGATGTTTACATATAGTCCACAAGAGAAAATAATAGTTGAATTTATAAAAATGACCCCGTTCAAAAGTTTACATGCCCTTGTTTCTTAATACTGTGTTGTTACCTGAATGGTCCACAGCTGTGGGTTTTTTTGTTTAGTAATATTTGTTCACGAGTCCCCCTGTTCTTCAGAAAAATCCTTCAGGTCCCACAAATTATTTTTGTTTTGGTTTTGCAGCGTTTCGCGTATTTACTGAGGGCAACTGAGGGAGTCATATGCAAATATTACAGAAGGTTCAAACACTCACTGATTCTACAGAACAACTATCACTAAACAAAAAACACAGCTGTGGATCATTAACAACACACAACAACTTTTGAACGGGGTCGTTTTTATAAATTCAACTATTATTTTCTCTTGTGGACTATATGTAAACATCTTTTATGTGAAATATTGTATTCAGGTCAGAACTAAATAAACAATAACATGCATTTTGTATGATCCCTCTTATTTTGGTAAAACAAAATTTACATTTTGCATATTCTGAAAGGGGGATGTAAACTTTTGACCTCAACTGTAAATACGTCAATCTCCAATCAGTGCTGTTATAGTTAACTAAATCTATTAAAAGTCACTTTCATTAATTGACATAAAGCTGAAATTAAAAATATATAATTATTGCTTCAATTTTAAAAACTTAAATAAAAAATTAAAGTAACTAAAATAAAACAAGTTGAAGTACTAAAATTATCAAAACTAAAACTGCAATCAAAATAAATTGAATAGAAATATTTTTTAAAAAACTATTAAAAAGTACATGACAAAACGACTAAACCAAATTAAAATAAAAACTAAAATGAATTCAAATTACTTTCTAATAAGACTATTAATAAGAGTACATAAATAACAATAAAATAACACTGGCTTCAATATTATCAACAGCATTATAAAAGTATATTAAAGAACTAGTACTCAAAGTGTCTGAAATTAATCAGCTGATCCAGTTCAGAAAAGTGATCTAAATCATTCTAAAATGGAATGATCCAATAAAAAAGAAAAACATAAAAATGAAAGGTTTTCAGGTTGTGTGTGTGTGTGTGTGTGTGAGCAGTAGTTTCTCACTTTATACCAACAAATTGTCAAAGCATCAATGAAATATTCACAAACCACTGAATTCTTTCTTTAGGAAAATCTTAAAGTCTGCACGGCCCCGTGGATCATTAAGCAACTCATAGAAGCTGAAGGACCAGCGCTCCACTCTCATCTTTGTGGGAACTTCAACACTGTGAAAAAAATGTAATACACCAAAAGTGATTTCAAATCTCATTAATATTAACTAACTAATATAAATTTACTCAGGGAATTTACTCTGGCATGTTCAGCTCCCAGTAAGAGTCGTCATCAGTTTGCCAGGGATTGCTGGGGAGGCAGGGAACGAGGAATGGGTCGTGGTTCTTAAATGTCGTCATGTACTTGACCAGGCTGAATGCAAAGAAATAGAGATTTAGAAAAAAAGCCCATGAAGCACATATAAACCGGAAAAATTATTTTTTACAAGCTTTCCCAGATTATTGGAGTATGTTTTACAAGAAAATACTATTTCAGTTTTTCTACTTCAAAATTTCACATCTAATTCAATGTGTTACTTGCCATGTGACTGTTTGTGAAATTTACTAGTAAAAGTGAAAATAGTTTCTACACTGATTTTTTCAGTGCAGGTGCCATCCAAAATCATTAACTCTCAGCTGTGGCTAATTTTGACTTACGCTCCAAGAGATACTGTAGACTTGACCCTTGACCTCATGATGGCCTGTTGTGTGTAGATGTTCTAAAATATACAATTAGACCCAACTAATCAGTATCAAGAAGTGAAAAAACAACAACAACCAGTTCTCTGTATTTTTTGTAAAGAAGCAATGTCACTTACAATTCTTCTGTAGTAATCATAGGTTTTTTTCTGGAAAAAGGGAGAAACAACATCCTGTTACATTACAAACAAAATGCTTCTGATACGACACCACAAGACCCGCTCGCTACATGCTATCCTGCCAAATACAGGTGATATCTGAGTGTGATATCTACATCCTACCAAACACAAACTAGCACAAGGAACAACATAATGCTCTTAATATAACATAGTCATTTTAATTGCCAATGGTCTGAAATAATGCTCAGGGTACAGAACCAGGGAAGTACTGTGCACACTATATATACACACACTTGCTTATAAAGTGTTTGAATGATATTCAAGGCTGGAACTGATAGTTTGTGCTCTTTCTCGTGTGTGTGTGTGTGTGTGTGTGTGTGTGTGTGTGTGTGCGTGTGTGTGTGTGTGTGTAGGAATCATCTTGATAACTGAAGACATATTAGAAGTAAAAATCTGTGTGGAAAGAAAAGAGAAAAAAAAGATAGAGTCACCAACAGAGTCACAATCTAAAAAAAAGTCAAAGCAGGCCAAGTTATATACACAGAATATTATCAGGTTACATTGTATTATGATAAATCATAACAGATACACTACTATTCAAACGTTTGGGGTCGGTAAGGTTTTTTAAAAATATGTTTAATTGCTCACCACCAATGGTGCATATGTTTGATCAAAAATACAGTAAATACAGTTATTAGGGGCCAAGCACTGAATTTTCAGCAGTCATGTGATCCTAATCATTCTAATATGCTGATTTGGTGCCTAAAAAACTTTTCTTATTATCATCATCAATATCGAAAACAGTTGTGCTGCTTAATATTTTTTGTGGAAACTTGATGAATAGAAAGTTCAAAAGAAAAGTATCTATTTTAAAATAGAAAACTTTTGTAGCGTTATACATGTCTTTACTATACCCTTTTTATTTTTTTCACAAAGTATTAATTCTACTGGCCTCAAACTTCTGACTGGTAATGTAACTTACAGTATTCTGACTTTATGCATTTAAATATTAAAGGGATAATTCACCCAAATAAATTAAAAAAATTGTCCATTATTTACTCATCCTCATGTTGACTTTCTTTACTCCGTGTAACATAAGTGAATATATTTAGAGAAATGTCTGAGCATTTTTTGGACCCCACTGGCTTGCATTACATGGACAAGAACAGTTACTTCATTCATTTTACAAATTATATATTGTGATTCACAGAAGAAAGAAAGTCATTCAGATTTTGAACAACATGAGGATGAGTAAATGATGACAGAATGTTTTATTTTTGGGTGAACTATCATGCGTCAAAGAGTGATATAATATCACATCAACATAATCTACTCACATTAAAATAGACCCTTTGTTGGGTGTTTTAATGTTTCAAACTGGGTTTAAAGAACTCAAAATAATTTTCAAATGTACAAGTTATCATCAGCAGTAGCAGCAAAAAGCTCTGTGAGGGGAAAGCGTGGGTGGGTTGGAGGGGAACTCCTCAGAGGATCAGCAGGTCAAGAATCCTCTTATATCACAAAGCAGATTGTGGGAGAATCTACATGGCCATCCCAGGACTGAGACAGACACACTGCTAATCAGCTCTAGTCAGAGCATTCAGCGGTATTGCCTGTAAAGTCCCTCCCACAGTAACATGTGACAGCATTTAAAGGGATAGTTCAGCTAAAAATGAAAATTATGTCTTGATTTACTCACCCTCATGTTGTTTCAAACATGTACAGCTTTTTTTTCCCAGTGAAACACAAAAGTAGATGATTTAAAATAGGTTTCAGTGGATTGTCAATGGTGTTTGGTTCCCATCTTTGCTTAAAATATCTTCTTTTGTGTTCCACAGAAGAAATAACGTCACACAGATTTGGAACAACATAAATGATGACAGAAGCTTCATTTTTGGGTGAACTATCCCTTTAACGCCATAATAGCTTTAGTGATTGTTAACAATGACACTTTAAAATAGACTCAGCAAGTGACATCAATCTTGAGTGATACTCCAGAAGAGTGAGTGCGGTGACCTTAGCTTAAGAGATATTAAGGGGTCACATGTACACTTACCAGTTACCTCCTCCACATTAGGGTCAATGTGACGATCAAGGCCGTAATCCATAGCGCTGTGAGTTTGTGGCTGTTTAGAGAAAAGAAATGTATCCTCCTTATAGTGTCTTCAAAGCAACTGTAAACTAGCAGATTCTGCCAACCACTTACTGGAGGCCTGTGGACAATCCAGTAGGCTCTTTCCTGACAGTCAAACACAACTCTATCTGCCTTCTGACGCGCCTTCCCGGCACTTGAAAGACGGAACACAATACCATAAAGTGGTCACACTTTATATTAGGTGGCCTTAACTACTATGTACTTACATCAAAAAATAAGTACAATGTACTTATTGTGTTCATACTGTATTGCAAAACACTTCTGCTGCTATTGAGGAGGGATACGGGTAAGGTTAGGGACAGGGTTGGTGGTATGGGTAGGTTTAAGGGTGGGTTAAGGTGTGAGGGATGGGTCAACAGTGTAATTATAAATGTAATTACAGAAATTAATTACAGATGTAATTACATATAGGTATTTTTAAAAATATAAGCACAATGTAAAAACATGAACGTACACAATAAGTGCATTGTACCGAATGATTAATTTAAATGTAAGTACATAGTAGGTAAGGCCACCTAATATAAAGTGGGACCCATAAAGTAAGTACCAATAACAACAAGTACTGACGATGAAGAATTACAGAAAAGGAAGAAAAAGGACAAACCACAAATATAGTTGACAGAGACTGAAAACACAGAAAATGTTTTTTAAGAAAGCAGGAGAGTAGAGAAACTCACTGGTACTGCTCTTTAGCTTGCATCACGATAAAATCCCATTTGTGGTTCATCCATTTGTGAAGTTTGTTGTATTCCTCCTGTTAACATCAGTGTTACAGTATAATGATATTGAAGTTGGCATGAAATTGAAATTCACACTGTCTATTATCTAAATGCATCTTATTGATCTTATTGTGAACGATTCATCCATTACTATGTTTGATTTTTTTATTAAATTTGAGCCTGTATTTTTAATGCTTAAATCCCGCCACTTTCTTACAGTCAAGCTGATTCTAAATACGTCAAATGATTCTAAATAATAGCTAAATGAGTGTTTTACATACCTGCTCATAAACATCAAGCACTCCCTTTTTTCGAATGTTTCTCTTTGCCAGATAGATTGCTTTAGTGACAGAAAACACTTTTATTAGGGGATGGTGACAAAAACATTTCTCTTTACATGGGTAGATGAAAGGCCTCTGGCCAGAGACTTTTCAGATTTTGTAAATATATAAAAGATTACAAACCATAATCAGTGTCCTCAGCCTTCCATTTCTGCACAGGCCAGAAATAGGGGGTCTAGACGGAGGAGAAAAGGCACCTGTTTACTATGCACCCCTATTAAACCATTTTTAAAGATAGAAGGTCCTGACGCATTTACCTGAAAGCGGTATAAACTGTCATCTGGTCTGAGGACTAGCTTTTTGTGGTCCTGCAGAGGGTAGATGTACCCGAATGCCACTAACATTGTGCCAAATGCTTGAGCCTCTGTCAAAAGGCATTCAAGGACATTAATGTGCTGGGTAATATATTCAAACATATTTAAAGGATATTTTTTCCAGACCATTATTTATTCAAAAGAATATATTTCATAATTACCATCATTGTCCATGTTCATATTTTTGGTGATCCATGCAACAATATCCTGACCTGTCAGACAATCAATCAAATAATGTCATGACAACCGTAAAAACAGCAAATAAAGAATTATTGAATTGAGCAATTGAAAATGACCATGATATGCAGTTTAAAAATAAAATCAAATAACCAAAAACTTAACAAAAATAAATAAATAAATAAACTGAAATAAATCAAATGAATAAAAAATTGAATTATTAAAATGATGATTAAGGGTCTCAGTGTATGTACAAATATTAAACTGTAGTGAAAAACTGTCGAAAATATTTATATCGGTTTTCAAGCATTTTGAACATGTGTGCTTTACAAATCTCAAGCCCATTACTACAAGAACCAGTTAAATGTAAGAATAAGTTAAAGTTCCTGGCTTACTAGATTTGTGGACAACCCTTACAGAGATTAAAGAGCAACTTTGGAACCTAAAGTAGCAAAGATCTCATCCAATTGAAGGCTGCTGTATATAGCCAGTGCCGTCAGATTATGATCTGGCAGCACAACGCTTGTGTCTGTATATAGACTGAAAGGGAACATACAGTATACAATACATGGTGATCCGCGAATGGTGTTAGGATTCTGTAAAATCCTCACTAAATTACAAACTCACCAGTGATGGCATGGGGAATGGTTGTAACGTTGAGCTTCTGATTTGTTCCCTTCACTCCAGTCGATGGGTCCTGCATCTGAACCACTGTGGCCTCCACCTGAGAAATTCAGGAAATTAGATTAATATATAAAATATTAAAAAAGGTAATATATAAAATCAGGTGCTAAAGGACAAAATGCAATGCTCTGGAAAGGGCAGTATCAATCCCCACAACTATAGACAGGGTTCCCCATTCAGCTATATTTAGGATCATATTCAGCATGACTGTAACATTTCAGTTGTACAGGTACCAAAAGATTACTTTACAAATAGGGATATTAAAATCTGTACAACATTGACAGAAAAAAAAAAAAAAATATATATATATATATATATATATATATTTTTTTTTTTTTCCAGTAGCTGTTGTGCTATGTCAGGGGTGTCAAAGAGATGGCCACAGAATGGCCTGAGAAAAAAGTGACAATACATTAAATGATTAAATTAAAACATTGTTTTTTTTTTCACAGCCGTCATATATTTGCATAATTACACCAATTTATTTTTCTATATAAACTCTGTTGTTGAACAAAACATTTCATACAGCCTATTTTTAAAACATTATTTTTTTCTAATCAATATTTTATTCATTTTAAGTCAACACGGCAACTTTTATTTTCTTTGAATGCCCATTTGATAATAAATTTGTTGACATCTCACGGGGGTTTTCACCATGTTAATATTGCTGGTTGATTAATATTCCCTAATGACAAGTTTCATATGTATATGGATTACTCCAGTATTGGTTATTAAATCAGCGTAGCTGATTCTCCACTAAGCATGTGTTGTACACACAGTAGGCTCTGCATGACTACACCAAAGTTTAACAAATAAACTGAATATTTATTACAGGTACCAATTAGTCCTGACCTAAAATGAGTTTGACACTCGTGTACAATGGCAACATGCATGCCCTTTGAACTTAGAGTAAGACATGAAGTTCTTAAGGCAAGCTGTCAGATGTGGCATGATGCCAGGCTAATTGGCTTTGAATCAGAAAGCTCTTTTGGAGCGAATCTTTTCAATGACTCCAAGATCTCTCCAAGAAGCTAAGAACAAGCAGAAACTCCAGAAACACGAACAAAACGATACAGAATCAAATAAAAATACAATTAAAGATTTGAATGTTCGATGCAAAGGCCAAGATAAAATGATTTTGGTTTCCATTTAAAAATCATTCATTTGTTAGAATCACACATTACAGCATTTAAATAGTTTTTTAAATAAAATGAATGAATAAAAATTAAAATATACAACTTTAAAAAGAATTATGTTGGAAAGTCACTTAAATTTATGAATTTACGAACTACACTACACTAGTATAGCCTATTTACAACAGAATGAACATAGAAACAAATAGCTAATTATAAAGTGCATAAGATCCTTAATAAGGAGTTAATTGTTCAATGACGTTCAATAGTAATTACTTTGCCTTAAGAATGGACTTACCTTTTTAAGGCAGGACATCCGTGGCCGATAACGTTGTCCATGGTCTCGGTCCGATCTTATAGTCATTTTGTAGTCCGTAAAAAAAATATTTTAAGCGCAGAAAACAAATCTTGTTGTGACCAGCCTTAATGAGAATATAATTGTATATATTTTAAAGAGTGGTGGACAGTGCAGATCCCTGCTGCACGCCACGCACACACACCGGAGAACACAGCGAGCAGCAAACCTGAGAAAGTGACAGCGGACCAATCACAGCGCAGCTCTATTATCTGCCATCACTGCTCTCACACATCGACAGGCGGCGACAGGACAGACAGAGAGAGACACCAGCACTGTCTCGCGCCACTGCTTCCCATGGGGAACTGTCTGTAGGGCTACTTCATTTCATTTCATCTGCGATGTTTTTCCATCACCAGAAAGTGCCGTTTCAGTTACAGCCTGATTTAAAGGCCTAGAAGAAGTTCCTCATTCAGATGGGCTGAATGTAATGTTTCAGAAACTGTGAGCAGATGCATTGTACAGGTGCATTCCAGTTTGGGATGTCAACATGGCAACCCCCATGAATATGTATGTAACCTGCTCCAAGTAGAATAAAATACATACATCTAGTTATCATCGCATGTGATTGTAAATCATTTCATGATATTTCTCAAAAATGCTACTGTATCATATTTGATACATGAATTTGTAAGGCGTGTAAATTACCAACATGATCAACACTTGATCTGAAAAACCTGTTGCACACAATCGTCTATGTATGCAATCTGCCCTCTGATTGATAGTTCATACTTCTTTTAGCAAATAAAAGGTCTTTTATTAGAATTAAAAATGCTCCACCTTCAGGCCATGTTCTTTTTGCTATGAAATGTAATGACTTTGATAAAGCAAACATACTAACTTTATATTGTTATTAATATTTCAAGATGAACATTTACTGGATCAAAGCATTTTAAAAATCATGTTAAACGTATCAAATAATACATCAGACATTTGAGGAACTTTTATTTGTACATGTCTTAATCATCTTTTTACTGCATTGCATTATATTATTACAAAATACAGAGCTCTGATCATAAAACTGAGCATTTAAATATCAACTTACAAAAACAACTTACATATCATATTATTATATATACAGTGACAAATGATATGTTTTACTAAGTAGCCTGCTATAGCCTACTGTTATATAACTTAATTAAAACTTAAAAATATTTATCTTAATTTTTGGCCATTACAACAGCTGCACCAAATTGTACATTTTTGCTCACTTTGGACCTTTAATTAAAATGTGTGGGGGTTTTTATTCCTCAAATGTGAGCTTCATATTCTCAGTATATCATATTATGTATAAAGCCCGATCAAATAGGATACCAATTAGTGGTCGACCAAGGCTGATATATATCAGCCAATGTTTGACATTTTTCAAATATCAGCATTGGCCGATAAGTTTTTCTGTTTGGCCAATAAAAAAAATTATTCCCAATGCACACAAACTTCCCAGATTACTGAGAGCCCTGTTGGTTACAGTGTTTACTTCCTTTTTATTTATATATATTTTTAAATATTTCTTTATTTGTGAAAAAATACTGTAATACGATTACAGAATCAAGTAGTTGTCATCTAAATTATATTTATTTTACACATTTATCATTTTCAAATTATTTCAAATTTCTTAAATATTAATTAGAATAAATAAAAATTATACATATCGGCTTTATATCGGCCACCCTGCTCTCTAAGATATCGGCATCGCTGTCAAAAAAAACAAAAAACAATATGGGTCAACCACTACAAAAACTAAACAAAAATATTTTGTTTAAAGGTCCAATAAACTGTTCCATAAAAAGTAGATTTTTCTGACTGTGCAGGGTTAAATTCTTTGTGTAAAAGTTTTAATTTAGAACTAAAAAAATATAGCAAGTGCACCTTTAAGTAGCGGACACCTCGCGTGGCTGAACATTAGCCTCGTACTCGAAGTTCGAACCCGCCCAAAACTTTCAGAGCACTGCGCTCGCGCCACTGTTATGGTAACGGCGCCCCGCCCGCCTCTAGCACTGCGGCGCGCGCAGTTTCACTCCCTACTGTATCGATGAAGTTGCACAAAGATGGCGGATTTCCTGCCGTCCCGGTCCTTTCTATCCGTTTGTTTTCCAAACTGTCTTCTCAACAGCAACGAGGCGGAACAACTGAGGAAATCTAAAGAAATAGACCGAGGTCTTCTGAAAGACAAGACCTATGTGAAACGGTTAGTGAAGATACTTCTGCTCGGCGCCGGAGAGAGCGGCAAGTCCACTTTCCTCAAGCAGATGCGCATCATACACGGCCAGGACTTCGATCAGCGGGCCAAAGAAGAGTTCAGAGCCACCATTTACAGTAATGTTATGAAAGGTAGGAGGCGCGTTTCTCATCCACACACCTATACAAAGTGCCATGTGGGCTCTAAACTTGACTTTTAACGGGCGCGGGAGGGATGAGAGGCTAGCGAAATGAGGTTTAGCTAGCGTTAGCTGAAGTTGCGCTGTAACCTGCCCAGGAGAAACGCCCATGTTATTCTCTCAACTTTTCAGCGTCGCGGTCTTGAACAAAGACCTCCGCGAAGGACTTGATTTCTGTCTAAATCGTTTCCTAGCTTGTCGCCTCAATAAAAGTGTGATTTCCCTCGTACTCCTTTTTACAGAGGGTCTGGAAGGACTAACGTTAGACTCGGGTTTGAATTTCATCAGAAATGAACGTTTGCGCGCAAGTTTTTAACGGCTTTGTAAAGAGCACGACTCCCCAGTTTCATTTAAACTCAAAACTACTACTTTAGAAGTTGCATAAATGTTCGTTTCTGAAACTGTATGCTCATGATTACCCTAATTTTGGCTTTTTACCAGAATCTCGGGGCTGTTCAAAGAGCTGCTAAATCTTTCCCCGCGTGCTAATGTTTTGTCTGACCGAGGTAATGCCATAACCGAAAGTGGATTATGTAAAATAAATCAATCCAGTATGAAAAGCCCGGCTTAAATTGTAAATCAGCTCTCACTTGTTTGTTGGTATGCTGAGCCCGTCTCATAAATAACAAAGAGACTGGTGTCTACCGAGGGCACACCACTCGCTCAACTCATATTCAAAGCCTACAGACCCTTATGTATTGGCTTCATTGTGACATTTTTAAATGAAAGGGTGATTTTCAAGTGTATTCGTAGTAAAGGAAGTGTCTGAATTTACGTGTTTAGGCATCTGTGAAATGGGTGGAGTCCAGAGCTCTTAGACTACTAGCACATGATGAGAAGACAACATGGGTTTACAGTGGCACTAACACCTGTTATGGAAACAAACCAGCTTTACTGTTTCTGCAATAGCTTTCAGACAATTTGGAAAGAGCTAAGCTTGTCAGACGATCCTCAGTTTGTCACATGTGAGTTAAGAGTTTAAGGCAAGTGTGTGTTTTTCTCCTAGGAGATCATGTCGGGTTTCCATCATCTCGCTTTTTGTCTTTCAAAAGGGGATGTGATAAATGATCAGTACCCACCTTATATAATACGGGGCTCCCCGTTTAGGCTGCCTCAGATGGGGATTTCCAGTCCCTATTGCTATGAAAAGATTTGAGATTTCCTGTATGAGATTAATGTCACAACGGTCATCATTTACGGAGGCACCACAATGACAAATGGTTCAGCTGTGATCTCATGGAGACTCGTCTGTCTGTAGCATCGTTAACATCACATCCTTCCCTGGCTCAACTTAAACAGGAAGTATTTAGTCAAGTGGCTGCTTGGATCTAATCCTAAGGCATTCCAGAAAACACAGAAATTTCTCCTTATAATGCCTTGAGACAGAGAAAAAGCACTTTAGCAATCAGTAGCATTTCGAATGCTTTCTCATGTTTCACTCCAGCTTCTGCTCACATGTACCTGTGAAGATGTTGGGTTTGAAGCAGAATCGTTTCTCACTGTTTGACAGGTTGGTTTGGTCAAAGGTTTGGGGTTTGTGAGATTTTCTTTCAGTGTTTTTGAAAGAAGTCTATTATGCTCACCCAGGCTGCAGTTAGCCTGTTTGAAAGGAGAAAAAAAAAGTACAGCAAAAACAAAACTTATTTTTAAATTTATATTTATTACTGTGATGCAAAGCTGAATTTTCAGCAGCTGTTATTCCAGTCTTCAGTGTCACGTGATCCTTCAGAAATAATTTTAATTCATGGATTTGGTGCTCAGGAAGCATTTCTTCTTATCAATGTTGAAAAAAGTTGTGCTGCTTAATATTTTTGTGGAAACCATGATACATCTGAGTGCAGATGTGAACTACTTATATGATAGAGCCTGGAGTAGACAGGAGGTACTTATCAAGACGTTTTATGAAAGGTTGTAATTGTCACCAATTATAATTCCTCTAATTAAGTACCTATTGATAGTCAGGTTCATTTAATGTACTACACATTTCTAAGTGATTTCACTTGAGAACAGAGTAACGGTCCTGCGCATCCGCATTGTATAACCAGACTGAAGCACCAGCTGTGTGTCAGTGTAGTTTATCTTATGAGTTTGTTGGACAGTATGGATGAATTCCTGCCTTCTGTGGTTTCTCTTCCAGGCTGTAGCTCGTTGTTTATCTTTTCTAACTCAGACATGATTCTGTTTATAATCCTAAATAGTTTAGCCCAGCATGCATTTGTTGCGCTCTGCTGTTGTTTATAGAATATGATTTGAAATTATGTCTCGCTGATGTCAGATCTCATCTCCTAAACATCCCATTAACATCTGCAGTTATGGTAAAGATTTAAAGACGTGTTTTGTTAGACAAAGTCAGTTTTAAGGTGAAAGTGCATGTACTTGTATATAATGAGGACACCCTCATAGCCGCAGTCACATGGTCTCACCACTTCACAACAGATGTGGGATGTGTCAAAGGGGTTATGCTTTTAAGCACCTCTGCACTTTCAGTTTCCTGCACAATGGAGTGTGTCACTGTTGACCTGCAAGTGTTACTGTCTGATGCCTTTTACTTTATATGGTTAGTTGACATGAATTGACATGTCCTGTGTTGTTACATACTATATTTTGTATAAAACTATTTTTGCGCCCTTTTTGGCTCCCAAAAGGCTAAGTTGAATTGTTTATTTTAAAAATGAATGTCACACTGTAAAACAATTTAAAATAAAACAATGAAGGCAAAAAAAATGATTAACAGTGGTGTAAAACTTTGTAGAAGTTGTAGAGACCAGTTACAGGAGAACCCTAAGACACTTTTTCACATGGATATACATTTGAGCCAAGAATCTTTGTGGTTTAAATTAGGGATGCATCGGCTCTGATACAGTCATTTTCTGCCGGACATTTAATAACATAGTTTTTACTCCAAACTCACTTCATAACATCAGTCAAGTGTTTGAAATAAAACCACCTGTGAGATGATGTGGTTTCTTACACAGAATAATTAAGGCACACAATATTTCATAGTATTCTAAGCAGTGAGCATTGCATTTATTATATACTTCATTATAATAAGACAAACTCAGATAAACCATATATTGTCGTAGTCATATTTATAAGTCACGTTGAATCAATGAAAGCAGTTAAATCTGTTTTTTCAGCTGCAAGCGATTTCCTGGGTTTCTTCTTCGGAGCGCCCTCTGGCCTTCGAATGAAGGTTTACTACTGGTCACAGAACCATGCTTCACTGAAAGATACGCATGACAGTCACAGCTTCTGCCTAATCGCGATTTTTGATTTCATTTTGATTTACCGTGCATCCCTAGTTGCTGTGTAATTCACTTTAGGGATGAAATTGCAAAGGCTGACATGCTCTTAACTCTGTAGGGACAGGACAGAAACTGCACTGTATGTAGTGCATGAGTATTTTAGACCGAATGGCTATTTGCTTCCACTAATGTGCATCTATGGACTGCTGTTATTGATTGTGCTTCAGGACGTGCATATAATAGAGACAGCTCTTTCTATATGCAGTCTTGTGCTGCAGTAATGGGCTTCTGCTTGGACATTGCTCACCTCTTAAAAGGTTTTCGGTTAAACACACTTGACCTGGCGTCACCTCACGCCGGAATGTGTGGCGAGAACAATTAAGGACTTATGCCGTGAAAGGACCCCGGAACGTGCTGATAACTGCACGTGAGGTACAGAAGGATGTGGAATCTTGTGTGAAGTCTTTCATAAATCATATGCTTCATGAGCTATATTGGTGAACAAATGGTTTAGAAAAAGCAGCCCATTTAAATCTGGATGAAATAGGTCAATTGTTTGTTTTTATGCAGAATGGAAAATAACCGCAAAGTAGGGCTGGGCGGTATATCGAGTTTGCATCTGAAAAAATATCTAGGGAGGACACAGACTGAACTGCTGCGGAGAAAGTGCATAATACAATTTGTTCTACATGAATCAGGCTTTATATGAAGGGCTTTAAAAAAAAATCGTAAGATATAGTAGCCTATACTTTATAGTTTGTTTAAAGTGGCTCTGACAGAAAGGCTGCGTGTGCTGCTGACAGAGACGTGCTGTTTTCCTTAACGCATAACTTACATTTCACAGGTATATTCTCCATCTGTAAATGTTAGAAAGCCATGGAAATATTTCCATTTTGCAGTCAGAAGTGCGTGAGCTTTTGCTTTGCGATTTTCCGCTAAACTTCACAGACTTCATTTAGAACGATCGCTGCCGCGTATGCGCGCCAAACAGACGGAGCGCAATGAAATAGGAGCACAATAACTCTGACTAAAATATGCATTTTGCTGAAATATTTGTAGTTGGAAAAGAAATGTGACAGATGTAGAATTTTAAACCGACAAGTAAGTGTATTTGTATGATAGCACTAACTGTAAAGTGTAATTGGGTAATCAAAATAGCCATTTTACTCGGTTAGTCTGTGCTTTTTTTTATTATTTTCAATTTTAGTTTAGGAAATTTAACTTCTGCTTTAAAAGCATTATTTTTGTTTTTAGATTGCAATGTTACAATGTAATGTGATTTTAACCCTTTTTGCACATAATATATGCCTTCATGCTTACATTCACTTCATTTGTTTAATCCAAATACAAAATATCTATATATATATATACCATATACCGCACATCAGCCAAAAAATACCGAGATATGAATTTTTGCTCATATCGCCCAGCCCTACCGCAAAGTAACTCCATTCGTAATTTCATTCTCTATTCATAATTACCAAGAACTTCAAGTGTTTTCCACTAAAATGGCCAAAAGGATAATATCTAAAAGGTCAAAAGTGCTCTTGCTCTTTGTCTGTCATTGTGAGACAGCTACGAGTGGAAACTGGTTTAGCAGGTTATTTCTACTGTGACTGCTTGGGACGCCACTTTTTGAAAGAGAAAGCCAGGTGTGGAAACCAGCTCACAATGAGACTCTCCTATGCCGAAAATCTGAGTATACAAAACTAGAGACCAACATCACCACTGTTTTCACTACTGATAATCAAACCCTTGCCCAGGAGTGGTGTAGGAAGTTGTAGCCACATGCTTGATGCTCGGGACTTGCCAATACATCAGTGAAAAGTTAATCTTTTTATCTTTCTGTTTATACAAGCAGGATTTTCATGTTGTTGCTGTTCTGGGTCACAGAAGTGGACAGATAGCCTTTGAGGACTCGACTGAAGCTATTCTGGTGATTTATATCTTTCGTTGGACATGATCACTCCTTTGCTCTTCAAATGAAATATTATGGTGCAGTGCAACTAAGATTCACTGTAATTTCTGCACTTATCAATTAACAATAAATTAAAGTGAGATTTGCAACTCCTATACCTAGGTATGTGATGTTTATGGCATGTATTGTGGGTGCTGCAGAAATCACATTTATTCCATATGTAGAATGGATTTTGAAGTTTATTGCACTGAATGCATGTTCAATAATAATCTAGACAAACAGAGCAGAGTCATTTCAGCATGTGCTGATGATGACAGCACGGTTAGTGAGTGACTGGCTGAGGCGAGAGAGACGGCAAGCAAACGGTAGCGAGCAGCATAGACTGTGAACATGCATCACATTCAGAAAGCACTTCACCACATTAAAAGCCAAATTTAAATGGACCCGAGATGTCATCGTGGTCCCTGCGAAAGTATTTGGAGGTGGTAAGGGATGGATTTGACAAAGGTGTAAATCACAATGCATTTTCTCTTATCAGCACACAACCGAAACTCTTGAGGCAGAGTTTGCACTAAAAATAATCATTATTTATCAGATAATCTTGTTTACTTTAAGTCAGATAGACTGCTTTATTAAATGATACTTGGAAACGTTTTTGCTCAATTTGAAAGATTGTATGTAATTGTTATTAGGCTATTTATTTATCTTTATTGTCTTGTTTCTAAAAATAATATTGTTAACTTCTTGTATTGTATTCTTTAAAGTATTCTTATTAAATGTAAAATGATAATGCAGAAATGATTGCACTTTGATGGACTTTTTTTTAATTTAAACATTTTTTGCTATGCAATGAGTGCCATTTATCTGGCATGATATATTAAATGTGATGAATCTCACTAGCCCTGTGTTGCCAGTTTTTTTTTTTTTTTTTTTTTTTTTTTTTTTTTAATGTGTTTTTAAATTCTTGCATAATAAACACTTGTGATCTGGTTACTCATTTTAATGAGTAGTGTCCCATAAATTATTCAACTGAACTACAGGAATGTTTCTGAAGCAGAGAAATGCAAAGGGCCAGATAGCTTTTGTTTAAAAAAAAAAAAAAAAAATGCGCCAACAAGACTGAAAACATGTCTGTCTTGTTTAAATGCTATCTTTTAAGTCATTTGTAATACTGAATCCGAAACTATTAGACTTTACACAATACGTCTACACTGGAACTGTCTTTTAGTTCACCTGCCGCTGTTGTTCCTTTAAATGCAATGTAAAGTTTCTACATAGCTGTGTGAAGTTATTAAAAAGCTCTGCATTTCATTTCGTTGTGTATGTGTGGGTGTAAATGTGTATATACCCAAGCAAAACCACAAGCCTTAATAGCATGCCACTGCACAATTGTAATGCTTGCCTGCAGACCACTTGTCATTTGTCACAATAGATAAATGATAAAATGTTGTTTATAAAATGTCCTTTTTGTTATTAATTGTGTACATCCTCATTTTCCATGTGTTGAAAAACTGGGGTGTTATGTTGTTTACTTTGTTACACTCAAAAACCATCATATTGAACTTTGTGATGAGCCTCGTTCAGACTGTCAGCCCAAATCCAATTTTTGTGTAAAGCCGATCATATTTAGATAGTCTGGACTACATGAAATCGAATTTGCAAATCCGTTTCGAGCTACATTCGTATGTGGTTTGGAATCCTATTCAAATCGCATTTCTGGAAATCCGTTTCAGTCTGAACGGTCAGATCGGATTTAGTGTAGCTTTTTCACGTCCTCACGCCACGTAAACACGTCAGACGTTTTTGCAGAAATCATGCTGAACATCTTTGCAGAAACAAGCCTGTGTCGTTGCGAAGTGCTAGTCAATAATAATTTATTAATAACACATTCCAGCTTCCTGTGTTTCTGCCGCTGCCTCACAAGACGAAATATAATAATACAGCGCAACTGTAACTGTAATACAGTGAAGGTAACATGTTGTCATGTCGTAAGACAACATCTATATTGCAAACTGCATTGCTGTTACTGTTGTTTTTAGCGTAGTCATAACGCAACGGCATTACCATAGAAACCAATGCACATTCCGTAAAAACTAGGTGTGCAACGGACCAGTCCCCACAGTTCGGCACGCATGTGATTTGCGGATTAACTGTTAAGTTTAACCATCATAGAGTGAAAGTTTATCATTTGCACGTGTTACGTGTTCTTGCCAATTTACACATTCAAGCAATTTCAGACCATTCAGACGGAGAAGTCGAATTGGGACTCGCACGCCGTTTTCTGTGCTCTCTGTGCCACTGCCGCACACGCAGAGAGAGAGGCACGATTCAGATACCGCGTTTCAGACAACTCCTCAACGGATGGATACATATGCACAAATTTATGTTAAAATACCTGTTTTGACAAGTATTCTGGTAAACACAGTCAGTTAGGGCTGCAACGATTAGTCGACATTATCGACAACGTCGTCAATAAAAAAAAAAAACTGTCGACAAATATTTTTGTTGTCGAGTAATCGTTTGATCTCACGTGACCTAATGTAAGAGCCTGCAATACTGCGCTTTGACCAGTGTGGCGCTGTAGTGCAAGAATGTAATTCAGTTCTCCTGGATGCAATTCAAGAGAAGACACACCCGAACCTGAGCGGCGTTTGATGAATATGTAAATATATATTGCGCGCTTTCCTCTCAGTAACAAAATAAACACAACAAAAACTGACAGCAGTGTGAAAGCAGCAGTTAAAAATGCATCTGATTACAACGATGTGGATGTTTGCATGAGCTCTGCTTCTCAGTAACGTAACGTTACTCCAGTAAAGTCCGGTCACATCGTATTTATTTATATAGTACTTTATGCAATAGATAGCCTTAAAGGAACACTCCACTTTTTATGGAAATAGGCTCATTCTCCAACTCCCCCAGAGTTTTTGAATCCATTCAGCCGATCTCCGGGTCTGGCGATAGCACTTTTAGCTTGGCTTAGCATAGATCATTGAATCCAATTAGACCTGTAGCATCGCGTTCAAAAACGATCAAAGAGTTTCGATAGTTTTCCTATTTAAAACTTGACTCTTCTGTAATTATATCATGTACTAAGACCGGCGGAAAATGAAAAGTTGCGATTTTCTAGTCAGATCTGGCTAGGAACTATACTCCCAGTCCGGCGTAATAATCAAGGAACTTTGCTACCGTAACATGGCCGCAGCAGGCGCAGTGATATTACGCAGCGCCTGAAAGTAGTCCCCAGCTATTAGGACTACTTTCAGGCGCTGCGTAATATCACTACGCCTGCTGCGTAGTGATAGTTTATCCAAAGCGTCTTATCACTTACCTTTATTTTGTTTCTTATTTATATGACTTACAAAAGGAGATGTTAGGCAGAATGTGAAAGATGTGTCATTCAGTTACTTTTTCATGTTGCTAATTAAATGGTGAGAGAGTGTCTCTGTCTGTCATCTCATTTTGTGTGCCAAATACATCTATTTGTATAATGAATTGGTAACACTTTACAATAAGGTATAATTTGTTATCATTAATGTATTAATTAACATCAATGAACAATGCATATATTACATTTAACTATTAATCTTTGCTAATGTTGGTTAATAAAAATGCAGTTGTTCATTGTTTGTTCATGTTAGTTCACAGTGCATTTACCAATGTTAAAAAACACAACTTGTGATTTTTAATAATGCATTAGTAAATGCTGAAATTAACATTAACTAAGATTAACAAATGCTGCAGAAGTATTGTTCATTCTTAGTTCATGTTAACCAATGAACCTTATTGTAAAGTGTTACCAATTAATTGTATAATAATTGCAATTACATAATATGCTTTTCAAAAGCTGAAGTGACCTTTATTTATGTTAGAATATGTGTAACTTAATATTTTTAACTAGTTGCAAAAGCTGAATAATCAATCAAAGTCTACTGATTAATCAGTGAAATAATCGACGATTAGTCGATTAATCGTTAGGTTAATCGATTATCAAAATAATCGTTTGTTGCAGCCCTACAGTCAGTTATGTCTTAAGTTAACGTATACAGCTGAGAAAGAATTGTGTCAGTATTAGGTCTGTGCATTTAGTCTTAAAGAGACAGCAGCCTATAATACCTGCTTCTGTCTGCTAATCAAACAACACATCTTTAAAGGGGTCATATAATGCTACATGCACTTTTACAAGCTGTTTGAACTGAAATGCGTATTGGTGGTGTGTGTGTACACAACCACCCTATAATGATAAAAATCCACCCAGTGGTCTAAAATCTTTACCCCTTTCTCAAATCGAGCCGTCTGTCTGTGTGACGTCACATGGATGAAGGCCGCTCCCACGATGGTTTGATTGACCGTAGCGTTTTAGCACAGACTGCACTGGTGCCTTACCTCAGACCCGCCCTGAGTGAGCTGTCATCAGTTGTTTCACCGCCGGAGCAGATGTAGACAAGAATGACTCCTAAGCGATTGAGGTGTTTTGTTGTCTGTAATAATGAACATAGCAGTAGTCATTTACTCCCGGATTAGGTTTAGTTCTGAAGGGAATGCACCCCCTGATCTACCTAAATGCGTCTATGTTCACGTTAATCATTCGTGATCCAGCTTCAGAAGAGCTCATTCAGATATGAACAGTTGCGCTACGCTGTGTGGACAGTCAGTTATTCAAATCAGATTCCATCCGCATATGCACAAAATCAGATTTGAGCTGACAGTCTGAACGAGGCTTTAGAGCTGCACGATTAATCGTTAAAAGATTGCAATCTCAATTAGGGGTGGGAATCGCAGGGTACCTCACGATACATTGCTCACTGTAATGATAATATCATGATACAGCGATAATCGATATATTGCTAGACAATCATATAATGATACATCATGATACATCATGATATCTAACTATGAAAACAAAATGCCTGTGAAAAGGTTAAGTACAAGTTTTCCTTCTTTATTCAAGTCCAAACTGTTAGAAAACAGCAAAAAAAGTTCTGTAAATCAATTTTAACATGTTAAGTAAATTAATCATTTTATTCTTGGACTTATTAAAAGCTTACACTTTTCTCTGTGTGTAAACCAACACATTTAACTGCTTATCAAAAATCGGTGCCCACTGCCCACACACTGCATAACGCGCACTTGTAGTATCTGAGAGAGAGGGAGAGCATCCTGTTTTGTTCACATAAAACTGGTTGCGCTGGGGGCGCTCTCTCTCACTCATATAGTGAGGGAAATCCACCTGCGATCCGAGCAGAGAGGCTACTCGTGGACTGAATATGCCCTCTGCAATAATAACATGAACGGTTCCTATGATCCACGCTGATAGCTGTTTCGGCACTTCCGGGGCAGTTTTTTTTTTTTTTAGTGCTCATCTCCATAAATCTAGCAGTAGAGCTAATACAGTGGCTAGGAATCAGTTTATCCTTCGGTTCCTTGTGCTTCCTCATCTTCATAGAGAAAGCGGTTCATGGTTGCTAAGAGCGCTTTGGAAATAAGGTGGAAATTGCACGGCCACAATTTTCACACATTTCTAGACGCTGGGAGCAGGGGAAACTATTTAGAGCGCCTTATTGTATTAATTAAAATGTTGATATTTGGCACCAGATATCGATTCTCGTATCGCACAGAGAAGGGCAACGATATATTGCCATATTGATTTATTGTCCCACCCCTAATCTCAATTCAAACACTCATGCGATACCGTTTTTAAATAAAAACAATTTGCCCGTGTCCATTTAAAATAAAAAAAATTAAAAAACAGACATCGGAACATTCAAATCTGCATTCGCGCTGCCACTGACACAGAGAGCAGACATTTGCCATGTTTAAGTAATAAATGACTTCACAAATAGTCTTTTCAACTATATTATTACAGAAATACTGGGATGAAATTTCATAGTTCAGATATAAATATTGATGTCTATGGTAGCGATCAAAATAGAGCAAATCCCCTTTTGAAAGTAACTGCCGCTTCAAATGACGTTTGTCTCGAGTGCATAGATAAGTGACTTAAATGTGTTTGTCAATGAGTCGTTCAAAAATGCTGATTCATCCAGTAATGAAACAAGAGAAGTATTTATGAGTGATCCATTGAACCATTGAATCATTCAATCAAACCACTTTTTCATCATTTTAAAATTACAAATTCATGTATTAAATATATTTTAAATACATATATATTAAATTGTTAATTCATTCAAATTAATTTAACAATTTTAAATAGACTGCAGCAATACTATTTTGTCACAAATGATTTTTAGTTCACAATTGTGGGAGAATCGTGCGAGAATTTCTGTTTGAGACACACAATTTGTGATTCTCAATTTATCCAGAATCTTGCAGCTCTACTTTGTGAACACAACAACATACATAAATATTCACATTGTTCCACCTATTGCTGCCATCACAGGTGTTCGAGTGCTTGTGGATGCTAGAGAAAAGCTGCATATCCCATGGGGAGACCCTTCAAACCAGGCACATGGAGACACCATGATGGCTTTTGACACACGATCAGCCATGGTGTCGCAAGGGATGATGGAGACCAAAGTGTTCCTGCAGTACCTGCCTTCAATCCGTGCGCTCTGGGCTGACAGCGGCATACAGAACGCGTATGACCGGCGCAGAGAGTTTCAGCTGGTGAGTTGCCCAACTGTAAAATTTCTCTGTAAAGATGACTTGAAGTTGTAATTAATTTCACTTCTGTAATGTGATGCTTTTTTTAGTGAAACCGAATATTTAGCAGGCAGTGGGATTTTAACAGTTGTTGAGCAGAAAATGTGTTTTGCAGGCACTGAAAATTATTACCTTTTGATGACATAAGAAAGCAACTATTTTTGCACACTCTGTGCACAATAAAAACAGCAGTATTTATTAAGAGAGTGCATATTATCTTAACTGTCTTAAACTACACCTTCATGCTAGTTATTAGGGTTTTTAACATACGGCACTTTAGGCTACAGTCACCTGCTGTGCACCAAAGAATCTGTTGAGTTTTTTGGCAGTTGACAGAAGTCTTGTGGTGAACAAAAAACCTTTTAGAGACTTTTAGAGACCCCAACTGAAAGTTTCGCACATTGGCTTGCCAAGATGGTGTGTTGTATATCTAGGAGGATGTGTAAACCACATCACTGATGTGTTCAGGCCTGTGCATTTTCATCTGTCTGTTTATGAGGACTTATCAAACCTAGGTAACCATTTGCTATTCCTGTTTTTTTTATTTAGCTAGCTTATCAGTTTGGTTGGGTAATTTTTGGTTTTCCCCAATGAATCTCAAATGATTCCTCATTAGGGCCTGACATAAGCAAGTGCCATCTTAGCAACTTCAGACTTCTCTAAACGCTCTCAGTTCCTAGTGCATTACTTCCCCGTTTTAAATGTTGATTTCACCAAAGCACTTTACACCCCGTAACTGAATCTTACTATTGATTTGTAGAGATTACAGAGAAAGAGAGATTGCAGATACAGACTGTTTCATGTTTTCCCAACATTCCTGAGTAAAATTGATGAGGAGGAATTATGGCAGTGGCGTTTATACATCACAGAATCACAATCATGCATGCTACATGAGTGACATTATGTCTCTAGTGCTGTAGTACTAATTGTGCCACATTGACGCTAAACAATTTAACGTGCATTCACCCTGAATGACATGAATAAAACTGACATTTTAATTGTCAGTTGATAATTCGTTGTAAAGCAGTTGTCAGCCAAAATGACATGACCGTGACTGCCCAAGGCAGCTTCTTGATTGTCATTGAACTCTCTTTAGAACATATGTAACACGATATTTTCCTGTGCGTGAGTTATAGTGTAGTTTATTTCATCCATCACTGGTGTCATGCACAGATAGTTTGCTGTTTTGCTGAGGGATAAAGGTAGTCTTTGCCCATTTCTAGTGATCCTCTCAGCATGGGCAAGTTGGGACTGAAGCAGAGCAGTGGATGCATGCTGTTGAGGACAAGAAACAACACGACACTGACCCGCTTTACTGCGGCCCAGATGTATCGAGCTGATAACAGGCTAGGTCTGTTCATTCCCAATCTCAGGAATCTCCATTTATGCTGAACCAAGGCTGGTCAAAGGCAAATTCGTCTGTTACCGCTGAGGTTACCATACAGCTTGCCCGTTAAGTAGGCAGCCTCTTTCCTCGGCTCTGCCACAGGCTCTGGTGATTTGCATGCAGTCTGTGTGAGTGAAGGCAACAAAACAAAACACTTTTGTGCCCTGTAATCCACAAACCACGTGTGTCGAGTGCAAAACATTATCAGGCTTCCTGCTTTCACAACTCTGCCCCTCTAGCCTCTGGGGGTTATGGTATGCACCCAACATGCAACAAAACAAAACTTGTTCTAGATTCCTTCAGCCAAGATCCCTTCGCCTCTGGCTCCTCCTCACTCCACCCCTCCTGTTATTTCTAGGCATTGCATAATCCTAATCCACTGCCTTATTCCTTGCTGTTCTGCTCTCACTACCCCCGGAAAGCAGTGCTGTCATCTGTCTTCTTTTGTTGTCTTTTTAACATCTGCTTTGCACTAAAAAGCCAGCACATCGTTTATAACGGTCAAATTCCGTTTGGTGAATCATTACAAGGTTTACTTATAGTCTGTGTGAGTCAGTGAGGTTCATTTTAACCCCACTTACTGAAGGCTTAATCTGATTTAGGTAATACTGTAGTGACTGTAGAGATGGTGGATTTCCAAAATGCCGACTGCCCGTTCGATTTAGACGGTCATGCTGCTTTATAAAATGAAACTGTCTTCAGTGCTATACATCTCTGCTGCGTTCCCCACAGGAATCATGATCTCTGCAGCTTCAAGTCACCGGAAGAGATATTTTGATAGGAGACATCCACCCAAGTGGGCTCTCTCCTGCTTTCCCAAACACTTCTTTCTGTGCTCTGTCCACCCCATTTAGGGACGGATAGGAAAGCATTATAGAGTTTTGTTTCCATTTTTGTAGTACTCTTAACTACTGTGTGTAGGTGTCATTGTTGGGTGTAGAGCGCTTTGTGGAGGCTGACAGGCCTGAAGTCCCAGGCTTGCCCGTCTTCCCTTCCCTTCATCTCGGCCTGAGATTACTAGGATCTGGGAGAAGGGTTGCGTGATCCGTGAAGGAATGTTGAGCTGTAATTTAAAACGATGACTCTTTTGCCCTCCTGTAAATCTGAGGCCCAGGGAAGGAGATATTTCATGGACATTCAATTGCACTTATTATTGTTATTTATGTATTACTGATAGCAGTTGCGCCATTTTATTAATTATCTTGTCTGCCAGTTATCTTGACAATAAAGTTGTTCAATGTGGGGGATATTTATATAACGTTAATTTGTGCACTATTCCCTGAACCTACACATTTCTTATGAGTTCTTCCACTGTTTGTGAAATCGTTTAGATCATTTTCATACTTTGTTTATTTATTTTGTATTTTCTGGAGCTGCAACAGGTCAAAATTCTATTGTTGAGAGAAAAGAACACATAAGTTACGTTGTTGTAGAAGTCACGTTTATAATATGCTGGTAAATAAAATCTTTACAAACATCATAAACGTATAAATGGGGATGTAACGATTAACCGCGAGCTGGTTAAATTGATTCAAATATGTGACTTTTCAAATCGGTTGAGATGCTAAACAAATCGCGATTCAATTAGTGGTAGGAGTTTATATGTATGTATGTATGTCTGAGGGGAACGTACTGTCTTTAGAAAAGTGTAGTGGTATTTTTTTTCTTTTCATCTTGCCTCTGTATAATGCATATTAAAGTTCATAAGTGCAGAGCTGCTTTGTTTATAGCGGAAACCATGGAAACGCTTAAAGCGTCACCTGCTGGCAGAGAGTGAATCTGCGTCTTATTCAGCTCATCTGCTGTTTCTGTGTATGGTTTCACAAAACTGAAGTCAGACCATTCTGTTTTTTGCTTCAATATTATACAATCTAATTTAGATTAAAAATTGCTCATGCTGCATGTATGCACCATCTTTGTTTGGATCATGATTAAAATGCAGTGGTTGCCTCTTAATTTTAAATGGAAAGAACTCCGACAAAGTCTTTTGTTTTTATGAAGAGATTTCTTTTATTTGTTACTTATTTATTTGATTTGGGGCTTGTTTTAAAATGTAAATACATTTACACTTATATTTACATTTTGTTATTTAGCAGATGCTTTTATCCAAAGCGACTTACAAATCAGGGCAATAGAAGCAATCAAAACCAACGCAAGTGCTATATTAGTATATTATTATAGTGTTATATTTCAATTTCACAAAGAAACGTGCAGCATTTTGTCCAAGCAATAATAGGACACATTTAATTTATAATTTGTGAATCGAATCGAATCGTGAGTTGAGTAAATCGTTACATCCCTAACTATAAACATATTTTAGTAAGTCTTTTAACAGTATTCAGAACAGAAGAGGTATACAATTATAAAATAAGTAAAAAACAAACCTAAATTACTGTTATAAAAAATAATTGTACCAAGCCTAAACAAATGTATTTAAAAGTTTTGCTCTGTGTTTGCATTGTGATATTCAGATGATTTAAAAAACAAAAAGCAACTTATATTCTGGAAATACAGTCATGGCCAAAAATATCGCCATCCTTGGTAAATATGATCAAAGAAGGCTGTGAAAATTCATCTGCATTGTTAATCCTTTTGATCTTATATTTAAAAAAATCACAAAAATCTAACCTTTCATTGGATAATAAGAATTTAAAATGGGGGGGAAATATCATTATGAAATAAATGTTTTTCTCAAACACATGTTGGACACAATTATTGGCACCTCTAGAAATTCTTATGAGTAAAATATCTCTGAAGTACATTCCCATTCATATTCACAATTTTGAGCACTCCAGGGTGATTATGAACATGAAATTATCCAGCCATGGCTTCCTGTTTCACAGAAATATAAACAGGAGGGAAAACAAAGGCCAAATTCCCTTAATCATCCATCACAATGAGAAACACCAAAGAATATATTTCTTATGTGCAGCAAAAGATAATTGAGCTTCACAAATTAGTGAAGTGGCTTTAAGAAAAGAGCTAGAGCAGTGAAAATTCCCATTTCCACCATCAGGGCAATAATTAAGAATTTCCAATCAACATAAAATGTTATGAAACTGCCTGGAAGAGGACGTGTATCTATATCGTCCTAATGCACGGTGAGGAGGAGAGTTTGAATGACTAAAGACTCTCCAAGGACCACAGCTGGAGAACTGCAGAAAATAGTTGAGTCTCGGGTAGGGGTGTGCGATATATTTCGTCTGCGATAATATCGCAATTGTTGTTTTAACGATGTCCAATTTGACATTATCGAGTATTTTGCAAAAACCAAACAAAACACCTACGGAGTGCACGCTTGCATTACGTGATGAAGTAAATACCAACAGATAAAAAATCAATAAGTGACTGACTCTGTTAGAAATCTTATAATGGGCCATGTTTGGATCTTCCAACTGCACAATAATCTAAACACAAACCTCAAAAACAACACAAAAATGGGTCACTGAGCACAAAACCAAGCTTCTGCTGACCAATCCAGTCCTCTGACCTGAACCCTGTAGAAAATGAGTGAACTGAAGAGAAGAAGCACCAACATGGAGCTGTGAATCTAAAGGGTCTGGAGTGATTCTGAATGAAGGAATGGTCCTCTTGTCAGGTGAAAATTTAGAGCTGTTAAACTGGCAAATGGAGGTTTCAAAAAGAATTGAATAAAAGGGTGCCGTTAATTGTGGCCAACATGTATTAGAGCAAAACATTTATTTCATAATGATATTTCCCCTCATTTTAAATTCTTACCCAGTGAAAGATTAGATTTTTACGAATTTTTTAAAAATAAAAGATCAAAAGGATTAACAATGCAGATTCATTTTCACAGCTGCCTTTGATCATATTTACCAAGGGTGCCGATATTTTTGGCCATGACTGTATATATATTTGGAAATTATATATATTTATTCATTTATATTTGTTTTTTATGTAGAGATTTTGTTCAAAAGCAGACGTTAGTTTCAGACTTGGCTTCAGATGTTGCTGAGTTAACAGGACTTCCTTTTTAGCGTTGCTCAGAAACTGATATCCTGGCCTGCCCTGACCATGTTGTTCCTGTGTGCCCACACCCTTCATTGAAGATGAACAGCACAGTGTGGCTGTGGCTTCATACCCAGCTGGGGGAGGGTTACCAGGGGTTTTCTTATGACATAATCCCCTCTCTACTGACAGTCACCTTGAAAGACATGTACCTCTTATAGATCTCAGTTAACCCCAAGATGCAAATAGATGCTGTAATGGTTTGAAAGGGTATTTTATGTAGGCAATGAGGAAGACCCTTTTTTCTGACTGTTCCCATAGAGCTTTACCTTTTCTTTTTTTTTGTCATCATGCACTGAGATAGATGAGCATCGTGAAGGAAGCAGAACAGAACTCCTTCCTGCTGTCCCGTCAGCATGCCAAACTGTTGAAATTGCAAGAGGCTAATTGGTCCGTTGTAGATCTGAGCGTCACGGAACATTAACACAAGGCCTGTAGCTGTTTCCTGGGCAGCTTGTTCCTGTTACTCAAGATTTTCATTTTCCGAACCAGAGCCCGCCTCGTGTGTTCTTCCTCATCCCTGCTTGTGCATTTTCTAGTGTCCTGTGTTTGCTTGTGGCATGCCACGCTGAGACCAGCTGTCACGAATTCATGGCTGAAGCAGGAGGTGGTGCTACTACAGCAACCTCTATAAACTGATGCAGATAACCAATAACACTACAGAATTTCCCCTACAGGGGTAAACAAAAGATGCCAGTAACATTGGCTTTCAAAATAGAGTAAGCTTGTAATTACTGTCATCCTGTGAGAGGGTTTTTCATGACTCATGTCCGTGTGTTCTCATGTTGAACGAGGCCCTCATTACATTGAGTGCTTATGTCTGCACATTTTACATGTTTGCAAATTGCCTTGTTTATTTGAGAACATTCAACTGTAATACCCTTTTTGTCATGAACACCAAATAACATACTTTGGTGATGTGTATAAATCCAAATACATTAAGTATGAAGAAAGGAAGATTGTTAACCTTCTGAACTGCTGTCTGTATGTCTAGATTGTGCTCAGCTGTTTTATTGTCAGTTCTCATTGCTTTGATAACCTGACTGATTCTCTCTGCTCTTTGTCATCCTCACAGGGTGAATCAGTGAAATATTTCTTGGATAACTTGGACAAACTCGGAACACCGGTAAGCATGTGTCTGTCTGAGGTTTCTCGCCTCACATGTTCTTACTGTTATATTTATGCTTAATATCAATGTTAATCTAAAGTGGATGCTTTTAACTTTTACAGACTTTGTCCACACTTTTTTCTCTATTTTTTTAACACTGATTTTAGAGTCAATTCTGCAGAATGTCTTTAAATGTGATAAAATATGGTAATGGAACTGACTCTTACTGTATGTGGAAAGCACTAACAAATTAGCCAAAGCGTGTAATAAACAAAGACGCTTTCATCTTTGTAAAGGGCAACGTTTCAATTCTCTGGAGATTTGTGGGCACGCATTCCATGTAGGCCTGGAAACTGATGAGATGGAGATTGACCTCAATGACAAATCTCATTTGTCTATTTATCAGTTTTGGAATAGAAGGATAGGAAACTTGCTGTCCTGTTACCTATTATTTATGGGGATAGTTCCCCTAAAAATGAAGGTTCTGTCACCATTTACTCACAGTCATGTAATTCCACACCTGTGCATGTCTTCTGTGGATATTTTTAAAAACGTCAGCAATTAAAGCCCATTGACTTCCATTGTGTATGGACAAACAAACAAACATTTTTGGGTGAACTACTCCTTTAAATTCATAGTAAATACCTCTTTAAAATAAAAATGTCAATCTTTACTAGCTTTCAGGAGACTGATTCATTTCATACTGAAAGATTAGAAAGTACAGTCCTGTCACAGCTAGCATCGCTAAAGCGTTCTTTTATATTCACAGAGTCAAAGCAGCATTAGATAAATCACTTTATACAGCAAATATGATTCATTTCAGCAGTGGATTTAGAAAATACTGAATGGCAAATGCTGTAGATGATGTGAGACTGATAATTGCCCGTCTGTTTGTTCCCTCGCGATGCTGTAGGGTGTGACAGGGTTACCCTGTTCACCAGCCAGCATAGACAGAGAAGTGAAACCAGCTCTGCTGACATCAAAGGGTCACGTGTGTCAACCCTTTCCCATAACGCTTTCTATAGCACCTTTTTCACTTAAGTTCACCAGTTTTAAAGTGTAAGATATTTGAAAGAATCAGTCTTGAAGACTTTGCGTGTTATGAGGCTGTGTGATTAAGGATGACCATACGACAGTTCCTCATCTGCTCATGAGGGTTTTCTTACTCATTCAGATGATCTGTGTGCTCACGCTGATGAGGAATGATGATAAATACCATATGCTTTCTTAACAACCATCACTGACCAGTTAGAAATAAAGCTGCCCCGGTCCCATTTCAGTAGTACATTTTCAGAGAAATTGTTTTAAGTTCCAGCACCTTTTAAGAACCCTAGTTATTTAGATTTCTCTATTTATGGCCCATATTTGTTGCCACTTCCTTGGCGTTTTATATGTGGAGTGTTGCCAGATTAGTTTTGAGACTTGCATCTGTGCAGCTGTCACAGCATCAGTGTCGGACTGATGCACGAGGCGCCAGTGCAGTTCCCTTTGCGTCATGTGACTTGCCGCCTGCTGCTCATGTTCTCTCTCAGTACTAAACGGATGTTTGTGGTTTTGTGCTCTTTCTAGACGCTGCTGACTGCAGTAATTGTGATGATTAGTATCTCAGCTTTGACTCCAGGCAGCTCTGCTTTAGGACAAAGAATCAGATAACCTGTTTTAAAGTCACGTCCTATGCAAACAGGCACGCTCAGTCATCCTGTTCAAATCACTGATGCCGCATTGGGAAGAGAGAGCGAAAGGACAATTCATTTGTTTCCCCGCATATCTCACTTTCTGTATTACGCTCCTTGACGTCACTCTGTCGCACGGTCTCAGTTCCCATGTCTGTCGCTATGACTTTATGTTCTGAGAAAGAGGAAGCAAAGTTGAATGCGCTCTACTCTGGCGGCACGCCTCAGACTGGCCCCTCTCTTTTCTTTTTTTGGAGCCAAACGGCTACTCTTCACTCAGCCACGTCACAGCAATGTGGACGCACTTCTGCAATCACTCCATCGACAAACAGGAAGAGGAAATAGTGCATGCTTCTGAGTGTGTTCAGAGGGAAATGGCCACTTGACTCTGTTGGAAAGTATGTGTTTGTTTCAGTTTATGTTCATCCTTCTTGGATGGATGTAGTGTGGGTGTCAGATGTTTGGGGAGAGACAGACCTCAGCAGCCCAGACTCATAAATATTTGGGAGGAGATGAGGAAGAAGGGTTACCTTAGGCATGTGACAAAGTGCAGGCAATGCAGAGCACGTGTCAGAGAGATCTTTGTTTGGTCATAGAACTTAATAGAAAAATCAATTCATTTTTATATGACTAGAAATCCTTATTTATCATCTTAAAGGTATAATAAATACTTAACTTAAACTCTGTTGACAGCGTATGCAGCAAGCTGATAATTAACATACAATCATTTTCAGTTTATAAAAACAAATCAAAAACATGTTGACAGTTTCTAAGGGGAGTTATTTAAACTGATAAAATTTGATTCAAAATTAAAAACTTTAGCAATAATTACTCAAGATTTTTTGGTATAAAATACATGTGCTTATTTTTGAAAATAACACACAATGCAGAGTTTCCATGATGAATGGCTCGTCCACTCAAGGCAGGTGTCTTTGACGTCATCCTGTCTGGAAGTTCAGAAATCTATCTCGGGTCATATGTGCTAGCACTGAGCACTGAGCACTGTTCTCTTATCGACTTGATATGTCTTGCATTTGCTTTAGTGTAGAGTTTAATCTAGTGCATTTGGAGTGCATTTGCCCTTACACCCTGTATTGGCCAGTGCTTGGATCCAGATACACCTTTTTGCTAATGCTTTACCCCCATCCCCACCCCCAACCTCCAACTCTGGTATGCCAGCAATGCGGAGAATGAGCCATGAGCTGGCCGTCATAGTTGTTTTTTGGGGGGGTTCTCTCCCTTGTTCTGTCCCCACAGTTTGAGTTTTATGTTCTACTTATTTATTATCAGAGTATTATTATTACTTTTTTTTTCCTCTATGGAAAACCATGAAATCAAACAATGGAGTCCAAAAGACTGAGATCATGTTCCTTCCTTTTTAATGCAAAATGATTGATTACAAAAAAAATATGATAGTAGCTTAACAATTTTAGAAATGTTTGTTTCTCATTCATTCTGTCATAACCTTTATTTGTTTAAACTTCTTAATCTTCATTTCTAGGTTGAAATGGGGGGGGGGGATATATATCACATATATAAAGTATCTCACAGAAGTGAGTACACCCCTCACATTTTTGTAAATATTTTATTATATCTTTTCATGTGACAACACTGAAGAAATGACACTTTGCTACAATGTAAAGTAGTGAGTGTACAGCTTGTATAACAGTGTAAATTTGCTGTCCCCTCAAAATAACTCAACACACAGCCAATAATGTCTAAACCGGCCACGAAATTGAGATATAGAAAAAATACATTTAGGAATTAACAATTGCTGCTGCATTAAGAGTCTGTGTGTATACACAGAGTATCTTTAGGGAAACCTCTAAGGCTAAATGCCTTTTTTGATTGAACAATGATTGTCAATAACTAAAGTAGGCTGACTACTGAAAATGTTTGATTTCAGGCATTCAGAGTTGATCAGTTTCAAAGAAAATCACAGAAATTTCCCACATTTTCTCTGTAATCATTAACAGTGTGTAAAAATGAAAGTGTATGATGCTTAGATTTTAAAAGTTGTTTAGTGTGTTCAAACTGTTAAGGGCTATTTAGTGGATATGTGGTATGCAAACTACTGCCACATGATTTCGTTTAATATCATATCATATAACCACCGCATGCAAATCTCATTCCAGCATGAGTCAGTTTACAGCTCAGTCCTTCTATCAGAAACATCAGGAAGAGAATAGCATTGATTTGAAGTAGAAGTTCCTTTCAAATGTTGCTTTGAATCTTTGGGTTTCTGTTCTAAGTGGTTGACGGCAGCTCTGTCTCTCTCTCCCTGCAGGACTATCTACCAACACAGCAAGACATCCTGCTGGCACGTAAGCCCACCAAGGGCATTCATGAGTACGACTTTGAGATCAAGAACGTGCCCTTCAAGATGGTGGACGTGGGCGGCCAGCGGTCGGAGCGCCGCAGGTGGTTCGAGTGCTTCGACAGCGTCACCTCGATCCTCTTCCTCGTCTCGTCCAGCGAGTTCGATCAGGTGCTGATGGAGGACCGGCAGACCAACCGCCTCATGGAGTCGCTCAACATCTTCGATACCATCGTCAACAACCGCGTCTTCAGCAACGTGTCCATCATCCTCTTCCTCAACAAGACAGACTTGCTGGAGGAGAAGGTCAAAACAGTGGCCATCAAGGACTACTTCTCAGAGTACACAGGGGATCCGCACAGCCTGGAGGACGTGCAGAAGTTCCTGGTGGATTGTTTCCGGAACAAGCGCCGAGACCAGCAGCAGAAGCCACTATACCACCACTTCACCACTGCCATTAACACGGAGAACATTCGCCTGGTCTTTCGTGACGTCAAGGACACCATCTTGCACGACAACCTCAAACAACTCATGCTGCAGTGATGCTGGTCCAGCCATTACCTTCAGATCTCTCCGAAATAACCCTCTTCTGCTCAGAAGAAACTGACTCCAATGTTTGTACTCCACACAGTAACCTTTCTGAATAGCTCTGACGTGCTTTTATGCGAAGAAGGTGGCCTAGCCTAGTGGTCTGTCATGAGCATGGGGCGGCGGGTAGTTATTCTCTTAAAGAGTGCGCTTCGAGAAGAGAGTGGGTCTGGCCACTCGCCCTCGTCCCGCCAAGAGAAGCTGAACGTGTCACCCTCTCGCCGAAGGTGCCAAACGCAATGCGCTCCTCCCTCAAAAAGAGGAGAGAAGCTGGATGAGATATCCTAGCACTGTTCTTTGATCTGTTACCTTTGAGCCTTTTATTACTGACCAAATAGCAAGATGAGATGCAAATGCTGTTTTAACCTTTTAACAGGAACTATGCTCTGAGCCTTTCTGTCGATGCCTGCCTGGCCTTAATTTCCCCCCTCGTTTTGATTGGTGTTTTTAACGTGTAGATGTCTAATCAATTGTAAAAATTTTAGAATTCAGTTGTTTCGGTTTTTTTATATAGATTTATGAATATATTTGCCGATAAACTTCTTAAGTTATGTTTCAAAAGTTTACACTCTGATTTTCCTCTGCTGATGGATAATGCTCACGATTCGTACCACTTGACAAACTGAACTCGTACTGTGGTTAGCCATGCTAGGCGAGCTGATAGATGCAGTATGCATAAACTCAGGGCTGAATGTAGACCACTTAAGCGCAACCGTTTGCCTTCAGGAACATCCACTAATTGTAGCTCTCCATCGGTGGCTGGAAATCACATTTCCTTGCTGGCCTGCAGATGACATCCTCCGCTCTGCCCTAGCTAGAGTCTGGAAGACCTTCTTTATCCATCAGGGAACGAAAAACGGTTTCTTTGTTAATTTATTTGCTTGCTTTTTAAATCTTTTTTTTTTTTTTGGTTCACAACCAAACAAAACTGGCTTCTCAGTCAGAACCCGCTAACAAAAAGCGTCTGTATTCACAAGTGCCACGTGTTTAAGGTACCAATAATTCGAACAAATTTCCTCAAAAGGGATAGATCTTACTTTGTGAACCTCGTTCCCTCAACAGTTGTGTATAGCTACTTTGTATAGTGCCATGTCCGCCCTGAATACTACTGTTGTAGTAAGTATTTTATGTAAATAGTCTGTACCTCACCCTCCTCACCCACTCTTTTCTAACGGATATGTAACCTACACTGAAATGTATAACTTTTTTTTTGCCACTGTGCACCCAGAAATCCAGATACTGACTCCCCGCCCGCAGTTCGCCCCATTCAGGGTTGCTCTTGTAGCTCTTTTGGCTGGTGCGTCTCAGCTGAATGGTGCCTGTATATGTCGTCTATGCATTCAGATGGCTGCAGCTCGGCCTGGCGGTAGAGGACTCTTTGTCTGCTGTCGAATTCTGCCTTACACCCCTGGCTGAAGTCCCGGGAGGCTCGTGAAAAGCAAGTATTACGTCTTCACTCTCCACTGACAGTGTCCTGTGTTTTCTAGTGCCATTCACTGCCCCCCAATGCCAGGAAACCGGGCATTGCAGAGCTTTTGTTGTCGTCTTAGTGTCCGATGTTAGTAAAGCCGTAGTATCCGTCTAAGTATTTAACTTTACAAACTCAAACCGTTCCAAGCACAAGATGTTGACTGATTTAAGTGAATTTCAGTGTCCTTTGGTGATGCTGAAATACTGAGTATCAACCTCTAGTATTTGCTGCCTATTTCTAGCATGCCGAGTCTTAAAACGTTGTATTATCTGCCTTTTGAGCTTAAAGACCTTAATGAAGCAAGTGTTGTGTACTTGCCAAAACCCAAAGGAATAGCTGAGGATGCTGACGAGTTCAAGACTTCCTGGGAGCCTTGAGGGCAAGCCCAAGTGCTTGTGCAAATGATGGCACTGTCTGGTGTGTCAGTGTGACCATCACCCCCGTCAGAGTGCTCCTAACGGTTGACATGTTTAAAGGAAGGGCAATGCTGCAGATAGATACACTACTTTAGCTGTATTTCTCCTCTGTACACTGCTGAGGCGTGATTTTGTCGCTTTCATTAGCCGTTCAAGTTTGTTTTTTCCACTCTTGCTGCAAGAATTGTTTAGGATGGTGTATAAAGAAAGGAGTCTTTCTCACTGTAGCCTTTTCTGAAATGTGATTCTGATCAGAGATGGCTGATTTGCTGTTTTTGGTTTTGCCCAGATAATCAAGTTTGATTATTAATAATTATGCAAGAATTATGCCTGCCACAAAGAATTCCTAGTGCCTCCAGACATTTCTGGTCCTTTTTTTTTTGTACTTAGTTTTTTTTAAAATTTGATTAATGTGGATGCTTTGAGTCCTCATATCAAGATAATTCATACTAAAGATTTCACAAGTTTTGTGCTCAGTACAGAATATAGACCTGCTTTCATTGTACAGTCTAACCTATGCTTCCTCATTCTTCATCATTGACCCAATAAAATCATTTTGCAAAAACAGTCGTCATGTTGTTGTTGTTGTTGTTTGTTTTTTTGACTCTGAATAACTGAGCAATTCTACAACTTGCTTTAATTTCAACAAATATTTCTTTAAAACAAATCAGTAAAAGTGCAATTCCATTTGGGGAACACTAGGCTGTAGTGTTACACCAAATTTATCCAGGGTTTTAACATTAAAGGTTAAGGTCTTTTTAAAAGGATACATTATTAATTTTATATTCATGGGTGTTAAAAATAACAGGTTAAAAAAGGGGGTGATGTTTGACATGTACACTATATGTACAAGTATGCTATAAGTTATATGCTCAATTATAAATATAAATGACAAAGCATGAAAAAAATACGGTTCTTAAAGAGTTTTATAAATTATGCTTGATTTATACTAAATCTAAAATGTTCTTTAAGGAACTGTGTGAACAATTACAATTTAATGTCATGGATGATTCAGCAAAAAACAATGTGCACAATGGATTTTCAGTGTTCGTAGTCTATAGGGCAAGGCATTCCAGGGAACTTTACTCTACTAAGATACCAGACTGCTGTCTCCACAGGGTGAGGTTACTGTTACTGCATGAGCTGTGCTTATCTTCTGCAGAGGGCGACTGCTGCAGCACAGCAACATGACTCAGCTTTTTGTAAATGGTCATGTGATTTCTTCATATTGTAAGCTCATGTGGTGTTCCCCAATGAGGATGAACCTGTGTAAATTATGATCAAGGATGACAGGACTCAGTTACAAAAATCATTGCTTTTATTCTACATTGAACATACGTACTGTCATTGCAATATTCAGAATAAGAAGTGCAGGATCTCACTTTCAAAAGTCTGCATTACATTAAAAAAAAAATACAAATTAAAGAAGGACGCACAAAATGTCTTCTCATCAAAAGTACAAAACCTAAACAAACGGTATTTAGATGCACGTATGACAAATTAAGAGTTTACAGAACATAAGAGGTACATAAGATTTCAAGTCATTAGGTAAGTGCTTTAATGGGTTTTACCTACAGACTCTTCTCATATGCATTACATGGTGCTAGAATACATTTCATTCTTTTTTCATTTTAAACTGACTCTAGTGCTCATATACTGTCATTTCTCTCCATTAAATTACCCATTCTTCTGTAATCCATGTAGTGAATTACACACAAAAAAATAAATACTACAGTCAAGATGCTCATTCAGTGTATTGTTTTCAGGGCCGGATCTCACAGAACACGTTTCATTGCGCTGCTTTTTACGGACCTCTTGATCATTGATGCACATTACTTAAAAAATAAAGCAACTGTATGTAGTTTTATTTTATTGCGACTTTGGAACCCCCTGTAGTTGAGAGGAATTCACTGTTGTGCACATATCACTGTAGTAATACCAGTGTATAGCTGTACACGTGCATTTGTTGCTGCCGTAAAACAATGCACCCTCTTTCGCAGAATTTGTACCCGTGCACCAAACATACAGACACTCAGAACAGACTCGTATACAGTTGTTCGAAACGCATGTCTTGTTTTAAAATGAAAGAACGCATTCTGTGTGAACGGCCCCTTTAAGCTTCCTTGTTTCAAGTCAAATGCTCTACTTAATTCCGCAGAATTCTTTGACAAGGCACAGACGGCGCACTTCAACTTACAGCGATAACGACATTCTATAAGAAACTCTTGAAGGTGTTTCTAGACCGCCTACATCTCGGAGCAGAAATCGAGACGACTGAAGCCTTAGATGTTGGGTCAGCGTAACTAATCCTTCATTTAGTTCTGACTCACTCTTAATGGAATACCGAGTGATCCAAGTCCTGCTTTATCATCAGAGCTACATTAACATCTAAACTGAGATGTTGCCATCTTAGTTTCCATTTGCAATAGCAATACTAGTTAAATATTAAACCACTGAACACAGACCCGTTATCTATAGGCAAGCGAATGATATATAACCCTGAAACACTAGACAGCTCTGTACCCGTCTCACCTTCAACTCTGAATGAGGCTTATGCAACCTAATGTAATATACATATGCATCATGGCCTCACTTTAAGCAGCAAAACAGCCAGAGGTTTCTTTTTTTTAGATGTTAAAAGTAAAAGTGGTATGGTTTGTGGACAATATAATAATGAAATAAAAAGTGAAGTTGCATCTTCACACTAAAACTTTGGTAAATGAGAGGAATAGAATTGAATGCTTAATGGGTTTAATTCTTGTCCTCTCTAAAAGCGTGTTTATCTGTAGAGACTAAGACGCGGTACACAATATGACAGGAAAGGAACCTCAAAACTTTTGTTTCTTCTCAATAAATAATGACACAAGGAATGTAAACGTGTTTTTGGGATTATGATTGGGTGGTCAGCAAAAAAGTGCAATGAAGAGTGATTAAACTCTTCTTTAATTGATGTAAAGTTAGTTTTTTTTACCCTGTTTGCACTGGGTTTGTGTATGGCAGCCTTTGGGATGATCATTCAAGTGGAGGATAACTGTGTTTACTCTTGAGGTGAGGCGGTATTCATACTGGCCAAGGTTTGCTCTTTGCTGGACTGTTGTCGATCTCCATGTCCATTTCTACAAAGTCAGCAGGGCCTTCATCACTACCCTGTGAGCTGGAGTCTTTGTCTGTTGTTTGCTGGTCATTTCTTCTCCTCCCAAGGCAAAAGCCGGATTTGGCTGGACGCACCAGTCCAAGAAACAGAGCCCCGATTCCCATCCCAGCTGCACAGGAGTAAAAGGCTGATCCGTAATTGTCAGTCCGGTCTACCAGAAAACCTGAAACAAAAAACACAAGATGACCTCCATAAATGTGTGTGGCAGGCAAATTTATAGGTTTATGACTGGTTCTGGAGGAAGTATGAATGGTTTGCAAGTGTATTTCAAATAGGAGTCCGGTTTAATGGGGGTCACTGAAACATTTGAAAGAAAAAAATCTTACAAAATGTATTTTTAGTGCTATCAAAGTTAAGATCCACTTAATATATAAATGAAATGTGGGTAGCACTTTATTTTACAGTACGTGGTACATACATGGTAAATATCTTGTACCTACAGGCAAATGAGTGGTAACACAAGGTACTTACCTGAAGTGTGTGTACATGGTAACAAATAAGAAACACGGCTGTACTTAACAGTCGTACATGCATGGTGATTGGTTTGTACATACAGACAAGTGTGGGTAAGAACGGTCACTTACAGGTACTGTATAATTCCAAAATAAAATCTGTCTCTACACATAATTATTAGGAATGTATGTCATCAAAAATCCCTGTTGGACCAATTAGTTAAGAGAATCAGTGTCGTTAAAGATAAGGCAAGATAACTGCAGTGGCATCTACCATCAATTATTCTATAAGTACCTCGGTCCATGTTTATATCCCCAACTTCAGTACCGCATAACTTATTCTGTACATTAACTAATAGGTACATACACCAGTACTTAGATAGGAAGTATATGGAAATAGGACTGTAAAATAAAGTGCACCATTTTACATACACATTACACAGGAATTACCAGTTCTTCAAACTTTGTAAGCACTGTTGTGGAGAACAATTTAGCATTAATAGTACTACACAAGCAATTGAAAAACAGTCCTCTTTGTATTAGGTATGGTTAGGGCTTACCAAGAGTACCGTATATACCAAGAACAGTATGTGTCTTGTTTGTTACCACATTCTTCCGTAGGTGCTACACATTTGCATGTACATATCATTAGTATGTACAGTAATGTGTCTTATTAGTTACCATTAGTTATATTAGTTACCACATACGGATACTGTATATACTGTATAAGGACGTGCCTGTTTGTACCCACTTGTCCGTAAGTACTACATATTTACCATGTATATACATTAGTAAGTATCTAATTAGTTATCATGTACGGACACTACCTGTAAGTGACCATTCTTACCCACACTTGTCTGTATGTACAAACCAATCACCATGCATGTACGACTGTTAAGTACAGCCGTGTTTCTAATTTGTTACCATGTACACACACTTCAGGTAAGTACCTTGTGTTACCACTCATTTGCCTGTAGGTACAAGATATTTACCATGTATGTACCAGGGAAGTTCTCGTACTGTAAAATAAAGTGCTACCGAAATGGGTTTAACATGATTTTTTTCTACATTCACATTCAACCAAATGGTGATAAATTTCTAAAACTGGTTTAAAATGTTTGTATACTTTTCACATTAGCAGTACACTGACAATGCAAAATATTTAATATGAGAAATTTAATATTTATTTAATTTGTTGTCTTCTTAAAATATAATTGAACACATAATTTAATCAAATTTGATGATGTTCGATACCTTTTTTAAATTGTATTTTTCTATTGTATTTTTATGCTTGAAAATATGTAGCTTCCTTTATATTTTAGATCATATTTCTGCCATCACAATAAAAAGTAAATATTTTCCTGATCAATAGTTGTTCATAGCTATTCATATTTAAATAAGTAGCTTTTTACATTAGTACAATGTGAAAAAGGTCATATTAATTTAATTATTGTATTTTCATTTAATAATATGAATTATATACATAAATAAAATGTAATTTAATAATATTTCTTTGGGGGGGTTTTCTTTTTTATTTCTCTCACACAATATAAATGGCTTTTTATGCATTAAAATATACAGCTGCTTTTGTATTTTAGTAACGGGGTTCCTCACAGCATATCTGAATGTCTTTTAAAACCCCAGTTCTAACCGGTTGCCAGATCACTATGTGTTTGCTAAGGTCTTCAGAGTGGTTTACAGAGGCTGCTTTTACCTCCTAAAGGTGGACCGGCCAGTCCTGCAAAGCTCTGGATACAGACATAGACTCCAACAGCCGATGACATTCTCTGAATGCCGATCACGTCATCTTCAGCCAACATTGGGATGTGACTGGAGGCCACAGTGCCCAGCAGGAAGCCATAGAAACAGGAGCAGGACATGAGCCCCCAGAACTCAGTGACAAAGGTGAAGACGACCAGCACTGGACACAGCAGCACCGTGCAAATCAGCAGAATGTAGATTTTGTGGATGGGCCTGCGATTGAGCACCCAACCCATGGACAGGCGACCTAGAATCTCAGCTACGGCCATGGCTGAGAGCATGTAGGTGGCGCTGTCACGTGATACTCCTCGGCTCACGCTCAGCTCAATGACGTAGAGCTGAGGAGCGAAGAAGCCCAGGGTGGCGAACAGGCCAAACAATGCATAGCAGTTGAAGCTGGCATCTCTGAGCACGGAGAAGTCCAACAACTTGGGCCTGGAGATGCTTGAGTCTTCTCGTTCCTTTTTGAGTGGGGTCTCAGGCAGCACTGGTGGCTCGTTTTCTTCTTCCTCCTTTTCCTTAAGTGGTTTTTTCTCCTGTTCCGTAGATTCCTGGCCCTCAGACAGGTTGATCTGGGAAGAGGTGACGGACTGGACCCCTGAGTCCACAGAGCCGAATGAGGTACGTGTGAATTCATTCTCCAGCTCATATTTGGATTCAGGTTCTTTAAGGGGGGATGTGGAACCCTCTGGGGCGGAGGGTTTGTGTTTAATGACTATTGGCTTTAGCAGAGCCCCACAGACAATAACTGAGGCCTGCATAACTCCAATCAAGATCAAGCAGTTACGCCAGCCGATCTGCTCCTTCAGTGCATTCATAGCTGCAACGTGAATTCAAATTAAATGAATTACAGAAAGACCAGTTTTTCAACATGTCTGAAAGACATTAGGCTTTCTGTGAAAAATAATAGTCTTTTATGGCTATGCAAATATATTTGACTTCCAAATAGACTTTTATCATGTTATGTACACGATTAGCTAATGTATAACATTCAAAACAAGTCTGCCTGTGCGTTAAAAGGGCTAGTTCACCCACAAATTAATAATATATCATCATTTGCTCGTTCTCATGTTGTTGCAAACCTTTAACCTTTAGTCTTTAATCTGTGGAGCTCAAAAGAAGATATTTTAAAAAATGTCCCAGTGTTTTTGTTTTAATGAAAGTCAATGGGGTCCAGTACGGTTTTGAATAAAATCAGATGGAACATTTTTCAAAGTATCATGTTTTGTACTATGCAGAAGAATGAATGACATGAGGGTGAGAAAATGACGCAATTTCCATTTTGCGCGAACTATCCAGATGAGTATGTTGCACAGCTCTGGCGATCATACCTGGTGCAAGTGCTAGCAGGGAGAAGCATTCTCCTGTGGAGGCTATGGATGTGACGAGGGAACGGCGCTTGCTGAAGTACTGCGACAAGATGGTAACTGTTGGCAGGAAGGTAAGGCAGTAACCCAGGCCTGTAAATAAACAGCAAAGAGGGAGATGACAGCCACTGGTCCCTTCAACACAAGGGGCTTAGGTCAGGCTGAGGGGCCATGCTCAAAGCACACCAAGAACCAGGCCGCTCTCTTCCGTAGGACAAAACTTTTCCAAACTGGACAAAGGGCTGAAAGAAAACTGTATTTAAAAGAGACAAAAAAGAGACAAGGAGAAACAAAGATCGGTGAGGTTAGGATCAACTAATGATGGTGGGGAGGAAGTGTTTTGATATTTGGGGAAAGCTAGCAGTGCATCTTTTGAGAAATCTGAAAAAAAAAAATTATTATGTGGTCACATTGAGTGTCAATTCAAAATTGAGCAATTGAGAGCGTTTATATATTTTTAAATAATCTTTTTTTTTTTTTAACAATAAATGAAAAAGGAATTCTCCATATGAATAAATTATTCAATAAAAATTAAATCTTCAAACATATTGTGTTATATTGAGAATAAATATATTGAGATATATTTTAACGAATTAGTGTCTGTTTATAATTGACAGCTTTCTTAAAAGAAGGAAGTTTGAAATAAGTCAATTTAACTTTTGGATAATGTGTTTGAATCCCACAAATGTATGTGAACACATGAAAACACTCCACCCAAAAACACTATGATACATTCATCCTGTTATATAAGGATGCATGTTACAGCACTGCTTGAATTCCCTCACTGTCTTTAAAAAAGTAAGCGAATAGAAGAGAACATCATGTTTACTAGGGACAAATAAGTAATCATAAAGTAATGAAACAGAAAATAAATATGGGTAATGACAGAATCCGTGTCTATTATTTATATGACAGAAAATATTCTACCATTCATAAGTTTGAGCTTGATGAGATTTATAAATGTTTTTGAAAGAAGTCTCTTATGCTCACCAAGGATGCATTTATTTGATCAAAAATACTGTAAAAGAGCAATATTGTGAAATATTATTACAAATGAAAATAACTGTTTTCTATTTGAATACTTTTTTTGTGTGTATTTTCCAGGATTCTTTGATGAATAGAAAGTTCAAAAGGAAAGCATTTATTTGAAAGAGCTATCTAAAAGTTTTAAACAAAAAGAAAGATTGTTACTTTGCAAATGCTATGCATAGAAAATCAGTTCCTTCTTCAATATAAAAATTCAATATTAATCAGTTTTCACAATATCATGCCATGCCACCCTGAGGAAAAATGTTTTCAGTTACACACTGCAATTGCAACAAAACAAGCAAGTACTGAATAAATTCAGCAGTCATTTACCTTACATATTTTGTTATATGACAATACGGGACATAACATGTATCACAAATATTAATTCACACTCGAGCTGGATTTACCTGCAACGATTCCCATGGTAATGTACATCTCAATGATGGAGCTGGTAAAGGCTGTTGTAATTGTACCCAGGCTGATCAGGAATCCCCCGAGCATGACGACCGGCCGATAGCCAAAGCGGTTACTCATCATCGTGGAAAGAGGGGCTGTGGGACAGAAGGTGCCAATCATAAACACTTACAGTAACACTGTGACATATTTGCAGTCTTACAGCTCAAATTCAATTACAAACACAGTGAACCTATGCACTTTCTTTTCACAACTGTCCTAAACTATCCATTAATGGTGGTTTCATTTTTGCAGCAAAGGAATGAAGACAGTATCACTAGCAAGTTTTGCTTGGCCTAGTCACTTTCTATCTGAGCCATTTGAGTGACTGCCCCTGTCTGAACAAGAATGATCCTTTGAAGCCCTCTCAGCTGGAAAAATGTGAATCCATCCATTGAGTCATGTAATGGTGGGGCTGCTTTGTCACTGGGCAAAGTCAGTGAATCTCCAGTCAGCCGGCAGTCCTTACACAGCACAATTTAGCACATGCACTAAATGGGGCATTGCTCGCTCTCAGCACAAATGCCAATATGAAAAGATGAGCTTGGGAGGCAAAATCAGTTTGACAGGTTCACACTGAAGGAACTCAGTATCTTTTTCATGCATAATTTAAAGGGATAGTTGACACATCTCTCACCATTATTTCATTTGTGAAACAATGAAAAAGAAGATATTTTGAAGAATGTTGGTAACTGAACAGTTTTGGTGTCCGATGACTTTGACTGAATGGACCAAAAAAGACATTTCTCAAAATATCCTCTTTTGGAATGACATGAGGGTGAGAAAATGATGGGAAAAATTTCACTTTTATAGGTCAACTATACCCTTGAGGCTTGAGGGAATTACATGGAAATGACAGATCTGATGACACAGCTTGTTTCATAATTTTATACTTTGTACCCGCCCCGCCTTTTGGGATATGCCCGGTCTTTTTATAATGACCTATTTTTGCCTTCAACTTCCCTGAACTATAACTGAGATGTGTGTTTGGTGTAGCTTTGAAGTTGTGGTCGCTGTAGATTAAAACCTGCACCGATAATGGTGGAACAAACTTAAAAATAGTATACAATGGCCTGTACAGATGACAGTAAAAGCAAAAGCCAGTAATTAAACATTTATTTAGGTTTGCAAAACTGGAGTAACCTGCAAAAACATTCACCAGACAACAATCTTAAATCTTTCTGCAATACCACACAGTATTTTTCTCTTGTGTAAACACCATTCGTATTGTGTTAACACTGTGAGGTACACCTAGTACTATCGTATTGTATCTTTAAATATCTAGACTGAATTACCTGTGAAGGCCATGACAAAGACACAGATGGAGACGACCCAAGACACTCTGCTGTTGGTTTCATTAAAGTCTGTCATGAGGTCCTGGAGGAAGATCCCAAAAATCTTGATGATGCCATAGGTGAAAACCTCCACGAAGAAGAAGGCAGCAGCCACAAGCCAACCCCAGCCTCCGTCTGGCACCTCGTCGTACACATTGGGGCTCGTGCAGCCCTTCAGGGCAGACATTATTCCTGTCATGATGCACACTGGTGTTTCTGTAAATGTAAGCAAAGTTACAGTACAGACCATTTTATGTATGATGTAATTTCCACACCGGCTTTGATGGTGTGCCCTTGTCAACTCAACAGTGGGCTGTGTTTGCAAGCTGCTCATGTCTTTAATCGGCTCTGTCTCCTGGATTATTTTACCTTTCAAGGTGCTAAAACTCAGTTTGCATTAAACATTTGTTATGTAACCACTGTTTGGATATTAGAGAAAAATGGGAGTGCCAGAGCCAAGCAACACTTTCAAACATAAATATATATATATATATATATAGTCATGGCCAAAAATATCAGCACCCTTGGTAAATATGATCAAAGAAGGCTGTGATAATTAATCTGCATTGTTAATCCATTTGATCTTTTATTAAAAAAAATTCACGAAAATCAAACCTTTCATTGGATAATAGGAATTTAAAATTGGGGAAAATATCATTATGAAATAAATACACACTGGCCACAATTAACGACACCCTTTTATTCAATACTTTTTGAAACCTCCATTTGCAAGTTTAACAGCTCTAAATTTTCTCCTATAATGCCTGATGAGGTTAGAAAATACCTGACAAGAGATCAGAGACCATTCCTTCATCCAGAATCACTCCAGACCCTTTAGATTCCAGCTCCATGTTGATGTTTCTTCTCTTCAGTTCACTCACTTTCTACAGGGTTCAGGTCAGAGGACTGGAATGACCAGCAGAAGCTTGGTTTTGTGCTCAGTGACCCATTTTTGTGTTGTTTTTGAGGATTGTGTTTGGATTATTGTACGGTTGGAAGATACAAACATGGCCCATTATAAGATTTCTAACAGAGTCAGTCACTTATTGATTTGATAGAATCCATGATGCCATGTGTCTAAACAAGATGTCCAGGACCTCCAGCAGAAATATATTGTACACATGGGCTACTTGTACACATGGGCTACTTTTTATCCCTGTGTTCACCAAACCCATCTTGAGTGTTTGCTGCTAAAAAGCTCATTTTTTAGTTTCATCTGACCATAGAAGCCAGTCTCATTTGAAGTTCCATTCGTGTCTGATAACTGAATATGCTGGAGTTTGTTTTTGGATGAGCGAGGAGAATTTTTCTTGAAACCCTCCCGAACAACATGTGGTGATGTAGGTGCTGTTTGACAATTTTTTTTTAAGGTTTTCTGACCTCGAGACTCAGCTATTTTCTGCAATCCTCCAGCTGTGGTCCTTGGAGAGTCTTTAGTCATTCAAACTCTCCTCCTCACCGTGCATTAGGACGATATAGACACACGTCCTCTTCCAGGCAGATTCGTAACATTTTATGTTGATTGGAAATTCTTAATTATTGCCCTGATGGTGGAAATGGGAATTTTCACTGCTCTAGCTCTTTTCTTAAAGCCACTTCACTAATTTGTGAAGCTCAGTTATCTTTTGCTGCACATCAGAAATATATTCTTTGTTTTTTCTCATTGTGATGGATGATTAAGGGAATTTGGCCTTTGTTTTCCCTCCTGTTTATATTTCTGTGAAACAGGAAGTCATGGCTGGATAATTTCATGTTCATAATCACCCTGGAGTGCTCAAAATTGTGAATATGAATGGGAATATACTTCAGAGATATTTTACTCATAAGAATTTCTAGGGGTGCCAATAATTGTGTCCAATGTGTATTTGAGAAAAACATTTATTTCATAATGATATTTCCCCCCATTTTAAATTCTTATTATCCAATGAAAGGTTAGATTTTTGTGAATTTTTTAAATAACAAATCAAAAGAATTAACAATGCAGATTAATTTTCACAGCTGCCTTTGATCATATTTACTAAGGGTGCCGATATTTTTGGCCATGACTGTGTGTGTGTGTGTGTATATATATATATATATATATATATATATACGTATATATATATATATATATATATATATACATATATATATATATATATATATATGTATATATATATATATATATATATATGTATATATATATATATATATATATATATATGTATATATATATATATATATAATTTTATTTTATTTTTTTAACTTTCGCAAGATAGTGTCTATAATACTTAATAATAAACTTCTCAAGACGAGGACTTTTTTAACTATCAAGAAAGAAATATAGGCACTGTTATAATTCAAAAAATGACCTAGCAGACTATCATATCATAGGCAGTATAAGAAGTCGCAATAAGTAACTTTATCACGGTATCTGTCCTGACGCAGTGCAGCAGGACTGCATGACATCGTGATCAATTACTCCAGCCACTCACATTACCGTCTGTGAAAACAGGTTACTCGAAAAAGTGAATCACATAACGTTACCCCGTCATTTTTTACCGTATAAAAAAAAAAAAATATATATATATATATATATATATATATATATATATATATATATATATATATATATATATATATATATATATATATATCTTGATGCCTATATCTTCACTAGATAAACGTGGCAGTCACGTGCGCCACAAATACAATATACTTTGAGTATAAATGGTTTTAACTTACCGAACCGTTGAAGAAACAGGAAAACTCTGGGTATTGAAAGAAAACAAAAAGCAAGAGAGCTAGCAGGCTTCTCTGTTGAAGTGTTAACTGGAGAACATCGCTCTGAGCATCAGTCACTTCTGAGGAGAAACACAACCGAGTGAAGACGACCCGGCTCGAATATATCGTTTCAGGCTTATGTTTGACTTCATTAACAATTTTTAAACACTGAAATTATAACTAGATCAAGTACTATGTGCCAGCTCTCTGTCTCTGTTTCCTCTTACTGAAGCTTGACAGATTTTATACCGGCTGGAGCCGGTCTTCAGGCGCGCGCTCATGCGCTGTACAGAGAGTCGGGAGCGCGCTGGGAACTGAGTTCAAATCTCACCTGTCTGTTTACACAGGACAAACACAGCAAGAGCTCGTCTGTAAAAACAGATCAGTCATCTGGGGGTTATTTTATTTTATCCTGCATTCAAATTATTATCAATCAAACTGCAGTTGGGTTGTTTTTATGAAATAATAACAACTAAAAAAAAAATACAGCTAACTAACACAATAAATATATATATAATTTATGAAACTTAATAAAAACGGAGTTATCTGTTTTTTTGCAAATGAACTCTTCATATCCTGCTGGAGACTATCTGAGGAGTCAACAGTGTTATATAACCGCCACATCACTTCAGCCTGTGTTCTGTGGAAATACAGGTATTTCATAAATAGTTTAGTTACTGATAACGCACTTCATCCATCAACAGTCCTGTGAGGAGGATCACTGCAGTGTGTCTGTGAAGCCTCGTGCACGCGCAGCATGACTGGAGCCTCTGCCGGGTGAAACAGGTTTATTCCAGTTCTGCCTCCAGCACGAGCTGCCTCATAAAGACTCAGCGGTCAGCCCGCCTTTAATGACACCTTCTAAACAGAGTGAAAATCAACATTTAGTAACACCTTTCGAAAAGAACTCCTTCAAACCAAACACTTAACGTTCTTGTTATTTTTTGATCTGGCGGCGGTGACGTCACTCGCGCATCCTGCCTGTTTCCACAGATACGCTGCTGACGTCAAGCGCGTGAAGCGGCAGAACCGCGGGAAACTTTTAGCTGGGACAAATTATGCAAACCTTGCTTTCCTAATTCATGAGTAGCCGTATATCTGTAACCCACAAAACTATTTGAAAAACTGCTACTCGCATTTAAAACAAGCCTACTGCTGTTCCGCAAATATAAAAGATACTGATAACTTAAGAAACGTTGCTGAGTGTTTTGTTTTTTATACTGCTTAGATTGAGAGGCGAAAAGTTCAGGGACACACACAGTGTGGTTTTGTTTTACGTTTTGTATCTTGTATCTTTTGCATTAAAATTGATATTAAGTATTTGGTCCCACTTTATATTAGGTGGCCTTAACTACAATGTACTTACATTTAAATTAATCATGATACAATGCACTTATTGTGTAGCCTACATACATGTTTTTACATTGTACTTATATTTAAAAAAATAATTGTATGTAGTTACATCTGTAATTAATTAAAGAATAAAAAGTTGATAACAACATTTTTTTATATATTATCAGCACAACATTTTAAGTAAACAGTTAATTGAAAAATTCTTCTACAATTCCAAAAAGTCCCATTTTTGCTTCAAATCCGCAAAATCGTGTAAAATCTGATAATTATGTTCTCTAGCGTGATTGAGATGATCCAAAGAGCTTCTTGAGCTTCGATGGAACAACATTGACCGTCTGTATACAAATAATTCATAAATTTAGTCTGATTAATGATTTGAATAGTGACTTAGAAATAGTGCAGAATCTGAAATATTTCTTTCTCATTTTTTTTACATCATAATGTTTCTTTTATTTTCAAAACCCTTAGAATTTCTGCTTGCTTCTAGTTAAAAAGTTAAATGATCTTTTGAATCCCCGAGGTCTTCTAAATCATTTCTCTTTGCCAGTGCTCAGATAATGCATTTATCTTTCTAGGTGGCCTTACAGAGGGCTGTCATTTACGATGAGAGATAAGTAACCTAACTATTACCTAAGAATGTCTTGCTTCATTGTCTTTCATAATGGAGAGTGCTTGTGTTGTGATCAGCACACAAAGCAAAGCAGCATTGTTTATATCTGGTTTCTTAACTACAGCTGCCATAGATTAACAGAGTGTATCTCAAACTTTTTTATGAGTGTACTTTTCACATTTGGTTGACTTGTCCAATATTCAGCCACGTCATCAATTATCCTGGCTTGTTCTTTATGGAAACATTTCATATGTCAAAATATACAAATATTTATGGCATAGGTCACTCAGATATTTTAAACGGACCCTCTGGCATTAGATCAAGTCAAGTTTTCTTAACTCCGTTTGAGAAACACTCAGGTAGAATGTAAGTAAATTAACCACTTGAGGCTCCAAATATTTGTGCTTATGTTGCATTTTTCTATTTCTATGTATTTTCCTAAGATTGTTTTTCATAGAAACCTTAGCAGGATTAATTATTATCATCAAAATATGCTGTTACACACTAGAGTTCACCATAACAAGAGTTCATATGATCATTATATGCTGACTTACAATGTCTGGTTAAATTATAGCACTGTGTACCCTCAGACCCTAACAAACAAGGTCACAGTGCAACACTGCTGTGTGTGCTCCTCACAATGAAATGCTGACCATATTAACTTTACTACAATGTGAAAGCAAAGGTGAAGCACCGAGTTAAAGCACTTCTAAATACATGACCGTTAAACACGCTGGTCTGATTCATCGATAATGGGTACATTGATAATGGATTACTTAAAATGTCCTTGTAAAGAAACTTGGGAGTTACTGTTTAAGTGTTATGATTATCATTTCAGTAACTTCCAGAAGATGTATCATAGGCATTTGTGTCTATGCCAAACCCTGTGTATATAAGCACCAGACATCAGTTGGTTTGTAGTGGAATATTGTTCAGTACCTTGGACAGCTCATTTATCATGCACACCAGTGCCTTTTTTTTAATATTCAAATGTTCTTATGCATATACTTGATGATAGGAATGCCTAAAAACTCTAGTGTGTGTTCAATTTAGTGCTTTTAGGTAAATCAATATACCATTATGAGAATCATGGGGGCTTCAAAAGGTTCCAGATATTAAGGGCACCTTTTCAGGTATTAGTGACTCTATGTTTCTTATTCCTCCTCCAGATGTGTATTGCTTCGCTAATTTTTGATAGAATATTCTGCATTTGTTAATAAATATATTTTTTCATAAGAATATAGCTCAGCCCTACAATAATACTCATAGCTAGGAATGCTGAAAAACAGCATCACTCTAAAGCATGTTCATTGTAGTGCTTTCTAGGCACATACAAATTGCCTTAATTTATGTATTTCTTCTAAATGAGCCATTATTAGAATCTGTTTTCATTCTATTTAAGGCAAAACAATTTAACCAGCACATATACTTTTTAATTTCATGACACTTTCTTTGTTGTACACTGTAATATTGTTCTCAATTGAAATGAAATATAACAGGATATTTAAGGGGCCTTATTATTGACAGCTAATTATGTTTTACACAATGCTTTGCTGCATATGTTGTTGAGCATGAAGCTGCATTGTTGACTTTGAATAGAGTGATTTATTGCTCATTGCTGTGAGAGAAGCATGGATTATTTCAGACTGTGTATAAAATGCATTTAAACTCATAAATGAAAATCTTATTGGATATCATTAGTAGTTTTAATATCCTTTTACAAGATTTAGGATATACAGCAAGGGCAGAGAATAATACATGAAATGTCCCATGGAAATGACCTCAGAAGTTGAACACAAAGCTCTGTGGGATCAACAAAGTTGTTTTGACTGGATAATGCCCAAAGCTCACCATGTTCTTTTGCCTTTCAAAACAAATAATGATCAGTGTAGCACATCTGACTCTTATCTTGTTCATGTTCTGTCATCAGGGGAATAATCTGGTCTTAATTATCTCATATTTGTACAAGCCACATATCCTATAAAATTTTATATTATGCTATTGACCATACATATATATATAATTTTTGTTTATTTTGTTTTTATTTGTGTGTATTGATATAAAAGATCTGACCATGTAAAATGTGGGTAATGAAAACAAAACAAATTCATTAAAATCAACTATTCAATAAATTATCTAATGTGACCTATATGGTACAAATCTGACCTAAATGACAGAAATGTTCATGGTGTCCTTAGTCTTTGTCCAATTTCATTTGATTTTATCAGGTTGAGTGTTGATTACTCTGATTTGTCTGACAACTCAAAACAAGCTGTTTAAAGTCACGAATAACATGCCTATTGAATTATAATATGTGATGATATAATTATAAAACATTTTTGACAGTATTCTCTTTTGCTCACCAAGAAGTACAGTAATGTAATAACATAGTGTTGCATTCCATATTATTATTATATAAACATTATTACAATTTTAAACAGCTGTGTAGTAGTACATGTAATTTATTCATGTGATGGTAAAGCTGAATTTTCAGCATCATTACTCCATTCTTCAGTGTCACATGATCCTTCAGAAATCATTTTATTTATGCTGATTTGCTGCTCAAGAAATGTTGTGCTGCTTAATATATTGTGACGAGCGTCCCGACATCTCATCAGCGTTGCCCTGGAGACAAACACGAAACACCTGCACCTGCTCATCACGACGGGATCGGCCACACCTGCAACTCGTCAGCCCGCGGCCAGATAAGCCGCATGAGGCTGTACGATGAGGAGGATTCCGCTCAGGCTGAAGACTAATGTGTGTTGTCTCTTTCCTTTCCCTCAGAAGCCAGCGAGTGACCGAGCCCGCTCTGACGAGAGCTGCACGCCAGATTCACCGCACCACGAGGAAGCACATTAAGAGCACCACTTCACACCAGCCTGCCACCTTTCACCTTGCATCTTCACTTCTTGTTAATAAAATCCACCCTCCGGGGTATTTATTTGAGCTCTCCTTGTCGCGTGATTCTTCCACCCCGTCACAGTGGTGGAGAATGCGGGCATGAATGGAAGTTTCACCGACAAGTGACCTACACATCTCAACCCCAGTTTTTTTCTTTCTGTTCTCTGCACTTTCAGGCCGGCGAGTACTCCTCCCCTAAGGATGGAAGAGCTACTCCAGCAGCTAACCGAAGTCAGCCTGCGCCAACAACAAATTTTGGAACATCTGGCCACCCGACAGGGCCAGGCTGACCAGGAAATCACCGCTCTTCGCACGGCCGCCCGCCAGCGCGTTCCGTTACCGGACCCACGCGTACAAGCCGCCCAGCTCCTACCAAAGATGACGGCCCACGACGACGTGGAGGCCTACTTCCAAATGTTTGAAAACACCGCGACAATGGAGGGATGGGATCCGGAGGAGTGGGCCCGCGTACTGGCGCCATTATTAACTGGTGAACCCCAGAGAACTTTCTTCAGTCTCCCCACGGCCGTGGCTGAGAACTACGAAACAGTCAAGAGAGAGATCCTAGCCCGGGTGGGGCTGTCCCCAGTGTGCGCGGCCCAGGCGCTTCACGACTGGACCTACCAGCCGCAACGTCCAGCGAGATTGCAAGTTGCCGAACTGACTCGGCTGGCCCAACACTGGTTATTGGCTGGAGCGCCCACCGCTACCCAGGTAACGGAACGCGTCATCATCGATCGTCTCCTCAGAGCACTACCACGTTCACTCCGGCAAGCTGTCGGCATGAGGAACCCCACCACGACGGCTGAACTGGTGGAGGCGATCGAGCTGGCCGAGGGGATCGACGCGAAGCAGGGGAGAGAGTACCGCCTTTTCCCCGGAGGGTGGCTCCGGAGCAACGCACGCCGGAGGGTGCCTCACGACCAGTAGAGAGGGCGGCGGCCCCCGATATCCAGGACGTGTCGATGCCCACAGCTCCATCGTCATCCAAAGCCCGAACCTGGTGGGCAGGCTGTGTTCTCCACCAGGAACTTCCACGAGGAGCCCCGTTGGCCGAAGTCCGGATCAACGACCGGCCGTATCAGGCCATCCTCGACTCGGGCAGCGCGGTCAGCCTCGTCTAGACCAAGATCCTGCCCCCGCCTCACGGAGCCAAGACCGTCCTTCCCCTTACTTGTGTCCATTGAGATACACGGGAGGTGCCCGTGCGACACGTCACCATCTCCGCGACACCGGGTGCCTGGCCACTGGAGGTCGACCGCTTAAAAAATTGCTGGAACCAGGTCTGTGTCCTCGAAGGGAAAGAAGTTCGGCCAAAGCCCCACCCTCTCCCCCACTTTATCGTAGAGAACGGCCTACTCTACTGTGTCGCCCAGTGAAGGGGGGAGGAAAAAAAGCTATTGGTGGTCCCACGCTCCAAGACGGAGACGATCCTGCACCTGGCACACGCCCACCCCTTGGCTGGACACCTCAGGGCGGGGAATACCATCAACCGGCTTCGGGACCGATTCCACTGGCCCGGTTTGGAGGCGGAAGTACGACGGTTCTGTCAAGCCTGCCCGGAGTGCCAGAAAACGTCGCCGAACCGACCTCCCCCCTCACCGCTCATTCCGCTGCCCATCATTGAGGTACCCTTTGAGCGGATCGGGATGGATCTGGTAGGCCCGTTGCCCAAATCGGCTCGGGGACATGAACACATCCTCGTTGTGGTGGACTACGCCACCCGGTATCCTGAGGCCATTCCACTCCGAAAAGCCACAGCAAAAGCCATCGCGCACGAGCTCTTCCTGCTCTTCAGCCGGGTCGGCATCCCGACGGAGATTCTGACCGATCAGGGAACACTGTTCATGTCCCGGCTAATGGCTGACCTGTGTCGCCTGCTCCGGGTAAAGCAGTTGAGGACCACCGTGTACCACCCCCAAACGGACTGACTCGTCGAGCGGTTCAACCAGACCCTCAAACAGATACTCCGGCGAGTGGCAGCAGAGGACAAGAGGGACTGGGTTCAGATGCTGCCCTACGTCCTGTTTGGGATACGGGAGGTTCCCCAGGCTTCCACCGGCTTTACCCCTTTCGAGCTCCTCTTCGGCAGGCAATCTTGTGGGCTGCTCGACGTCGCAAAGGAGGGATGGGAACAACAACAATCCACACCACACCCTGGTCGAGCATGTCCACGAGATGAGGCACCGGATCGACCGCGTCATGCCGTTAGTCCGGGAACACCTGGCCAAGGCACAACAGGCCCAAGCTCGCCACTACAACTGAGCAGCTCAGCCCCGGGAGTTCCAGACGGGCGATCAGGTCATGGTGCTGGTCCCCACCTCCGCTTGCAAATTTCTAGCCGCCTGGCAAGGTCCCTACACCGTGGTAGAGAGAATAGGCCCAGTAACTTATCGGGTGCATCAGTCGGGGAAGCGGAGCCCGCATCAACTCTACCATGTAAACCTCCTGAAAAAGTGGGTGGGGACCCGAGAACAAACAGCCGCCCTTGCCGCCGTGAAGCCCGTTGTCGTGGACTCCAACCCGGACCTGTCAGCGACCCAGAAGGCTGAGCTGCAACACCTGATCGGTCAGTTCTCGGATGTGTTCTCCTCTGTCCCCGGGAAAACCCAAATAGTCCAACATGACATACGGACACCACCAGGTGTAATCATCAAGCAACGGCCCTATCGGATCCCAGAGGCTCGTCGGCAAGCTATTGAGGAGGAAATTCAAGAAATGCTAAAGTTGGGGGTGATTGAACCATCGCGCAGCCCGTGGTCCAGCCCCATAGTCCTGGTCCCAAAACCGGATGGCACCCTCCACTTTTGTAATGACTTTCGACGCCTCAATGAAGTCTCGGAATTCGACAGCTACCCAATGTCCCGGGTGGATGAGTTACTGGATCATCTGGGAAGGGCCCGGTACATTTCCACCCTGGATCTAACCAAGGGATATTGGCAAGTCCCTCTCACCGAAAATGCCAAACCGAAGACGGCCTTCTCGACCCCCTCCGGCCACTGGCAGTACCGGACCCTTCCCTTCGGCCTTCACGGGGCTCCAGCCACCTTCCAGCGGCTGATGGATGTAATCCTCCGGCCGCACCAACAGTACGCCGCTGCATACCTGGATGATGTAGTCATCCACTCGGAGCGTTGGGAGGACCATCTAGACCGTCTGCGGAGGGTGCTCACAGAGCTGCGCAAGGCTGGACTCACTGCCAACCCCAGGAAATGTCACCTAGCGCTCGCAGAGGCCAAATATCTGGGATTCCGGGTGGGCAGAGGCCTTATCAAATCCCCCAGGAGAGGAAAGTGGAGGCGGTGCGGGATGCACCACAACCCCGGACGAAGACTCAAGTGCGAGCGTTCCTGGGGTTGGCCGGATACTACCGCTGCTTCATCCCCAACTTTTCCTCCATAGCTGCCCCCTTGACAGACCTGACCAGAAAGGGGCAGCCCGAGCGCGTTCACTGGACACCCGAGACCGAAGAGGCATTCCAACACATCAAGCAGGCGCTCACGGAGGAACCGGTGCTCAGAGCCCCCGACTTCGGCTGCCCCTTTCTGCTGCAGACGGACGCATCCGAGGCAGGGTTGGGAGCCGTCCTGTCCCAGGTACAGGAAGGTGAGGAACACCCTGTCTTATACATCAGCAGGAAGCTGACGAAGGCCGAGAAGAACTACACGACTGTCGAGAAAGAGGCTCTAGCCATCAAGTGGGCAGTCCTGGAGCTGAGGTACTACCTGCTGGGCCGGAAATTCACCCTGCTCACCGACCACGCGCCCCTTCAGTGGATGGCCAGGGCAAAAGACACCAACGCCAGGGTGACGCGGTGGTTCCTCGCGCTCCAGGACTTCTGTTTCACCATCCGTCACCGGGCTGGAGCCTCCAACTCTAACGCCGATGGACTCTCTCGGCTGTGGTCAGCCTATGCAGGTCTGTCAAGGGTCACTCCCCACCCACCCCCAGTCTCCCCCTTATTGTTGCCTTTTTTTTCCACCAGGACCAGGACAATGCTTAGAGGGGGGGGGGGGGGGGGGGGGGGGGGGGAGTGTGACGAGCGTCCCGACATCTCATCAGCGTTGCCCTGGAGACAAACACGAAACACCTGCACTTGCTCATCACGACGGGATCGGCCACACCTGCAACTCGTCAGCACGTGGCCAGATAAGCCGCGTGAGGCTGTACGATGAGGAGGATTCCGCTCAGGCTGAAGACTAATGTGTGTTGTCTCCTTCCTTTCCCTCAGAAGCCAGCGAGTGACCGAGCCCGCTCTGACGAGAGCTGCACGCCAGATTCACCGCACCACGAGGAAGCACATTAAGAGCACCACTTCACACCAGCCTGCCACCTTTCACCTTGCATCTTCACTTCTTGTTAATAAAATCCACCCTCCGGGGTATTTATTTGAGCTCTCCTTGTCGCGTGATTCTTCCACCCGTCACTATATGTATATACAAACCCGATTCCAAAAAAGTTGGGACACTGTACAAATTGTGAATAAAAACAGAATGCAATGATGTGGAAGTTTCAAATTTCAATATTTTATTCAGAATACAACATAGCTGGCATATCAAATGTTTAAACTGAGAAAATGTATCATTATGATTTTAAATTTCATGGCATCAACACATCTCAAAAAAGTTGGGATAAGGTCATGTTTACCACTGTGTGGCATCCCCTCTTCTTTTTATAACAGTCTGCAAACGTCTGGGGACTGAGGAGACAAGTTGCTCAAGTTTAGGAATAGGAATGTTGTCCCATTCTTGTCTAATACAGGCGTCTAGTTGCTCAACTGTCTTAGGTCTTCTTTGTCGCATCTTCCTCTTTATGATGCGCCAAATTTTTTCTATGGGTGAAAGATCTGGACTGCAGACTGGCCATTTCAGTACCCGGATCCTTCTTCTATGCAGCCATGATGTTGTAATTGATGCAGTATGTGGTCTGGCATTATCACGTTGGAAAATGCAAGGTCTTCCCTGAAAGAGACGATGTCTGGATGGGAGCATATGTTGTTCTAGAACTTGGATATACCTTTCAGCATTGATGGTGCCTTTCCAGATGTGTAAGCTGCCCATGCCACATGCACTCATGCAACCCCATACCATCAGAGATGCAGGCTTCTGAACTGAGCGCTGATAACAACTTGGGTTGTCCTTGTCCTCTTTAGTCCGGATGACATGGCTTCTCAGTTTTCCAAAAAGAACTTCAAATTTTGATTTGTCTGACCATAGAACACTTTTCCACTTTGAAACAGTCCATTTTAAATGAGCCTTGGCCCAGAGAAAACGCCTGCGCTTCTGGATCATGTTTAGATATGGCTTCCTTTTTGCATGATAGAGCTTTAGTTGGCATCTGCAGATGGCATGGCGGATTGTGTTTACCGACAGTGGTTTCTGGAAGTATTCCTGGGCCCATTTAGTAATGTCAATGACAGAATCATGCCGATGAGTGATGCAGTGTCGTCTGAGGGCCCGAAGACCATGGGCATTCAACAAAGGTCTTAGGCCTTGTCCCTTACACACAGAGATTGTTCCAGATTATCTGAATCTTTGGATGATATTATGCACTGTAGATGATGATAACTTCAAACTCTGTGCAATTTTTCTCTGAGAAACTCCTTTCTGATATTGCTCCACTATTTTTCGCCGCAGCATTGGGGGAATTGGTGATCCTCTTCCCATCTTGACTTCTGAGAGACACTGCCATTCTGAGAGGCTCTTTTTATACCCAGTCATGTTGCCAATTGACCCAATAAGTTGCAAATTAGTCCTCCAGCTGTTCCTTACATGTACATTTAACTTTTCCGGCCTCTTATTGCTACCTGTCCCAGCTTTTTTGGAATGTGTAGCTCTCATGAAATCCAAAATAAGCCAATATTTGGCATGACATTTCAAAATGTCTCACTTTCAACATTTGATATGTTATCTATATTCTATTGTGAATAAAATATAAGTTTATGAGATTTGTAAATTATTGCATTCCTTTTTTATTCACAATTTGTACAGTGTCCCAACTTTTTTGGAATCAGGTTTGTATATATATATATATATTTTTTTTTTTTGTGGAAACAGTGATATGTTTTTAGGATACTTTGATGAATAAAAAGTCCAAAAACAGCATTTACTTAATATAGACATCTTTTTTGTAACATTATTAATGTCTTTACTGTCATTTTTGATCAAATTAAACCATCCTTGCTGAATACAAGTGGTAAAAAAAAAAAATGAAGAATGAAGAAAAGACTACAGGAGACAGGAGGTGTTTTGCATAATTTCATTCCTAATAGATTTCCTACATAATTCATTTCTTTTTTTATCTTTTGGTCTTGAGCAATCCAGCAAAATACTTTGCACTCTTACAAGTAATATCATAGGCACATACATACAAAACATCCCGTTGTATTAGTATTCAGGATGGCAACATGTAAACATATTAAGTATCAATACAGCAAAACACATATATAAAAAAGTAATTCCTCTTCTCTTATGATTCAATATGATGGTGTTATAAATTAAAAGAATAAAATGCTACAGAATTATGACTTAATTAATACAATGTGTTACGTAACTAGAACAATATGTGGTTATATTTCAGTCATGCACCTCATTTATAACACACCCTTCAGGGGTCTGAGTGACAACGACCCAAATCCCTGACCAACTCAATTTAAGATATTATCATTTCAACCGTTCCTTTAATAATTTAGCACCCTGAAGTTAGTTTTTTTTATTTGTTTGTCCTTGCTCATGCACTGAGGATCCTCCTGTGACAGTTGCAGCCTCCACCTGTTCTCTACCCTCTCACGGTCGTCTCCCCTTGCCTCGCCCAGATCCGTCTCGGCACCAATTTATCTACCGGAAACCAGAACAGAGCTTTATTGTTCCCTCGGCCATGGGTGTGTTATAGACAGATACAAATCTCAACAGGAGTTAGCTGAGAACATGTCTGACACATATCAGTTAGCCATAATGACATTTTAGTACACCACAATGACACTTGGAAGGTATATAAACGCAATAGCAATGGCATCTGAGTATGTTAATCCAAACTGACATCCTATAAATGATTAAATCCTTCTGACATCAGAGTCCTGAGCTCCTCCGTTTAAAGGAATAGTTGTTCACCCAAAAATGAGAAGTTGCTGAGAATTTACTCACCCTCAAGATGAGTTTGTTTCTTCATCAGAACAGATTTTGAGATATTTAGTGTTACATCACTTGATCACCAACGAATCCACTGCAGTGAATGGGTGCCGTCAGAATGAGAGTCCAAACAGCTGATAAAAGCATCACAATAATGACTCCAGTCCATCAATTGATGTCTTATGAAGAGAAAACCTGCGTGTTTGTAATAAACTAATCCATCAATGTTTTTAACTTTAAACTGCTGCTTTCATCTAAAACACGAGTCCTCTGTTCATAATATTGTGAATATAATTGTGCAATGTTTTGTAACATTCTCCAATGAAAAAGTCGTTTAATCTGAATCAGGAGAGAAATATGCACAGATCAAGCACCATTTACAGGTGAAAACAGTTCTAAGCAAATATGTAAATGAATATATGGATTTTGATGTGAGAGGACAATAAGAGACAGACTTTTTCAGTGGAGGAACCATATATGGATTATGGACTATTTTGGCCAAAAGCAACAGTTAAAACCTTAATGATGGATTTGATTCTTACAAACACGCTGGTTTTTGCTTTATAATTGATGGTCTGGTGTCTTGTGGATTGCTTGTTGGACACCTGTTTGGACACTTATTCTGACGGCACCCATTCACTGCAGAGGATCTATTGGGGAACTAGTAATATAATGCTAAATTTCTCCAAATCTGTTCGGATGGAAAGAGGTGCGTACATTTTCAGCAAATTTGTATTTTTGGGTGAACTATCCCTTTAAGCATCTGAAACTTATCATTTCAGCTCTATCAAAACAAGTTAGGAAGTTTTAGTGTTAACAAGGCCTGCTGGATAACAATAAGTGCTCCACCATGTGGAGTTAAGTGAGCACTGCATCAATATAAAGCATGATTTCTAGTTTCTCCTCTTGATCTTGAGATCTTTTGCATTGTAAAATGTTTCTTTCATTGTTAAAATGTGATTAATCCATTGTGTAGCATGAGAGATGTAGCATGTTTAAGCTGAAATACTTCTGTATCTTGTGTGTGTGCATAGACAAAAATGTGTTTGAGATCATGCCATTTAGACCAAAACAGAAAAAGAGCACTCATAGTTACATAGTTATCTTATGTAGCAACGGTGATGAATGAACCCAGCATTTACTGCATCAAAAAGGCCAACAGAATGTCAAAGACAAATAACTGGTGGATTTAATGCATTGTTCATTGTCCTGTCTGTACACAAACAAACAAATTAGTCATCTAACTTGTGCTCATGTCCATGTAAATAAGATCAGAAACATCATTAGACTACAACAGCAACAGCAGGTTTAGTGTCAGAAAATGTATTTCACCATCTAAGATGAATACAGATCATGTGGAACACTTTTTAATGATTTTTCACTGCCATTAAATGTAATCCAATAGGCTACATATACAGATTTTTTATGCTTTTGAAAGAAGTCTCTTATTCTCACCAAGGCTGCATTTATTTATTTATTTAAACATGTAAAAAAGTAATATTGTGTTTTCTATTTTCTATTTTAATATATTTTAAAATGTATTTATTCCTGTGTTGACAAAGCTGACAAAGTTGCTAACTGTGTTGACAAGTTGTGCTGTTTCATATTTTTTCAAACTTTTGTTCTCAGAATTCTTTGATGAATAGTTGAAAAGAATAGCATTTATTTGAAATAAAAATCTTTTGTAACATTACAAATGTCTTTACTGCCACTTTTGATATTAATATCTTTACTTCCCCAAAACTTTTGATAGTAGTGTATGTCATCACGTACTAGTTATGAACTTCTGATTTTTAGTAATAGTGATTAAGCTTTAAGTGTCCCACTTTGTCTGTATTCACCCAGAAATTACATGAATGTAGCATTATTTCAGTCTAAATACATAATAATAACACTGAAATATATACTTCATTATTTCATACATCAAAGGAGTAATGTTTGGAGTGATATTTGTATTTTATGTTGCGTAATAGACAACATGTTTATCTTCTGATGTGATTAAACTGCAACATTTGGTCCTGGTAAAATGCATTATTATTAACTGCTTTCTGTCATCAGACCTGAACAGGCTGGTGTTGGTTTGGTTAAAGATAATAAATCACACTTAGTTTGAGTGCTTGTGGACAGAGGGACAAGACAAGCCCATTCACTGGAACCGCTTAGACGTGGGGATGTTAGCGAATGCTCACGGGAGGAAATTCCGTTTCGTCGTCCAGACACACAGGCCCTGCTGCAAACTCGTGCTCGGGAATCACCTCACCCTTCTTAGCTCCCCCATCCTCTGAGTAGCCTGAGAAGAACACAGTTGGGCGATCATGAAAAAGAGTTCACATGTAGAACCGTGTGTGTTTGAGTGTGCTGTGGTACCTGTGAGAGTGGCTGTAACAGGTCCAGAGGTGGGGATGGCCACAGTGGCAGCATAGGACTGGCATGCTTGCGGTGGCTCCGTGAGTTCGGATTTCTCAGTCTCCTCCCAATCCTTATCTGATCCAAACAACCTGGGGGTTAAAGGCCATACTGGTAAGATTTAGCAACATAAGGTCTCTGCCTATATTACTGAAATAGACATTAATGTTGTGTTCTACATTATAAATCTCACACAGTCATAGCCCAAAGTGAATTATGAAACTAGCGAAAAATAAGTTGCTATCTACCACAAGGAGACCTCTTGTTCATGAATGAGCTGAATGAACTGGGTCATCTCTGAGTCAGTGACTGAATGAGAGTGGACAGGACATTCGCTCATGTGACATCTGAGACAATCTTATTCACAGCAATAAAGGAAAAGGGGCAGAAGATGTACAAATGTGCAAAAAATTACTGATGACCATAAACCAGTTACACTGCGTAATTAATAGAACTATTATTCAGGCCTAAAGAAAAACAATAGATCGTAAACAACAAAAACATGTATATGTATACACACACACACACACACACACACACACACACACACACACACACACGTTATAAAATGTTATTTTAGTATTATTTTTATACTTCATATTTTGAAAAACTTTTATTTTTATATTTTCAGTTTTGATTTTAATTTAAGTCTAAGTTTTGGTAATTGTTGTTTAGATGATTTTATCATTTTTATTTTTTAATATTTCTATTTAGCTTATAGAATATTTTTATTTCAGATTTAGTTTTAGTACTTTGAATTTTTCACCTTTAGTTGCAAAGGCAACATTTCTAAGTTTCTAAGTAATTTAGTTATTTGCTTTTGTCATTTTTATTAGCTTTTTATTAGTTTATATTTCTGTTTAGTTTTAATTTATTTTTAATGTAGATTTAGTTTGACTAATTTTAATACTTGTAAAACTTTTAGTTGACGAGGCAAGTTTTGTTTTAGTATTTCATGTTTTTCATCTAATATTTACACTTTATTTAAATTAGACTCTTTTTCCAGATAAAAAAAGAGTGATGACTCACCTGTGCTTCTGCACCAGAATGCATTCACCCCCATCTTGAGGATCAATGTTATAGATGAATAGCTGCCCATCAGAGGAGGCCACAAGCAAACGTGGAAGCTTCTGGATTCTGATTGGTCAGGTGAAACTCTTGAATCAGTTTTTTTCTCAGTAAATACAACTTTGTAGATTGCTGTGTAATGAGTGCAGGACTCACGTTGCCAGGGCACAGACATTCTTCTGACCCGCCATCTGGAGCCGGACGGTGGCAAAGGCTCGGTCTTGACTCATCATGCCTGACACCTGTGCTGGGAGGTAGCTACTGGCTGCTGTGAACATCTTACCTACATATGCTGACCAAGAGGGAGCTTCCTCCTCCCCACTGCAAGAGAGACACAAACACAACACTGACAAACTTAAGACTTGTCAATGAAAGCAGACGCTCTGACTCATTCGTTCAGTTGTTTATTAAACGAAGTGAGAGCAAAGAGCATTTTCAGTACCTTGGGCTGTGCTGTTCAAGCTTGAAAATGTGCACCGTCTCTGTATTGCTTGAGGCACAGAGGAACTGAGCATCCGGAGTGAAGGAAAGGGAGCTGATGTTGACATACCTTTGGTGACACAGACACACACAAAGGTCAAAAATGTGAAGCGACTCACACACCACAGTTCACATCTTCTCCTTCTGTATGATCAAAGTATCTTCATGGTTCACTGTGAGCTTTGAATCATCATCACTGTACCTTTTCATCCCGCGCCGGAACTCAAACAAGCGCAGTCCCTCTGGAATGGAGAAGACTCGAATCACTGTGCCCTAATAAAGCAGAAAAGAAGTGGACAGATCAAAAACACATCTGTGATGCATTTCACCAAAAAAAAAAAAATATATAATGTAATAATATTTTATTTTAAGAATACTGAAGCCTATTTTAGGAACATTTTATTTACCAATTCAACACTTTTGCCACATATTCCCAGCATGATTATATGTCTGAATATGTTCATTTGATTTCATATTTTAATTCACCCCTTAAACAAATGTTTTCTTTTTTTTTAACCATTTTTAGAAAAATGTAGATATATGAGGTAGCTTCATTTAAAAAGTGTGATTTCTAGTCCTGGAAAAGCCATGTAGATGAATAAAATCTTACAACTCCATGGGCATGTTTATATATTTTTTTAATTATTCCAAGATTATATTTTAAAATATTTTATTGGGTAGACATTTTGAGTAAAAATATTTTTAAAACCCCTTAATCTTCATCCAATAAATCAAGAACAACTGGAGAGGTCATGGGGCCTTTGAAATTTTTTTGTGGACATTGAGGGGCCTTGGAGTGGCATTTTTACTACAGTACATTAAAAAAGTAAAATAAACAATTATTATAATTATAACAAAATATTATAATATGATTTTCTTTGTATTTAAATCAGCATAAAAGCCCTATAACAAATACTAACATTAAAAAAACGTTGCAGTTTACGTAATATTTCTTTTTTGCATAACAGTATGAAAATGATGGCAGTTTGGGATGTGCTTAAAATAATCTGAATTCAAAAAACCTTAAAGCATTAAAGCTACAGTGTCCTTCCTTTGGATTTAGGGTGAAACATGACCCAGACATGTTCTTGAGCAGTTTTGTGAGGTTCACTTGGCTGTGTGTCTATATAATAAATAGTGGCTCTTTACCCTTTCAGAAGCACTGGCCAGTTTGGTGCCGGAAGCACTGAAGGTGATGGCAGCCAGTGGACTGTCATGAGCTGGAATCATGGTCACAGTGCTCTGAGCAGAAGAAGAGACACAAACACACAACAAAGAAAAAGATTAGGACTAAAGATTAGGCATTTGTCTCATGTATAACAACTAACTGAAACCAAAAGGAACTGCCAAAATGAGCAGCAAAACTGGTTCTTGGCCAGTATTTTTTACCAGACTGTTGGCATCATAGACAATAATTTCTCCGATGGTGTCACTTCCTGGATATGCCAGGAAAGAGTTGGAATGGTTGATGGAGAGAGCACAGAGGCCTACAGAAACACATGGGTGACCACACATAAACACAGTGTACAGATTAATTTTTTTTTTTTATATTTACATCGATTTATAAAATATAAATTATAATTCTAGATTTTTCAGTTCACTTACCTGATGGGTTGGATGGTGTGTTGAGAAGGGTCTTCAGGAGTTTCATGTCTTTTATATTGTGGATATAAATGGATTCCTCCAGACAGACAACCAGTCTCTGCCACGAAAAACACACAAAAACAAATGAAACGTTCTCTGACAAACCAAACATGCTCATTTCCACATTTTTAAGCTAAACTATTAAAGAGCAGAGACAAACAATCATCTCATCCAGGAGCTGTGTAATTGATAATTGGCAGGTGTTTTGTTGCAGCACAGCTGTGTTGTGTTTACCTGTCTGTTTAGACGCACAGCAAGAATGTTGTTCGAGTAGCTGTAGTTGCAGATCTCTGTGCCCTTTTTGAAGTGGTAGACATTCATGCGACGTGGCATGGACTGACTCACCACCACAACCAGGCTGCTGGAGAAAAGCCTTTCCACGATATACACGTCTGGAGTTTCTGCTGAAGGGGAGCAGAGAAAAGGACACATTAGCAGCGACATACAGTAAACAAGCCACATACAAACACATGTAGTTGATGTACAAGCACTTTGTGGTCATTTTAAAAGTCAAGTCTAGTCACCTTTATTTATACTGTGCTTTACACAATAAGGATTGCTTCAAAGCAGCTTCACGGTAAGAATAATGCAAACGTCTTTAAACATGAGACAAATTCTGCAGTAAAGCAGCTCTAACAAGACAATAGTGTCATGATTTAGCTCGAATCAGTTTAGTGATTCAGTTCAGTTAAGTGAAAGTTCATAAATTATAAAACAATTAATTTGACTCTATGTAATTCTGGAAAAGTCAACAGTGTCAATCTTCAGCTCGAGACTGTTTCATTTTAATTAAATTCAGTTGAATAACAGTGTCAGTGTTGCAAAATCCATCCATTATTAAACAAATTGGATTCAGCTTTAAAGCAGCGCTATAAAGATAACAGTGTAATTATCCAGCTCAATTCAGTTCAAGCTTTGTTCTAATCTGACAGAATCTGTCAGTGCAGTCAAATCCATAATGTTGCTGATGTTTCTTTTAAACCACAAGTAAGCAAGCTAAAAGAGACAGTGGAAAGGAACCCAAACTCCATCAGGTGACAGAAACAGAGATAAAAGCAACATTTAAAGAGGTAGCAACATCCACCTAAATTCTGCCGTTATCTTCTGCCGTCATGCAAATCATTGTGTAAATTTAAATTTGAAGTCATTATGTACCTTTAAGAATGAGTGTAAATGTTCTTTTTGAAGAAATAGAAAGATGCAGGTTGTCGATGATATGAGGCCGTGGTAATTATTTAATTTTTTGATTCTAACTTTTTAATTCAGACTCTTTATTTACCATTACCATATTTTAACCCTATGACTTTCCAAGCATACCTTTTATTTTGCATACATTACCAAAACAGGCTGTTTCTCTGGTTTCTCTAGCTTTTTACCAGCCAGAAATCTTTGAATGACTTTGTTGTGAACTGCAGATACGATCTCAAACACAAAAGGGTGTTGCCACCAGGTCAGCAGGCTATTCTGACTCCATTAAAACAGACTTTATGACCTCTAGGGCGAGATTATCACAACACAGACAACTCTTTATATAAAATGACTCCAAAGTCAAATTTCTTCTCATTTCTTTCTCAACACAATACAAAGGAAATGAGAAGGCATTTTGAGTTTATTTGGTAAGTGGCTACACCCTATGATGATGATTATATTATATGGCACGTGTTGGTTCCACCTATTGCATGGTAGTTTGGCAGACAACCATACATGCCCGTTATATCACATTTAAACTAAAAAAAGAATGGGAGAATGTCTCACTGCTCTCATGAATGCAGTCCAGTTTGTCCACTGAGGTCACAGAGAATAGCCTGTATCCAGTTTTGGTGCCCACAGCCAAAGACCTGCAGAAACAATAAGATCTGATGTTGTATCAACTCTGTTAAATAAGTGCATCCACAGTTCTGTATCTAGTTCACTTGTGCATATGCAGCTTATAATATATAAATGTATATATATATATAGTTTTTTTGGTGCGAGTCAGTAGGCTGATGCAACACATAATGAAGTAACACACAGATGTAATGGCTAACACAGACACTACTGCCTAATAATTAAGTAGCAAGCAAGTTTCTTTAAAATCCTAATACAACACAGGTCCTGACGCAAGTTAGAAACATTTTGTGTTAACCTCAACAAAGGTTCATTGTAATTATTTGGCTTTTATTTAAACAGAATAGGTCTGTTGCAAGGATATATTTTGTTAAGGAAATGAGGTCCACATCTGTTTCGCAGGCTTCTCATTCCTCTAGACAAAACTGTTCATGTCAGATCCTGTGCTTAGCATGTCCTTTCCTACTTTTATTGTTGAACGTAAGTAGAGTATGTCTCTCCACCATCACTGACCACACTGCTGAAACCCAAAACAAAACCTTGTGTTTAGAGCAGGACTTCAATGGCTGTGTCTGACATGTGTTGGTAATTACCGCTGTGACTAACACCCTGTATATAAAATAACAAAATTCAGATTTTTCTAATGCAAATGTGTTTTGCCTCAAGAGACACAGCTGACGTCAATCTCAAATAAGCAATATGTCAGATCACCTGACTCTCGGTATCATGTTTTGTGTTGGATTTGCTGTGCTTGACTTTTTAAGACAAGAAAGTAGTGTGATCAACCGCTAGAAAGGAGGACACGAGTGGGACACCTTGTCAGGAGACTGTGGACTGATCAATAAGATCACACAATCATGCAAATTCAGCTCTACTTCTGAGTAAAAAGGCAACTCAAACATTCAGTTTCTCCTCTATAAAAATTAAGGATAAAGGTGTCTTTACACAGCCAAGCTCTATACCTGCTCAAAATACAGAGTAAAGACACAACGGAGCATAAATTATGCCTGTTTAGACGCACCTCAGCCCCTAATACCAAAATATACAATTGTAATTTTTAGTGCTGTCAAACCATTAATCGCATCCAAAATAAACGTTTTTGTTTACATAATAAATGTGTGAACTCTGTTCATTTTTTATATATATATAGAAATACATACACATGCATGTACGTATTTAAGAAAAACATGTTATAGCCTAATTATATATAAAATATTTGTATTTATATATAATATAAATGTATATCTTCATGTAATTATTTTTTTTAAATATGCATGCATGTTTGTGTATTTATAAACATAATTTTTTTTTACAAAGTACACACACATACAGTATATTATGCAAACAAAAACTTTTACTTTGGAAGTGAGCAGCATTAAACAATCAACTAAATCAAGTGCTTCTGTGCCACCTTTGCACTGTAAATTTGTAACAAGAGTGAATTTTTTAGTGTTTTGTGTGTTAGTTTATCCCATTTAAAGCACTTCTACCTAAAAAAACAAAACAAAACAATGTACAAACACTGAAAAAACAGCGCTGAAACAACGCCGCATCATGGTAAACACCGTTATAACATAGTAATTAGCTTTTTATGCATATGTAATAATCAAAACAGACAATAAACTGCGGACAATCCTTTAAGCAGAGGTGACATTCCCTCTAGCAGGGTTTATCGCGGTTAATAGCATCTTAGAAATATCCGCCTCGGCAGATGTGCGGCGCTTACGTGGAGTCCTGGTTGAAGGAGGCGCAGCACAGCCCCGGCCCAACATCTCCGGTCTCCATCCCGATTCCCAACGACCTCCTTCCCTCCCTCCGCCCTGGATCGGAGGCCTGAGATCGGCTGGACCGCTCGGAAAGATAGTGGCAAAGCGGAGACCTACTGAGGAAAAACTGGATGGTCCGAATAAAATGGAAGACAAATATACTCCAACGCTTCTACTGTTCTTCCGACTCACATTAATGAATTAAAACAGGAGTATTTTGTACATTTACGACTTCAAGCGGAGCACAGAGAATGAAGCAAAACAAAACCAGCTGATCGTTGTTGCGTCACATCAACATCCCGTACTAGTGGTGGAAGAAAATGCGCCGTGTTGTCGTCTGGCTGAGCTCTGATTGGGCGAGCCAACTAAGGCAGACGCTGATTGGCTGTGAGTGCGGAATTAAACAGAAAGGGGGCGTGGTTTGAGTGTGCAATATTACATTATTCAGAGAATTTAAACACATCAAAATTTCCACGAATACATTTATGAGTCATTCGCAGCCTTTTCCTCTTGTCCGCAATGTCCGTAAATATATCAAAACTTCATTTTTGATTTGTAATATGCATTGCTAAGAACTTTATTTGGACAACTTTAAAGGCGATTTTCTCAGTATTTAGAATTGTTTTTTTTTTTTGCACCCTCAGATTCCAGATTTTAAATTAGGCCAAATATTGTCCTATATGCTAACAAACCTCACATTAATGGAAAGCTTATGTATATGTATAAATCTCAATTTCAAGAAAATGACCCTTATGATTGGTTTTGTGGACCGGGGTCGCATATATTAAGCTTTAAAACATTCCAAAAATCCATTCCAGTGTTGCTGTTTGTGAACGTTTTCTGATGAGGTTTCATTAAAAAAATTTTTATTGAAATGTCATGCCTTCCAGTTAAGTTTATTTCAGTAATTATCAGAATCAGAATCAGAATCAGAATTAGCTTTATTCGCCAGGTGTGCGCAAACACACGAGGAATTTGTTGTGGTTTTTTTAAGGTGTTCCTGGTACATACATACATACATACATACACATCTGACATGAGAACAGAAAAAACATTTAAATAGTAAGACTTAACAATGGATAATAATAATAATAATAATAATAATAATAATAATAAGTATGAATCTGGAACAGTAGATTTATGTACAGATTTGTGCATTATTTACTATATATACAGCTGTATAAATAAACAGATATGTATGTGTATTTACATAATACTTGAGAAAGAGGCAATAATTAAAGATGGAGAATGAATTACAGAACACAGGTAATGATCCATGTGTTAGCTGTTTAGGCTGGAGATGGCATGGGGGAAAAACTGTTTTATGCCTAGATGTTCTAGTGCACAGAGATCTGTAGCGTCTGCCTGAAGGGAGAAGTGCAAACAGGTTGTGTCCGGGGTGAGAGGGGTCTTTGATGATGTTACCTGCCCGTTTCTTCACTCTGGAGTTGTACAAGTCCTGAAGGCTGGGCAGGTGCACACCAATTATCTTTTCTGCTGTCCTAACAGTCCGTTGAAGTCGTCTTATATCTGATTTGCTGGCTGACCCAAACCAGACAGTTAGGGAGGAGCACAGAACCGACTCAATAACAGCTGAATAAAACTGTTTCAGCAGCTCCTGTGGCAGGTTGAACTTTTTCAGCTGACGAAGGAAGTACAACCTCTGCTGGGCCTTTTTCACAATGGAGTCAATGTGAGTGTCCCACTTCAGGTCCTGAGAGATGGTTGTGCCCAGGAACCTGAATGACTCCACTGCAGCCACAGTGCTGTTCATGATGGTGAGTGGGGGGAGAGCAGGGGGGTTTCTCCTGAAGTCCACTATCATCTCCACAGTTTTGAGCGTGTTTAGCTCCAGGTTGTTGTGACTGCACCAGACAGCCAGCTGCTCAACCTCCTGTCTGTAAGCAGACTCGTCGCCGTCCTGGATGAGGCCGATGACTGTAGTGTCGTCCGCAAACTTCAGGAGTTTGACAGAGGGGTCTTTAGAGGTGCAGTCGTTGGTGTAGAGGGAGAAGAGTAGTGGGGAGAGCACACAGCCCTGAGGAGCTCCAGTGCTGATGGTGCGGGTGTTGGATGTGAGTTTTCCCAGCCTCACAAGCTGCTGCCTGTCTGTCAGGAAGCTGGTGATCCACTGACAGATGGAGGTGGGTACAGAGAGCTGAGTCAGTTTGTTCTGAAGGGTGTCCGGGATGATGGTGTTGAAAGCGGAGCTGAAGTCCACAAACAAGATCCTTGCATAAGTCCCTGGTTTGTCCAGATGTTGCAGGATGTAGTGCAGTCCCATATTAACTGCATCATCCACAGATCTGTTTGCTCGGTAAGCAAACTGTAGGGGGTCCAGCAAGGGTCCAGTAATGTCCTTCAGGTGGGCCAACACCAGTCTCTCAAATGACTTCATGACTACTGATGTTAAAGCAACAGGTCTGTAGTCATTAAGTCCTGTGATTTTTGGTTTCTTGGGTACAGGGATGATGGTGGAACATTTGAAGCAGGAGGAGACTTCACACAGCTCTAGTGATCTGTTGAAGATCAATGTGAAGATGGATGATAGCTGGACAGCACAGGCTTTGAGGCAGGCTGGAGAGACACCGTCTGGGCCTTTGGCTTTCCTTATCTTCTGCTTTCTGAAGACTTTGCATACGTCATCTTCACAGATCTTGAGTACAGGCTGAGAAACAGTAGGGGGGAGGGAGGGGGAGGGTGTTGATGGCTGTGCTGTGAGACGGTCGGAGCGGGTGTGGGGCGTCATACCAGTCTTTTCAAACCTACAATAGAACTCGTTCAGGTCTTCAGCCAGTTGTTGATTGGCCTCAGTGCTGGGGGATGGGGTCTTGTAGCTGGTGATGGCTTTCAGGCCTTTCCACACTGATGTAGAGTCATTGCTCGAAAGCTGTTTTTTTAGCTTTCCAGAGTAGTTTAATTTTGCCACTCTTATCTCCCTATTCAGTGTGTATTTGGCCTGTTTGTACAAGACTTTGTCCCCACTCCTGTAGGCGTCCTCTTTGGCCTGGCGAAGCTGTTTGAGTTTTGCACTGAACCAAGGTTTGTCATTGTTAAATGTTAAATAAGTCCTGGTGGGTACACACTTGTCCTCACAGAAACTGATGTAGGATGTCACGGTGTCAGTAAGCTCGTCCAGATCAGTAGCTGCAGCCTCAAAAACACTCCAATCAGTAAGTTCGAAGCAGGCCTGTAAAACCTGCTCTGCTTCAGAAGTCCATCTCTTTACCGTTTTTACTACAGGCTTAGCAGATTTGAGTTTCTGCCTGTAGGCTGGTAGGAGATGAACCAAACAGTGATCAGAGAGTCCCAGCGCTGCACGGGGAACAGAGTGATATGCATCCTTTAAGACAGTGTAGCAGTGGTCCAGTATATTTTTTATATTATATATATAAAAACATTATCCACCGCCTCTCGTTTTCCCCGAGGACTCGGTGACGCGGTCTGCTCTGAACAGCTGGAAGCCCGTTAGATGAAGCGCGCTGTCCGGAATGGCTCCGTTCAGCCAGGTTTCCGTGAAGCAAAGCGCAGCGGAGTTTAAAAAGTCCTTGTTTGTGCGGGTGAGGAGTTGTAGTTCGTCCGACTTATTTGCCAGGGAGCGGAGATTCGCCAGATGAATGCTCGGTAGCGGAGTCTTAAAACCGCGCTGTCGGAGTTTCACGAGCGCGCCGGCGCGCTTGCGTCGCCTGGAGCGCTTGTATAGGAACGCAGCTCCTCCGATTAAAATGTCCAGTAAAATTATGTAGCTTTTAAAATACATGAAATGTAATAAAACATAGAAAATATAAACATAACACAATATGTATCATTTTAATGCTATTTAAAAAAAAGTGTAATACAGTAAAGTAATTTCTTAACATTTTATTCATATTTCCGCTGCTAAACTTTCTTCTCACCACATCGGTTTAATGCTCTGATGGCTCACTTATTTGCATGTAACAATTTTCTGCAGTGCTGCAGCAAGAGAAAAAAGAAATGAAATCCCACAATGTTTTTACTAATGATTTGTTTATTAATTTGTTGCTTTGTTTTATCAAATCTACAAAGAAAAAAAAAGAAAAAATGCACATATTTTTTATTACATTAGCAGCACATCTGGAGTAGAAAATTTGCATTTATGATAATCATTGCATACAAGGTTAATTCTCTTTTTGGTGCTAAATAATTATTTGCTTTTTTCGGAATCAACTACTTTAAAACATTCCCTGTTAAGATGAATTAATACAGCATGACAAAAACTATTGCATACCACAGATTTGGGATCGGCCATCCCACCATAGTACATCATAATCAAATCAACAGGCTTTAATCACTTTAAAGTGTAACTTCTGTAGTGAAGGCTGAAATAGTGTCTGAGAAAACAAACAAACTTAAAAAGATGGTCCCCGATTATTATTGTTTTCTGCTCTTTCCAGATCCCATGGTGTTTCAGTGCTAAAGACAAAATTAAAGAGGAAAACATTTAATACTTTTACAAATCGTCATTAGGTGACTGCGTAAACAGTAGCATCAAAATATTGTTTCATGACATTGCAATACCTTAAAATCCCAGACAACCATGGCACCATCTAAGCCCACACTGCTGAATTTCTCCACCTTGGCTTTCGCCCCTTCCAGAATACATAGCTGACTACAGTAGAAACAAAGTTTTAGCAAACTGCAATGTAATTTCTCTTAAATGTGAGCAAAATACAAAAGGTGCTAAAATAGACTGTGCTTGCAGACGTCAAGCCTTATATTACGTGATGCTGTTCTGGTGCAGACTGCCCAACTCAGTTTCTTCCTCCTCAGTAGTTGCTTTTTTGTCCAGATTACGGAAATGCTGCATGGCAGACATGTTGCCCTTGGAGCTCTGCTTGGGAATGTCCACTTTCTTCACAAACTCCAAGCATCCAGTACCCTTGTATGAGAACTGATATGGGCAACAGTCGTGGCCCTAAAAACCCCGCCACAGACATATGCACAAACAGGTATTGATATTAAACAGAGGTAGGAAGGCACTATGACGTCCTGTGACATGAGATACACAAACTGAGATACCTTCATGTATTACATGTGCACTTCCATGACAGTTGAGGTAAAATGTACATCTGTACATCTGAAAGTTGTGGTTTGTGGTCAGTTTGTGTGTAAATGTATGTTTTTGACCAACTTTTTCCACTTTTTACTCCATTTCTTGCGAGAAATTAGTCATCTTCACTCAGTTATCACCAAAGCTCTCTCTATTTTCTGGTAGATTATTAAACTGTTATGCTGCTAATAGGGCAGCAAGGCAACAAGTGTATATATTTTGCATTTGTTTAAACTCACTGAAAACATTTTAAAGTGTATCTCACTACAATGCTTCATCTTAACCCATTTTAATTTTTTTTAGGCAGATTAAACCATGGAGACCAAGAATTTTATACCTCAGTAGGAAACGGTAAGTGATGGAAAATTCCTTACCGCAGCTACAATCTCAGTCTCACTGACATACAGCACGCTCAGCAATGGAAGATGTCCTGTTGTCAGCTGAGTAACCCTGCAATGCACAAAAATTCATAAGTAGGCAGTCTAAAAGTGACTGGTAAAGGTCACACTGTGCATGTTATTAATTTCAGGCAGCAAACTTCAGTGTTTTTTATGGATGCAAGGAAATCAAGGATAATTAGTATTAAATTATTTTAGTTTGATTTACTTTCATTGTATATTAAGAAATGGAGCTCTACAAAGCTAATTATTATTTGTAAATGTTGGTATTACTCTTTTCCTTGTGTGGCATCTGCTACACTGATGGCGCTATTGTGGCTAACCCAGGCCAGAGCATCACCAGATGGAGAGAAACAGATACCGTGCACCCAGCCACCGCACTCTTTATACTCCAAAAGCACCTCTCCAAAGGGCATTTTGGATCCCCAGGGCGTTGGTCCAGGCTTGTCCTCGATGTCCTTGATATATGCAGAAAAAATTCTACACCAATAAAAAGACCTATGTTACCAACAAAATGGTTTGCAAAGCAACATGGTTCGAAAGTAGTCTGAATATTCAAACCTGCAGTTCAGGTCAGCTGAGCCTGCTGCCAGCAGTATGTTATTGGGATGCCAGTCTAGACTCAGAACGGTGGAGTTAATGGGTTTCTTGATATGCTTACTCAGCCACCTATAAAGTCAATCAGGAACAGAGATTGCACAAAAGATGTGGTTATGGATAAGATAATACATCAGTAACGTCTCTCTCAATCAGTGCAGAAATAAATAAAAAAAAGGTTGAAAGGTCTTATAAAAGCAAGTCTCACCAGTCATTTTCTTTCTCAAAGTAACACACTGAAATTAGTTTAGCCCCACTTCCAAGAGCAAACTTGTTCTCAAGAGGTGACCACTTGACACACGTAGCAGCTCGATTAATGCGAACCAGCACCAACGTCGGCTTCCAAACCCCATCCTTAAGTGTCCATACATAGGCATTCCTATCTGAGGCACAAGTCACTATACGGTTGGACTCTGGGGCCCAATCAATCCCTAAAAATGAAATCAATTGTTAGTGATGTTTATTTATTATCAGAATCTATTTATGGGAAATATTTTAATCCAGTGCTATAGAATGGGGTACATGTCAAACGTCACTCAATTAAGGCGAATTCCAAATGGCTTTTTTGCACCCTTGAAGGGCACTTCGGAAAGGGGACGCCATTTGTAGGGATGCTCCAAACAAAAATGAACAACTGAGTCCCTTCACAAAGGGCCCTTCCAGAAGTCCGTCAGCAAAGGGAAAATGCGAGGGTCACTTCACGGAAGTGATTTCTGTTTGTGATCATGTGATCTTCGGTTAGGAGATCTTGCGATGCATTTTAAAGCAAAGTTGAGGTTGATTTCGACTTCACATATAAACATAAGTAGAATAGGTAAGTAGAAATTAAAATAAGTAGAAAAATAAGTAGAAATTAAATTTGTCTTTTTTTTAACGGAATACAAATGATTTTTCTTCAGTGATAGAAATATGATTTAAGACTGTAGTGTAAGCAAGTTTAGTTTGAAAGTTTAATAGTAAACAAGACACAATTAGACAATATTTGAATAACAATATAATAATAAGAAGAAATATTTATTTGCAACAACCAATGGAGTGCTGAATGCTGCACGCACGCGCAGCGTTGTCAAGGTAACATTTGGTCAGTCATTCCCTTGGCCAAGGGAGTCCCAAACGCTTTTACGAGAGTAATGCCTGACACCCTTCAAAGAACACACTTCAAGGGCTCTGCCCTTTGAAGGGAGTAGGGCACAGGGATGCTCACTTCTGTTTGGAATTGGCCCTCATGAGTGATGAGACCTGTTTTACAGAATAAGTAAGTTTGTTGCACAAAACCCCTACTGCGCAGTTTTAGTAAATGGCAAATTTAAAATCAAAATTTGTCATGAAATCAAAATTCACATCTTTTCTAAATGCGTGTTATTGATATTGTGACCTATTCATCCATGCATAATTTTTACATTTGTTTTGACCTTGTAATTTTCAATCAGAATGTCTATCAATAATAAACCCCTCCCTTTTCTGCAAGCTTGCATTCAGATATGCCTCCATCCAATCAACAATGCTGGATTGAATTTATGTCACAATACAGAAGAAAATGTCTGTCACTTCTTCTTTCATTGCAACTAAGTTCCAGTTAGTATAAAACCCAGTTGTAGACTCGCACTGTTTACAGTGGTTTAGGTAATACCTTTGATTGGTGCACTGAGATAATGTTTGTTTTATGGGTCAATCTCACAGTTTCGGTGGGTTAATGACTAATGTGGCAGCTATTCTCTTTTGTCTTACCTGTGATTCGTCCGCTGTGTTCTGTCAGTTCATGAATCTTAGCCCATTCCTTTCCTTTCTTTTGGTAAATGTGCACAACGTTGCTGTTGGGACTTATTGCAATTTCTAATAATAAAAAATATTATATAATATTATTATTTTAAAGTTTTATGCACATAAAATAAACCTGAAAAAAAAAACTGTTCTATTGGAATTTCTTGCAAACAAAAACCCATGTATAAAGCAGCAATATTACAGTAAGTTCATAGCAAACTGATGATTCATATGAAGAAGTGCAGCTTTTCTCCTAAAGACAATCTGATATTCCTCTGAGTAGATTATAATGGATGAAAATGGAACTGTAAGCAGCAACATTAGGAGCCTGAAGGGATGTAATTTATATTGAAATGTAGCTCAACTAGTTTGCTCTTACGTGTCCGGTCTTTGTTCCAGGCATGACAGGACAGAGGCTCCAATCCAAAGCTATAGAGGGACATGTTTCAACAGGGAAACCCTGGAATGCACCGCAGATGTTAGGAAGAGCATGCGATCATGAAAATGAATGTGACTAAAAAAGGAATACAGAGTGTTGTTAGCTTGGAGTTCTCCACCCAAATCTTCTCGATTGTCATTTTTCTAAATGGTATAATTTCCCCATTTTCATTCACATGGTACATTATTACTACTGTCACATTTTCCAAGATATGGAATCATTACCAAAACACAACATTTCCATAATTACAAGTGAATTAAATGAATTTTGTAAACATGTTTACAGTGTTCAGTACTACAAAAGAGCCATTCTTCTCTAACCAATTCTTGTTAGAATATAGTTAATTTACAGTACATTGGTATGACTGAGCAGTGACTGCAGATTTGTACAGCAAACAACAACCCTACCTGACTATGGAAGATTAACTATGCCCTCACCTTTATCTCTTCCTCTCTTTTGCTAGATAGTGATATATCCTATATCCTTGTGCTGGAGAGCTTTTGGAAGGCTATGTTCGTGGACTCTGGGCAGTCGACACGAATGAGACTGAGAAAGGCTGAGAAAGGCTGCAGAGGCAGCAGGGAGGAGATAAGAGAGGGTGTGTCTTTATATTCTTATATAGGCACCTGGCCTGTACGGTTTTATGATAATGGGTTATATTTTAAAAATATATAAATTATTTTTTTTACCTAAATGGACAGTTCCCTCAAAAAAATGTTGTCTTCTTTCTTCTGTGGAACATACAAGAAGATTTCTTGAGAATTTTCTTTGTATCCCATACAGTAGAAGTCAATTTGGTTTGTCTACAAATATTCTTCAATGTTCTTTTGTGTTTCACAGAAGAAAGAAAGTCATGCAGCTTTGGAACGACTTGAGGGAAATTTTCATTTTTGGGTGAACTATCCCTTAAAATTACACTTCACTTCTTATATTGTGTTTTATCTTGAAATAGTTCTTTATCATTGTATTATATCATCCTTTGTAAGTCATTAAGGGTAAAAGTATCTGTTTCAAATGAATAAATGAACGCTATATGTTGAACTTATGAAAGTTAACAATGGTTTTACTACAAATAAAACCAAAAAAAACATGGTTACTATAGTTAAACCATGGTAACCACAAATTAACCATGGTTTTTATACACTAACTATAGTTTAACCATGGTATTTGTAGTAAAACTGTGGTTATACAAATGGTAATCAATCACTGATTTATAACATAGTAATAGTAATAGTCATCATATAGATCAGTGTAATCAACACGCCAAAAAACCTCAGAGTTATGTTGGTGTTACTGGTGAAGTATTTTGTTGTTGTTGTTGTTGATGAAGTAAAGAACGCAATTTCAGTGGTGGTTATGACCCTGGTTGAATAAGGACAACACTAGGATTGGGTTTATTGGGTTTTCAGCTGTCATTAGATCCAAACCACACGGGCTCTCAACACATGGGAAATAAATACTGTTCTTTTGAAATTCAATGGCATGGCAGGGGGACTGCAAAATGTAATCTAAACACTTAGCAGATGCAGCATATCATGTGAGTCAGAAACTCAGAATGTAATAAATTAGCTTGTCTGATAACCTCGATCTCCTCTCAATACAAAAACAAGCGCTTGCCCTTTAAGGTTGCCAGGAGTAACGGGCTTCCCAGATCGAGGCGCATTGACGTCAATCGTTGTTTGTGATTGGTCATAACCTTTTCCGGTGAGGCATCCATCTATCCAAGGACTGTGAGAAAGCCAGTGTAAACGGAGTAAAAGCCGTCGACAAACTCATCGAAGCGACTCAGGTATGAATATTTAATAGCAGAAGTCTTCGCTGTAACATTTGTTGATATCGATGCGTGGGCTGACAGCCTCTTAGAGAGGTTAGTGTAATGCCGTCGGCTTCCGTTGTTGTGATTGCAAGATGGCGTATTTTGCTGCTTGACAAAACTGGCTACAGAAAACACAAGCTGCAGGACTAGGCTGCTTAACGTTTACACACGTGCTAAATAACGCGTATTTACAATGTCATGTGTTTTCTGCACTAAAATAATGTTATGTTCACAGAATTGAGAATCGCCTGTGGGAATGCGAACTGCGAATTTCATGAGCTCAGGGGCCCCGACAGGGACTAGGGGCCACAGTATGCCTGTCAAAATGCAACACTGCTTAAAAAAAACAAAAACAATGTGTTACTTGATAGAATTTTCTGTGCTTATTAGCTTAACTGACGGATTTACTAGAAATATAGGAGCCATGTTAACTGTTGAACTTGTTGCAGTTTGACAACTTATTATTTGAAGTTGTTTAATGTTGTATTGGGTTGCAGCAGCACTATGTACGTTTTTTTTTTAATCACTGGTACTTAGTTTTCATTAAGATGTGATCACGAGGTCATGGTTTTTTTTTTTTTTTTCCAACAGTCATGGAAGGTTGCATAAACTGATTAGACTAGTCTTAAAAAGTTTTTCTCTTCTTGAAGGCTGGTCATAACTTTTTTAATTCAGTTATGTAAAGGTAGATTGTTCTTATTTGCATTAGAAAAGTAAGACTGATTACCCTTTGGCAACTGCTAATTGGTCAAACTAGTTCTTAAGACACAGTCTTAACATTGTGGCTAAGATTATGCAACTGGCCCCTGGGGGCTGTTTCATAAAGCAAGTTTAACAAACAAGCCAGGATTATTTTAGTTAGTCTGACTTATTATGAACCGTATCAATTGACAACAGACTAAATGAAATAAACCTGGCAAACTTGTTTTATGAAACAGGCCTCTGGAAATATAACGTTTAATTTAATTTAAAGAAAAAAATGTTAGGCCAGGACAAGTAATAGAAATGAAAAACTTTGATATTTATATAATGGAAACATTGTTAGAATTTTAATCAGTTAGAGAATATCTTGTAATGGCAGATGGACTGGATAAGTTCATTCGTCAAAATGTGTGGGAACCTTGTTAACATGTGAAAAACATGGTAGCGGTTTAATTTCACATATTTATATGTATATTTAAATGTAGGAAATGATTTCAACCACAAGAACATCTACACATGATCATACACGGGGGTGTGTGTGTATAAGAAACCACAAAAGTGCAAATATAATAGAGCAGTTGTTTTCATACCTGGAACAAATACCTAATTTAATGATTTCCATAACAGTTTTATCTGAAAAATTTAAAACATTACAAATTATTTTGTAGAATCTTTTTGCATTTAAAGTCTGCATGTAATCAGAATTGACACTGTTTACTCCGCACACAAGTCTTGCGGTGAACAGTTAATCTAAGTGCATGTTAATCCACAGAAAAGTAATAGTTTGTCTTCATAGTCTGAGACAACATATGACAATTTGCTTCTTCTCTGGAATGATGTTCCTCCTCTGAAGACGTCAGTTTGACGCATGTCTGCTGCATGCTTGAGATGGCCTCGCCCTCGGTATCCCATTTCATTTGGAAAAACGTCCCAAAGTTGGTTGTAACTTCAGATTCAAGCAAACTTTACAATAAAATTTGTGAAAAAACCTTTTGGCATTACACTTTAAAAGGCATGATGACTGTCAGATCTTCAGATTTCAATGCAAAGAGTTGGTCTAATGATGTTTCTGGCTCATGAAAAAGGACTGGATTTGCTCTGGATTCATTGGGTTTCATGAGCTGATGTGAACTGCATGTGCTGGGTCAGCAGGTCATCATGGCGTCCAGCAGTACGAGCAGTGAAGAAGAGAGGAGCTTGCGGGAGTGTGAGCGCTACGTGCAGAAGCACAACATCCAGCAGCTGCTGAAGGACTGCATTGTGCAGCTGTGCACTAACAGGCCTGAAAGACCCATGGCTTTCCTCCGAGAGTACTTCGATAGGCTTGAGAAGGTCAGTCATTTTTCAAGAGAAACTGCATGCTCTTAGACTCGGTTTTCTTTAGAAATATTCTTTACTCTTGAGAAGTACGTTTCAGTGCCTCAATTGTTGTTTATGTGTATCAGGAGGAAGCTAAACAATTCATCAGCCAGCAGAAGTCAAGCTCTCGCTCAGACTCCCGTGAAGATGAGGTTTCTCCTCCCATGAACCCTGTGGTTAAGGGCCGGCGGCGCCGCGGTGCCATCAGTGCAGAGGTCTACACTGAGGAAGACGCAGCGTCTTATGTCAGAAAGGTAACTTTTTATTTGCTTTTATATATATATCATTCTTTAAGAATTTTTCTATGACACAAATAATATTGTTGTGCTGAATTCTACATTACAACAGTACAATTGCTGTTTAGTAAGAAAGTAGCTTTTGCTGTTTTTCACAGGTTATTCCTAAAGATTATAAAACTATGGCTGCTCTTGCTAAAGCGATTGAAAAGAATGTGCTTTTTGCTCATCTTGACGACAATGAAAGAAGGTGACACATTTTGTGGTTTTGATAAGTGGATTGAAATATTCAATGTAACTTATACAGTCTTTCATTTATTGGAAACCACTTATTTTACTCTTCACAGTGACATATTTGACGCCATGTTCTCAGTCACTTACATTGCAGGAGAAACTGTGATTCAACAAGGTAAGGCTTCTTTTTAGGAGAAGCTGAATGTGTAAAAACGGGAAAAATAAATCGACTAATATAACGTATTTCTCATTTCAGGGGATGAGGGTGACAATTTTTATGTTATTGACCAAGGGGAAATGGATGTAAGTTCAATGCTTTCAAATTACCGTTGAATCAGGATGCAATATAATAATGCATAAATGTGAAAGATATTGATGGATATATTTGTAAGTACTGTTGTTTTTTGACAGGTGTACGTCAACAACGAGTGGGTGACTAGTATTGGAGAGGGTGGCAGTTTTGGTGAGCTGGCTTTAATCTATGGCACTCCCAGAGCAGCCACTGTTAGAGCAAAGACCAACGTCAAGCTGTGGGGGATTGACAGAGACAGCTACAGGAGAATACTCATGGTTGGTATACTATTTAACCGATTCTTAATTAGTTAGTCATTTTTTAATTTAACTGATTTTTTTCTCCTCCTGCTTAATCTTGATTACTATCCGTGTTTAGGGAAGTACTCTGAGAAAGAGAAAAATGTATGAGGAATTCCTTAGCAAGGTCTCCATTTTGGGTGAGTTTTGATGTTTCGTCTGCCATAAATTTAAATTTTTTATGTTCTTTTATTGTAATGTATATTTGCAGATTTGGCCTTTGTGTGCATGTTTAATCAAAATAAGCCAACTGCAGTTTAATTAAGATTAATTGGAATGCACAATGAAAAAACTTGATTGTTTGTTTGATGATCTATCTATTTATATACATACATACATATATACATATAATTTGCCTTTTGTGGTGATAACATGCTAACATTATTTGTGCAGAGTCTCTGGATAAATGGGAACGGTTGACAGTTGCTGATGCCCTCGAGACGGTCCAGTTTGAAGATGGCCAGAAGATTGTTGTGCAGGGTCAACCAGGAGATGAATTTTTCATTATTCTTGAGGTAGCTTTCCTTGTTAAATCTATTCTTTTTTTTTTACACTGTTCTCATCCAACAAGTTTTTGTTTTAGAGTCATATGGTTTTGTATACTTCACAAAAAATGTAAATAATGATGAAATTGTTGTAGAAAGCGTAACCCTAAAACCTCAGAGAGACGTCATGGAAGAACAGTCGTATTGATTCAGACTTGTGTCCTCAGGGTTCGGCAGCAGTCCTGCAGCGGCGGTCGGAGAATGAGGAATTTGTAGAGGTTGGAAGACTTGCACCGTCTGACTACTTTGGTAATTGTGTTTTCTTTACTTTCTGTAAAATCGCTCATGCCGTGTATATTTAAACATATCCCAGAAATCCCTCTGCTAATCTAATTACATATTGATTCCATGTGCAGTGTCCCATTAGTGCACGTTAATGTTTGTTTGTTTCTCTATGGCTCTCTTCTGATTTCCCTCCGTATGTGTTTCAACAGGTGAGATCGCACTGCTCATGAACCGGCCTCGTGCCGCCACCGTGGTTGCTCGCGGCCCGCTGAAGTGCGTAAAACTGGATCGTCCCCGGTTCGAACGCGTGCTCGGCCCCTGCTCAGATATCCTGAAGCGAAACATACAGCAGTACAACAGCTTCGTGTCTCTGTCGGTCTGAGGCGCACTAGGCTCTTTCCTCCTCTATTGCAGGGTCCACCAATGCAAATCCGCTTTATTTTCTTACTTTTCTTTATGCATTTTCCAACACCCAGGTGCCCATTCACTTCAGTGTTCTCTCTCTCTCTCTCTCTCTCTCTCTGTTTTTTCGATTCGTGCCGTACCCTGTCGCGTTCGTATCCATCGTAGATTTACCATAAGTCTGATTGTTAGTTTTGCCTGAGAAACGAGCCAATCATTGTGCCACAGATGCCTGTCATGTGAACAGATGTTGAACTAACAAGGTCAGTCGGGATCGTCTCTTTCCTCCAAATTGCTTCACGTTTCTGTATAACAGTGTTTTGAATGGAAGGAAATCAGTGGCAGGGTTGACAGTCAGGTAGTGTATCTATTCAGTATATGATGATGTATCTTAATTGAGGCATCGAGTTTCAGATTCTGTTTTCCCTCGTTCATTTCAAGCATTTGAGTATAGGGAAGCCAAAGGCATAAATCCATGTGTGTTATGTTGTTTTCTTGGGGGTACTGAAGTTAAAATGTCACCATGTTTATCATGGTGATTAGCTTTGCTCTTTTATTGTTATAGCTGCACATATATATAGTGTATGTAAATGATTATATATTAGAAGTAAATGACCATAACCATATTTTTTTGCACAGTTTGATATCTATATATCTGAGATATATATATATATATAAACACTTTATATGCGCCTGCTGTTTTTCATTGTGGCATTTGATCCCATTTCATTGGACTTTTTCATTTTCTGTTGGATGTTTTGTTCTCCCTTCATCCTTCATGCTACACACAGGCTTGCACTGGACTCTTATGTAGAGCACACCAGGATTAGACAAATCTCTTTTAAAGTTCTGTTTTGTTTCGCATTTTCTCCCTTTCGAAATGCCACCTGCTGCAAATGCTTTTATTTGTTTGTTTCCCCCACAAAGTGATGTTATCTTGTTTTCAACCTTGTGTTTAAGTACAGAAAAAAAGTACTAATTTTTGCTTTTGATTAATTGTTAAGAAGTTACAGAAATGTAATGGTTAATGAAATCTATGTGAGGATCCTCCTCGACAGGAAGTGACCACTTGGTGACCTCTTTAGCCAAGTGAAGATCCCATTAGGTTTTCTCTCTCGATGAGAGTGTATGTGAACTGTTTTGAAATCCCAAATGCCCCCCCCCCTTCTTTCTTTTTTTTTTTTTTTTTTTTTACAATTTAAACTAAAATAATTTGGTTTATCAACAGGGCAGGACTAAGAAAAATGATGATCAGTTGTCAAATGATCAGTGTCCTTTTTTTGATTGAGATTTAGATTATTCTCCTTAGTTAAATCAAAGTCTTAAAACAGGGACAGTATTTACCGCTTGTGTTGAGTTCATGGTGTCTGTTTGCCATTAGGGTTAGGATCCATCAAATGATTGGAATAGATCTGCGATCCACTACTGCCACCATCTTAATCTCTTATCAGATATTGTTCTTAGGGTTCTCTGAGTTGTGTTGTACGATTTTACTGGGTGGTACAATAGTGTTAACTGTTGCTGAAAGTAGATTTGAGTTGTCACACAGAGATATTCTTGTATTATTTGAAAACAGTTGATGTGAATTTTAAATTTGTGTATTTTTGTTTTCCGCACACGGATATTCAGCTCCTTTATACTGCAGACTCAGCAAATTTAGTTTTTAAAAAGTGCCTGATTTCTTTACTTTCATAATGCATAGCCAACAGACATTTCCTTGTAGTTTTTTCCCTCCCAATTCTGTTCATAATGTCAGCTTGTTACTTGTATTATCTGTAAACTACAATACTTTTTTCATCTGTACATTCAGATGCCCTTAGCAGTGTCATTTATTTAGACTTGAAGCTCCAGTAATTGAGTTTATTTAACCGAACTCTCCCAAAATTGCTATGTTAGTTAAAGAAAGGTGCAAGTGAACTGACCTAGATTTTGTTTTTATCTTCACTGTTTGACTTTGTCCTACTGACCACATGGAGGAATTGTTTTCTTTTTACTCTCTGACGCTTGATTTAAGAGCCTTACTCCATTGTCACTGCAGTTGTCTGGGAAAAGATGCTCATTCACAGATTCTGCCCCTTTTAGACTGGATTATAATTTCAGAATCAGTCAAATCTTGGTGCTGTAGCTTTAAAGACACAATCTGCACCCTTAACGATATGTAAAGAGTAGCCTTTGATTAACCGTTCTACTGTCTTTTCACTGAGTGGTCTATGCCTTATGATGGGGTTTAATAAATAAACATGTTGGTTATTTATATAGTCCTTAATGTAAACTCTGACACCATTTGTTAGGCATAAAATTGCTAAATGGTGTACTTGTTATTGCTCATATATGCATTGCTTTGTTCATTTAACTTCATTTGGCAGTGCAGAATTGATCAAATGAACCATAAATCTTTCCCTGTTTTCTGTAAAATGCATAATTTAAACTTAATTGTAATTCTCTCCCTTTTATGAATAATTAAGTGATTTGTTCCACCGCTAATTAAATTTTCTGCTTACTTTTATTATGATTTATTAAGAACTTCAGGCCCAACATTCATTGATACACTAGAAGTGTGTTTGTATTACCACCCTCAACCTTTTATTTTTTTTTAAGTTTGCTTTTCATTCCCTGGTTGTGACTGCCAATGGTGTTTTCTTCTGAGGTTTTCAGTAAAATTGTGTTGTAGTGTGTACAGAGGAATTGATATATTTGCTCGTAGGCTTTGTCATCAAGGCTTAGAGACTCCTGTTCACCCATTCTTCAGTTTGTTAAGCCCTCAGCACAGAGAGTTGTAAAATGTCAGAGGACCATTTTTCTATTATTCTTTTTCTATAACTGTGTACGGTTTGATTTCATTGGATGTGCTCAAGTTGTAAACCTTTTGGTATAGATTGTCCCAATGGCAGGTCAAGCAATAAAATGATTAATTCTTGAATATGTAAGTGTCTTGTGTTTCCTGTACTGTAGAGTATTTCTCTCAAGGACTACAGATTCAAATATTAATACTACTCGTGTCCCGTAGTTTTTGGATCACATATTTTGACACAAAATACATTGAATTACTCATTCTGGATCATTCACTTTTCATTCCATAAGCTGCTACATCCCCAATAAATACTATATGTATATGAAGTGAAATTACAGCAATAATTGTAATTGGTAACACTTTATTTTAAGGAGTCCTTGTTACACGTTACATGTAATTTCTATTACAATAACAACTAGTTATGCATAATTACATGCAAGTAACCCTAAGCCCACACCATAACCATATAGTAAGTAGGCATGTAGTTAATTAATATTACTCAGAACGTAAATGTATAATTATACTGTAACAAGGACAACTTAAAATAAAGTGTAAACTTGTAATTAAAAAACAAAATCATTTCTAAGAGGCTGTTTTGCAGAAATGTCGATTGGATGACATCTCACTGTTAAAATGGCTGTAAGTATATTGATTTTGACGACTGTGATTTAAGGACTCTTCATATTATCTACCCCCATGGAGTTGATTCTTCCCAAAATATGTGTAGTCATGTGAATAAATGGCATTTTTCCAGAGATTTCTGTATCATTTTGCCCCACCCCTCCACACCCAACACAACAACTGCCATCCCAACTGTCTGGCACTGGAATGACAGTTGTTACTTTAACCCTATGGTGTAAAATACATCTCAGTTCCGTCCACTACTTCTAGTTTCTGTTAACCTGTTTTTTTTTTTTTGTGCGTTTTCAATTTCAACGTGCAGTGTTTACTTCATCTATGAAATTAATATTATTTTCACAGGCGCATGCATCCTACTGTGATATGGAATGAGAGGGAAGCAGGCAGACTCAAGAGATCTCCGAAAGCGTACGAACCTTGTGTTCGTCTTTTTCCGGAAATATAGTGAAATACCCCCGACTGCCACCGACCGCTGCTGCTGCTGCTGCTGCTGAACAGCAATCGTTCCAGCCCACAGGCACCTTAACATCACATTTCAGGCTATTTCTTCAGATTCTCGCTCGTCGGATACTACTCGTGCACTGCAAATGCAAGCCATTAAGTGTGTCGTTGTGGGCGACGGGTAAGATGTTGAAGTATAAATGCTAAAATTGCTTAATTTTGTTTTCTTTTGGGGAAAAGCAATTGTTGCGAGAAGGAACTGGGGAGTGGGGATTGTGGTTTGGCTCAGCGGATGAGCGAGATCTGCTGAGACAGAATTGAGGGATTTATAATTATTAAACATTTTTAAATATTACCTCCGAAACACCGCAGTTGTTATCATTATGGTTTAAAATTAGATTGTAATGAGCATAGGCGGTGTTTAGTGATGGTTGTTTTGTTAAATGTATGCTCAGGGGTTTACAATTGTGTGCATTTGTTTAATTTTCAAATGAATCGATTTCGCTTTAAAGTATTATGGCAATGATAACATGTAAAGCATGCACGCATTAAACGCGTCTCGTGCAGTGTAGAATTGAGATGCGCGTGGACGGCGGAGTGGCTATGTAATGATGTCATGTTTTCACACCTACATCGGTGGAAATGATCGTGTGCTTGTTGAGCCTGAACTTTATCGTTAACCTTTTCATAATTCATTCTTTTTTATCAGAGCGCACCATAAAATCAGCCTAATTCTTTCATAAAATTCTTCCTAAATTCTTAAAACGGTATTTTCCACCGCGATTAGAAACATGGAAACAAATAGTTGCATTGTAATTGGTATGCATTTGGTAGGTATCAACTAGTACTTGTTTTTATAATCATTTCATTACCCATAGCGGTTATTTTTAACATTACAGTGTCACATAACCACTATTCATTAGTTGTTGGTTTTTTTTTTTTTAATAACCACTAGATAATTATTAGACTACAACAGTAGAATGTAATATGTACTATGAAATTTTAATAATAATACTAGTGCTATTTTAGCTTAAAATACCTGTCAAGCAGAAAAAAATATTGGCCAAAGTGTTTATTTTCTCTGTAGTATTTGGTGTGATTTGTACTTATTTCATGGTTTTAGTTAAATGAATGTGCTTAGACCTTAGAGGATTCATATTAGCTGTTCATTGTAACCATTTAAGGTTTAGCCCCTGTCTCATGGTACACGCTTTCTGTCATTTGCCATGTGAAACGTCATTTCACAGCCTACTGATCTAATGACAGGAATACAAATTCAGGCTTCTAAGCCCTCAAACATACTTGCTCTTTTTGCCTGCTACTTAGCTTTTTCTATTTTTACCCCTTTTATTATCCGACTTCCTCACTCTTACTCTTCCTTTTCTAATATTTTTATCACTTTTCACCCCGCTACTGCATTTCCTGTCTACGCTCTTTACTCCTCTTTCTATGTTAGTGCATGCAGTGTGTGTTTTTCATGACAAGAAGCTGTCACCCTGTATTCACTCCTTGTCTGGCAGGGCAGTTCATTTGAGAACAGAACTGTGAATTAGTGGCTGCCAGCGTGCATTCGAGCCCAAGAGTGAATATAACGCCTGAATGAATAACTACAGGCCTTTCTGCCTGCTTTCCTCAATTGTTTCCTTGATGTGCCGTGTATGTGCAGTACTCAGTAGTCACACTTACCACTTGGCATCTTTTGTATTTCAGTGCCGTGGGTAAGACATGCCTGCTCATCAGCTACACCACTAATGCCTTCCCAGGAGAGTATATTCCCACAGTGTGAGTACAGAAATGGGAATCATTCCTGTGCGTCTCTGCTGCCCGTGTGTGTCAGTTTACCTCTGTGGATGTGTTTCTGAAATGTTCTGAAAAATCTGTGTGTGACCTTCAGATTTGACAACTACTCTGCCAATGTTATGGTGGATGGCAAACCTGTCAACTTAGGCCTCTGGGATACAGCAGGACAAGAGGACTATGATCGCCTTAGACCACTCTCCTATCCCCAAACGGTGCGTAAATATCTCCGTGATTGGCTCTGTAATCCAGAGTTGAAAACTTTTTCTTTTTACAATTTTGACAGTGTTTTTTGTTTAGTCAAGATGCTTATTTTTTTCTTTTACTCATTGTTACACTTTATTAATTATAATTTTTGGACTCACTCATGCACAGTCTGTTCTTTGCTTTGAAAATAATAACCAATAATACATTTTGGTACAGAGACTAGTTTTGTCTGTAGTTGGATCTTATTTCTTTTGAACACTGGGCAGGGATTTGGGCATGTAGCCAAATGAATTATTTGTTTGTTCAAATATATACAATGGTTTTGAAAAATATGAATCCCCCCACCTTTGCTCTGTCCTTCTTTAAGAAATTGTACATTACAGTTCAAAGGTTTGGGGATTTTTTAAATCTTACATTTTTTTTTCCAGCAAGGACACGTTAAAATGATCAAAAGTGACAGTATTTACTCTGCAAAAAATATTCTCTTACTTAGTACTTTTGTGTTTTCTAGCATAAATATCTAAAAATTCTTGTTAATAAATGAATTTACTGTACAAGTAAAATGACTTAAGACATTGTCTTGTTTTCTGTAAAAACAAAAAACAAAAAAACAAGCAAAAATATCTGCAATTGTGGCAAAAAAAATGCCTTGTATATCGTTTGAATTAAGATTATTTTTCTTACCCCATTGGCAGATATTTTTGATTGTTTTAAGCAAAAACAACACATTTTTTTAGAAAACAAGACTTAATATCTTAAATCATTTTACTTGTCAAGTAAATGCATCTTGATTCAAGAATGGTTAGATATTTATACTAGAAAGCAAGACAAAAATACTAAGAAAATCAATTTTTGCATTGTACAATGTTACAAAACAACAAATAAATGCTGTTCTTAACTTATTATTCATCAAAGAATCCTGAAAAAATGTATCATTGGTTCCACAAAACAAATTCAACTTTGCCATTACAGGAATAAATTACATTTTAAAATATATTGAAATAGAAACAGCTATTTTATGTTGTAATAATATATCTCAATATAACTGTTTTTTACTGTATTTTTGATTAAATAAATGCAGCCTTGGTGAGCATAAAGAGCTTCTTTTAGTGCGTTAATAAATTGTACAGACTCCAAACATACTGTGCTTTCTTCAAATGATAAATGATTTAAAAAGGTTATAAAACGTTTTTAAAAATGATTCTTCCATTTTCTGACAGCCTCAGCATTATATAATGCAGTGTAATCAGAAATGAATAATTGATGACATTGATTTTTACAAAGAGTCTCCTTTGCTTTCTACAGGATGTGTTTTTAATTTGCTTCTCACTGGTGAGCCCTGCTTCCTTTGAGAATGTAAGAGCAAAGGTTAGTATCCACTGAAGAATAAGAAATGTATCTTGAGCATTTGGACTCCTTAACAAGATCCACGAGCTATTAGGAAGCCTTGTGTTAACCAGATTTCTCTTTGTAGTGGTACCCTGAGGTTCGCCATCACTGTCCAAACACCCCCATCATACTTGTGGGCACTAAACTTGATCTGCGAGATGACAAAGACACAATTGAACGTCTGCGGGATAAGAAACTAGCTCCCATTACTTATCCGCAAGGGCTTGCTATGGCTAGAGAGATTGGTAAGAACGTTTTCTTATATGTATGTGGTTTATTTCCTTTTTTTAAAAACTCACCTACACTGAAAAAAATCGGTGTAGGAACAATTTTCATTAAAAAATTGCTAGTAAATTTGACAAGAAATGGCAAGTAGTGCAATTAATTAAACGTGAAAATTTGATATATATATATATATATATATATATGTGTGTGTGTGTGTGTGTGTGTGTGTGTGTGTGTGTGTGTGTGTAAAACATGCTTAAATAGTTAAATAGTTAAATTTTTTTACAGTTTACTTTTTCAATGTGCTATAATAGTGTAATGGCATTGCCATGGGGAATTGTATCATGTATATATAGTTGGCTCATTGAAATCTCTGGCTTTGTAGGTGCTGTGAAGTATCTGGAGTGCTCTGCTCTTACTCAACGGGGTTTAAAAACCGTGTTTGATGAGGCCATCCGCGCTGTTTTATGTCCTCCACCTGTAAAGAAAAGGGGCAAGAAGTGTACTGTATTCTGAGGAACACCGCGACTCATTCTTCATTGATATGCCATGTAAACTGCGGGCACTTGCTCTTCAGCTCTGCTGTTATCAACAGATAAATCCAGCTTGCGAGGTGACAAACTGCAGAGACATGCATTTCCATGGTATGTCTGGTATAACAGATATATCAACATAAATATGCCAAATTTGCTTTGTTTTTATTAAACTTTGCCTTAAATTGTTGGTTTAATGTGAAAATTTATTGGAAGAGAATGACATAAGGATGAATAATTAGTTACTAAAGAACACGCATAGCTAACTGTAAACTTCTTTGCCCTGTTGCAACAAATGTTACATTTTTCAGAGCTTATTGTGTGGAAATCGTGGCTATTCATTTATATCTGCACATAATTTTCCCTTTTGGGATCTGTGAATGTGTCAGAAGATCGTGTAAATAGATATTTTGCGACTTAAATGTGTGGCCATAGTTAATGCTCTCACTTGAGGGGTGACAGTAAATACATTTGAAGTATTTTACTTTCAGCTTTTATTGCCTGTTAAACATTTCATACTGTACCTGTGTTTTAATGTGACTCCTGTATGTGATCATTTGTTAAACAATGACAGAAATATTACACACTGAAATATTTGTTTGCCAATAAAGTACAATTATACTGTAAACAAAAATAATACTATATAAAATAAGCTGTAATGACAATTGACTGTAATGTTTAATGGACTACATACCGCAACTTACAATGAAAACCATGTTGTGTAGACTGTACATCTAATTTAAATGCCTTTTTTTTTTTTTGCTAAACATTTTACTATACATTTTGATATGTTTCACACACGATGAAATGTGCCATTACTGATTTTTGTGCTGGGCTAACAAATTGTTTTAACAGTGTTCAGATGATTCTTTGAAATGTTCTTTTACCTTTTAATGTTTAATATTTCTATTTTAACGAGATTAAAAAAATGTGTGTATGTGTGCCAATTGAGCATTTATGTTTTGTTAGTATGCATTAGCATCAGCCATTTTTGTTTTTATTGAATTAATGACTGAAAATTAAATCACTGGCACATACATAATCTGAGTCGCAGTTTCAGTTCTTGCCAAAAAATAAATAAGTACGAGTGTGACGGTATGTGAAGGTATGGTTGTGGCTGTTATGTGGTCTTTTATTCATTTCTACAAAATGTACCATCTCAAAATAAACCAACACCCTAGTTAAGTGGTTAAAAAAAAAAAAAAAAGATATTACTGAAATCTCACTGTTATTATCTATAAATTAAAATAAAGGAACAATAGATTTTTCGAAACTAATACAATTCACTAAAAATCAAAGTAAAAATCTTAATTACTTTTAAAAATAGTAAATAATATTTTAAGCATTTTAATAGAGAGGTCATTGCAGTATTATATCGATGAAAATGACTTTACAAAAACGCATCACAAAAATAAAATAAATACGAGGACATATGATAAATAGAACTATTTAGCAAATATTTTCAGACATAATTATTAAGTATTTTTAAGACAAAGTCAGAAACCCAAGCAACAAACATGGTCGACAGAATTTACATCATTTTAACAGACATATACCAGACGCTGCCTCAATATAAAATCAGCCACTCATGTTAGAATGTGCGCTATAAATAATATGTTTTTGTTATTATCTTTTGGCCTTGAGCCTGCAAAATATATCACCCGCGTGCGAGTACAGCGCCTCGCGCAGCGTGAAGGTAGTGACGTCTCCGCGCTGCAAGACGTCGACCACGCGCACTCTCATGCCCCGGATGTGTTTGTGTGCTCTGTTTCTGCAGAGGAGGAGGAGATGCCACTACCCGTGCAGGTCTTTAACTTTCAGGTAAATTAGCGCCTTTAAATGCTTTTCCGTCATCTTCCACAACACGAGAGTAGCTAGAAGAAGCGCACCGAGTTGAAGTATCTCTGTTTACAGAGTCAGTTCCTCCCCTATCGCAGCCGTTGAGAGCTGTTAGCTCGTCTAGCATGAGCTCGTAAGTCAGAGCGGCCCTCAGGACGCGACAAGTTTAGCGACAGCGCGCCTCTGTCCGCCCGAGGAGCGAGACCGCTGCAGTTTCGACAGTGAATACATCCAATAGAGCTGTTTTGGTTTACACCCAAAGCGGTCCAGTAGGTTTTCTCGGGGTTGTTTGTGAAACACTTGGGTAGAAACTTTCTTTAGCCGGCTAAGTGTATTTAGCAAGCTATCTCGTTAGCAAGCTGTCTGTTTTGCATCAGTTAGCTAGTGTGCTTGAAATTCAGGCTGTGTTTCAAAGCACAGTACATTTTATGCTTCGTTTAAGTGCTCTACAAATACTTATGAGGCTCTAAAATACTGTCTATGTAGGCTGCTCACTAGGTTTTGAGAGACAGCCTTTATTATTTGCTTGCAGAGGTTAATATAGAGCACTGCATATTTCAAGTTAAGCCTGATTTAGTTTTCTTGACCAAAATGATTAAACCCTGTGGAGCTGCTTATGTTTTATTGAGCAGTATTTCAGTTTTAGAAACCCTAGATAGATTCAGTTATATTAGACTTGTCATTTATGAGTGTGTGCATTATAATGTAGTAAATCAAGAATGACAGACCCAGGTCATTTAATGTGGCGTTATGTAGTCTTAAAAAATGTTGGGTGTTGGAAAGTTTGTGTGGTTAACAATGTAAGCGCTTATTCAAAATGGGTGGACTAATGCTTAAACAGTCTGTTATTAAAAAACCAAAATGTTTGAGACTTGTCCCTCCCATTGTCTTTTGTGGTTTTGAATCTGTGTCAAAATGTTGCCTGTAAGAAGCCAGTGTGTACTTGTTGCTGCCACTTTTTTCATCTAATGAATATCTTTAAACCCTCACTTCTAAAGTAGAAACATTCTTCAAATTGTTTGGTTTGTATTTATGTCTTCATTTCAAGAACTTTGACTTGTTTTTGTCTCGGAGCTGTTGTCACCCCAGTGTGATTTTATAAGCATCCGCCTTCTTGCAGGAGTATTTTCAGTCAGGTCAGCAGGATGCTGAAGGGCAGGTTCAGGGCAGGATCAGGGAAAGCTTGAATTTGCCAGTCAGATCAGCCTCGTCCTCATGGGTTGAGCTGAACTTCAACGGTCAAAGCAGCATGTCTGATCTGTTTATGGATTTTACTACCGGATTCAGTGTGTACAGCTCAAGCTCCTCATCATATTCACTGGAGGTAACCACACAATGAAGGCAGATAGGATGTGAAGCCATCTCAAAGCCTTGGAGCTGTCACTCAGTGTTGTGGTATTATGTTTTCTTTCCACACAAAATTAGTTTGGTGGTAAGGATATTGGTTCCTCGATGTCCAATTTTGTTCACCTACACTTGAATACATTCCTCCAGTGCAGAGTGTTAAACATGGTGTTTCCTGTATTAACAGGGGTCTGTAGAGCCCATGCAGATAGATGCTGACCCTCAGGACGACCAGCAGAATGCGCCTGACACCAACTATGTTGTGGAAAACCCGACGTTGGTATGTATCATTGAATACAATTGTGTACTCGCTTCCAAAAATGAAAATTAGCCTGTGATTTGCTCACCCTCAAAGCATCCTAGGTGGATGTGACTTTCTTCTTTCAGAGGAATCCAATCGGAGTTATATTAAAAATTGTCCTGGCTATTCCAAGCCTTTCAACGGGGTAAGCGGGTGTTTGTTGTCAACAGTTCAGAAGACATGAAATAAAGTGCACGCATCCGTAATAAAACATCCCTCACACGACTTCCACGTGCCACAGTCAGTGAAAAAGTGTTTATTATGTTTGAAATATGGATGTTTATCTTAAAAAAAAATGCATGGATTCGCTACAGGAGGCCTTTATTCACCCCCCGGAGCTGTGTGAGGGACATTTATTACAAAAAACCCCAGCTTACCCCATTGAAAGACTTGGAGGTGTCAGGACAATTTTTAATATAACTCTGATTGGATTCGTCTGAAAGAAGAGAGTCATATACACCTAGGATGCCTCAAGGGAGAGTAAATCACAGGCTCATTTTCATTTTTGGGTGAACTAACCCTTTAAGCTGTTCGCTATTATAAATCATTAATTTCTTATTTTTGAATAGAACTACTGTTTTGATCTTTTTCATAATCACAGAAAAAGTTGTACCTTTTGGTAGAGATTCTGTCCAATAACCAGTAAATGGCTGATATTAAAATTATATATTGTAATAATTTGATATTAAAAATAAAAACATAGAGTTTTAAAAGCTACATGGGGATTTAGGGATCACAGCATTATAAATTAAAGTACAAAAGATTTTCATTTTGAGATTTGCTAAAGATGCATTTGACATTAATGTCATTTGTATTTCCCTCTGTTATTTTAATATTATTTATATATTATAGCATTTATTAATATTTTAAATTTGTAGTTTTTTTTAATACTTTCACATTTAATTTTAATGTTAGTTTAAGTTTTAGTGATTTTATGTGCTTTTGTAATTTTTATTGGTTTTTATTTTTAATACTTCCGTTTAGCTTTAATTTATTTTTATTAAAGTTTTAGTGATTTATAGTACCTGTATTTAGCTTCCAAGGTAACATATCTGTTTAGTTTTTTGTGGTTTTTGTTTTTCGTCTTAAATTTATTCTTTATTTCAGCTTTATTACAATTAACAAAACTATTTTCATAGTTTTTGTTGAAACAGTAACAACACTGCTTCAACATTGCCGTTATCTAATGCTCATTTAATTTAAGTATAAAAATTGAGGAAATGAGCATCTGTCATATTGTTTGGCCATCGATATAGCGCTGATTTAACGCGAGTCGCAACCTTTTTTGGTACTTTGATGAACTGAGAGCTGACTTTATTTTTGCACAGGATCTAGAGCAGTATGCCTCCAGTTACAGTGGGCTGATGAGGATCGAGAGGCTGCAGTTTATTGCAGACCACTGCCCCCAGCTACGAGTGGAAGCACTGAAGATGGCCCTGTCCTTTGTCCAAAGAACCTTTAATGTTGATGTCTACGAAGAAATCCATCGCAAACTCACTGAAGCCACAAGGCAATTCAAGTTCATTTCTTTTCTACAACCTAACATGGTTTCCTCATGGAAATATTACATGCATGACTTTGAAAAAGTTTGTACTTAAAATATTTGTCAACACAGGGATGTGCAAGGTGTCCCAGATGCGGTACCGGAGGGGGCAGTTGAACCCCCTCCTCTCGACACAGCCTGGGCAGAATCCACCAGAAAAAAAGCCCTGCTCAAACTGGAAAAGCTGGACACCGACCTTAAGAACTACAAGGGAAACTCCATCAAAGAAAGCATAAGGTGAGGCCAGACTGAATGTCTGTCTGTCTTTTTTTTTTTTTTTTTTGTCTGTGATGCTGTGCCTGTTTTTACAATTTAAAAAAAAAATTTTTTTTACACCTGCATGTGTTCAGGAGGGGTCATGATGACCTTGGAGATCACTATCTTGACTGTGGTGACCTGAGCAATGCCCTGAAATGCTATTCCCGAGCCAGAGACTACTGCACTAGCGCCAAGCATGTCATCAACATGTGTCTTAATGTAATCAAGGTATGGGCATGTTGTCTTCACTGACTATCAATTGATGTGTTTGATGATACAATATTCATGAAAGAGCATACAGTTTTTGTTTTTGCTTAAAGCTTAATTTCATGCATAAAATCTCAAAATTCAACCTGCATATAGCAGAATTTTCTGTTTTACGGTTATGAATCTTTTTGGTGCAGATAGCTTAAAAATTCAAGCAGTCTCTAACAAGTCATCCAAACAACCTTAATATTTTATAGGTTAGCGTTTACCTCCAAAACTGGTCCCATGTACTTAGTTATGTCAGCAAGGCTGAATCCACTCCAGAGATAGCAGAGGTAGGAGCAACCTTTCATTCTAGTTTACTAAGCTGAGAAATTTCAAAAGAGAATGAATCTACAATTATGATTTTTGTGTATCTCTGCAATCTAGCAACGAGGAGAGAGAGATAGTCAAAACCAAGCTGTTCTAACCAAACTGAAATGTGCTGCAGGCAAGTACTTTGTTTGTATTTCAAGTATGTGAAGTGTATTTGTCTTTGAAATGTAGACACATGTTGAATCATTGTTTCAGTGTGTTTTTACAATGTGTATACATACTCAAAATGTATGTACAATTTATACATGTATATATGCATGTCTGTGTGTGTGTGTATATATTGAAGCTCAGTTATCTTTTGCTGCACATCAGAAATATATTCTTTGTTTTTTCTCATTGTGATGGATGATTAAGGGGATTTGAGCTTTGTTTCACCGAAATATAAATAGGAGGGAAAACAGGAAGCCATGGCTGGATAATTTCATGTTCATAATCACCCTGGAGTGCTCAAAATTGTGAATACGAATGGGAATATACTTCAGAGATATTTTACTCATAAGAATTTCGAGGGGTGCCAATAATTGTGTCCAATGTGTATTTCAGAAAAACATTTATTTCATAATGATATTTCCCCCCATTTTAAATTCTTATTATCCAATGAAAGGTTAGATATTTGTGATTTTTTTTTTTTTTTTTTTTTTTTTTTTTTTTTTTAAATAAAAGATCAAAAGGATTAACAATGCAGATTAATTTTCACAGCCGCCTTTCATATTTACCAAGGGTGCCGATATTTTTGGCCTTGACTGTGTAAATAGTGGTGCTTGAAAGTTTGTGAACCCCTTGCTGAAAATGTGAGTAATTTTAACAAAATACATGTCCTTAGTAAGATATTTTACTTAAAAGATATTTACATTTAGTCCACAAGACAAAAAAATTGCTGAAATTATTAAAATAACCCCATTCAAAAGTTTGGGAACCCTTGATTCTTAATACTGTGTGTGGTTACCTGGATGATCCACGACTGTTTTTTTTTGTTTTGTGATGGTTGTTCATGAGTCCCTTGTTTGTTCTGAACAGCTAAACTGAGCACTGTTCTTCAGAAAAATCCTCCATGTCCTGCAGATTCTTCAGTTTTCCAGCATCTTTTGCATATTTGAACCCTTTCCAGCAGTGACTGTATGATTTTGCCGGGGGGTGAAAACTTTTGAACTGGAAGATGTCCAAGTTTTTCTTATTTTGTAGAAATATCATTTTTTTTCCCATTTTGTACTGCCCTTTGGAAGCAACAGAAGATACTCACATGTTTCCCGGTAGACAAATTAAGTACAATTTACCTTGATCTTCAAATTCAAAGAGTCCCCCCCCCCCCCCCTCTTAAAGGAACACTCCACTTTTTTTGGAAATAGGCTCATTCTCCAACTCCCACAGAGTTAATAAGTTGAGTTTTACCGTTTTTTAATCCATTCAGCCGGTCTCCGGATCTGGCGATAGCACTTTTAGCATAGCTTAGCATAGATCATTGAATCCTATTAGACCAGTAGCATCGTGTTCAAAAACGATCAAAGAGTTATAACTAGTTACCTAGCTGGGGACTACTTTCAGGCGCTGCGTAATATCACTGCGCCTGCTGCGGCCATGTTACGGCAGCAAAGTTCCTTGATTATTACGCCGGAATGAGAGTATAGTTCCTAGCCAAATCGGACTAGAAAATCGCAACTTTTCATTTTCCGCCGGTCTTAGTACACGATATAACTAAAGAAGAGTCAAGTTTTAAATAGGAAAACTATCGAAACTCTTTGATCGTTTTTGAACGCAATGCTACTGGTCTAATAGGATTCAATGATCTATGCTAAGCTATGCTAAAAGTGCTATCGCCAGATCTGGAGATCGGCTGAATGGATTCAAAAACGGTAAAACTCAACTTATTAACTCTGGGGGAGTTGCAGAATGAGCCTATTTCCAAAAAAAGTGGAGTGTTCCTTTAATGCATCGTATTTCCTTCTGAAGCATCAGCAAATGTTTGAACCTTTTTTAATAGTTGTGTTTTGAGTCCCTCAATTGTCCTCAGTGTGAAAAGATGGATCTCAAAATCATACAGTCACTGCTGGAAAAGGTTCAAATATGCAAACGATGCTGGAAAACTGAAGAATCTGCAGGACATGGAGGATTTTTCTGAAGAACAGTGCTCAGTTTGGATCATCCAGGTATCCACACACAGTATTAAGAACCAAGGTTTCCCAAACTTTTGAATGGGGTTATTTTAATAATTTCAGCTGTTTTTTTTTGTCTTGTGGACTAAATGTAGGGCTGTGCAATTAATCGCATGTGATTTATCATGCGCATCTTGTCAGTAAAGCCGGTTCCGTGATTAGCGTAGCTTGTCAGTGAACTACGGCTCTGTGTAGTAAATGCCGCTCCATCTGAAAGCAGGTGATTGAGATTTAATACTAATCACGGAACCGGCTTTACTGACGAGATGCGCATGACAAATCGCATGCGATTTAATTGCACAGCCCTAACTAAATGTAATCATCTTTTATGTAAAATATCTTACTCAGGACAGTACTAAATAAAAAATGACATGCATTTTGTATGATCTCTCTTATTTTGTTAAAATTACTCAATTACTCACATTTTCACAGATTCTGCAAGGGGTTCGCAAACTTTCAAGCAGCACTGTGTGTGTGTGTGTGTGTGTTTATTTCATGAGGAATTTGTATTATAGTATTATTATTGTAGTCACATGTTTAGTCAATTCCTGAGATTTGTACAGTAAGTCATGTAAAAATAGTTTTGACCTTTCTTGTGATTTGATATTATCATCTCTCTCGTGACAATAGGATTGGCAGAACTTGCCTCAAGAAAGTATAAACCGGCTGCCAAGTGCTTCCTGCAAGCCTCCTTTGACCACTGCGACTTCCCTGAGGTTGGTGTCCTTTTCAGCTTTGTTCTAATGCCACACCAGATATTTCTAATAATACTGTTGAAGATAAATAAGATGCAGTGTTTTCCTACGGTGTGTAATGAGATGCTCTGTTTGCTCTCTAGCTACTTTCCCCCAGTAATGTAGCAGTGTACGGGGGGATGTGTGCCCTGGCTACATTTGACAGACAGGAACTGCAGCGAAATGTCATCTCAAGCAGGTGAAGTTTTTGCACCTTCAAAATAGGTGTTCTAATTAACACGAGGTAGATTGTTACTGGTTACATGTGGATAAAACCTCATTGATTTAATTGTACTCGCCCCTTTGTTTTGTTTTTTTAGCTCCTTTAAATTATTTTTAGAGTTGGAACCACAAGTCCGTGATATTATCTTCAAGTTTTACGAGTCAAAGTATGCATCTTGTCTGAAAATGCTGGATGAAATGAAGGTGAGTTTATTGATGTGTGTTGAGTTGCTAGGTTTTGATTTAGCAAAGTTTCAGACGCCGATTCTTTTTGTTGTCATTTTTGTAGAGATGTTATCATTCATAAGTGTTTTATTTTATGTATTCTAGGATAATCTCCTCCTAGACATGTATCTGGCCCCTCATGTAAGAACACTGTACACACAAATCAGGAACAGAGCCCTCATACAGGTATGTAAAGGGATATGTGGTTTTGGTCTATGAATTTTATTTAGTTGCCGAACTTTGACTTCTTCTAAATCTGATTCCTTTTAAAGGAATAGTTCATCCAAAAATGATAATTGGATGAGTAAATGATGACAGAATCTTCATGTTTGGGTGAACTATCCCTTTAAATCAGTATAATTCACAACAGCAGTGTTCAATATGTTCTCCAAACTTTTGCAAGCCATATTGACGTATGCACATGATCAGTGAACATCAGGTCATCCCTGTTTTTGAGCCCGGCTTGACATAATTATATTGATATGGAATGCTGCATGTGAGTTCAAGTTAAAAGATAATATTGACTCCTAAAGTATTAACGTAGTTGCACTTACATGACCAATTGATTAACTTTGTCTTGTATTTCCCATGGGCAGTACTTTAGCCCCTATGTGTCAGCAGACATGAACAAAATGGCCATGGCCTTTAATACCACAGTGGCAGCTCTGGAGGATGAACTGACCCAGCTGATCCTGGAGGGCCTGATCAATGCTCGTATCGACTCCCACAGCAAGGCAGGGCTGCACTCTATCATTTGTCACCCTGACACTTCTTTTTCTGGAACAATGTTCCCTTTTCTTGTTGCTAAGCTAAAATACTTTGGGTGATTTTTGTATCAATACCTTTCAGCATTGACTGAATTATAGCTATAATCCACTTTTCTCTTGCTTTGTCATTAAGCACCTTATCTTGAATAAAACATGCCATATTGCCTTTTTGCCTAAAACAAGGGGCTGTTCTAGAAACAGGCTTTGGTGAAGATTTTGCATTGAAACTTGAGTTTCATCTGTGAATTGAAAACTGTGTTTGTAGATCCTGTATGCCAGGGATGTGGATCAGAGAAGCACAACCTTTGAGAAGTCTCTACAGATGGGCAAAGAGTTTCAGAGACGAGCGAAAGCCATGATCCTGCGGGCAGCTGTGCTTCGTAATCAGATACACGTCAAGGTAACAGGGTCCCCAGGGTAACGTGTCCTCGCTCTGCTCTGCTCTTCACCTCACCATCACCATGACCATCTCCTTCCCCTCAGCATGAGTGTCTCAGAGCTCCTCTGTATTTCTGTATCAGAGCGCTGCATTTATTAAAGCAGTAACACATCTGAGGATGCTTCATTAACATTGTGATGCTGTTTTATATAAAGTTGCCTCCGCTGTATTACTGCACTTATAAGTAAACTGCATGTGAGTTTTGTTAATGTTAAATGAATATTCTGGGTTCATTTTTGGCTAATCTCAGTTGGCAGCACTTGTCTCTCATTTTCTTAAGAAAAAGCAATGAAATCTGGGTCACAGTGAGGCACTTGCAATAGAAATGAACGAGGCCAATCCAAATGTGTTAAAGTACTTCAGAATATGGTCAGAATATGCTGTTCTTTTGAACTTTCTATCCACCAGAGAATCCTGAAAAAATGGATCAGTGTTTCCACTTAAATATAAAGCGTCAGAACTGTTTAACATTGATAATTATAAGAAACGCTTGAGCATCAAATCAGGACATTAGAAAGATTTCAGTGGGATCATGTGAGTAATGATGAAAATTTAGCTTTGAAATCAGAGGAATAAATTGTTGAATAAAATGTAAATGATGTACTGAAATGATACTGTTAATGTTGCCATGAGTATAGCCATTGTTGCTGATATGGCATTAAAATATAAATTAATAAATGTTAAAATTGGAAAGTTAAGTTGTAATAATATTTGACAATAATACTATTTGTACTGTATTTTTGATTAAATAAATGCAGCCTTGATGAGCATGAGACTTCTTTTAAAACATTAAAATACTTACCCTAAACTTTTGAATGGTAGTGTATATACAAATTTACAATTGTTGCAAAGACAACATAGCTTAAACCCTAAAATGACTGTATAAATCAATAGGACAACTTTATGGTTCAAATAATAAAAATTTTATTGAAGAATTAATGCCAGTGCTTTGCTTCCATTGTAAGTGCCTCTCCAGAACCTCAAATTTTGCAGTAATTTTCTTTATATTGTCTTTTTTTTAATAAACGTTATGCCACAAATGCTGTCGGTTGAGCTTAATTTGTATTGAACCTGGAATTTTGTATTAATTGCGTTTAGGCAATCAACTAGATGCAAGTTGCTTTAATATGTGTGGAAAAACTGTAAGAGCTCTGAGATCTTGTGAGCTTCTCTTCCCTGAGAAAGCGCTATAAGAATACCCCTAGTCTTCATCTGTCATTCTTCACCAACCCCAGCATGCGTTTCCCCCTCAGTCTGTTTTTCCCGCTCTACGTGATGCTTCTCACTGATCCCTCTCATTCCTTTCGCAGTCCCCTCCAAGAGAAGGCAGTCAAGGGGAGCTCACACCTGCCAACAGCCAAACACGAATGAGCACCAACATGTGAAGACTCAACCAGATGCCTCTCCTAGGAAAGTACACGGGGCCACTGCCGCATCTTAGGCCCCCGTTTAGAAATCAATTATTTCCCTGCTGAAGACAGAAAAATCACAATCTAAAGACTTTATTTAAGTTGGGAAGAAGGTATCTGTTGTCTGCATTAAAGACAAGCACACCCTGTTGCTCAAATGAAAAGGAAAAAAAAGATAAAAAGAGAAATGCGGCACTTAAGCTGTACTGGCCTGTTGTTCTTTGTAAAGGATGCACTTTCCTCTGTATCTTGTGACAAACCTTGATTACACATTGAGAAACCTCATCACAAAACATGCTTTTAAAATAAACATACATTCAAAAAGATGCTTCAACCCGGAAAGGTTCTTTCTCTATCTGTCTCTGCAGTTAGACTGATTTGAATACTTTCAACAATTGCTGCATCATCTGTTTAATGACATTCAGTTATTTCTCTGTATTGTGTTCTGCTGTTTAAGTAAGATTGTTACTTCAGTGAATCATCATCAGCTGGTAGGTGACCTTCAACAAAGGTAGATTTTATTTGCTTTTATGGCCTTGAATAAACAATAACCTAGAAACGTTTACAAACTATTCCGTTTTTTTGGTCATATTATTAGATTTATTTGAGCAAAATCTCCAAAAAAAATTTAACAATACCAAACCCAAGGAACTGATGAGGGGAAAAAAAGACATCCAGTATATAGCCACAGATCTGTACACAAATTTACATTTGGGGATTCATTCAAGGGTGTTTCTGAGTAACTGTCCCACATCTTTAGAATAAGGCACTGAGTTGAGTCCTGATGCTTTAAAGTACTCTCTGGAAAAATAAACATCATGTTGGCCTATAATAAAAATAAAATGTTATGTTGAACCAAAGTTGAATTAGAACTGCATACGTTTTGTTTTTTTTTAAGATAAAATGCAGAACAATAATAGCAAATATTGGGTAAGGCATCTGAATCAGACAACATCTTTAAAAAAAACACACAATTTACTGGGTCAGGACTCTTAGTATAACTGTCCTCATCTCTAAAATAAATGTCAGCATGTGTGTGTGAAATAGTCACAAAGATCTTACATGATCATATCCACACAGGAAAATAAGAGGTCTCGGATTAAAATTGAATTTATATACACGTTAAAAAAAAAACATACAAATATGCCCAAACTTTCATTTCAGAAGACAATAAATACAGTAAAAATACAGTTCAAATAATGTTTGAGTGAAGATGTCCATCAGTGTATTGGTGTATTTCCACAGAACATCCCGAGATAAAAGTCCAGCTCCTCCATCTTAGGTGAACAGGGAGCAGTACAGGATTGTGCATTCAGAGCGGCTGCTTCATATACCACGTTCCCAGTAATTATCAAAATATACTACTCTAATAAGCAATCTTTAAATATTAAGACTATGGAACCATTCACCCGACAGCAGTCCAGAAAGTGGTACTTCGTTACAGAAAAGAATGACTCTTAAAAATGATCTAGTGTTAGTAACAGTAGCACTGATCTTGCCATGTCTGTTTCTTTGCATGTTTAGTTCATTTGGATCCAAATCTCATATCAACAGTGAAAAACCAGGTTTGGCCACAAATGCAGTCTTGTACTTCTAATTCAGTGCAGCAATGTTAAGTGGTAAACCTGTTTTCCATATCCACTACACAAGTCTGCTTTACAATGGATCATGGGCTGCAGTAGAAACTGTCTGACTGTTGGGATTCCCATTCGTCAGCCCACCACCCGCATCGGACTTAGACTGTTTTAAAGCCTTGGTTTTGAATTTCAATCCATGGCCTGTAACCCAATGAACAGAGAGCAAACAGTTCAGTCTTATAGAAGTGGTAGGACATTACAAGTCACAGTCAGATACATGCTGGTAAGACTATATCATAACAATAGTGTTTTAATTTAAACATTCTTAGAAGTTAATGCTCAATGCCCCATTCCTTACAGTATGAAATCACTAAACATCTCCAAACTAACGTGCTCACTTGTGAAGCTATTGTGAGTACCGATCAAGTCACTGTGCGGTTCATCCACAGTGAAACAGCTGCTTGATATACTAACCAGGACAATCAGCCACTTCCTTGAAAGCCTTCCTCTTGCAGCAGCCACGGCACAAGTTGAACACACATTTATTCCCCTGTAGAGGGTGTAGAATCAAATTAATTTGCCTTGTGTTTATCTGTGAATTTAAGATGTTTAAAAAGCACGTGAAATGGTTCTGTAAACACTTCAAAAACGAGTACATTATACCATTAAAATCATCAGATGAAAGAAAAGATCAAAAATCTTACTTTAGGGTTTCCACATTGCTCACACTTGATGTATTTTGCTGCAGAATACAAGGATGCAAAGGCAATGTTATTTACCTCAATCAATATATGTTGGCCAATACCTTAATGATAATATACAACCATTTAAAAGTTTGGGGTCTGTATTATTTTTCATAGAAAATAATATTTTTATTCAGAAAGGACACATTAAATTGATCAAAAGTGACAGTAAAGACGTTTATAGTGTTACAAATGATTTCCATTTCAATTTTAGTGCCTAGAAAAAAAAGTTTCACAGTTTTCACAAAAAATATTAAGCAGCACAACTGTTTCCAACAGAGATAATAAGAAATGTTTCTTGATCAGCATATTAGCATGATTTTTGAAGGATCATGTGACACTGAATAAAATAAACCTTACTGACCCCAAACTTCTGAATGGTAGTTCAAGTCTAATAAAATAATAAACATTTTTTTCACATCATTTTTTGTCATTTCATATCCTTTTTTTTTAGTATTTTTTTTCTATTTTACTATTCAAAGGTTACAATAATGTGCACTGTGCCATCGCCCCATTAGGTCAGTGGGCTTTGGGAAAAGATTTATCCTTACGTTTCAGCTCTGGACAGAAGTTCTTGTGGGGGTTGCGGGCTTTCTTCTTCTGCTTGTTCTTGGAGAGCGAGTCATTGGGTCCATCGCTGTCCTCCAGCGCCCTCTTTACACTCACAGCTTTGGTTTCTGACGCTTTCCCATTTTCAGCGTTTGGATCCTTGGGCCTGCAAAATATACCAGCTTCACAATCAGGTTCCAATGTTATCTTCAAACTAGTTTATGTCTATCATGGACAGAAATTATTTATTTTTCCCATTCAGTAAGTGTCAAAGATTATGACTGATATTATACTGTTTTGCTGAGACCACAGAAATGCTATAATTGTGATTCACACAAGACCCAATCAGATAACATGTCCTCACGGTGGTCTGACGTAGGGTTGACAGATCCAGTGAGGGAAGGGAAGTCCAGTCCGAGTCCATTCTGATTCATCTTTAGCCATCTCCTCCTGTAACAGTAAAATTAAAATGAAACTCTCTCAAACTCTGTAAATATTTCTATTTGAATAAAGTTGGACTATGATGAATTTGTAAATCAACAAATTTCCTTTACCTGGCAACGTTGTTTCAGCTGTCTGTTGACCTCTGTAATCCCAGCTACGTTTTTCGCTTTGGCCAGCTCCTCCCTCAGGTCTTGATGTATCTGTAAACTGTTGTAATAGAGAGACACACTTATTAATATTATTATAATACAATTCACCTGTGTCAAGTATCAAATGTGAAGGAACTCACGTGTGGTGCCACAGTTTGAAGATGTGAGCACGGACGTAAGACAGACTGCAGGGTGGGTGTTTCTCTACAGTCTCCAGGTACTCCTCAGCCATCTCCCACACAGGTGGACTGCGGCCTTCAAACAGAGCAGGATTGTGGAGATTCCCTTCTGTAAATGTAATGAGTTCATATTTTTCTATTACTGCATTAAGAAATATCAAAGTGTGAGCCTTTCTGTACAAGCACGTTCATGAATCTTGTCTTTGTATGCGTTACCTGCACTCATGACACCTTGTACTCCAGTCTCCTCCATGCAGCACTGAACATCACTCAGGTGCTGGATGTTTCCATTGGCGAAAACAGGAATGTTTACAGCCTCCCTACACAAATATAAGAAAAGGTACACCATCAGGACAAAACACTAAGAACGGTCAGCACCGGTAGCAAGTGTTGCATCTCTTACCGTACAGCTTTGATGTGCTTCCAACTTGCAATGCCAGTCAAAGCCCCCTTTTGATCTTTAGTTCTCCCATGAACTGTGAGGAGCTGGAAAAAAAAAATGTTAAAGATACTAAACCATCAGCAGCTGGTTTACGAATATATATGAATCACATAAGATTGAGATTTGAGGTAATGTAGTGGCTTTACAACTGGTATAACAAACGTTTACAGATCAATTCCAGGTTGGAGAGACATGAGCCTCACTCCCTCACATGGGCTCCTGAGATAGGCGCTTAATCCCAGGCTGCTCCACGTGCACTTTAGATAAAAGTGTATCTGCTGTTAATGATAAGCAAGGGGAACACTTTACCTGGCATCCAGCCTGTTCCAGCATTTTGGCATACTTCACAGTTTTTTCAATCTCTGGGAAGACCCGGATTTTGCAAGTAATGGGCACGGAGAGTTTTTCATTGGCCAGTTTAACTGTAAACGACAGCACCTGAATAAGACACATTCTCCACACGCTTCACATCTGCACTGAGCTATTAAAATAAGACAACTCACTCATTTTCTCAAGAAGGTCCCACTCATCTTGAAGAAACACACCATAATGGCCTAGGAGAGAATTTATAAATGAGCCATAATGGGGAAACAGGGTCGCATTTTGCTAAAATTTGAGATTTCAGTGAATACATGAAGCAAATATTTTTAGAACCAAACTTCATGTTAAGACACTACTGCTTAAAGTTTTGGGGTCAGTACGTTTTTTTAAAAATGTTTTTAAAAGAAGTCTCTTATGCTCACTTAGGGTGTATTTATTAGATCAAAAATACAGTTAAAACAGTAATCCCAGGTGAAAAAAGCACACTTCCATGATATACTTAAAGTGCTCTATTTTCTCACACTAATTTTGTACTTAATGTACTCATTAAGTACTTCTTCAGTACCTCTTAAGATCATCTAAGTGTACTTAACTGTGCTATTTTGGGACACCATGAATATGAACTAAAATACACTTTTAACATACTATCTCTGTAGTACACTTGTACACTACCACTTGTAGTGCACTTGAGTGTACTAGTGTATGAAAAATGGGTTCAAGTGTACTACAAGTGGTAACTAAATACATTTTTTAAATACAAAGATAATATGGAAAGTTCATTTTAGTTCATATTCATGGTGTCCCAAAAAAGCACAGTTAAGTACACTTAGATGATATTAAGAGGTATTGAAGAATTATTTTTAGTAAATTAAGGACAAAATTAATGTGTGAAAGTAGAGCACTTCAAGTACATTATGGAAGTGTACTTTTTTCCACCTGGGATACTGTTAAATATTATAACAATTTAAAATAATTGTAATATATTTTTAGATATTTTAATATATTTTAAACATAATTTATTCCTCTGATGGCAAAGCTGAATTTTCAGCATAATTACTCCAGTCTTCATTGTCACATGATCCTTCAGAAATCATTTTAATATGCTTATTTGATGCTTAAGGAAAATGTATTATCATTATCAATGTTGAAATCAGTTGTGCTGGTAATATGTTTGTTGGAACGTTTAATGCTTTTTATTCAGGATTCTTCAATAAACAGAAAAAAAATAAAAAATCTTTTGCAACATTTTACTCTGACTTTTGGTTAATTTACTGCATTCTTGCTGGAAAAAATAGCTTATACATTTACATTTAGTCATTTAGCAGATGCTTTTATCCAAAGCGACTTAATGAGGACAATGGAAGCAATTAAAACCAACAAAAGAGCAACGACATGCAAGTCTCGGTTAGCCTAATGCAGAAAAAAGAAAACAAGAAACAAGCAGATTTTTAAAGAAAACAAGTAGATAGAATATAGAAAAAAGAAACCTTATACCTTTTCTTCTTATAAATGGTGGTTTATCTCTCACATACAAATAGAAATGAAGTGTCAGCTGAGTTTTGGGTACCTCTTTTTGCAATCATCTGAGGGCAACCCAAATTCAGATCGATGGCATCACAGTAATCCTGGGCAAGTAGAGCGGCCTGGATAAACACCTCTGGATCATTGGCACAGAACTGTAAGGGGACACCAGTGAATAACTTACACTCCGTATGAACACAGTCCTCTCTGTCACCTCATGATGCCAAACAAGACGGAGCCCACCTGTGTGATGAGGGGTCGGTCCTCCTGGTGGACCTCGTTGTACAGGTTCTCTCGCCGGTAGTTGGCATCCCTGACGAACACCTGTGCGTGCAGCATGGGAGTGTAGCAGAGCTCTGCACCGTGTCTGCGGCTCAGCAGCCTCCAGGCCAGCTCGCTCTGCTCCACCATGGGCGCCACCACATAGCGCGCACCCTTCAGAGTGCTCCTCCAAAACTCGAACCCACGGGGTTTCGCCATGCTGCCTGCACAAGATGAAATCCAGAGCTGGGTAGGAACTGATTACATGTAATCTGGATGACCTAATCAGATTAAAAAAATTAAAGATTAAATTACATTTCAAAATACTGTATTTTTTTTTATAGATTACATGATTACATATTATTTACACAACAGCAAAATTTACTCAGAATTATTGAGTCTTCCTAATTCCTCTATTTCATCTTTTAAAATTCCCTTTCTAAAAAAGCCTACCGCACTCAGAAAGTCTTTTGAATCAGTAACGAATTACAATTTGTAAGTAATCCACCCAGCTCTGATTAAATCACTACGCAAAATCATAAATTCACAGACATGGATCCTACTCTAAATTAGCACAGCACCTAGCTTAACTGCACGCCCTAAAATTAACATTAACATTACACGTTAGTGTTATTAGCACTAATTTGGATCTGTCGTTTATCACTAAACATTTTGTAAGAGTCTGAGACCACGGAACGATTTGTGTTACATATCTGAAGAAATAAAGCTTGAAGGACAAACACACTGACAGAGCTTAACTAGAAGATGCCATTAGCTGTCATTCTTTTAAAACGGACTGTATTGAGAGCAAAATACTTACAGCAGCTTATGATCCAGCCACAGACAGCAGCTCTGTGCGGCACATGAAGTGTTGTGAGTGTCGCGGTGAAATACATCCGTGAGGAAACTATAAACCTACTGATTATTCCGGGATTGTGACAAGATACAATATATCACACCGTTCGGAATAACTACTGAGTGGGTTGTAAATTATGTTTTTGTTCACATGTAAAAATCAGTCATGTTCATCTTTAGAATGTGTATATATATATATTCTTTGTATGTGATCGTGTTCGCAAATACGCAACATCCATATTTGCGCAAGGTCAGTGTAGAGGAAATTCAGTAAAGCAGTCTGGAGTATAGAATCTTGAAAACCTGTTTTCTTTCCATTTTTTATTTATTTATTTATTTTTTTAAATCATAGATTGAAATCATAGATTTACGTCCGTACTATAGCTGACCACTAGATGTCAGTGTTGACCTAATCATTCTGTAGGGATACGCTGTGTTGCGTGCAGTCACGTTTTCTTTCTAAGCTATTTTCTGCCCTGTGTTTAGTTTACTTTTTTAGATCTTTGCCATGAATTCACGATTAGTTATTAAAAAGATACAGGATGTTTAGGTGACTTCATAAATGAATGAACGAATGAATAAATAAATAAATAAGACGTTTCAATAAAGATTAAGTACCACATTTTTCTGGTAAACAAACAAGTAAAATCAAACACACACGCACACGCACACGCACACACACACACACACACACACATTACCATGTTTTATGGGGACAATTCATAGACGTATTGGTTTTTATACTGTACAAAGTATTTTCTATCCCTTACCCTACCCCTAAACCTACCCCTCACAAAAGCTGCTGGCATTTTAAGATTTTCAAATAACTTAATTCTGTATAATTTATAAGCTTGTTTCCCCATGGGGACCAAAAATGTCCCCCCAAGAGCAAGAATTTTGAATAATGGCATCTTTGTGGGGACATTTTGTCCCTATGTAGGGTATAACTGTACAACACACACACACGCATTTGCTATTTTTACTATTCATTATACAAAACAAAAATAGTCCATTTTCTACAGTCTGGCCCCTTAAACATGCTGATTACTATGATAGTGTACAATGGGGCCCCAAGGATAAAAGGCCCCCTGGAAGTAGTTTTCTCCTAGAATAATGAATGGCTGCAAACACGCTGTAAATAATAAGCAGTAACACTGCTTACTGTCCTGAACACCTGTAGTATGGCTGATGTTGGGTCTATTGACTGCTTCAGCCACATGAGGTTTATTTGTGAAAAACATGAACTAAAATTGCATGTCTCATATCTGCACATTCATTAACTAACAGAAGAATAAGGCAAAAGTTATTATAAAATACATGAACTATTATTAAATGACAAAATATTTTTACCCAGCAATGTTCAATTGATTTTTATTTTTCGAATATACTTCTTTATTTTTCTAATATACAGTCTTCAGAGCAGTTTTATTGTAATAAAACAATATGTATTGTTAAATACATCATATTGACTTGAATACATCATTGTATTAAGAAGCACTTTGAGACGTGTTGTTTTCAAGGTAGTTCATTAATGTAGAATGCCTATGTTATCTTGACACTTCTCTTTATTAATAATAGAATCAACAGGCATGCAGTTGTTTCCTCGTGTTTCAGGACATTTGTGTTGACAGAGCACGGGCGAGCACACTTTACAGAAAGCACCAGTTAAGCTAGAATCTACAGAAGAACATTCCCATTTTGTCAACTCTTTGTTGTGAATGTATTTGTTTTCCTCTGTTTAGATCTTGTGTTGTTTATCACTGCAGTAATACAGTGTGTTGGAGCTAGAGCTCTGTAAATCTGGTATGGCTGTTGGAGTGGGCGTTCACAGACTTTCCTGGCGCATTGCTCTCAACGTGACTGAGCACATGCAGTGGAAAGCTGAGTAATTCAGTCATGTGACTCTCAGCTATACAGCCTCAAGCATTGGCTCTGCTCTGACCAATCATGCTCCACTAAATACAACATCAGCTTCTGTGGGTGTTATCAGACAAAAATGATCATGTTTCAGAAAAGGGGCTCAAAATACTTAGAAAAGTTGTTTTTCAAAACATACTGCGAAGAAAAATGCTCTTATAATTGTTTTGTAATAAATGTATTGTTCTCTCACCTAACACATTAGGACAGTTTACAGCATCTTGTTACATTGTACAGCTGCATCTCTAAACATGATTTTATTCAATATGAATTAAATGAAGCTTACGTTTGAACTTTAAAAAGGCTATTAAGGAGTATCTGTAATTTAAATACATGGCAGGCAAAAATGTGCACCATATGAGTCATTATCTGCATAAGTTCCTGTAACAATTGTCTCTTTCCACTTCCTTATAGGCTTCATATTGAAATGAGTAAATATTCTGCTTTATTGTTGTTGTTTTAGTGTTATCCGTTTTAGGTGATAATTTACTGTGAAGAATCATGTTGTGAATATATTCAGTTTGATAGATTGTATGCTTTCTTTGATATGAAATGTTATTATTAATGTTTCGGTCTATGGCCTTAGACAACTCTCTCCATAACTTTCAGAATAATTTTTGCATATCAGTGCTTTGCTTGTGTAAGTCAAGTGAAATTTAGATGATTTAGAAAATTGGCTTTTTAAATATTTTAATAATGCAGGTGCTCATAAGCATGTCTTCTGTAATGAATAAACAAAGGACATAAACCACTTTAAACCCAATCAATATTAATTTTACAATTGTTTCCAGGAACTACTGTGCACCTGTTATCTCCGTTTTAAGTCTATTTTCATTTGATTGCATAAAGAGAGATAAGATGTCAGTTAATGTCAGTGTTTAACATAAGTTTCGACTTCACAAACTGGTTTGGCGAGTTATCTTCCTGAAACATCATCATGAACACACCCAGCAAACACCCGCAGATGTAAACTTTGGCATTTTCAGTGCTGAACTAAGTAGGCTACAATAGAGAAGCAATAAATCTAATTCAGCAATGATATAATTAGCTGACTTACATATATGTGACCCTGGACCACAAAACCAGTCATAAGTTGCACGGGTTTATTTGTAGCAATAGCCAGCAAGACATTGTATGGGCCAAAATGATCGATTTTTCTTTTATGCCAAAAATCATTAGGATATTTACATTTACATTTAGTCATTTAGCAAACGGTTTTATTCAAAGCGACTTACAAATGAGGACAATGGAAGCAATCAAAATCAACAAAAGAGCAATGATATGCAAGTGCTATGACAAGTATCATTTAGCCTAACACAGTACACGGAGCAAGGTTTTTAAAAAAAAAAATTATATAATAAATAAAAAGAAAACAGATAGAATAGAGTGTTAGAGGCCTTTTTTGCTTTTGTTAATTGTATAAGAAATAAAAAGAAAACAGATACAATACAAAAAGATTAGAAAAGCTAATGTGAGTTTAAATAATAATAATAATGATAATAATAAGTAAAGATCATGTGCCATGAAGATATTTAGTAGATTTCCTATCATAAATATATCAAAACTTAATTTTTGATTAGTAATATGCATTGCTAAGAACTTCATTTGGATATCTTCAAAGGCGATTTTCTCAATATTTTGATTTTTTTTGCACCCTCAGATTCCAGATTTTCAAATAGTTGTATCTCAGCCCTAATCCTAACAAACCATACATCAATGGAAAGCTTATTTATTCAGCAATTTTAAAACTCGACCCTTATTACTGGTTTTGTGGACCAGGGTCACATATACATAAATGTTTATTTATTATACACAATTAAATACATCCCTGCGCATTGTCCGGGTTTATTATTAGCGGGGATATCGCTAATAAAACACTTTTAATAAACATTCTTCACACATATTAATGTAACTACGGTTAAGGATGTTTCAAAATCTCAACCGATCTAACAATAAAAATCCTGGCGGACGGTTTGTTGTCTCAGATTTTCCAGTGGCCCGCTGTTGCTAGGGGAAGTGACGTCACGGCGGCCGGCTGGATTACTGCGCTGATGGAGCGTCTGTTGTAGCAGATACACAGAGAGTCGATGGTAGATCCAGGGCCAGCGGGACGAGGAGGGAGTCGTTCTCAAAATCCGCCTTCATCCTTTTTTAAACAGACTATTTTCAGGGTAAAAATTACTAGAGCATAAAGTTCACGCTTTACTCTTTTTAATAAGCCTAATATTTCGATATTTCCCGATTCGGAATGTTAGAAAGCGACTGGTGAAAACTGGGTAGCTACTGTGAAGGGAATTAGCAAGCTAGCAGGCTGTATAAGGGGATCCTGGCTGGGAGAGACAGAAGAATAGACGGGTAACAAAGAACGGATTTTCGTCGCTTTTATTAAACACTCCGAACATATATCAGTTAAACTACTCCCGTTTAAGCTAGCTTCGTTGCTAGCTTTGTTATTTAACCATTTATCATGGAACTGAGAGTAGGAAACCGATACAGACTGGGAAGGAAAATTGGCTCTGGATCCTTTGGTGACATTTATTTGGGTAAGTAGTTGTTCACTTTATTTATTCATTTATTAAGAGGGTCGGTATTATCTGTCAGTTTGATAAAGGTGCACACCATATTTTGTTTTGAAACGTCAAATGGATCCCAGTGTCCCTCGGTCAGCTGCTCTTGAGAGTCCTATTCAGTGTAGCTTGAACACCAGTAAACCCCACTAACCACCGATGTTTTAATATGTAGCCAGCTAGTTTAACACGACAGTTAACTGGAGATTAGCCTCAACAGGCATTAGTCCCGTGTTTGTATGTAAATCACTATTGTTACGAGTATTACGTGATGTAAAGCTTGAGTGAAAACACAGAATCGGGCGGCTCAACCAGGTATGCTTTATGGACTACTACATATTATTAGAAACTATATTGTCAAGAACCTACAAAGCTGCTGTGTATATGCATTTGTACTCTTACTATAAAACAAACACTGAAGAAACTGTAAGTCCCAGATCAAGCTTCACCTTTCCAAAATACACCTTTCTGCATTTTGTTTGCTGAACTGTCAGCTATATTGTAATCATGTGTCATTATGTTCATAATTTGTTTAAAATATGTGTTGTAGGAGTCTCACATTTGAAAGGTGTTATTGTAATGGCAATGTCCTGGTGTATCCTGTCAAAGACAATCATATGGCGAGTTAAGCCTGTCTCTTAAACGTCTAATATTTGTGTCCGTCATCTAGTTCTTTTTTCTTTTTTTTCCCCTTTTAAAGACTTTTCTACACTGTATGTGTATTATATTTTTGTTATCAACTTGATTTGTCAGGTCTTGCAGATCTGACAGAAGAGGAAGTGAAAATAGTCACAAGTAAACAGATATAGCATCGGTATCGCATGCTGTCTGCAACTTCTGAGTTGTTTCTACATGTTGCTAGAGGTCTTTAATTATAAGAAACTTTATAAAAGGTCTGTTATGCTCAACTTGAGCAAGTTGGCAAGTTCCCTTCGCGTGCAAGTTTCAACTTAACTTCCACAGGGTCTTGTGAAAAGAGTTGATGTAATATTTGCTTTCGTCATTGCTTTTTGGGGGCCTGAGGCAACTAGTATTGTTGTAGGCAGCTGCCTTTTAATGTACCTTTCTTGTAAGGTCTTATGTCACCACAATGAAGTTATTAAAGTTATTATATATATGGTCCTGGGCTTGGTACCAGTTTCTTTTGAAGCCTCCTGCGCAGGCCTTCGTTTTCGCATTGCAATATGGGATGCATATGGTTTCTTGTGGTTTGATGGGCTTTGTGCTCTTGCTCAACTCCTTCGTTTTCGTTTCGCAGTTGGAGTTGTGTGCAATGATCTCATCGCTGGCCAGAGTTGTGTTTATTATGATACGTTCTCTGCAGTACTTTGGTGGAGAAATACTCCACGCCTCCTCTCTGTACTTCTCTCCAGAAACGGCTTAAAAAACAACCACTAGCTCCAAAGCAAGATCTTAAATCTGAATAGATAAGCCGCCCAGTATGTTCTTGCGAAATTTAGTTTTTTGCAGAAGTCCATTGAACTTTGCAGACAAAGTGGAAGAAGGATGTTTGTGCGGCTGTTTACATAAAAACTGGGTGCTTTTGTTTTTGTTTGCAGCAGGATGGCACTATCAGTATACGCATCTTATACATGTCGCTGTGGCATTAATGGTCAACATAGAATCCAAGTGTGTGAATTACCAAGTGCCTAAATGTTGTTATGCAACAGTGGTGATTCAGCTGGTGTACTGGAAACAGCCGTGTTCATGTACTCACTAAGGGGCTTATGTAAAGACTCCCAATATCCCCACACCTGGGGAGGCAGAGCCTGACAAACTCCAGCTGGGGTTGACGGAGGCTAGACTGACCTGATCAACAACACATGGTCTCTATACCGAGCCTCTTAAAAAGTACAACACCAGCCTGTCTGTGTGAACCAGAGAAGGGGAAATACTCACAGAGCTCTCATGAAAACGTGTCTTGTGGCTTGTTAAATCATGCAGCTGAGCGTGTTTTTAGTGGCACAATGTTTTTCCACTGTCTTCGGTAAACAACAACTTCTAAGTCGGTTTTTGAAACTGTATTGGAATTGTCTTGTTTTTTGGATATTTATTTGTGTAAATATGGGAATTGAGCATGCACACTACTCAAAATACACCATTCAAAAGTTAAGGGTCAGTGCTATTTGACTGACATTTATAATATTACAAAAAGTCAATCAAATGCCTTTTTTAAACAATTTTTATTCATGGAAATCTAGATTTTTTTTTTTTTTTTTTAGAGTTCTTTAATAAATAAAGCAGCACAACTGTTTTCAACATTGATAATAAGAAATGTTTCTTGAGCTGTAAATCAGCATATTAGAATGATTTCTGAAGGATCACGTGACACTGAAGACTGGAGTAATGATGCTGAATATTCAGCTTTGACATCACAGGAATAAATCATGTTTTAAATTATATTTAGAAAACAATTATTTTAAAATGTAATAATTCACAACAGTAGTTTTTATTGTATTTTTATCTAATAAATTCAGCCATGGAGAGCGTAAGAGACCTTTTAAAAAAAAAAAAAAAAAAAAAAAACACACAATTTACTAACCCCAGAATTTAAAATGAAAATGGATATTTAGATTAGCTTTACTGTCATCTAATATCTTATGCATTTCAATGATTTATTTGTTAAATTTTTTGCTTATTTAGACAAAATAATATATAATAATATAATGGAATAATAATATCAGCCTTTTGTCGGTTATCGGGCATAGCATAAAAATAATTGACTTGTCGGAATTGGTCCAAATTTGTTACTAGGTTTTCAACCCTGTAGAACACTTTTTCCACATGCTACTTGATTGTTGTTTAAACCCAGTGTTGTCATAATTCTCTTCTTATTGTGTAGCTGAACAGGTATTAGACCCACACTGCTTTAACACGCTGTTCTCTCATTTACCAGAGATGCTTATTTAGCAGATTTCACACTAATGAATTGAATCTCAACACTACAACACAAGTATCCATCTGTCTCTGCACTGCACAAACCAACAAGCTTGCGGTCACGCAAAATGAATTTGAGCATATGCACATGAATGAGATGAGTGCAACCAATTTGTTCTCCAGACAGGCTCAGGCCGAACCCTCAATCCCTCTGGAGGGCCTTGGGCCTGGTGTGCGGGATGGGGGTTGAGAAATATGCCAGCTGCCTGTAGTGGGGGGGACGACAGACTTTTATTGATCTTCAAGATTACATCATGGAAGGCTTCCAAAGGAAATTATTGCACTTTTATCTTAAAGGGGAAAAAATGAGCAGAGAGTGTTATGAAGGAACCAGATATTCAAGCAGATGAAAAGAGGAGACTCGGGCTCAAAACCATGATTGATATGCACTGAATGGAAAGTCACCAAGGGTGTTAAAGTCATTTGTGTCATTCGCTGTTGAACCATGTGCATGTAGACAGCTGTGTTAAGGATGGGCTCCTATAGTGTTTACTGATGTATTGAGTGGATGTGTCTGAACATGTTCCCTGCGCTGTCAGTATAGGGGAAGAAGAACATTCTCTCTGCTGAATGTGTCCGGGCAAATCAAATTCCACTGTACATATCTTTGCAGTCTTTGATATTTACCAGTAGTGGTGGGGTAACACGTTAATAGAGGCATGAAATGCAAAAAGATCAAGGGGAGATATTTTACAGAGAAATGCACAATATGAAATGTACCACTCACCTTAGTCTTGACTGTGTCAAATAAAACAAGTGACTTGGTTAAGATGGAAAATGGTTGAATGGATCCTTGTTTGTTTGCATGGGCCTAGCCAGGATTTTGTGATAAGCCTGATCAGGTGTCTAGGCTTTGCTCATGTTCATTATAGTAATATGCCTCTAATATATCTGATGTGTTGCTGTTTCTCTCTTCCTCTGAATGCACTCGTAATGCGAGGCTAAAAAAGGCAGGACAATCAGAGCTCTGCAGCCTGGTCACTCGTGTGTGACGGGAAAATCTCGCCATCCCCAACAATGGACTCCGTTCAATTTAGATGGAAATGGGGCTGATGTGAGTAGCTGTAACAGCAGTAAATCTTGGCAGGAACCTTTTAAAATATCCCAATCTCAGGCCGCACGGGGAATTGCTCAGCTTTTAAGAGTTGGCAAACTTTTGAGTTCACATGAAGAATTGTGGCAATGTATCTCTTTTGGAAACTTGTGATGCCTTGACTTATTTGTGGTGTGGTGTTGCATACATTAAAGGGTTGATAAAGGCCTTTTTGATTTGTTGTCATTGTTAAAATTGACATGAAATAAAAATTCACCTTATTTTCTAAATGCATGTTATTGATCTTATTGTGAGTGATTCATGTATGCATATGCTTGTCATAAATTTTAATCAAAAAGTCTATCTTCCAGTGAAGAAACAGACTTCTGTCTGGTGACTTATGCCGGACTTCTCCAATCATTTAGCTCCACCTCTACAAAAATCGTTCGCAAACTAGCTATCATTTATGAGTGTAATGGCCAAAATCTAATCAACAACCAATGCATAGAACCAAGTAAGTCACTGCTTTACATTTTTAATTTCTGAGAATCCGTTACACTCGGATGTATGTTACATTGTGAAAGAAAAGATCGGTTGCTGTTTCAACTGCAGCTTCACAAATGTTAATGATATATTTGGGCAAGACCTAACCTAATCTAAACGTGACACAGAAAGACAGTGTTGTTAGCCAAGTCAGCATAGCATGTTGTTCTGTAAGGGTTGTTTCAAGACCAACATGTTACATGTTTTTTTTTTCATCAGGATCATTTGTCTTTTTCTTTTCGCTCCATTGACTTCCATTCATACGCATGCGTATGTGTCAGACCGGAATCGCAAGCCTGTGCGAAAAGTTTTTGCATTTCGCTGCGTTCCAAAGTTCAAACTTGGTGAACTCTGGCCTGCGAATTCGCATCACGTGATACCGTGTGACCAACGGCAGATCGATGCGTCACAGCATGACCTTCTGTCTGAATTCAAAGAAAACTGCAGCGCTGCAGGAAAGTGGAGTAGATTGTATGTTTTTACATTTTAGATGTATTATGTTACTTGTAGGGATGTTCATTTTAACCGTTTAACCGTTAACCGACCGATAAGAATTTTGACCGATTAATACAATCAGTTAAACGGTTTAAAGTCACTTTATTTCTTTATATAATATAAAAAAAATACGTTTTTTAGTGCGAGAGAGAAAAAAAAACATAAGTCTCCCTATTAGTCGCATTTTAGTATTTCATTCAGAAATAGGCCGACGCGAATTACAAACATTATAATAAACACTGTAAACATATAGGCTATTTTAGTTCCCATCACTCCTCAACAAATCCTTTCAATTATCAGGAGGCTATTTAGAAAAGAACAAGAATTAAAAGTGTAAGAAGCTATAGGCCTAGCTATGTAAACGACAAACCAAAACTAATTCATTTAGGCTAAAACGAAACTGAAACCAATGTTGGGTCTCTCATTCAAACAAAATCAAATGTTTCTGTATTCGTGATGTATTTGAATGCCAAATATTATTTACCTTTTTATGTAGCCTAGGCCTACTTCACTCGCGTTCCAATATCCACGTAAAACAAAACGTTTTGCATAACTTCATGGCGGTACGGTGATAACGCTTAACGGCACAGGTTTTACTACACATTTAAACTGAGCAGTGTGTTTTTGTTTTTTCTCCATATGTTTGACTGATTGTTTTTTATAATGATAATGAACAGGCTGCTTTGTCAAGGTAGAATGCTTAACTGTGTGCGCGCATGCGGCGCAGGAGCGTGATGTGATGCTATGGTGACCATGTGAATCCTCACGTTCTGTTGTTTGCTGCTTTTTGCGCATGTAAAATCAATCCCCGGAAAACAAATGTTAGTATTTTTAACGGGTCACAGACACTTATTCTTGCTAATTTAACTCAGTTCTAATTTAAAATAATCTTGTCGGTTAACGGTTAATAATCGGTTAACGAGTGTCGGTTGTCGGTTGGGAAAAATAACCGATATGAACATCCCTAGTTACTTGTTGAATTTAAGTTTTTAAATGGACGCTGCACAGCGTGAAGTCATATCACAACCGTTGCAGCATGCGAAGCAATTTCGCATGCTCAAAGACTAGTGTGACCGCGGCTTAAGGCTTAAATGTGTTTTGTGCTAATTCCGTGCTATTTTGATAGCCGTCTAGCTCTTCCTGATTGTGAGGATAGATACGAACAACCCTTTGTGTCTGAGTGTATTTTTTGCGTACAGATCCTCGCTATTGTTTTGCAAATGAAACCGACATGCTTGTATTCTCTTAGGTGAGAATGTATACCAGAGTCATTTTCACTGATTCCTGTCTTGAGTATGATCATGTTTCATAATTTTGTAACAAAAGACTTCTGATTTCATTAGGGCTGCAACTAACGATTATTTTAATAATCGATTAATCTGTCGATTATTTTTCCGATGAATCGGATAAAAAACAAAACAAGAAAAACATTCATTTCCAACCCTTTAATCAAAAACAGAACTAAAATCTTTAGAAAGTGCACAAACATGTTGCTCCTTGAACATCCCTGAGCTGTTATAATAATAAAATAAAATAAAATCTCTCGCGCTCTCTCTCTCTCAAGTTCACTTGAAGCTTATTCATTAAATTATTACCATCACTGTAGTAAGTGCAAGGTTCATTTATACACCACATTTAAACACCGCTTAAGATTTTTTAGATATTTGGACTGGAAACGAGACAAAATTACTAAGAAAGAAAAGCTTTTATTGCAGTGTAGCTAAACATGACAACAGATTGAAAAATGAATGGTCCAAAAAAGGCGAGTGAATAAAAACGTGTCTTTAGTCTTGCAATGCAAAGTAACTATACCACCCCTGCTTTACTACTGTTAACGAGCTAACGCTAACTAGTCATGCTTGTCAAGCTGGATAACGAGTAAACACCAGCACCAGGTACATTACGTTCCTCACTTCAAAACGGAACAAAAGTAGGATTCTGTAGTGACTTAAGCTGCGTTCACGCCATGTCGTAATTACCGTAATTCTGAGATGACAACGCGTGATGTTCAACTCGGTACTGTTCAAGTCCTCTGACTGGGGATTATCCGTTTCTATAGCGACAGTCAACAAAATGAACCCCCAACCGCGTAAAAATGTTATTGGCAGCTGTAAAACACTACATTTGTATGCTACTGCTAAATATTGCAGAACACAGAAACCGTGTCAGGCAAAGAATAATTACAAACCGTGTGTTTGTTTGTTTGTTATTATTAATGATGGCGATAAATCTTGCTAAGCTAAACAAAATAATAACAGTATGAACACTTACGTGATATTTTTATATTATAGTACATTATAGTAGCCTATCTATATATGTATCTATTTTCCCCTTTTTTAGACCAGTGTAGCTTTCTTTGAAAGCGCCGCCATTTTCGCTGGTTCAGCTGAGGTGCAGCGGTCACGTGGTACAAGCCGTAGCTCTCAGAAAACTCCCAGTTTACTAGTTGTAATTATGACTTCTATGAGGATGTGAAGGTGCTGGTTCATTGCCGTGGTGTTGCAGTTAACACTTTTTATGTTTATTTAGTGTGAAATGCTCCCACACCTTGCATGAATTTGGTCGCACAGATTTCTCTGCCTCCGCCATGTATCTTTCCTCTACCTCCGCTCATTTTTTAAAATTTTTGCTCCGACCTGTCTGTGACGCGCCGAACTCTGCTAGCATCAGTGAGTGAGATGTTCACTCCGCGCTCAACTAAAGTTTTTTTTTAAATATATATATAAATAATTAAACGTCTCCACATCGCGCGACACAACAAATTGATTATGAAATTCGTTGCCAACTCTTTTAGTAATCGATTTTTATCGATTTAATCGATTCATTGTTGCAGCCCTAGATTTCATAAGAGGTGCTCAGGTTGCCTATATACATTGTAAAGCCCAGATTCAAAGCTTTTAGGTTGACACCTATTTTGTAAACCAATTAGTTGTCTGCTTCCGTTAAGAAAGGAGAACATGAAAGTAATAATTTTGGTCCCGACAAGCTGTTGGTTTACCAAAAACATTCTACAGTCACATAAGGCAGAAGTAGAGTTATAGTGCTTGCAGTAGAATTCATGAGAACGTGAAACTCTTATTCAGAAGAATTTTCTCACGTACTGTACATTTGCAAATGGAGCACAATCTGTACTCCCACAGATTTGTATTAAAGATGTCCTAAGTATCAAAGTTGCGGACTTGTGGAGTATTTGGTACATTTACGTTTTTGATAGTGTGTCTCTTTGTAGCTTTCCAGCTGTGAGAGCTGTTGTTCCTTCATGCATTTTATTGACCCACCATGTATATTTGATCATCTGTAATGTGTAGCTTCATTAAGCTGACTGTGTTGGGCAGCTCATGCATTAGCAGCTTTGGCCAGTTCATTTTATTTTCAGGAGCAGTGTTGAAGAGCACTATAGTATTGACAGTTATTGATTGTTATACCACTCTTTCACGCGGCAGTACCCACAGGGTGGGTTTAAGGTTTCAGGGACTGTGGGAAAACCACTACAGCTATGATTGAAAAGGGTCACAATCACCAGAGTCGTATCGTATGGGCCCGTCTAAGCAGTTGGCCTGTTTAGCTTGCTTGCCTTTTTCCACGAGCCTTGACCGGTGATGGTTTGTAGAGTGTGTCCTATGAAGCTGGTACTGCTTGTGCCTCTTAGAGTGTCTTTTTAAAGTGGAAATAGATCATGGTAATTCAGGAAGCGCAGTGGCTGGAAATATATACATGATATGCGTATGGATGAGTTTCAACAGGAGAATAACAGATCCAGCTCCACTGCGGCATGGTCCCGGTATAGCACGTTTAACATGTAAAAATAAACTGCTTGCACATCCAACATTTTAACCATATTTACTAAACGAGTTCTAGAGAAATGTCCTGGCACAGGCACCACCAGGATCTGATGTGTGCAGTATTTGCACTACTTGCACTGTGTGTTTTCACACTTGAAAAGTTGTTAGTTGTAGTTTCTGCATGTATTCTGGTTTCTTCTTGTATCCTGCAATATGCTTGCTATAAATTAACTTCTTCGTACCAAAATGTATTAACAGTTAAATGCTGTGACACAACAGTTGTTCACCATTCTGATAAATGTTACTATATGATTCATGTTACTGGAAGTCTTCGTAGTTGAGCTTTACACGTCATATTCAGTATACATCATAGATCTGTCTATTGTGGAGGAGCATTTAACAGTGAGATTGGTCATCAAACAAGTTGATGTAATACTCACCACCACCCTTTTAATAAGCTGATGCCAATTTATGTCCGCCACAGTGGTTTCACAGCTATTTTATCATCTCTGCAAAAGGTGATCTGGCCTTTTGTTTACAAGGCAGTTTCTGCGCTGCTAGTGTCATCTGGCAGAACTACAAAAACAATCAAACAAACTTTTCAAATGGCCTTTCGCACATCACTCCTTTCCCAACTCAGAATCTCACAAAACAGCTCTTATGTGTACACAACCACCCTATAATGATAAAAATCCACCCAGTGGTCTAAAATCTTTACCCCTTTCTCAAATCGAGCCGTCTGTCTGTGTGACGTCACGCCATGATAGTTTGACCGTAGCGTTTTAGCACAGACTGCACTGGTGCCTTACCTCAGACCCGCCCTGAGTGAGCTGTCATCAGTTGTTTCACCGCCGGAGCAGATGTAGACAAGAATGACTCCTAAGCGATTGAGGTGTTTTGTTGTTGTCTGTAATAATGAACATAGCAGTAGTCATTTACTCCCGGATTAGGTTTAGTTCTGAATAGGGTTGTGCCGATAGACGATAGTATCGTGTATCGATATAATCAGAGATATCGCCTATCGTTGATGAGCAAGACGATTATTATTATTATTATCCGTCAAAAATAGACTAGGTGCTAATCTTTAGCAAAGCAGTAAGGAGAGCCGCTCCTGGGATTCTTCGGAAACATGCGTGGTGTGGCTGGTATAAACACAAGCATTATAGCCGCTTTTCCACTGCACACGACATTCGGACATAACTGTCGCATTTCTCCCTCTAGTGGCAGTCGCACAGAACTTTCAAACTGGTTTCAAACCTCGGTATATTCACCCTGGTAAAATGAATGATTTGAATAATTAATGTATGAATGTATTGTCACAAATGACCCCCAAGAAGAGAGGGGCGGGGTCAGAAGAGCTCAGCAACATTTAAAGGAGAATGACACGATACGGCTTGCTCTGAAAAGAGCTGTTTTTGACAGGGTATAAAATGTGTTGTTTTACACTACCAATGAGAAATTTTAACCAAACTATGTTACAGACTTTTCATTAAGACTCTAAAGAGTAATATCAACTTGTGGAAAATGGGCTTCATATGACCCCTTTAAGTTATCATTTGCATATTGTCAAAATGTCTAATTAACTTTTGCTAATATTGATTTTTAAAAAATAGTCGTATGCATTGCAATCAAATATGTATAAATGAACAGTGTTGCTCTTCATTTTGAAAGGCACAGCTCTTATTCAAATAAATTGCAGACCTTGCAATTTGATAACCGCCCCATATCATGATTTTGATTTTATTTCAATTAATTTTTCAGATCTGTTTTATTATACAACATAATACAATTCATATCAGTCAATTTATATGTTGCTTTACAGTAGACCACCTGCATCTCTGACATTAGTGGTTAGTAGGTTTTAGGGGTCAATCCGGACCTGATATTTCCATTTTAGATTGGGTCTCGGTAACCTGTTTTTTTCTGACTGGTCTTCTGTCTGGAGGTTGGAAGAGCAGTACTGGGTTAAGAGTACTGAATAAAAGAGGGAGGAAAGTGAACAATTTTTTTTTTTTTTTTTTTTTTTTTTTTTTTTTTTTAACCAACTCATTCATCCTGTCTTTCATGTCACATCCCTCAAACATAAAACATACGCAAAGCTTAGTCCTTGGGAATGCCACAGTCTTGTCGTTCTCCTTATCCATTTCACTGGGTGTCTGTTACAGCAGATGACTGTGGATGATTTTAAAGCATCCTCTGCTCAGGATGTGGAGTTGAGGCAGATGGTGGGCCGGAAAGGAGGTGGTATAGCAGTATGCGTAGATAATTGTGCCCACTCCCTCATGATGGAAAGCTGTGTGCGTGAGTCAACCTTAGATATGTAGAATTTTTTTTTTTTTTTTTTTTTAATCATAGTGGGCCTGCATATTCATTATATTTTTTGGTTATATTTAATTGTGTCCCAATGACTCATAATGCACTGGAAGCTAAAGCGCATTTAGGCACTGCAAAGCCTCTCTAGTTGAGTGGATTTATTGTTCTCATGCTCGTGTATGCGTGTATTATACGTCACAGATACATGAGCAGATATTTTTTTGTTAAAGCTCCTTACTTTAGACATCAAATAATTTGGTTGTTTCTCCGTCCACTATCAATTTTTCGCTTTTATCTTTGGTTACATATAGTTTTACTGACTTTTCTTCCTCTTTTCTGATTTTCCAGGCACAGACATCTCCGTGGGGGAAGAAGTAGCCATCAAGCTAGAATGTGTGAAAACGAAGCACCCACAGCTGCACATCGAGAGCAAGATCTACAAGATGATGCAAGGAGGTGGTACGTGTTTCCACACTCAGTCAATAGCTCCTCGTGGTCTCCATCCGACTCCATTAACTCAGAACTATGAGTCACATGTACACACTTCACACTGCTGCCACATACATAAGAGCCTGTATACTATTTACTGTATTTAATATGATCTGTTAGGTGTAAAGTTGATATTTACCTTTATTACTTTTCTTTCTTTCTTTGTGAAAGGTTAAAAGGAGAGGTCAACATTTATAGAAATATAAAAATACATATGGCCATTCAAAGGATTGGAGTTGATATTTTGTTAAAATATATTTGAAAGCTCTTTTTTTTTTTTCAGTCAAAAAAACCCCATCAATTGATCAAAAATAATTAAAACTGTAATATTGTAAAATATTATTAGAATTTAAAATAACTTCTATTTTTAACTTCAATATTTTAAAATGCAAGTTATTTCTCTGCCAGCAAAGAAATAACCATTATTTCCAGTCTTCAGTGTCACTCATCCTTCAGGAATCATTATAATATGCATTTTTTTCTCATTTTTTCTTATAAGCATTGAACACAGTTGTGCTGCTTAATAATTTGTGTAAACAGATAATTTGTGTACTTTTTTTTTTTTTTTTTCAGAATAGAAAGTTCTGAACAACTGCATTTATTTGAAAAAATGAATCTTTTGCTGAATTAAAGTATTAATTACAAAAAAATCGTACTAATTCAAAACTGTGTAACGTTATAGTGTAGATAAATATGGGTCACTTTGTGCTGGGGCCAGTGGAAATATAAAACAGGAACTACTGGATGTCCTTCCTCTTGATCCCTGGTTAGTAATATTAGCTTCTAAAAGCCTCTATAAATTATGACCATTTTATGTTGGATTAATGTTGTACTTTTAATGAGCTCCTGAGAAATTTGTTTGAGTAAAAGGGTTCTCTGGAGGTAAGGTGTAGTTCACAGGATCTCCATTTCTTAGATGGTGTTACAGAATACTGTAGCAACAGTGGGCGGCAAACCAATCGTGACCAGTTCCCCTCGCTTCATCAGTCAATGAGTCAACACATCCTTCTGCAATGAGAGTGGCATTATCTCAAACTACTCGGTGTTCTTTCACCGCCATGAATCGTCTTCTCATTGGCCTTGAGTGGATGTGAAGGAATTAGACAGTTTGTATCCTCAGCGTTGTTATCGTCCTGTAATCAGTCACAAAATCAGGTTTTAGTTGAAATTTTGGTTCTGTTGTAATGTATGGTGATAGTTTATGAATATACATGAGGTGCCTGAAGGATGCGTTCCCCCCTACTGGCCCCAGCCGGGTTTGGCCCCGATTGCTTTTATTCTAGATGGATGTATGACAATCCTGTCAGGGGTGTTTCATGGTACCAGCAGCAAAAGTGTGTCGTCTATGGCATTCGCTTTCAAACATGCTCTATTCTGTCCGCTTGCTCCCAGCATGACTGAGCATGCATGACGTTCGCTCCGCGGCGGCCAAATGTTGCAATGGCATCCTTGCCACGGCAGACAGACATTGTGAGTGAGCCTCCCTCTCAGCGCTTGTGCTCTCTATGATCACATGGACCCCGGGCCAGATGGTGCGTGCGGAGGGGAGTGGGTTTGGGGGGGGGAGGGGCCTGCCCTGTGCATTCCATCTCCTAACTGGGTCTCTTGCACCACTCGCAGCCTTATTTAGCACAGCATGAACAAGCATATGCACTGATAACTTTATATCGAGAAAGGCTCGGGTACCTGCATGCATGTTGTCGGTAGAAAGCAAACCTTTTATGTTATTGTTTGAATGTTATTTCTGCATGTTTTAGCAGCACAGTTACAGTCTTTTTCGAGTCCATACATGGAGAAGCACAAGGCTTGGCATTTTTCTATTTTAATTCTTATTAATATAGACCCTGTCAGAGCTGTCCTGATGTTAGAATGGAAAGGCGTGCTGGATGGCTCAGACCAGGAAGATATATTTAACCTCCTGAGTTTGCGCAGGAATAGCTGACCTGGAGGATGTTTTCTGGAAAGTGCTGAACAGCAAAAGCTCTGTGTTGAAGGCATCGGCCAGGCTCAGGGTGCACACGGCCGTAGACATGACAGCAGCTGCCGAGAGATCTCTGACCTACCAGAACTCTGCTGAACCCTCTGTCGCTTCCTTTCCTTGATAATCCTGAAAAAATTGTGAAAAAAAGCTTAGGCTTGACTAGGTTAGCTGTTTTTCTGAAAGTGCCGTTCAAGAAACCTGTTTGTAAACAGTCATTATACTGTAAAATATATGGCAATACATTTACAGTGGTGGAAAAAGGCAGCTGTGGATGCCAGTAATTTACTGTAAAAAAATAAAAAATACTGTGACATTGTTTCAGGTATTACTGGAAGGTATATTGGTGCCCGTGTATTCTACTTGCAAACATAATTCATAAATCATTTTAATTTCAAGATATTTAAATGAACAAAATCTGCTATGTGGCATAGAGGGTACTGATAACTAGGGATGCTCTGATCGATCGGCCGGAGATCGGTATCGGCCGAAAATCACATTTTATGACTCGATCGGTACTCACTACACTTACAACAAAACAAAACCTCGTAAGGAGTAACGGTAACATAATACGCTGATCATTGGCTGCTTTTAAATGAACACTTATTTATAAAACAAAATATCTTCTTTGGCTATATTAGCCTACTCAATAGAATTAACACAGACTTTACTCCTTTCAGACTTTATCTGGAATGTCACCGTTTCTGTCACTGCAATTTCCCGATCAGGCGAACAAACAAACACACACACACACACACATCATCTACCTGATGAAAAAATGTATTTAAAAAAATGTAGTTAATATTTGCATCATTTATGATTTATTTTATCCACCCGCAAATGATCAGAATGCATTTTCTTTATTACCCGTTCCGCGGATTATCTGCACCGCCCGTGGATATAGCCTAACTGTAATCAAACTCCATTTTGTTTGTATTTATTTTTGTCTTATATTAAGTATCCTGATATACATAGTTATGCATAAACTCCATTTTAAAGGTATATTAAAATATCCACTGTAAAAGGAATTATGTTTGTGATTATTTATATAACATTATTACGTATGTTATGTTATATAAAGCTTGGAAGCATCAGAATCGGCTTCGGTATCGGCCGATCACCATGACAAGAAATCGGTACTCTGTCAGAGCATCCCTACTGATAATCACCATGATGGGTGGGGAAATAGAAAGTCACATGATTAATCAGTTAATCATAAGTGGCCTGTCTGTAAAACATGGCCAAAACTGAATATTCAAACACACAAAGATCAAACGGGTAACACACCACACATTACAAAATGCAATAAACATTAACAGAAAATGTAAACATGCTAATATACATTACTTGAAAATTTTATTACAGTAATTCATAGTACTGTACAGTAAATTTATGCCATGTTAAACCTTTTATATTGTGTATGGTAACTTTTACCGATTAACAGGTTTTAATGTAAGTTATTACATTATTTTTGTAAAGTTATGTAAAAATAAGTATTCTTACATCTCATTTAGCATTTTTAACAACATGTGTTTTTCTACTTGCGTAAATTACCCAAATTGCGAAGGGTTCGCTCCAATCTCATGTTGATTGCATTGACCAATAAGATTTTATTTTTTTCCATTTCTGAAAATTTCAAAGTGAGAAACAATGCCGCATTCAATAGAACTTAGTTTAGTTTTTATTTGCAGATTGCCAATATAAATTAGCATTTTATTGAAGCTGGTAGCTATAATTGTGTCACATGAAAGAGTCTTCTTTGTTTAACTGGAGGATTATGTGTATTCAGCATCCATTGTATCAGTACAAATTCAAATGATATTGTAGTGTTGTGACAGCTGCCTTTCCTAGTTCACGTGTGGCTGAATGGTAAGAGGGGGCAGGAAAAAGCCCTTGAAGTGATCTAAATGGGTATCAGCTGTCTTTCCCTGAGAGCCTATATCTTTTCGTGCATCACTTCAAGGTCATCCTAGAGATGGTTTATGCTTTATGGCTGATGAGTTGGAGCCCTTTCAGAGGGTTACCAACCAGGACCGCTGGTTTACTTAAGCTGAAGCTCTGCTTGGGTTTTATTACATCACTGCCGTACTGAAACAAATGGGCTCCCAACCCCCACCTATTATGTTGTAGGTCAGTGGTTCTCAAACTTTTTACACCAAGTACGACCTCAGAAAATATTTGGCTCTCCAAGTATCACCATAATGACCAACATTAAAATACAGTAGCGTAGTAGGGCTAATTATTCATCTACAGCTATGCACACTTAAAAAATCTTATTATTCCTAATAAGAATATTTATTATTTTTGGCCACTTTAAACATTGTAAATACAGTTTGAACATTAACACTGCACTGTGCTTACATACAGGTAAATAAAAAAACTTAAATGATTAAATTAAAATGTACTGTACCTAAAAGTTAAATAAAAACTGCACTGTGCTTAAATGTAAAGTAAAAAATGTACAGTACTTGATCAAAAAAATAACACGGGCATCATTTAACCACCTTGCAAACTTTTAAAAAGTGTTTTAACACCGTGTTTCCCAACCTTTTTTTTTTTGCCATGGCACAGTTTTTATATGTAAAAAATCCCATGGCACACCACTGTACCTTACCAAAAAACAAACAAAAGATAGAAAGGGGAAACTTTTTTTTTTTTTTTTTCTCCAATAATTAAACATTTCGTCATCAGAGCTGGTATTTTGGCTTTATGCATGATCAGACACTTTACTTCCTGAAAATAATACTCAAATGGAGTTAATGAGGTTTTTGATGAGCGAGTGACAGAGATCTGTTTTGTGTCCATCATTAGAACAGCTGACTCTGAGGCAGTAAATTAAAAGCACCATGTTTTCACCAGTTTGCAGGTTATAAAGTTTATTGTAGCTAAATGGGCGCTCAGTTTCTCTTGTTAATACATTTAGCCAAAATCTCACAATATAAAAGACGAACAACGATGATATTTAAAACGTACAAAAGTGTATTGGCTACAACTAGACAGCAATTGCTAAGACTCTTCTCTGCTCTTTATACACACAAAAACATTAGCCTTTATAGACAGCATTTCTTGACTAAAGAAACCACTGTACTTACTCAAACATCAGTTCTTTATTTACTCTTGTATTGCGAAGAAGTAGACTGTCTTCAAACTGCATGTTGCGGCACTTCATTCTGAATTGAGGCGGGATGGAGTTTGACTGACAATTTGAGGATCCAATGGCCTTACAAGGTTTAGTCACAAGCTCTTTTGAATGCTTTTCATTGGTTAACCCTCTGGGGTCTGAGGTCATTTTGGGGCCCTTGAGATGTTTTGACATGCCCTGATATTTGTGCTTATTTCAGCTACTTAAAACATACTATTGACCAACATGTAATTTTTTTTTTTGTATTCAGCACAAACTGTGCTACAATAATATGTGACCAAGATGGATGCACATGTTTGCATTTTTTAGAAAAAAAATATTATGCGTGGTTAGTAAGTTTTGGGGAAAAAAATGTAGCTGAAATAAGGCCTTAAAACCCACACTAAATAGTCCTGAACAAGACTTTTGAGTAATCAGTCTTGTAAGCTAGAATATTTACTTCAAAATTATGTGAAAATCATTCTGCTTACTCATTTACAGAAAAAAATATATTGATTTAAAATTTTCAAGACATGTTTTGTGATCGAGGGTCTTTATGCGAGGGAGTGGCAACGGCCATGAATATTAAGTGAGTCTCACCTGAGAGACAAAGGGCCCTCCCCTATGGACCTCTAATGGCCCATCAGTGTGACTGTGACTGTGAGGCAGGTAAGAGAGAATGTGAGGAGATTGAAAAAAAGGGTTTTTTAAATTATTTGTATTTTATTTACAACACAGTATAATCAAAATATAAATAATGAAGGTCAAAGACACATTATTGTGCACACTGATCTAACCACAGAGATGTGAACTGACAACAGATTCTGTTCAACAAGTGAAACAAGTACCGTAATTTCCGGACTATTGAGCGCACCTGAATATAAGCCGCACCCACTGAATTTGAAAAAAAAATATTATTTTGAACATAAGCCGCACATGTCTATAAGCCGCAGGTGCCTAAAGGTACATTGAAACAAATTAACTTTACACAGGCTTTAACGAAACACGGCTTGTAACAAAATTTTTTAAAAAATAGCAGTAAACAGTAGCCTACGTTGCAACATGATCTCACAGGATTCCGTGTAATGTTCACGGACTTAATTAACCTCCGAATCTGTGGTGGCATCACGGAATCGCCGAAAATTCCGTGATGGGCTCACAGAAAAAAATCCGTGATGGGCTCACAAGTGATACCAATGTAAGTCAGTGACAGGCATCAGCCGTGCTCCACGCACGGATCCACTGGTTCAACACTTTAAATAGGAAACCCTTAGCATCAATATGCCAACGCGATAATTTATCGTCATCATTATTGTTCAGAACTGGGTAGGTTTAGGGTAGGGGCTGTCAGGTACTCCAGTGAAAGTATAACTGCATCGGAGTCACTCTTTTTACGTGGTCCGATGCAGCGCTGGTGTTGAACCAGTGAATCCGTGCATGGACCACGGCTGATGCCTTCTGTGAGCCCATCACGGAATTTTCGGCGATTCCGTGATGCCACCACAGATTCGAGGGTTAATTAAGTCCGTGAACATTACACGGTCACTATTTTCCTCCTCCTGTGCTTTAGTTGTCTTTATGCACCAAGTCAATTTCTCACGCTGCTGTTTCCAACGTCTTATCATCGACTCATTAAGACCAAGCTCCCATGCAGCAGCTCTATTTCCTTTTCCAACAGCCAGATCAATCGTCTTCAACTTAAAAGCTGCATCATATGCATTTCTCCGTGTCTTTGCCATGATGAGGGTGACAAAATGACTACCGTAATCAGAATGATGGGAAATTTGAGCGCGCTCGATTTAATCTAAACCGTAAACCAAAAAAGTTGTTTGACCTCAACCCGTTCGGCAATTTAATTTGTCTGATGAAAGCTTCATGCCGCCAAAAAACTGAGCGCGTCACAGAATGTGTTTTTTTTTTTTTTTTTTTTTTTAATTTGAAAGCGGGAAAAATCCATATATTAGCCGCGTCATTGTTTAAGCCGCAAGGTTCAAAGCGTGGGAAAAAAGTTGCGGCTTATAGTCCGGAAATTACGGTAAATCATACCTGATATTTACGTGTTTTATTTAAGTGTTTCTACTTCTTTCCATGGATTCTAGAAGAAAAAAACATAATCAGTAGAAAAGGAGCTTGTTTTAACATAGAATATCAGTGTAGTTGAACATCTGATGTTGGTTCAGCGCTCTCAGAGGAAAACAGTTTGAAGAGACATCAGGATACATCTGGTGCTGGTATCTGATTCAATAAAATACAAACAAAAAAACATTTGTGAGCATGTTAATATCAGGAACATCTCACACATGCTTTGTACTATCATAAAAAAGAGAAACTAATTATTATTGTTTAGCACATTATTAAAATCTATTTCTGAACAGAGTAGGCTATTAATAATAAACATGTACTAAACATACTTAGACTCGTAGCATTCATCATGTTACAGTGTGCACTCATATTACTTTTATTGTTTTATTATAGAGCATGAAAACATCATCGCGCCGTAAGAAATTTAAATACAGTGAATTGCCCCTCATATTAAAAATGTTTTACACGATTTCAAACACTGTAGTCAGTAATTATAGTTTGGAAAAAACCCAACTATGATTTTGTAGTCATATAGTCTAGTATGTATGATTTTATAGTAGCCTATGACATGATTCTGAAGCCACAGACTCAAGCATGCTTTGTACAATAAAAGGATGTACATTGTACTATAAAAAAAATATTTTATATCTGAGAAACTAATTATTATTGTTTTGCACGCTATTTAAAATCTATTTGTGAACAGAGTATTAATAATAAACATGGTCTAAACATTCTTAGACGCGTAGCATTCATCATGTTGTCGTTTGGGAAAAACGCAACTAACTGTTAGTAAATCTGTTCAAGTTTATGTCACAATGAAACGTTAACTAACGCAAAAAAAGAAACATTACTTACTCATCTCCTCTGCTGGATGAAATCGTGTTCTTCTTTCGAGGGAAATCCTGCTTTTACTCGGCGCGTCTTCCAGAAACGAACAGTAGCGCGATTTTGTTTGTTTTGGGCGTTTGCACGTGCGCACGCCCCACGCGGCTATTTACATATGAACTGCGCGAGGGCGGGAACTCATTAGAGATAATGAGTCAGACGGGACAGACTGAACATCGTGTTGGTTTCATACGGATTACTTCATCACTGAAATGAAGCAAGTCTTATCGAAAACAAACATTCTAAGACACTTCAAGCTTTCTATAGATATATTTCTCATGTCTCTGTGTGAAGTATTTGCTGAGTTACAGTTCATTTTAGTGACGTGTTTCGCGGAGACGGAGAAGACAGAGAGCGCTCCCTGTTTGTTTTCTTTATTCTTCAAAAGCACAAAGTTTAGTTGTTATTATGAGTGTATACAAATAAAAGTAGACCCCTTACAGATTCGAATGGTGTATTGCTCTTATCTGTACGATCAAAAATGGGAGAGTAATTTAAGCTCATTTCGGCCTTATCAGGAAAATCTGCCTCAAACCGCATATATGCGTTTGTCGACCCCAGAGGGTTAAATATTTGTAAAACTGACATAATGACCAATAGCACTGATTTAAAATAACGAAATATAATAGAGATAAGAAAGTTTTTGATGATTTTCCATGGCACACCCGACAACCGTGGTTGGGAAACACTGTTTTAACATTAATTTATATTTAAGTCAGTGATTTCTCTACGTATCCGCGTACGTAGGGAGTCCGCGTACCACACTTTGAGAATCAGTTTTGTGGGTCACCTTCGGTTTCTGTCAGTCAGTCCTTCAAAGATATAAATACATATTAGTCAAACTTTCCCCTCTATTCTGTAATTTAAACTTTCAAGATCCTTTTGGATGGCAAATATTTCCTTCATAAACCAAATTCCCTTTTATGAGAAAAAAAGTCATCTGTACTAATGGTAATTTGTTTCTTTTACAGTTGGTATCCCAACAATCAAATGGTGTGGAGCAGAGGGAGATTACAATGTGATGGTGATGGAGCTGCTGGGACCCAGTTTGGAGGATCTCTTCAACTTCTGTTCTCGCAAGTTCAGCCTAAAGACTGTTCTTCTGCTGGCTGACCAGATGGTAAGGCTTGTAGTCATGGTCACTGTAACCTTTGTTCTCTCCACCCTACCCGTCTCTTGTTATAGGACATCCAAAATGGGATAATGTTGTGTTCTGATGACATGACAAGCTTTACTTGTCATCCTTTCAGCTGTTTTACTTAGTCAAACACTCGCGAAAAAGGACACTGGTTGTCTGAGTATTAAGTGCCAAGAGGCATTGTGAAAAGAGGCATAATGTGAAAGGACTGCTTGTTCAGCGGTTGTCATGCCCTCATTGCTTTATTTGAATTGGTGTGTTAGGTTTGCATGGAGTCTCTCATTCAGTCATTCGACCTGCTGAACCTGTCCTCTGTTCTGTCCTCAGATCAGCCGTATCGAATACATACACTCCAAGAACTTCATCCACAGAGATGTCAAGCCCGACAACTTCCTTATGGGCCTGGGGAAGAAGGGCAACCTTGTTTACATCATTGACTTTGGCCTGGCCAAGAAGTACAGAGATGCTCGCACCCACCAGCACATCCCTTATCGCGAGAACAAAAACTTGACTGGCACTGCTCGCTACGCTTCCATCAACACCCATTTGGGCATAGGTACCCCGACACGTCTTTTGAATAAACGTATTGTATTATATTATCATATTGAAACCTCTAGTACTTTCAGACCTGACCTGTCATCACCCTAACATTTACAATTAAGCCACTTCACCTGTTATAGTCAGGCCATCGAAATGACATACAGTGTTTTAACGTCTGTGTTTTCTTTCACAGAGCAATCCAGACGAGATGACTTGGAGTCTCTTGGCTATGTGCTCATGTACTTCAACCTGGGCTCTCTGCCATGGCAGGGTCTGAAGGCTGCCACGAAGAGACAGAAGTATGAGCGAATCAGTGAGAAGAAAATGTCCACTCCTATTGAAGTCCTGTGCAAAGGATACCCATGTAAGCTTCTGCTTAGGCATTTTTAAGTAGCCAATAGGCTTAAAGGGGTCATATAATGCTACATGCACTTTTACAAGTTGTTTGAACTGAAATGTGTGTTGGCAGTGTGTGTACACAACCACCCTATAATGACCACCCAGTGGTCCAAAGTCTTTACCCCTTTCTCAAATCGAGCCGCTCCCACGACAGTTTGATTGACCGTAGCGTTTTTAGCACAGACTGCACTAGTGTCTTACCTCAGACCCGCCCTGAGTGAGCTGTCATCAGTTGTTTCACCGCCGGAGCAGATGTAGACTAGAATGACTCCTAAGCGATTGAGGTGTTTTGTTTTTGGATGTAATAATGAACATAGTAGTAGTCATTTACTCCTGTCATCTGAGCGGCTGAAAAGGATTAGGTTTTGTTCTGAAGTGAATGCGCCCTCGATCTACCTAAATGTACCTATGTTCGTGCAAATCATTCGTGACCCAGCTTCACCTCAGAAGAAGTGAGTACAAGTTTTTTTTTAAAGGAACACTCCACTTTTTTTTGGAAATAGGCTCATTCTCCAACTCCCCCAGAGTTAATAAGTTGAGTTTTACCGTTTTTGAATCCATTCAGCCGATCTCCGGGTCTGGCGATAGCACTTTTAGCATAGCTTAGCATAGATCATTGAATCCGTTTAGACCAGTAGCATCGCGTTCAAAAATGACCAAAGAGTTTCGATAGTTTTCCTATTTAAAACTTTACTCTTCTGTAGTTATATCGTGTACTAAGACCGGCGGAAAATGAAAAGTTGCGATTTTCTAGTCCTATTTGGCTAGGAACTATACTCTCATTCCAGTGTAATAATCAAGGAACTTTGCTGCCGTAACATGGCCGCAGCAGGCGCAGTGATATTACGCAGCGCCTGAAAGTAGTCCCCAGCTAGGTAACTAGTTATAATATAGCTGGGGACTACAATGACACAATACAGCTTGCTCTGAAAAGAGCTGTTTTTGACAGGCTGAAAAGGGTGTTTTTTACACTACCAATGACAAATTTTAACCAAACTATGGTACAGACTTTTCATTAAGAATAATATCAACTTGTGTAAAATGGGTATTATATGACCCCTTTAAGCTACATTATATCACAGCCATTGACCATAAGCTGCCTGCTAGTTGGAGGCAGGTGATTAGATCAGGGGTTACCACCTGGAGTCTGTCCTGGAGGGCCGGTGTCCTGCAGAGTTTAGCTCCAACTTGCCTCAACACACCAACCTTGAAGTTTCACGTATACCAAGCAAGACCTTGATTAGCTGGTTCAGGTGTGTTTGATTAGGGTTGGAGCTAAACTCTGCAGGACACCGGCCCTCCAGGAACAAGTTTGGTGACCCCCGGATTAGACAATTCAATCAAATATATCAGTTATCAATATTTTTTATTTTTTAAAGAAATTAACTTTTTTCAGCAGCAAGGACACATTGCATTGATCAGAAGTGGCAGCAAGGACATTTATAATATTAATTTCTTTTAACAAATAAATACTGTTTTTTTTTTTGTTTGTTTTTTTCTCCATTTGGTAACACTTTATTTTGATAGTCCACTTTAGATAACTACATGTCAACTAGCAGTCATTAGAGCATTAGTAGACTGTCTGCTTAATACCTTCTAGCACTTTATTTTGTTGGGACCACAACATACCGACTATGAGAAACTTTGCAAGTATATGTCAACTTATTCTACCAGCCCTAAACAGTCTATTCTGAGAGTTAGTAGACATTTAGTTGCAAAGTTACTTACAGTTAGTAGAATGTCTAAATAAAGTGTCAAAATAAAGTGTAACCTAACATTTTTTACAATTATAATATTTCAATATTACTTTTTACTATGTTTTTGATCAAATAAATACAGCCTTAGTGAGCATATAAGACTTCTTTTAAAACCATCAAAAAATCTTACCAACCCTAAACTAAACTTTTGAACAGTTGTTGATGACTTCAAATATGACCAAAGTGACTAAAAGCCACACAACCTAATTTCATTGCATGTGCCTTTTGTTTGTTTCCAGCTGAGTTTGCCACATACCTCAACTTTTGCCGCTCCCTTCGCTTTGACGACAAGCCTGACTACTCTTACCTGAGACAACTCTTCAGGAACCTTTTCCACAGACAAGGCTTTTCATACGACTATGTGTTTGACTGGAATATGCTCAAATTTGTGAGTGACACATGGGTTGTCCTTGCATGGATGCTGTATTTCTTAAATTGTTGTTGGTTTTTATTGTGGTCTATTAAAGACTTAATACTTCATTTCTAATGTGTTGTGCTGTGCAGGGTGCAAACAGAGCGGCAGAAGATCCTGAGAGAGAGCGGAGAGATCGAGAGGAAAGATTGCGACATGGGCGGAATCCTGCGGCCCGTGGCATGATGCCTTCCAGCTCAGGTAGACCCAGAGGAACGCAAGAAGTAGCACCTCCCACACCCCTCACGCCAACCTCACACACAGGTAAGACGTCCACTGCTGCCTGTCGGTGCTTGTTTTTTTTTAACTCAAGTAAAGATCTTTTTTGTTTGTGCATAAGGATTATTTTGATTTGCAAGATACACAAAGATCTTCTTTCTCTCCACTGCTTCAGATCAAGACAGATTTGTGTTCATCAGCTACTTTCTTTCCTGCCATTTGTTGTCATCTTAGCTGACAGGAAGTGGTTAAAGGGTTGCAAGCTACTATGCTCAGCAGGATGTTTGCTAGACATGACTTAAATTTACTAGCGTTTGCTTTATCGAAGGGCGGAGGTTCACACAGATATTTCTACGAGAAAGAAACTTGAACAGTGACCCTGCACTGGTCTTGAAGTGTATGGCCTCAATTAGCAGAGCCTCAAGGAGTCGAGCACAAAGACTCATAAACCCACCATATGTCACCTCTACCGGAGTCCCAGTAAACTTCAGTTTTTTTTTTTTTTCTTTATTCAAATAACGTTTATTCTCTGTGGGGCCCAAAGCTCAATGCAGTTTTTCCAGTTTGGTGTAATTACTTTGTGGTTCAGACGTTGGAAAACAGAAGGATTTTTGTTTAGGTGGACACAACCCAATGTGTGGTGTCAGTGTCCGTTTTCTTTCCATTTTCCATGCTTTAGATGACACGTGTCTTCCTTCCTTTGTCTTTTTGCCAGGAATGGAGCGAGAGAGGAAGGTCAGTATGAGATTGCACCGCGGAGCCCCTGTCAACATTTCCTCCTCTGATCTAACTGGTCGACAGGACACCTCACGCATGTCCACATCACAGGTACCAATGTTATGAGATGAAATGGTATGCATTTTTGCCCACTGTTGCCTGTGTGTTTGGCAGCATTGTTAGTCTCTGGCCCCAGCTCCACTGCTCTTAAATGGCCCTGTCTTTATTTCCAGTCAAAATAGATTACTTTGGTTAGAAAACCTTTATAAACAAACTCCTCCACAGTTGTTTTCCAGCAGAGAGACAAAGGAAATGATGATAGAGAGAGATAGCCCTGAAAGAGTGCTCAGATGGAGCTTGTCTGCTGTGGCTTGGCATGATATGGAGCCGATGTCATGGTCTACAGGGCTTTTAGCATGCCGTTATAAAAGCACTCTGCTCTGAGAGGTGTTTTTGGGCTGCACATGCTGTATAGCTGATCTTTAAATTTGTGTGCAATAGTGAATTTGACACTATGTGAATAAATGAACAAAAAAATAAATAACCTGGTCATTTTAACCTTTTAAATAATTTAGGATTTGAAGAATAAGGAAATAGAAGTGTTTCTTTTAGAATAGAATTAATTAATTAAAAAAAAAAAAAAATTATCTTAATCCAATTATGATGATTTTACAATTATATATGTAACACATTTTAACTGACAAAAAACATAGAACAAACCTAAAAAGCATTTTTGCTGGAAAACGATGGAATGTGGTGCAAAACAGTTTGTTTTTTAAAGCCTATTTAAATGGCTCTTTCAAGAATTGCACAAATCACTCTCTCTATATTGCTTTCAGTGCATTGCTGACGTATTTACATGAATTGAATTTGCAAACAGCATTGTTCAAACATCACAGAACGCTGAAATGTGACATTTTCAAAGCATTATGTAACTTATAAATGCAAGGATAGTTGAAACGCAAGCGTTGGCCCAGGGCCATTGGGCCATCCTTATTGTTGAGCCCTGTATTGTGTAACCACTGCCACATATTTTGGATCTTATTTGCAGAACTTGTCACACATTCTTGAAATGCTGCCCAGAGTCATAATTCTGTCTAGAGAGTCTCTGGTGATTTGAATATTTGTTGTTAACGCTTCTGTTCAGATCCGCATTTTTTGAGGTGTTTACCACATTGTTGTTGCTTTTTTTATTTTATTTTTTTTCACCACAAATGAATATGTTTCCCCCTCCACCCGCCCACCCACTTCAGAATAGCATTCCCTATGATCACCACGGCAAGTAGATGCTCGCCATGTTCTGATATGAGAGACAGCATTGGGTGAGTGACAATTGGGTGTCTTATTTTTATTTTTTTAATACCTGGACTACCTCCACTTCCCTTCATTGAGTAATAGACTCCCTGTCCCACATCACTGCTGTACGGCTGTTACAGAGCACATCTCTCACCACAGAGAGAGACTTCACTACTTCATTCCTAACTGTAATTCAGATGAAGCTGTCAGATGTTTAGCAAAGGCTCTTGAAGTGTTCAATTGAAAAGCAATATGGTGTTGTTCAAATGGTGTTGCGCCACAGTCGGGCTCCAGATGTAAAAACTCCCATTTGTTTTCTCCATAGAGTAACACAAATTTACCATCTTGCAATATTATACTTTCAACTTAAAAAAAAATTTTTTGTACCTGACTCGATGGTGTTATATTGTAGCATAATTTATTTTATTTGTAGTTTTTGGTAGTCTTTTCTGATATTGTAGTTTGTTCACTCATAACTGATGTTAAAGGGATACTTCACCAAAAAATGTAAATTCTGTCATTAATTACCCCCCCCCCCCCCCCCCCATGTCGTTCCAAACCCATAGGACCTTCGTTCATCTTCAGAACACAAATTAGTTTTTTTTTTTTTTTTTTGATGAAATCCAAGAACTTTCTGACCCTCTCATAGACAGCAACATAACTTCCACGTAATCTTGTGAACATGCGTCGACTGACGTGGAAGAGAAAAAAATTAAAAGTCGTTTTTGTTTTTATTGTGCACAATGTATTCTTGTAGCTTCATAAAATTAAGATTGAACCACTGATATCACATGGACTATTTTAACAATGTCTTTACTACCTTTCTGGGACTTGAACATGTCAGTTGCGTTGCTGCTTATGCAGGGTCAGAGAGCTCTTGGATTTCATCAAAAATATCTTCATTTGTGTTCTGAAAATGAACGAAAGTCTTACAGGTTTGGAACGACATGAGGGTGAGTGATTAATAACAGAATTTTCATTATTGGGTGATATATCGCAGTAAGTACACGCTATTGTACCAAAGTCAGACTAAAAAATATTAATATTAGCACTTATGCTTCAAATCATGTTGAGTTAGTTTGAAGCAGTTAATATAAAGCATGTTTTATGTTTAGGACAACTTGTATAAGCTCACAGCAGATCACAGTGGTGTTCTGCATTATATTGCAGATGTGTTCACAGTATCAAAATATATTGATATAACTGGTACTTTCCTATCCTTGGGCGGGGTGGGGGGGGGGGACTCGGTTTCGAATTATGTTCCACACACACAGAAGTTTCACACGTGCAGTGTCTAAAACAGCACTGCATTTGTTTGGTACACATGCGTGCTGAACCATCGGAAACTCGTATTGGAAAATGTTTGGTATAAATATGTGTATTGTTACACCCTTCCTTCAGATTCATCTCAAAGCTGGCTGATTGGTTTTTATCGTGGCTCCTGATTTAAGACTTTTTTTGAATGTCTATGGAGAAAATGAATGGGAAAATATTTATGGGTCCAATGCTACACCAAAACCACACTTGCATACTTTATTCCGGCTTCATCCTGGTTAGCAATTTATGACCTCACGCCACACTCTAATGACTCGGATGGTATTTTTAATCTTTGCACAGAAAGTAATTCATAACACCAGATGATGTGATGCGTTACTCACAGATGGACAGTACTGTTATCCTCTAAGCTGAATCTAGGGTTGGGATTTTGCTTATTTTTACTAAAAAATGTACTAAAGCATCAGTCTCTAGAAATATTTCCCTGCTATAAAAACAGTTTAAAGCATAATTTCAACCCTTGATTTGGTTTGAGGATGCAACTTGTAATATTATCATTCCTTTTAGTCATGTCAATTTCTGGCCGACATATCTCCATATCCCAGTGCTTAGATTTGATCAGATCAAGAGTTGTAAACACAAGCCGCACTCTGCTTTCATTTAGTGCAAAAAAAAAAAAAGTAGTGCTCCCATATGCACGTATGACCATCTGTCACAACTGTCCTATAGCAGGCTACACACAATCACCATGTTCACTTACATGTATTTAGATAACACAATAATTGATAAGTTTAATCTAGTGTTGGAGAGCTAATTCAAAATCAGTCGCTGAAGCAGAAAGGAAGCACAAATGCCGTGCAGCAGAGTGCTCTTGAATGTGTGCTGTGCAGCGCCCTCTGCTTGTGAGTGTGTGTTTCTACACTCTACTTTGTGATGCATCCATAACCTCTAGTTGCCTGGGTGTGGATGCCTCTTTCTGTCTCACTCTTTTAACCCCCAGTGCTTGGTTTTGGCTCTCTTGGCATGCAGTGTGACCACCCGGATTGTGCTCCTGCGCCAACTTAATCGGTGCAGCTTTACATTTAAAAGCATTTTTTTTGCTTTCAGTTGTTTAAGTGTAAAACTGCTGCTTATGGCCTCAGTTTACAAAAAAAAAAAACTTCCATTCAATTCCTTTTTTATTGTTTGTGCCCTGAATGAATTGTTTACTGGTAGTCTCTGATTTGCTGAACGGCTCACCTCTGCAGCTCTTTTGTTCCCTCTGTAACGTCAGAGATGATGGATTCACCCCCGCCCTTTTGAGAGCAGCCATCACATGATTGGCCCTAGAGTCCTCGTGGGCCCCCTGCACTGCCTTGCCTTTTACGGAGGATCATGAAAATGTATCCCCACCTAGTAATTAATCACCTCAGATTTTATTGTGCATCTGAAGGTGCAAGACATAATTAGCCGTCACCCCTCCTCCGATCTTGAAATAACCCACCATTTGTGTTCCTGAGTGGAAACACAAATACAGTATGCATTGTTTTTTTTGTTTTTTTCTTTCTCCCCTTTGTGTTTGGTGTTCTAAACCTTGTTGCCCCCTCTCATGCCATATGCACTGAGGATAGCCCCAGGACCACCTAAAATATTTAGGACTCAAAGCATGCAGGCACAAACAGTTACCACCCTGTAAGAACTAGTGAGGCACCAAAAATATTTGGCCAAAAGTATTTTTCCTGTTTCAGTTTTTTGGAATGTCAAAAACATTTGACTGAATGAGGTTTAATTTTCATTGCTCAATCAACTGTGAAGAGATCAGTACGACGTTTCATGTCTGTAGCTCATTAGTTAGCTAGAACACACACACAAAAAAAATCACTTTAGAGAGAATATGTAGTATATTACATATGAATTTTATCTTAACCTGTTATCATTAATTAACATTTTTGAATAAATCTATAATAAAAAAAGTTATTACAGCCACCATTTAAATGTTTGTATTTGAACACCGAATTGGAATAGAAAATCTGCTGAATGTGCAATTTAAATGTTTATGTAACTTTTTATAAGAAAAATTGATTATTAAATAAACATTTATTTTCAGTTTTCGGCTAAATTGAAACCATTTGGGTGTCAGTGTTTGAGTTAAAAAAAACAACAACAAAAAAAAAAAAAACATTTGGTGCATTACTAGTAAGAACCGTATACTTCGGAGAAGTTGACCCAGGCTGATAATGACTTCTGATCCTAAGGGCACAAAGCTAAAATTCATGATGCTGCTTATAGCTTGACATCATGAATCTGCAAATAGTGATTGAGAACTGAATTGACCGTTTACACCTGGTACAAAGATCAAAACACTTGTACATGTTTATATAAATGCACTTTTGTTTCACTTTGGAGTTGTACATAACTGGCAACATTTTAAATTTTATTTATTTATTTTTTATTTTTTTTAGTTCTGTGGCTGACTGACAGGCGGCCCTTTTGAATTTGCGATACATTAAGATGAATTCATATTCACACATGCAATGTGATCACATGTTTGCGACCACCTTGTAATGTTCTTGGAATGATCGGATCACAAAGTGTTTTGGATCTTTCCGTTTACACGTTTTGCTGTCTGCTTGTGATTGGATCACCTGAGACTGCCTGATCTTTATACCAGATGTAAACGGGATGTCTTATTAGAGACACATTCTTTTGTCATTGGTATCCTACTCATTCCCATGACACAGTCAAACTGAGATGACTCATGGGAATAGGGGAATGGCTAGGAACAATGGCTATGTTCACACAGTGGAACAATATGGTTGTCAGTCCTGTTTGGAGTGTTAAATATGATTAATTAATTACAGTTCATTTAAAAACAAGTGACATCCTGTAAATATTCATGAATCGCTAGCGAAATAAGACCATATTGATATGTTATATGAATAGAACCATTTGAACCAGTTGACAGTGTCACATTATTGACATGAAGTACACTATGCTTAAAAGTTTAGGGTCATTAAGATATAAATTATATATAAATTTCACAAAATATTTAACGGTATTCCGTTTTTTTGTGTATTTTTGATACTTGCAGCCTTGAGAATTCTTTTATAAACATATTAAAAAAAATTCTGTCCCACCCATACTTTTGAATGGTAGTGTATGTGATTCAAATTCAATGCGTGTTTATTGTTATCATTATTTGTTGCTGTGGTTACAGGCGTTATGCAAGAGTTTGTGAAGCAATAGAATTGGGTGATGTCTGTAAAGACATCATCTAATCCGCTCCCATCTTTTTAAAGTGTCACGCCTAACAGTTATCACTCCAAAATACTGACGGCTTGAACATAGCCAAACTAAAATTGCGCTGTTAAAGCCAATTCACAGGGCACCGACAAAACGGCAACGGACACATTCATCGGGGTTTGCCTGATCATGTGTTTTGACATTGTTCAGTGCTTGTTTTCGCCGATGAAACATGTTGATTCGGTGTTTGAGTCTTGGAATGTCCAACAAGTCACGTACTGGTCGGCTGCCGCGTTAAGTTCCTTGCGTACTGAGCCTGAAATGTTCATAGGCGTTTTTCGTATTCGTCATCCTAAAAATTCATCACACAGAAACCTTGCACACCTTTGTAAAAACACCTCTCAAAATGTTTGCTACAGATGCGAAAAACTGAAAATTGAACTCGATCCAAAAAACTTGTTTTTTTTTATGACGGGTGAAAGTTTCGGAGGGAATGTGTAAATGTGATTGACACCTGTGAAAATTTGGGCTGAGAATTTCGGTCTCAGTGTGCAAGAACCGTTAGTCTGTGTCTATCAGTGCAGTGTGAATTGGCCTTTAAACAGTTAGGAAGCTACTGAGATACTCTCTCAACAGTTTGCATTTATATCATGTGGCTTTCAGAAACTGACGTGTCTGTCTCTCCTCCCCACTCCAGGCTCTTTCTCGTGTCACCCCAAGTGGCCTGCAGTCTGCCGTACCTCGATGAGACCCTCCACATGCCTCAAGAGCAGACCAACCACGGCCCTGATCTGCACTAGGACTTCTCCAGCAGCCTCTAACCATGTGAAATCAACCTCAGCAAATCAAATCGAAACAAGAGACTTCATTTCTTCCTTCCTCTCAATGCAATTAAACACACTTGAGAGTCACGCAAACTCGAGAGATGGACAGATTTTGGTTTTCTTTTCTCCTTTTCGCACACACCACACACATTTCCTTACCTACACTACTCCAACAGACACCTGGGCACATCAGTTGTGCTTGTTAACATCACTTTTTGCCAGAAATTTGCTGGCGAGATGGGAGGGACGGGGCGGGGGGCATGATTCTCTGCCATCGCTTTCTTGGGCCCTCTGACACACACCAGGAGGAGAGGGCCGTCCTCCTGCCGTCCAAGGGCATCTTGGCTAAAGCCATGTACAATGGCTCTGATAGCGCGACGCACCCTCTCCTTTTGCAAAAAATTACTTTTACACAGCTTGGAATGCAGCTGTACTGATAGCCATTGACATTTTGCTTACCGTAATCTTTTATTTTTGTCTTTTAAAAAAAAATTTTTTATGTACAACAGAGATTAAATTGATTTCACACTGGCTACAGTCTTTTGCAGGTGAATCCTTTTCTCTTTTTGTTAGTTTAACAGCGTTAAGCTTAATGAAATGTGCAGAATTAAATCGAAAGTTTGAAAGCCTGTTCGTTCATGTGGCAGGATGAAGGCAGTGTCCTCTTTGTCGTTTTGTAGTTTATTATGTGAAAGGCCAGGCGGATAAACATACAGCAAAGGTTCGAGTAGTTATACCCACAGTATCACCTTCACACTCTTTTAGATGATTTTTAGTTTTTGTTGCACCAATCAGCCTGGGCCCCTATATCAACTCATGTTTTTTTTGCTCATTGATTTTATTGCATTCCCTTATGCTTTTCTTTTGTTTCTCAAAAGCTGTGAAATGTCTGTATTGTAGAGTTGCTGATGTTATTAATGTTGCTGTTTGTTTCTTTTTACCCCCTAAACTAAGCTTAGTGCTTTTACAGTAACGCAGGCACACGTGGTTGAGTCAAGACTGCTGACAGACATTTATAGCAGGAAGTCGAATGATGAGAAAAGGGCTTCGTTTTTCTGACCTGAGGGTATAAATATGAACAACTTGGGGCATATGTTGAGACAAACAGGCACCTTTTTTTTAACATTTGTGTTTGGATTTGGAAATGGATGTCCTGAGCCCAGCTTGTCTCATTGAGAGTACACCAGCCATCATTGAAGCCATGCCTGATTTGTTTTTGTTTTTCTTTTGACTGACACTTTTAACAATTGAGATGCAAGGTTTTGTTTTTCTTCAACTTTATTTACTGAGTATTACCAATGCTTTTAGTACTACCTTTCCCTTGTTTCAGAAGTGTGGTTCCTTGACTTACTGGTGCTATAAGTCACGGAGGATGTGGAAGGCGAGCTGCCTGTCCATATCATTCAGCATAGTAGAGCGTAGGCTTTTTCTGTAGTCATGGGGTTGGGGGGGGGGGCTAGTGGTGAAACTCTTAAATTCTGTTGTCATGTGTATATAGGATGTTTCTAGTGATGGCAAAGTACCATTTTTTTTTTTTTTTCATAGCCACTGTCTGTGTGTGTGTGTGTGTGTGTGTATCGTGAGTATGGGGAAAAGGCTAGTGCTTAGAGAGGTGTGAGGGACTTTGTTCCGTTCTAGATTTGATAAGTTAGTAATTCTTTCTCTCCACTGGTGGTCTCACAGAAACAGCCGCTCCAGTACTGGTGTTGTTTAAATGTAGGCACAAGTACACTTTGTTGGGGATCGAGCTATTATGGATTTCTCTATTTCATTTTCTGGTTCATTCTACACACGACTGCTTGGCCAGTCCTTCTGCATCACACTGTGCTGTATCAGGTGGAATTATGGAAATCTTCCTTCCCTGGAAGATTTTTTTCCTCATTTGTATTGCCACTGTATTTGTGTATTTTAAAATGTGTAAATAAATTAATAAGTACTTGTAAGTTGTTTTTTCCCTTTTCCTTTCACCCCATAAAAGATGTTTCTTAAATTCTAAATTCTATCAATTACTTAAAGGGATAGTTCACCCAAAAATGAAAATTCTGTCATTAATTACTCCCCCTCATGTTGTTCCAAACCCATAAGACCTGTAAGACAAATAAAGATATTTTTGATGAATTCTGAGAGCTCTCTGACCCTCCATAGACAGCAATGTAATTATCTTGATCAGGGTCCAAAAATGTAGCAAGGACATCGGTGGTTCCGTAATTTTAGTTATGAGATACCGTGCTGCGCTGATATGTTTTTTAAGCTGTTTACACTTTGATTTAAGCAAAAACGTCGTATCCGCGTGGTGCAGCTGACACACTCCTTTATCGTAGTAATTTTACATTGCTGCAAATATGGCGGATAAACAAAGCAGTTTCCCTGAACTCATCGCGGCGTTACGTCACATTCTCATTCTCTATGGAGGGTCAGAGAGCTCTCAGAATTAATCAAAAATATCTTTGTGTTCCGAAGATGAACGGAGGTTTTACAGGTTAAGAATGACATGAGGGTGAGTAATTAATGACAGAACTTTCCATTTTGGGTGAAATATCCCTTTAATGTTGTTCCAAACGCATAAGGCTTTTCTAGATCTTTTTCTAGATCTTAATCAGGTTGGTTGGACGCCATATTGAATGAAGCTGTGAGGGATGGCATGCACTGTATAAAGTTCCTAAATCATGTAACTTTAAAATATGTTTTATGAAGTTTTTCTACGTTTTTATTATTATTTTTAATTTTTTTTTCCTCTTCTGAAAGAAAATTTGTCAGCTGAATAAAAGGTGAGCAGTCTGTCGAAAGCACTGTATTGTAACTTCCGGGCTGATATCTGACCCAGCTAATTTCATCCTCCGTTTCCATGGTGGCCCCACATAGACCAGCCCCACATAGGGCTGATGATGGGCTCCATATAGGGCCCATATGGATTAACCAGGTAGCTCCCATTTGGGGCCTACAGGAGACTCCTAACATGGGTTAGTAATGGCACCCAGCTAGATCTTATGTAGGTCTCTTATGGGCCTAACAGGTATGCATATGGGCTAAAATATATGTCTGTTTGGGTTACCTTATTTTACAGTAAATCCCTTAATACAAATATTACATTAAATCCACAAAAATGCTAAAGGTATTCAATTAACAGAAACCAGTGATCCATGCTTTTAAGCAAGGTTTATTTGGAATACTACCCTCGTCAAAAATTAAGTTAACGTCTATTCTTGAAACACAAATGTATTTTAATGAAGCTTTACAGATTAAAAGTACTTTCCACTTTAACTTTGGCGCTTCAAAATGGTCATAAAGAGAGTTTTGTAAAAGTGTGACGTTTTTTTGAAGATGCACAGTAGCTTATGATAAACATTTATTTGAGGCTTTAATTCACATAAACACTGATAAGTGCACAGAGCTCATCTAAACGAAGTGTTTAAGTTCAGGTGGAATTTATGGAAGCCTCTTTCCGTTTATTGCGACTTTATCTCACAATTATGACTTTTTTTTCACAGAATAGTGAGAGAGAAACTCGCAATTCTGACTTTTTTTCTTAGAATTGCGAGTTTATCTCTCACTATTCTGTGGAAAAAAAGACAGAATTTTGAGATAAAAAGTCGCAATAACCTTTTTTATTTTTTTATTCAGTAGCGGAAACGGGCTTCCATAGGAACTGGCTTTAAATGAAGGCTTCATGAGTTAGGAACGATAAAGGGTGTGTGTGTGAAAAACTTTCACATGATAGATAGCGCTGTTTGAACACCTTTTAGTAACTAAACTTATCAAAATAAGACAACTGTGCTGTGTTCAACATTTATTGAGCAGATTTTTTGTTTTCAGCAGACAGAGATGAGATCGTTATCAAATTACACAGGCAGTCTGAAAACTGAAAATAAATATTGCAAATGTTTCCCAGACCAACTCAGGCACAATGGAAGGACGGTGAGGCTGATTCTGGGTTTACCGAGTCTAAATTTCTCCTAGCTGCACTTGTAACAAATCTTTGACGTGGCAAGTAGCTCAACCAGTAGAGCGGTCTCCTCCTGATGAAATTAAAACTAATGCCACCAGAGTGCTGTCAAACCTCATTTCTATCACATAGAATTGAAGGGACACACACTGCATGCTTTTGTCATCGTTTCCAAAAAATAAAATAAAATAAAAACCCAGCAGTTTCACCACAACACCAACTGAGTTTAAGCACTTATCATTTGGCCTCTAATTTGGTATTGCATTTGGTGCGCTTCAGTAAATAAAGAATATATATTATTTGGTGTGATAAAACTAGGTTTGTTAAACATTCAGAGTAGGAGAAAAATAGGTAAATGCAAATATTGCTGAAGGACTCTTCATATGAAGTCATAAATGCAGAGATACCTGCTCTCTACTTCACTATACTATGACACTCAGCATAACGGTAAAAAGTTAAGTTAAAAGTCTTTGATGACAAACGTACGACAGTGTACAACTAATACAGCTATGTTCCACTAACATTAAAAAAAGCTAAGCTTTTGACTTTGTCCATTAGCATTGAAACATACCAAAGAACATAAGGTGAAGTAGGGCAGGGATTAGCTGTCTATCAGGAATGATACTGAAGAATAGAACAGTACTGATCATGGCATTATCAGAAGTATACTAAAGCCACTGGACCACACTGCTCACAACGCACAAAACAAAGCAGCGTATGAGGTCTGTAAAAAGGGACACATACCATTACAGAAGAGTTTCAACAGACGGTGCATTTTGTGTGAGAAGTGGAAACACTACAGTTATCTGATGTCTCTGCTGATATCTATGAATATGATCAGACTTTATTGTGCTCACACGTTCAGTTCCTGTGATTGCTGCCTGCTTTACTTGTGTCATGTTTATTTTGCACTTAGTTGTAGATGCTGTAACAATGTTAAACTTTTAAGACTTTAGACATGCCTCCCACATCTCTGCCATTTTGGCATAATCAAGGTGAACAAGCTATATATTTAAAAAACAAAAAACAAAATCAGCATCTGTATCTTTAAAGCTTTCAGTTTCCTCCAGCGATAAAAACCTATCTCTTTTCCTTTTAAGGCGTTTGGTGGTGTCAAAATCGAACACCGCTTCAAACTCATGAACACCGCTCTTGCAAGTTCACTGTAACATATATGGCTGTATATTGATGTAAACATGCAATTTGATTGAAAGGTGCATTAAAATGCATTGTGATTTACTTAAAAAGTGTCTAGAGCCAATTTTCCTTTTACTGTTTATAGATGCTAGGACCAATGTTGGGAAAAGTTACTTTTAAAAGTAATGCATTACAATATTGCGTTACTAAAAAGTACTAAAGAGTTACTTTTTATGGAAATTACTTCATTGTGTTATGTCTGTGTTACTTTTTGTCACCTGAGCTGGGCTTTCTTATTTATTTTTAATAACAAAAATCCAAAAGACATATTTTTGGCAACTGTAAAGGCCCTTTCACACCAAAAGAGTAATTAATAAGCCTCAGACTGCACCTTACTCCTAATTTCTCTCAACATGTCAGTGAATAAACAGGTATTTGAAAAAGTAACTTAGATATTTACTTGTAAGTTTAAAAGTACTTTACTAGTTATTTGAAAAAGTAATCTGATTACGTAACTCATTACATTACTTGTAATGTGTTACCCACAACACTGACTGATTGGTGTGATATCTCAGGGCAGTGATTTCAGCGAGGAGGATCATTTTCTGCGTACAATTCCATGACAAAAATCACTTACGGCACCTTTAACCTTGGTAACGTTGGTTTAAGTCAAAAAAATGTCTGTGGTTTTGAGTTAGATGTATTAAGAGTGGCCCGTCTAAATCTCATCGCAAATGTGATTTTGAACAGCATGAGTGCAGTGTGGGTCTCTATTATTGATTAAATATTCATCTGTCAGGAAGTAGCACACACATTAGGGCATCACACTGGACTACACAGTGACACACATCAACAATGCAGTTCTCTTATTTGTGTCTTTCAACCTCTTCTTAAGCAGAACTGTCCATCAGAGGTCGGTTTCTGGACTACAGGTGATGTTCTTATTCTGCTCATCTTCATCTTTAAGAAATGTTTCCACTTCCTTTGGATCCTTCATAACATTCTCAGCTATTTTTTCTGAGTTTCCATTGGCCTTGTGGGGCTCCTCTATAGGTGGCGTACTGGAGTGATTCTTTGCCTCCACTGTCTCTCCATTTTCTATTGCAGTCTCTGGTGCCTCGGGCTTTTTCTTTATGAACAGTAAGTTGCATATGGCCAGCACTAAAGCTGATATCACAACCTCAATCCCAGCCAGCAGGAAAACATACATGTAGTTCTTAGTGGAGTCCAAAAGGCGCCCTTGACAAAGTGAGAACAAGGATTTCAACAACATTCAACAAGATTCTCAATAGATTACAGTAAGTGTAGCAAGGTTTAACTTAGGGATGTGTAAAATATCTACTCTAATACATACATAATTGCATCAACATACATAATAAATTTGACTAGTTGGTGGGTTGTCTGAACGTTCTGATTTATTGCAAAAAGCTGAATTTTCAGCAGCCTTTTCTTCAGTGTCACATGATTCTTCAGAAATAATTCTAAGCCGATTTGCTGCTCAAGAAACATTTATTATAATTATCAATGTTGAAAACAGTTGAGCTGCTTAATATTTTTGTGGAAACTGTGATAATTCTTTTTTTTTTTTTACAGGATTCTTTGATGTATAGAAAGTGAAAAAATAACAGCATTTATTTGAAATATTTTTTTTGTAACATTACAAATGTCTTTACTGACACTTTTAATCAGTTGAATGCATCCTTGCTGAAGAACAGTATTGATTTCTTTCAAAATATAACAATGATGATCCTGTTGACTATTGAATTGTAGTGCATATTTATTGATTGATCAATTAATTCATTTATTTTTAAATAGAAATTATGACTTGAAAAAATGGACTGTCATAAGATTAAAGTAAAATGTTAAAATATTTTTTAATTATTTGATTAACACATTCAGTTTAGTGCTGTCAATCGATTAATCGTGATTAATCACATCCTAAATAAATGTTTTTGTTTACATAATAAATATATATATATATGTGTGTGTGTGTGTGTGTGTGTGTGTGTGTGTGTGTGTGTGTGTGTGTGAACTCATGCATGTATATATTTAAGAAAAATATGTTATAATTATATATAAAATATTTATATTTATATATAACACAAATTATATGAATATAAATGTATATATACATGTAAATATTTTTTTAAAAACATTTATGTGTGTGTATTTATATATACATAACAAATTTACACAGTACATACACATATATTAGGTAAACAAAAACTTTTATTTTGGATGCGATTAATCACGATTAATCGTTTGGCAGCACTAATTCCATTACAATAATGTTGCAGAAACGTACATTGTGTGCATTATTGTGCTTGTCCTACTAGTAGTTCCCCAAAACCATGTAATGTTTCTTGAGCAGTCAAATCATTCAAAATCTAAATTCACATACGAAGTAACATATAAGATTCTATATTGTTTACAGCCTACTTTAGTTTAAGAGGAAGCTAACCTACAGTATCATTTTAGTTAAAAATAAAATGTAAACACTCACCAGCAGATGGAGGCCCAACCAGCACAGCAATGGCCTCAAGCATGAGAACTAAACCAATGGCGCTTGAGAACTTCTCTGTACCCACAACAGCCATGAGAACCTCGAACTGCAAGGCTCCCACCATGCCATAAGAGAGGCCAAAGAAGATGCAGAACACCACCAGAGAGGTGTAGTCTTTAGACAGGGAGCCCACCAGATCTGTGGTGCCATTGAATATGAGAGCGAAACTGAAGAGGTAGACGCATCGAGGGCGAACCCACTGGAGTCCAGCAATGATGCCACACGTGGGCCGTGCGAAAATGTCAATGAAACCGAGAATGGTAAGCAGGAGGGCGGATTTTGTGTCTTCGTTTCCCAACTCTTTGGCATAGCTCACCACAAACACTGGAGGCACAAACAAACCGAGCACCATAATGGAGGCAGCGACTGTATAAATGACAAAGCCCGGGTCTCTGAAAACACTGAAGTCCAGCAGCTTGGGCTTGGGCTTTGCTTTCTTGTTACCATCATCTGGTGTGTTTTCAATCCCAGGGGTCTCTGACCTCTTTGGTGGGACCAAAGGCCTCATTAAAGCCCCACAGGCACAGCAGTTCAGAAGTATGCCTCCCAAGATGAAGAAGCCCCCTCTCCAGCCATATTCATACTGAAGGACTTGCCCCAAAGGGGACAGACAGCACAGAGCCACTGGACTCCCAGCTGCGGCCAGGCCGTTAGCCAGCGGCCGCTTCTCACTGAAATATCGATTCAACATAATGAGTGATGGCTGGAAGTTCAGAGCCATTCCAAGACCTGGAATCAGAAGACAGAAATGTTTACATGTCCCTGGATAGACATCAATACTTCAGTAAAAGAGTACATGATGGCTGAGGTACCTGTAATGACTCCTGTACACAAGTAAATGTGGATGATGCTTGTGGCAAATGATGCCAAGACCATTCCCAACGATGCAAAGAGGCCACCCACCAACATCACTGGACGGCATCCAAATCGATTGACTAAAATGCTGCATAAAGGCCCTGCGAAGAGCAATTATACGCATATACTCTATCCGAACAATTTGAATCCAGTTTAAACTAATTAGAAGACACACTGTAAAACCTGATAAGTTAAGAATACTCAAAACATTTGAGGAAAATTATTTCCTCAAAACATTTGAGTAAACAAACTCAATTTTTTTTAAGTTAGTAGAGCTTAAAATTTTTATGACAAGTGGGGCGGGGCTGAGAGCCATGGGAGCCAATCCAAGCCTCACTTCCATGATCCCACCCCACTCATCACAATGATAATTATATACAACTTGCAGTCATTCAGATCTTTATAGTTAAGTGCTAGTTTGCAACAGCACGCTAATGTAGTTACCTAAAAGACTCATGACACACTTGCATGTAAATAGTCAAACAACATGCAGTATATATAGTCTTGCTATCCATCCTCAACCTAACCACAGGCTCCACTCTTCACCACAATAGTAACGCTACTAAACCAACATAACAGAAACCTATGTAAATCTTAACATAACACAATATTTAAGTACTAACTTGTGTCTCTCTATGTTAATCTTGTGCAAAAACACACAAAATAACACTTAATTTCTGCATTTATTTATTTGTTGTCTGATGCAAAACATGCTGGGAACTAGAAAACGCAATCATTTTAAGTTCACCTTACTACAACAACATTTTGAGTTTACAGAACTTATTTCAATTAAGTCTAATGAACTTTCATTATTATTTGAGTGAAATTAATTCATTTCATTTCATTCATTTCACTGTTCGGTTTTACAGTGCCTTAAAGGAACACTCCACTTTTTTTGGAAATAGGCTCATTCTCCAACTCCCCCAGAGTTAATAAGTTGAGTTTTACCGTTTTTGAATCCATTCAGCCGATCTCCGGGTCTGGCGATAGCACTTTTAGCTTAGCTTAGCATAGATCATTGAATCCAATTAGACCAGTAGCATCGCGTTCAAAAACGATCAAAGAGTTTCGATAGTTTTCCTATTTAAAACTTGACTCTTCTGTAGTTATATCGTGTACTAAGACTGGCAGAAAATGAAAAGTTGCGATTTTCTAGGCCGATATGATTAGGAACTATACTCTCATTCCGGCGTAATAATCAAGGAACTTTGCTGCCGTAACATTCTTTCTTTCTTCATGGGAACAGAACGTCTGAACTGTTTTTGTCCAGGTAACAAACGTCGATGGGGTCTAAAACAGCACTGGAGTAAACGATGACCGAATTTTCATTTTTGAGCAACAATCCCTTTAAAGGAACACCCCACTTTTTTTGGAAATAGGCTCATTCTCCAACTCCCCCAGAGTTAATAAGTTAAGTTTGCCGTAACATGGCCGCAGCAGGCGTAGTGATATTACGCAGCGCCTGAAAGTAGTCCCCAGCTATATTATAACTAGTTACCCAGCTGGGGAATACTTTCAGGCGCTGCGTAATATCACTACGCCTGCTGCGGCCATGTTACGGCAAACTTAACTTATTAACTCTGGGGGAGTTGGAGAATGAGCCTATTTCCAAAAAAAGTGGGGTGTTCCTTTAAAGGGATTGTTGCTCAAAAATGAAAATTCGGTCATCGTTTACTCCAGTGCTGTTTTAGACCCCATCGACGTTTGTTACCTGGACAAAAACAGTTCAGACGTTCTGTTCCCATGAAGAAAGAAAGAACTACAAATTTGGAACAACGATGACTGAATGTTTATTTTTGGATGAATTACTCCTTTGTTTGGCGGTCAAGTCAAGTCACCTTTATTTATATAGCGCTTTTAACTATACAGATTGTGTCAAAGCAACTTTACAGTATTAAATAGGAAAACAGTGTGTCAATAATGCAAAAGGACAATAGTAAACACTTAATTTTCAGTTAAAGGCAGTGGTGAACATACCAGTGCCATAAAGCATAGCCAATAGGATGGAGGAGATCCAGGCGGTGTCACTGTAGCCCACCTCAAACTCTCTAATCAGCTCCTTGAAGAAAACACTGACAGCTTTGGGAAAAGCGTAGGAGAAACCTGTGATGACGAAGCAACCAAAGAGCACGGCCCAACCCCAGCCACCATCAGGGGCCTTCACTCCACTACTACCGTCATCCAGTGCCACTCCTCCCATGATGCTCTACTGCTCTGTGGAGAGAGGAGACACTCACGTTCTCAGGGGAATATAAATTGTGCAGTCTATTACGATGCCTTCAGGACCTTAAGGAATTACATTTAGTCAAATGACAAGGCATTCGAGTTGGAAGGCAACAATGGCAGTTATAATAAAATGTTTTAGTTGTATGGGTCTCTCAAAGCGTTAATAAAATGCCCAGGTTATATTTGCACGCCAAAATCATAATGATGTGCTTCATTGTAATAATATCACTATGTAAAAATCGTAATGGTCCCAAAACAGGCTTTATTGTCTTCTGAGACTCAACCCACAACAGACTGAGAATTTAGAGAGAATGTTATGACTTTTTCTCACATTTTATGATTGCCTTAAATATAATGATAAAGTATGTGAAAATAGAATTAGAGTTTTCTGTATTCCCTTGCTGAATGATACATGTTTGAGAGTTTTTGTATACTTTTGTATATTAACAGTTTAGGTTTTTTAAAATTTAATGAATGAATGAATTTATTTATCTTAGCCTAATGACACAATTTCAAAGCTTTACTATTAAATAGTAATATAATAATAGTAAATATACTATTAAATAGCATTTGGTAATGAGACTGAAGATGTTTACCATAGTAGCCTACACAGGGACGTGTAGAGAGTTCATCAGCGGCTCAAATGTAAAATAGGGGCAATGTAAAAAAAAAATAAAAAAATAAAAAAAAAAAAAATATATATATATATATATATATATATATATAAATATATAGGTCAAAAGTTTGGATACATTACTATTTTATATTTTTGCAAGAAGTCACTTATGGTCATCAAGCCTGCATTTATTTGATCAAATATTTTATATACTTTAAAATACATTTTATGCAATTCTGATTTATTATCAATGTTGCAAACCTGTGCTACTTTTTTCAGGATTCTTTGATTAATAAAAAGTTAAAAAAATAAATAAATAAATAAATAAATAAATAAATATATATATATATATAACTTTTTAACAATAGCTTATACATTGAAAAGCTTGAGGTCAGTATTTTATTTTAATTAATTAATTTTTTTGTTAGATGTTTGATATTGCTAGAAAATATCTCTATTTTGAATAAATGCTGTTCTTTTTAAAAAAAATTAATCTATCAATGAACCCCCAAAAAGTATCACGGGTTCCGAAAATAAATAAATAAATAAATAAAAAATAAAATAAATAATAATAATAAAAAAGCAGCTGCACAGCTGTTTCCAATACTGATAATAAATCAGCATATTAGAATTATTTCTGAAGGATCATGCACTGAAGACTGGAGTAATGATGCTGAAAATTCAGCTTTGCATCACAGAAATAAATGGTATTTTAAAGTATATTAAAATAGATAAACATTCTTTTAAATTGTAATACTATTTGACAATATTACAGTTTTTTTTCTGTATTTTTGATTTAAAAAAATTCTGGCTTGATGAGCATAAGACACTTTCATAATGCTGCATAATTATCAAAAATGGTAACATGAGTCCTTTCACGTCACCATTTCGCCAGCCTACACTTCACATAGCAGGCCTGTAGGTGGCACTTGGGCTTCATTCATTGATAGTTTCCATGAAAGAGTAAACGGTGCATCATACGTAAATGTAAGTGAATTGAATACTGATTCCCATTATTGCGACTTTTGTAGTCATTCAGCATCTATTTTCTCAGCGATGCAATTTGATTTATAAAATGAGACAAACCGCAGATCCAGATCGCTCCACAAATAAGCTTTTCTCTCCCATGTAATTTTCAACCGATTTATGAATAAGAACAGAAAATGACCGCTCCACTTCACATTATTGTCCAATGAAATTTGAACTTGAGCCAGATCATGATTGGTTGGTGTATTATACATGACAAACGGGCATTGATGAATTATGTAATATTCTAAAATATATAATATATGGATTTTTAATTAAATCGACACACTAGCTTTTATTATCTATAAAAAAAAGTTTAAAATAACGTTTGGTTTATCTTTCCCCTTTCGTCGACCCACTCACTGAAAGAACCATATATGGCTTGAGATCCTATTTGTGACCTTGGACGACAAAACAAGTCTTAAGTGTCAATTTTTCGAAATTGAGATTTATACATAATCTGAAAGCTGAATAAATAATCTTTCCATTGATGTATGGGTTGTTAGAGGACAATATTTGCCCGAGATTTGAAAATTATTTGAAAATCTGGAATCTGAGGGTGCAAAAAAAAAAAAAAAAAATCTAAATATTGAGAAAATCACCTTTAAAGTTGTCCAAATGAAGTTCTTAGCAATGCATATTAATAATCAAAAATGAAGTTTTGATATATTTACGGTAATAAATTTACAAAATCTTCATGGAACGTGATCTTTACTTAATATCCTAATGATTTTTGGCATAAAAGAAAAATGGATAATTTTGACCCAAGCAATGTATTTTTGGCTATTGCTATAAATATATCCCAGCGACTTAAGACTGGTTTTGTGGTGCAGGGTCACATTTCTGAACAGACTGGATTATCAGTCGAGCAAAACGCACGCAACCCATAGCAACGCCTCAGACTGACAGATAAAATAAACAGGAATTTTCCGACTTTTGAGCGATTAGTTACCATTTTGTCATGTTAATTATATCTGAGAGGGCACTTTTGAATAATTTTGAAAAAGGGCAGGGGCTTGAGCCCCCAAAGCCCCCCCTTCCGCACGTGCCTGAGCCTACATTTTGTGAAGAAAATGGTAAATTTTGGGGAAATGCACAAGTCAGCACAATAAAAAAAAATCATCTCTAATTAACTATCCGAGCTCACCCATATTAAATTATACCTAAATGCCCTTTCTTATCGCGTAAAACTCTTTTGACGTCTTGTCAGACGCGTAACATCCGCACTTTTACGCGCTTCCTTTCTGTAAAAACAAGCTTTTAATAATTTCATCTTCAATCCGATCAATCTAGTATAACACTGTTATTTAATGTTGTACAACACAATGTCTGAGCGTTCCGTAATTCTTCCGTATTTCCGAGAGACCACCTGTTACGGTTGTAGGCTATGTGGGGAATATATAGTAAGGGATGCTGCAAGGATGCGGGACGGAACATGCGCAGTAAACATTTATCAATGTGATGCAAGGTTATTTATTTAAGTTCATAAATAGCCACTGTATCATTTATCATGCACGGTGTCTACATCTAAGAGCATTTGGGTGATTAGAGGCTCTTTGTGCAACTAATGTCAATTATTACTAATCAACAATAACGTGCAGATTTAAATAGCTACTACATCAACTCAACTTCATTACATCAAATTGACATTTAAACTCGGTCCTAAGATCTGTGCAAATATTTACCTTCTTCTGGAGAGGCTAATTAATGTCATTTTGGCATTACAACATGTTTACCCAAATTCTGCAATTGCCATAATAAGCTTCCGGGATATAAAACTAACTGTAAATGGTACTTACTAAAAATATGATGCTCTGCCACCTTCAGATTTCAGTTCTGTTCACCGGAACACGCTTCTAGCAGCACGCATGACATTATAGACGCAGCTAAGTAAAAAAGAGAGAGGCGACTGGCTGACTCTGTGGACTGGGTCCTAAAGTCTGCTGCTGCTCTCTCATCATGTTTTCATGTTCACCTAAGCGTGCGTGTGACGTCAGCTTTTCTTTCTGTTTCTGTGCAACTGTGTAAAAATAACCTGGCCAGAGGGTACTCATGCAGCTACTGCGCATGCGCACATCAACACAGCGTAACTTCTGTCACACCGTACAACAGCAATTACTATTTTTGCATTATTGCAAAGGGTAGGTTTAGGTTGGAGTAGGTGTAGACGTTAATAAAACACAATCTAATAGGTAGAAAATTAAATTTCATTGTCAGTTTCCGGTTGGAGCTGTATCCCTTCTAGCCACAACCCCAGTTCTGAGGTTCAGTAAGTAACATATTAAAGTTGTAGAACAGGAAATAGCCCTGTGAGTGGAAACTGGAAATTTTAAACTGGAATGTTATTTCAAATATGCCAAATATTTGTGACAAAGTCAAAGTCATATGCAGAGTCAAATTCATGTAAACTAAAGGCATCACTGCTTGTTCGAAAAGCTCAATAGGACACTTCCCCACACACATGTATTTTCTTGTTCTTTCATTTTAATGCCAGAAAAGAGCATTTATGGTCTACTCTGCTCCATTGTAGCTTTTCACTGCAGAACATTGCAGTTTGTTTTGAAATTTCCGGCGGGAACCGGACTGGCCTCTGTAATAACCTGCAGGGCATCAGAGGATTGATCAGTGCTGTGGTAACAAACACAGATCTAATGAGGGTCATGAATACATTAAGCCCAACACATCCACAGTGCCTTGAGCAAACCATGCAAAGCTGTTTTTTTTTACAAAGCCGTATTTGGCATGTTCCATCAGAATTTAAATTGTAATATTTTTCTGGATAAATATGTCTAAAATATACATATAACAGCATTTCTTGAATCATTGTACACAAACTCGATGACTAATATAGAAGCACAACAATGTAAAGGAAAAAGGAAAAGAATGACAGGAAATGATGGGGAGTTCCTGTAAATGAGCTAATCTACATATTGCTAGTTTCTCTTTTTGAATGCTTGCAGAATGTCTATGTAAGTTGCCTCAAGTAAATATATGGATGTGTATTTAACCTAAGTGTATATGCATTCGACGTGTTGCCAAAACATTAGACTGGTGGTGATATTGGTTTTTACTATCACTGATTTATGTATACCAGAATAATGCAAAATGTTATCTTGTGCTCATGAAGCTGTGGGTGAAAATGATTTTTTCCTACATTAAAGTCTGCATCTCAGTAACTGTTACTGAAAATGAAACTTCCAAATTTTCATGGCACCCATAGTATCCCTTCTGCTTCCAGACTGCAGGCCCTCATGACTACTGAAAGAAGAAAAAACAGAAGAGATCATTGCACCAGCGACAAATGGACAATCATATGAAAAGCGTTTAGACACATTCTGAATGAGACAAAAAGGACAAAGACTGTGAATTATTTATGAACTGATATATTTTATATATTCCACTCTAATTCAGATTTGGTTATTTGAATACTTTTTCTAGCTGGAAACCGGAGGCCTTACATTACACTACCACTAAATAATCCTGCAGATAGTGAAGCCATATATTGACTGTTCACCAGGGCTCACCCCAGAATTCAAAATCACGGTCAATTAATAACGTAGGCAATTGGTTATTTATTTCTAATATTTTTTCCATGAGTCACAGTTATACTCATCTTGTTTATTGTACTTTTGAGCCTCAAATGATCACTCCAGTGACTTTACCGGGCACAGCATGCTTTGAGTATGTAAGATGGCTTGATGTTTCACAGCAACTGACCATATAACTTTTCATGAGTGCTAAGATAAACATCAATCAAATGTTTTGATATACATTTTTAAACAGGCAGTTTAATTTTATAATATTCCATCTGGGTAAAGCAATTACCTGTCGCCTCTGTAGCCAGTCATTTTAAAGGTGTACTCCACTGCCCTCTAGTGAAGCTTCAGAGCAACACCTTCACGCAGGAGACGTACAGCCACTCTTTCAGCCAATCAGCGCACAGGCGGAAGCTGCTTCTAAAACTCGGGGGTCTCGCCGCTGCTAGACATTACTGTTTTATCTGGAAACTGGCTATCTGTTGACCTTTTGTAAATGGAAAGTGTTTCTACAAAAGAGAAAGATAACATGACATCCCGCAAACAAAAAAGGTAAAAAACTATAAGCAGTACGATTCCTAAAACTGAGGAGAACAGGTAAGTATTTTGACTGATACATTTTCATAATCGCATTTGCATGCTGTGTAACTCTTTTATTGCCCTTACAACTTATATGTGACCCTGGGCCACAAAAAACAGTCATAAGGGTCAGTTTTTCGAAATTTATACATCATCTGAAAGCTGAACAAATAAGCTTTACGTTTATGTATGGTTAAAAAAATACCAAAATATTGAGGAAATCGCCTTTAAAGTTGTCCAAGTGAAGTTCTCAGCAATGCATATTACTGATCAAAGATTAAGTTTTGATATATTTATGGTAGGAAATTTACAAAATATCTTCATGGAACATGATCTTTAATTACTTTTATCCAAAGCGACTTAAATAAGAAAAAGTAACTAGAACTAAAAGTTAAAACTATATAAATGCTATATATATACACACACACACATTTAAGAAAATAAAGAAATGAAAAAATGATAAATGCATACAACAACATTTCAAAAAACATTTAAATGAAAATTTAAAATAAAGCTAAAAACAATTCAAAATATTAAAACAACAAAAGGTATGAGTATAATAATGATTCTAACATAACACTAAGCCAAACACCAAAACTCCTAAAAAAATAACACTGAGCCAAACTCGCATGCTAAAAAAACAACAACTTACTTGCACATAGTAAGAAATGGTTATTAAAAACTGAACAGAAGTGAAACAAGGCGAAATAAAATAAAAAGCGATACTTATATTTTATTATTATTATTATTATTATATTAAGTAATTATTATATTATTACTTATCCTAATGATTTTTGGCATAAAAGAAAAATGGATAATTTTGACCCATACAATGTATTGTTGGCTACTGCTACAAATATACCGTGCTACTTATGACTGGTTTTGTGGTCCAGGGTCACAAATGTTCAATGTGATGGTTGTTTGTTCAGCTCTGAGTCTTGCCTCAGTCAGCCAAGCGATCAAAGTGTTCATGAAGTCATAACTTATGAGCCAGCTACGTTGCCAGGTACTGATCATATATGCTGCATTTGAATCTTTTTTTTTTAAAGATTACTGGCTCCTTTTAAAAGTCTTTTTTGTGATCTAACAGCAATCCACTATGATTCTGACACAACTGAACCCATCAGCTGCAGTCTGAAGTCTCTTGATCAACTGTTGTCGTGGAAAAGGAATGAAGCAAGTCCTTTTAATGTGGCCACTGTGCCTTTGGCTAGCAGGTATCCTCCACTGCACAGCTGCCCTAGACGGACATTAGTGTCCCATGACATGATGGGTGGCTACCTGGAGGACAGGTACAACTCAGAGTTTAACTGATTTTCAAGCATGTTATGTCAGTTTCATTAGTTGTTTGGCCAGCCTTCGGTATCTTCATGGTCCTGTCCTTTCTGCTGAGGTTCATTCAAGGTGCAGAGGTGGAGACGCCATATGCCTTCTATCACTGGGAGTATATCGACATCTTCAACTACTTCAGTCATCAGATGGTAACCATTCCTCCTGCGGTTTGGACGAATGCAGCACATAAGCATGGAGTGCTCTCTATAGGTGAGTCTCTTGGTGGGATTTTAAGGACTTGCTGTAAAAAGAACACCTTTGTAAAAAAGCAGTATGCTATAGCATACTTTTAAAAAGATTAATACTCTATACTCTATATTATAAAAGAATACACCTAAGTGTGAACTGAATGTAATGTTTTCTGACACTAAAATGCATATTAATTGCCATTAAATGAAACACTATTATAGTTTAAATTTATATTATATGCTTAAGTAGGACTTAAGTATCTTTCATGTAATTTCTTAATTGTATTGAAATGTCTATATATTGGTTTTAATATATTTGTTGTTACACATTTGTAATGATGGAATGTAAATTTAGTACATTTCAAACATATTAATTTGAAATGTAATATTGAATAACATTACCATGTACTTTAGTATGTTAGTCGACACATCAAAGTAAGTGTACTTCTTTAAAGAATGACAAAAGTTTAAAATCTAGTGCATTTTTCTTAAGTGGACTTATGTTAAGAAACATATTCTTGAAAGTGTACTCTTAAGTGGCCTATTATGTCATTAATATTACCTGCAAGTAGTTTTTAAAAATATTAGTGCTGTCAAACGAATAATCACGATTAATTGCATCCAAAAACATTTTTTGGTTTACATAATATATGTATGTGTACTGTGTATATTTATGTATATATAAATACACACACACACACACACACACACACACACACACACACACATACAAATTTAAAATATTTACATGTATTTACATGCTTAAATTTATATTTAAGCTTAGATTTTTGTAAATTTTATTTTATTTTTTTGTTGTTGTTGTTGCCCTATTTTCACAGCCTTCTTTGATCATATTTACGAAGGGTACCAAAAATTCTGACCACATGTGTATATTATGTAATCAAAAACTTTCATTTTGGATGGGATTAATCGCGCTTAGTCATTTGACAGCACTAAAAAATATATTTTCAGGATTTGAATAAGTGTGCATTCAATATAATTAGGCAGATTTGTTTCACAAGGTTAATTCACCCAAAAATTAATTTTTTTTCAAAATTTCCTCAACCTGATATTGTTCCAAACCATGTTGGAGTGTCCGAGCTGCTCTTTTCCATACAATAGACAGCAGGTGGCGTCCAAGCTCCTATCAGGGCAAAACAGCATCATAAACATAATCCATATGAATTGTGTGCTATATTAAAAGTGTTCTGAAGCCATATGACCTTGAGTTTGGGAAAGGTGCTTTATGAAAATAAACGTTTATATATAAATATATACACTTTTAATATAGCACACAATTTATATGGATTATGTTTATGATAATTTTTCAGCTTACTTTATACATAAAACAGTCATATGCCTTTTGAAAGAGTCATAATGTAGTGCACAAGTCATATAGACACTTTGAATATAAATTTATAGTTGGAGGTTGACAGCTAGTGTTGTCAGTGTAATGGCATAGAAAAGAGCAGCTTGGGCATACTACAACATTTCTGCTTTTGTGCTCCACAGAAGAAAATCTAAATGTTTGCAATGACATGAGAGTGAATAAATGATTATTTCATTTTTGGTTAACTATCCCTGTAATTAACCACAGCACCTCTATACACCAGTGAAACCAGAACTGATGTATTAAAATAGTCCTGATCCCCTCTAAGGCACATTCATCACAGAGTGGACAGATGGAGCGAAGACATGTGAGGCCTTCCTTGCAGATGAGGAGAGTTACCGCGCAGCGGCTGATAAGTTGGTTCAGATTTCCCACTGCTACGGCTTTGACGGCTGGCTCATTAACATAGAAAATGTGCTGAGTGTGAGTAACAAAGGCATATCTGATTATATAGAGGCGTATGTGGACATAATGTGTGGAATATTACTCCAAATTTCACTCACTCCTCAGGAAACTGCAGTGAAGAACACTGGACCCTTTTTGCGCTACCTCACGGACCAGATGCATGAGCGCGTTCCTGGCAGTGTGGTGATCTGGTATGACAGCGTGCTCAAAAACGGCTCGCTCATTTGGCAGAACGAACTCAATGACGACAACAGGCAAGTGATGGTCTTGAGGGATTATAGAGGGGCAGATCAGGTCTGTGAGATTTATGTTGTAGATCAGGGGTCACCAGACTTGTTCCTGGAGGGCCGGTGTCCTGCAGAGTTTAGCTCCAACCCTAATCAAACACACCTGAACCAGCTAATCAAGGTCTTGCTTGGTATACTTGAAGCTTCCAGGCAGGTGTGTTGAGGCAAGTTGGAGCTAAACTCTGCAGGACACCGGCCCTCCAGGACTGAGTTTAGTGACCCCTGCTGTAGATATTGTGCAACTCATGCAAACGGCTTCCTTTTGTCATCGTACCAGAATGTTTTTTGATGCCTGTGATGGAATATTCACTAACTACAACTGGACAGAGCAGAGTCTGGAGTGGATGAAGTCCTACTCTGCTGCTCAGGGCCGCTTTGCTGACATCTATGTTGGTGTTGATGTGTTTGCGAGAGGGAAGGTGGTCGGAGGGAAATTTGAGACTAATAAGGTTAGTGAAGTTTTAGTTAGAGAATAATTTCAATATATGAACACTACCATTCAGAATTCTGGCGTTTGTAAGGTGTTTAAATTGTTTTTGAAAGAAGTCTCTTATATTCATCAAGGCGGATTTATCTGATCAAAACAGTAACAGTACAATACAACAGTAATATTGTAAAATATTATTAGTTTAAAAACTGGCTTCTATTGTAATATATTTTAAAATGGCAATGCTGAATTGTCAGCTTCATTACTCCAGTCTTCATGATCCTTCAGAAATCACTCTAATTTGTGACCCTGCACCACAAAACCAGTCTTAAGTCGCTGGGGTATATTTGTAGCAATAGCCAAAAATACATTGTATGGGTCAAAATGATCCATTTTTCTTTTATGCCAAAAGTCATTAGGATATTAAGTAAAGATCATTACGGTAAATATATCAAAACTTCATTTTTGATTAGTAATATGCATTGCTAAGAACTTCATTTGGACAACTTTAAAGGCGATTTTTCACAATATTTTGATTTTTTTGCACCCTCAGATTCCAGATTTTCAAATAGTTGTATCTCAGCCAAATATTGTCCTAACAAACCATGCATCAATGGAAAGCTTATTTTGAAAAATTGACACTTAAGACTGGTTTTGTGGTCCAGGGTCACATATACTGATTTGCTGCTCAAGAAACATGTCTTATTATTATTATCAATGTTGAAAACAGCTGTGTTGCTTAGTATTTTTGTAGAAACTGTGATACACTTTTTCAGGTTTATTTGATGAATAGAAAGTTCAAAAGCATTTATTTGAAACAGAAATCTTTTGTTACATTATAAATGTCTTTACTGTCTTGATTCATTTAATGCATCCTTGCTGAATAAAAAATTGAACAGTATTTCATATCTACAATATCACATTGGTTTTTGACTCTGAGTACAAGTCTTTTTTTGTTTTCTTATTAGGCTCTGGAGCTGATTCGGAAGTATGAATTTTCAACAGCCTTATTTGCTCCTGGGTGGGTGTATGAATGCCACGAAAAGGCAGATTTCCGCCAAAACCAGGACAAGTAAGCACGCCACTTGGACTGCTCATAGTTTGCTCACTGAAAGTAAGTGCGCACACACACAAGCAAATGTCCTAGTCACCAATGTATTTTCTAACCACTCATTTCAGGTTTTGGAACTTGCTGTCTGATTTCGTTTATATCCACCGGCCCTCGTCCAGTCTTCCATTCATCTCCTCATTCTGTCAGGGCTTTGGGAAGAGCATGTACTGGAGGGGACAGGTACGCTGCACACAGTAAGGTGCACTTTAATACCTGTGTGACTCATCTGTCTTGTTCAGTTTGAACAATTCATCAGTGCTCAGTTTGAACCATCTTAAGTAGCTACAAAGCGTGAGAGCCCAATAAAATAAAATGTTTTCATGGTTTCTTAAGATGTGAAGTATTTTTACATTATTTTAGGCCTTGACCCTCAGAAGCAAGCAGTCTAAATTATGGCTTATTTTGATTTGTTGAAAACATGAGTGCTACAGCTATAGTTCCAGTTCCAGCTACAGTTATAGATATTTTTAATTTATCTATATCATTCTACATCGGCCTATACATTTAGATTACCGTTTCCTTCATCCACCCATAAAGTAAAGTTTAAAACTTTATAAATGTAATGTTAAATGTAATTTTTAGAAAATCTCTAAATGAATATCCATTCTCATTGTAATTTATAATGCCTAAATTCACTTGTAGCATTTAAGACAATCCGTTTTAGTTTTTAGTTTTATTTTTCATTTATTTAGGCAAACTAGTATTGAATCCTATACAAGCGTTCCAGGCAATGCAAGCGAGGGAAGCGCGCCGGCGCGCTCGTGAAACTCCGACAGCACGGTTTTAAGACTCCGCTACCGAGCATTCATCTGGCGAATCTCCGCTCCCTGGCAAATAATTCAGATGAACTACGACTCCTCACCCACACAAACAAGGACTTTTTAAACTCCGCTGCGCTTTGCTTCACGGAAACCTGGTTGAACGGAGCCATCCCGGACAGCACGCTTCATCTAACGGGCTTCCAGCTGTTCAGAGCAGACCGCGTCACCGAGTCCTCGGGGAAAATGTGTGTTTTTATATCAACGAAGGCTGGTGTACAGACGTGACAGTTTTAAAGAAGATGTGCTGCCCAAATTTGGAAGCTCTCTTTATTAACGGCAAGCCTTTTTATTCACCGCGGGAGTTTTCCTCGTTTATTCTGGTGAGTGTGTACATTCCTCCTGACGTGCGCGTGAGCGCGGCGCTAGAACTGCTGGCCGATCAAATCACACACACAGAGCAGCGTTATCCGGACTCTTTCATCATCATTCTCGGTGATTTTAATAAAGCTAATCTCACCCGTGAACTGCCTAAATATAGACAGCACATCACATGCCCCACCAGAGACAGAAATATACTGGACCACTGCTACACTGTCTTAAAGGATGCATATCACTCTGTTCCCCGTGCAGCGCTGGGACTCTCTGATCACTGTTTGGTTCATCTCCTACCAGCCTACAGGCAGAAACTTAAATCTGCTAAGCCTGTAGTAAAAACTGTAAAGAGATGGACTTCTGAAGCAGAGCAGGTTTTACAGGCCTGCTTCGAACTTACTGATTGGAGTGTTTTTGAGGCTGCAGCTACTGATCTGGACGAGCTTACTGACACCGTGACATCCTACATCAGTTTCTGTGAGGACAAGTGTGTACCCACCAGGACTTATTTAACATTTAACAATGACAAACCTTGGTTCAGTGCAAAACTCAAACAGCTTCGCCAGGCCAAAGAGGACGCCTACAGGAGTGGGGACAAAGTCTTGTACAAACAGGCCAAATACACACTGAATAGGGAGATAAGAGTGGCAAAATTAAACTACTCTGGAAAGCTAAAAAAACAGCTTTCAAGCAATGACTCTACATCAGTGTGGAAAGGCCTGAAAGCCATCACCCGCTACAAGACCCCATCCCCCAGGTTCCTGGGCACAACCATCTCTCAGGACCTGAAGTGGGACATTCACATTGACTCCATTGTGAAAAAGGCCCAGCAGAGGTTGTACTTCCTTCGTCAGCTGAAAAAGTTCAACCTACCACAGGAGCTGCTGAAACAGTTTTATTCAGCTGTTATTGAGTCGGTTCTGTGCTCCTCCATAACTGTCTGGTTTGGGTCAGCCAGCAAATCAGATATAAGACGACTTCAACGGACTGTTAGGACAGCAGAAAGGATCATTGGTGTGCACCTGCCCAGCCTTCAGGACTTGTACAACTCCAGAGTGAAGAAACGGGCAGGTAGCATCATCAAAGACCCCTCTCACCCCGGACACAACCTGTTTGCACTTCTCCCTTCAGGCAGACGCTACAGATCTCTGTGCACTAGAACATCTAGGCATAAAACAGTTTTTCCCCCATGCCATCTCCAGCCTAAACAGCTAACACATGGATCATTACCTGTGTTCTGTAATTCATTCTCCATCTTTAATTATTGCCTCTTTCTCAAGTATTATGTAAATACATATGCATATCTGTTTATTTATACAGCTGTATATAGAGTAAATAATGCACAAATCTGTACATAAATCTACTGTTCCAGATTCATACTTATTATTATTATTATTATTATTATTATTATTATTATCTATTGTTAAGTCTTACTATTTAAATGTTTTTTTCTGTTCTCATGTCAGATGTGTATGTATGTATGTATGTATGTACCAGGAGCACCTTAAAAAAACCACAACAAATTCCTTGTGTGTTTGCGCACACCTGGCGAATAAAGCTAATTCTAATCTAATCTGATTCTGATTTACTTATCGGCCATTTTCAAATACTGATGTATTCCCTGGTAATTTCTTTTTTTGTGTGATGTAGGTGGAGATGAAGAGAAGCTGGTTTAATTTGCATGCTCAGGAGATCCAGCCTCTGTACCTTTCTGAGAACTTGAACAATGGCGGCTGGCTGAGAACCCGTGGCTGCTCAGAGGACGCTTGGATTGGAGGCTGCTCTCTGATGGTGGAGGGCATGATTCCATCTGGACTTTCTGAAGTCTGTGCAAGGTACTGCAGGTTTGGTTTTCACTGGAGTACAAAAAACTTCAACCAAACACCTTCTTTCTGCTCCTTTGTAGGATATTTTCTCTCCACATTCCCTTGGCCCCCAAGACATTTGTTTCTTTTGTCTACAAGCCACCAGTGGGGGTGAACATATCCTTGGAGCTCAAAACGATAGATGGTCCTCTGTGCACATTCGATGGGATGGAGGAAATAACATGTGAGTGGTTTTTCAGGCTTTGTTCTTTAGAGTCTCAGTCTGAAGCTGTCACATTTAAAAATGTGCATCTAATCTGCTTAATCTGCTGTGTGTTCAGCTAGCAGTGTCTTTCCAGAAGCATTAGCAGAGGATAACCAGCTGGTTGAGCAGTTTGCACGGAATTGTGGCCGTTGGACTTTGGATGGCTGGACTACCAGGTAAGAGTCTACAAAAAGGGGTCAGCAACCTTATTGTCTTGAAGTGCCATTTTTCATTTTCCTAGTTAATCACTGTACCAGGATATACCCACCAATTATATGTTTATGATGCTTAAGCATTTTTAAAGATTTAAGTTTAACTGAAAAATTCAAGGTTGAAACCTGGCAGTGCATATTAACATGCACAAACAAACCCCAATTAATTTGATTATTAAGCTGCCATACAAATAGTGCAGAATCTTAAATATTTCTGAAGCAATTTATAACTTTTTTACATTTCTTAAAATCCTATTTTCCCCCCAAGTTTAAATAAACTCTGAATAACAGAATTCCAGTGGCTGTTCTGAACCCCATATTACACACTTGTGATTGGTTTGTGGAATGTGCAGGACTCAGAATACTGAGCTGAAAATCTTCAGTATTGATAGTGGTAGCTTTTGTTCCTGAATTCTAAGAGCAACAAATACATCTACGCAGTCGTGCAGCATGACTGAAGTGAAACAGACTAAACTTACGCCAAACAACAGTGCCGCTGCCTAGATGTACATTGAGCATGTATGCAGAGTTGTTGCGCAGATGGTTTGTTGCAGCTGTGTGCCCCTCCTGACTAGTGCATCTCACAGTTTAAATAGTGTGTATATATAGCTGTTAACTTATTAAAACAGGCTGTGTGACAATGAGGAACAGTTACCTCGAAGTTTATGTCGGAATGCGTGTTTGACCCTTCGCTATTGTTCACGTGCCAACGCATGTCATAGGTTGCTGACCCCTGCTTTCAAGTCTAAATATTTTTAGGAGTACCAGACATATGTAATACCTTCTCTAATCAAACTCGATGTGGTTCTATGCATAGATGTTTCCTGTTGAAAATGATTGGCTGCTCATTGCGAGAAGTTTGTATTCGTGTTTCCCGAAATGAAGGCGATGAAAATGTTTCCTTTAACTGCAGGATTGGAGAGATTATGGTGAGATACACATTACAAATGTCTTTTGTATGAAATTGATTTACTAAAGACTAGAGGTCGACCGATAGTGGATTTTACCGATACCGATAGCTAGGCTGGACCACACTGGCCGATACGATTAATCAACCGATAGTTTTCAAAATGGATACTGAAAGAAAGCTAGTGCTTTACTATTTAAAAAAAAAGCAGTAACAGTACTAAACCATACTTTGTAAATGAATAAAAATATTAATATTATTTACTATATTGATCATTAAAGTTATTTCATAGTTTGCTAATGTTAAAAGAAGAAGAAACCTTAAAATTTAAAAATGTAGCCTATTAGTTGCTAATAGTGAATGTTGAAATGAACACACTAACAAGGAACAATACTTCTACAGTTTTCATTAATGCTGCGAATGGACTCTTATTGTTAAGTGTTTCCATTTAATTTCAACAATCATGCTTAAAGATGGCCATCTTTAAATATCTGCACAAGGCCATAGCATTAAAATTACATACATATGGATATTGTATTTGTACTCACACATTTTATTTGTTTCTATTTTTTAACACTTGATAATTGTCTAATCAAAAAAAAAAAAAGTTAGTCTCACACCGGGCAAAAGCGCAGCGCTGCGTCTAGGAGAACTCAGAGGTAACACACACACACACACACACACACACCCACCCACCCACCAGACGCTTTGCGTTCAAATCAAGTGGCGGTCTAAAACAATTTATTTAATCACCAAACGGACATAAGTTTGCTCCAAGAATGAACAATGTGGCATAAATGAGTTTGAAGTTCGGTGTTTAAAAAAACAGCAAGCGGAAAGAGAGAGCGCGATCTATTACAGCTCTCTATATGAAGCATTCAGACTTTATTAGAGCCACAGAAAGACAAACGTTTTGCTGATAAATGCACAATGCATAATTTATAGCCTAGGGGGAAGTCATTATGTACATTCATAACGATTTGGGACAAATATAATGTAATTTAATAGAAAACTATGTGAATGGCGCTCTGTTCCGCGGCAGGATTTTCTGTCGGCTGTATTTAAATTGCCACAACCATATCAGCCTGCAGCCCAAGACCGGTTGCCCACGAAGCTAAGCGGGGCTGAGCCTGGTCAGTACCTGGATGGGAGACCTCCTGGGAAAACTAGGTAGCTGTTGGAAGAGGTGTTAGTGAGGCCAGCAGGGGGTGCTCACCCTGCAGTCTGTGTGTGTCCTAATGCCCCAGTATAGTGACGGGGACACTATACTGTAAAAAAGCACCGTCTTTCGGATGAGACGTTAAACCGAGGTCCTGACTCTCTGTGGTCACTAAAAATCCCAGGACACTCATCGTAAAGAGTAGGGGTGTAACCCCGGTGTCCTGGCCCAATTTCCTCCACTGGCCCCTGTCTATCATGGCCTCCTAATAATCCCTATCCACTGAATTGGCTCTATCTATCTCTCTCTTCTCCACCTGTAGCTGGTGTGTGGTGAGCGCACTGGCGCCGTTGTCCTGTGGCTGCCGTCGCATCATCCAATTGGATGCTGCACACTGGTGGTGGTTGAGGAGAGACCCCCGGCCTATATGATTGTAAAGCGCTTTGGGTGTATAGCAATACACAATAAAGGGCTATATAAATGCTTCATTCATTCATTCATTCAAATGCGAGTCTAGAGTTTCCCGCTCTGTGCAACGCGCAGTGTCACGTGTCAAAATAAACAACACGTGCTGTCAGTGATTTCCGCCTCTAGAGGCCGCTCTCGTACTGTATAATGACAGCAGACCATTCTCAGCCACTCCAGCAACGGTTGCAAACCGGAAAACTATCGGCATGGATTTTTGCCGATGACCTATAGTTGCGGCAATCAACTATCCATGCCGATTAATCGGCAAAACAGATTAATCGGTCGACCTCTACTAAAGACTACTTTTAACAAAATGCTTCTGTAAATTTACTTTACAGAAAGCAAGTGTTATATGACAGCAAAGGTAATTAAAATGTAAAAATATGGGAATGAGCACAATTTAAGAATAATATAAATAATAATATTTAATTAATCATTCTTAGAAGTATAAACTGATACCAATAAATTAAATAAAAATTGGCCTTTAACCGATAGGGTACTAATACATTAACTTCTCTGTTTTGTTTGACAACATAATTAACAAACGTAATATATCAAATGTGAATTTAGAAATTTCTTTAAAAATATACATCGAGCCTTCCAGGTTACTGAACATATAGTACACTACCATTAAAAAAAGGTTTGGGTCTGTAAGATGTTTTTATGTCTATGAAAGAAGTCTCTTATGCTCACCTAGGCTGTATTTATTTGATCAAAAATACAGTAAAAATGTGAAATTATTACAATTTAAAATGAAATGTATAATTGTTTTTACTGTCACCTTTGAGCATTTCGGCCTTGCTGAAAAAAAGTATTCATTATTTTTAATCTTACCCCCTAATTGATGGTAGTGTACTTATAAATTTGGTAGTAGCTAAATGGTCTGCTTCTGTTTTTTTGCACAGCTGTTGGATGCAGAGAGACTTCAAGCACCACTGCAGTCTGTTGAAGGCATCTGCGTGACTGATGTGGTGTGGCACACAGGTTCTTTGAAGGGAGACGGACACACGCTCAAGATACTTTTGAATGCCACCTTACGCTGGCAATACCCCAGCCAGCAGGTCCGCCATTTCCGGATTCACTGGAGGCATCTCCGTGGTCCTGACCCTCGCATTCCCCCTGGCCCATTGACTCTGATTGGCAGATCTTACTCTACCCTGTACCGTGTGGTAGAGCTGGAGGTGCCTGCTGCTCCGGGTCTCATAGAGCTGGTGGTGGAGCCTGTGAGCAGAGAGGGATTCAGAGTGCCTGAGGCTCAGTGGGGCCGACGCACACTCAGCTACAGCGCCAGTTCCTCAGAGAGCCCGTCAATGTGAAAGGCTATTACCTTAATACTCTATAACCCACATGCTGTTTTCATAGTATGAACAAATCTCTCTTCTATTTAAAATGCAGTATAAATGTGTGAGGAGTTGGTGCTAAATTTGTATTCCGTATTTTGGGAATGACTGAAAACTTAATTGAAGCAGCAGCAAATCGAATTTGCACTATATGCAATATTCTTATATCCTTTATTATATATTTACTTTAGTAAAAGCCATTAAGTACTAGTGTGCATTTTGAAGACAATTGTGCGAGGACCAGTGTGGTCGGTTTCTTTTAGTGATTGAACATGTATTCTATGGCTTTATAAGGTCATAATTTAACATTTATTCATAAATGGCATGCAAACCTCATGAAAATCATCATGTACCTTCTTTAAAATTGTAATATTTTATTTTAACGAAAGTCTCTTTATGAAATTCCCTCGTTTATGCATTTGTGTGAAAACAAGAAAGGAGATGATCCTAGTTTTCCTTCTTGACTTGCAGATGAGTTACGTGTTGCAAATAAATGGGAATGCTAAACAACTTTAAAGTTAGTTCTCTCTTAGCAAATGTAGATTTCAGGCAACAATTCAAACTGTATTAAAAAATTATGACTTTATTGTTTGCAGGCATTAAAATTTACAAATTTTACAAGACACAGGCATTGAAAAAAAAATTACATTAATGATCAACAAAAAGGTAAAAAAAAAAAAAAAAAAAAGTCAGATTTTGGTTAATTTTTTTGTGTGTTGATTGTCTAAAAGTGGTTCGCAAGCCGTTCCAGTTTGTATCTGAATAAGATCCATTACTCCTGCTGAGTCACCATCTTCAGCATCCGCAGAGCCATTGGCCCCTGGTCAGATGGGATCTGTGATGACGTAACGGATAGAGATGGTCACATACACTCATGAAGTCTAAAAATAAATACTGAGAAATGTATTTTTCCTTCAGAAAAATGAAGCTAAACAACCATAGTCTCTGCAGTTAAAGCCATACTAAAACTCCCTGAATATAACAATATTGAACAATGTTTTACAAACATTAAAAGGAGTGCAAAAGAAGAATACGGTGTACCATATGTCCAGCTTTGAGGATCCAGTAGAAGGCAAAGTTCTTGTAGGTCTTATAGAAAGCTCCAGTCTGGCTCTCTGTTTGTGGGTCCTCCAGTGCCGTCCATTTCATTTTGTTGAAGTATTGGAGTCCATCCCATTTCAGCTGTTTCACCCACAACTCCTGACCTGCTCACAAATAAACACAAATCAATTATCACTGCAGTGCAGAAACACTATCCTGACAACATCCAATAATAATGGTCTTCCTAAATATCAAACTGCTGGGTAAAATGGATTATAAAAAGCTTATTGACTTACAAACACCATCTATTAACATCTGACTCGGGTGATCTGATCACAAGCGGTCAGCTGTGGCACATTACCAATTACACCAGGCATTAAAAGGCATTGCGCATGACCACCTGAGATCAGATTTAATAGACAGGATGGTCTCTGGTTTCATGACTACATAAATCAGAGTACAGGAAGTAGACAGACTTTGTTTGTTGTCTGGGACAGTTTTGGTGCTATACATGATAAATGGTGACGCACACAACTATCAAGTGAAAATGGCCCAAGCACTATAGTCCAAGTTGCCATTCTAAAATGTTTCCTAATGGTTCACATCCTCACCCATTGTGTCCACAATGAGATCCAGCTGGCCATTGTAGACAGTAACATTGACCCCTGCAGCCAAAAGCTGATCCACAATGTCCACCACAGGCTTCATGAAATCTCCTGCCATGCTTTCAAACACTGCCCCAGCTTGTCCTGAAGAAACAGGAGAACACTTGTAAGAATCATAACGTTACACAATTACACACATGCCTCTGTAAATCATAAAAGAATAATGACCTCCCCATGTGACATTCTTTGGTATGACACCAAGCTTCTGTCTGATTGGCCCATTCATCAACTCTGAAAGGGACTGACGCTGCAAAGGGCGAATGTGGCGACGCTTCAGTGAGGCTGTAAAAACAAGACAAAATGATGACCAAAACATTTCCATTTATGTAACAAAGAAAGTTTAAATTTGAGCATGCCGAGTTTCTCACAGAGAAATCCATTGGTTTGAGCTGAACTGGTCTTCACCATCTCATCTGAGTTCTGTGTGAGGATGTTATAGAAGTTCACACCATTTGTGTTCTGTAACAAAATAAGTTGAGGAACTGAATGACGCACACATTATATCTAATTTCTTTAATTAAACAATGCATTACTTAAATTTAATCTTAAGCTACTGGTGCTCGACTCACCTGTTCCACTACATTCTCTGTGATGGACCACAAGTCTGTGGCTTTTTGGTACTGGCCCTGTCTCACTGCCTCCTGCACTGCCTTCGCTGCTTTAGTCACCTCGTTCAGTCCATTGTCATCCAACAGAGACTATAAACCACAGCACAGACACACATCAGCAGCATTAAACCCAAATCTCGTGCACTGAATTCATTATACACTATCATTCAAAAGTTTGTGCATTTGAAATTAATACTTTTAACGGTGCATTAAATTGATTAAAAGAGTGAAGAAATTTTTAATGTTACAAAAAATTCCCCATTTCAAATAAAAGCTTTTTCTTTTATTCATCAAAGTGTGTCACAGTTTCCACAAAAGTATTAAGCAGCACAACTGTTTTCAACATTGATAATAAGAAACGTTTCTTGAGCAGCAAATCAGCATATTAGAATAATTTCCCGAAGGATCATGTGGCACTGAAGACTGGAGTCAGCATTGCATCACAGGAATTAATTATTTCTTAAAATATATTAAGATAGAGAACGGTTGTAATAATATTTGACTGCGTTTTGGACCAAATAAATCAAAACACTTTTGAATGGTAGTGTATAGTTTTGATCAGGCTAATGCAATAATGCTTAATCTCTCTGAAGAGACGGCGGTGTTGTGATGAATTACTCACTGTGCTGTAAAGATAAGGACCCCATGTCATGACTGAATCTGCATGAAGAGAAAAAGCAATCAGATGTGTTGAGTGCTGTATTGTAATGCATTACACGTGGTTTATGCTGTCATGTGAGTCAGGACTGCATTTCAAAATGTGCATAATGATTAGTAAACCAAGATATGATAACTCAATAAAAAAGACACACAGCTGTAAACAACCAGACTAGATTTGACAGGCTTTTTAGTACAGACCTATAGGAGAGATCCAGGAATCTCCCAAAGCCACCCCAGCAAAGTTGCATTTGATTGAACCAGCTTTAACAGCCTAAAGAGAGAGGAAATAAACATTCGGGGCAGACTAAAATTAGTTTGAGGTGTGGTCTGTAAATGAACAGCAAATAGAAACTAGAAAAACTAGCATTTAAACTGATGCCAGATTTACTTTTGCAGAAGTAGGAACTATTGTGACTCTTCCACGTTTAGATGAAATCAGCAAGCACATGACTTTTTTGCTCTTGTGCGTGTTGCTACAAAATTACCTCTCATGAAGCCTAAAGTGAGAACAATTATTTCAGTACCTTTGTGAGTTCGAGGGAAATAGCTGCTGCCATTTTGCCTCCATAAGATTCAGAAAATATATAGAAGGGAATACTCTGTTGGCGAGAAAAGTGAGTTCCTATTACAATATATTAAGTATATATTATATATATTAAGTCCAGTCTTGTAGGTATTTTTGTTTTGCTTACTTGAAACTCTGTCTTTAGAGAGAAAAAGCTCTTGAGGAGGACCATCATGTCTGATGCCACCATTGCAACGTCCTTGGTGAGGGCATCTTCAGTGTCTGTGTAACTGTATCCGGTGCCCACTGGGTTATCCACAAATAGCACACTGGCAGCACGCACCTGCATTGACAAACATTTTTAGGTGAATAATAAATCATTCACAAATTCCATGTTTTTTTTTTTAAAATTGTATATGATGAGTATATTAAAAAAAATATAAAGAAACAAAGAATATCAAAAGAGGCAACAAAATATTCTATATTTCCCAAAATAAACTCCTCAATCAATACTACAGATATGGAAGTCAAGAAAATATTCCTTTACATACCCAAGAGGTTTCTCTCGGCTTAAGGTCTCTGTCAAGAGGTCCAATTTCCTCAAAATTACCAAAACCACAGCTAGATCCGCCAGGACCTCCCTAAAACAAACAGGAGCATGAGCGACCTTAGACGTACTTCAGAAAAGAGAGGGAAAATCAAGGTGGAAAAACAGAAAAGGTATAACAGCTGTGTGAATGTGGATTGAAGGAAGCTTCCAAAGAGATGATCTGGAGAAGATGTATGACGGGTCACACTGGACAGATGAGTGACAAACCTGCAGCCACATAACCAGAGGTAGATCTTTATAACTGGCACTGGAGCTATTGGAGTAATAGAGCCACCAGAACATATGAGCTCCATCACGGACATCCACATATCCCCATGACTCTTTGGCTTGAGCTTGAACACAGCTACCTGTGACAATAAGAACAACAAGTCGCATTATATTCATTTAAGTCTGAAGACTGCACAAAACGATTCCTGTTCTGAATCTGATTCTTTTACACGATTCCGGTTCCTTATCGATTTATTACGTTTGAGGAAGAAATATTTTTAGGGGGGAAAGGAATGCAATTCGTATTGCAATTTCTCCCCTTAGATATATTTTAACAAAATCAGTAACAGTAAAAGTTTGTTCATTTCGAGTCGGACTTGGCGAAAAGTAAGTCAGGCTACTTGCGGTGCAGCACAGAACATTCAGTTTTTAGATGAGAAATTTTGTACAAACAAGAATAACACACACACACACACACGTGTATAGTTGTATAGCACATTTGCGTAGTTCGCAAGTTTTTGCCTTCATGTTTCCAAATACGTTTTAATGTCAATGTTATATAATTTGTTTACTTCAGTTCATAACGTTATATAGGAATTGAGAAAATATCTTCACCGAGGAGATGTGGTGATTTGGACCAAATACTACTTAAAAGAGAGGCTTTCTGGATTCATAATTTGAAAACGTTGACTCCACTTGGCTTAAAATGTTGATTTGAGTCGTTTGTTGTAATCTTGATTTATTATTTATTTTTGGATAGTAATCTTCATTTATATTCTGTCTGTACAGATTAATTTGTTTATATTATTTTTCACGTTGGAGTCTAATTGTTAATAAGTTAATTATTGAATGATTTGGACCTTATTCAGCGGTGTATAATTATCTTTGTTATTTATACTGGTTTCCATGTTTATGAAATTGCGAAACGTTGGTTAATAAATGTTTAAGTGAGTGTGTGCAGTTGTTCTCTAATTGATTCATATTTTTTCCTTCAACTTGCACCTCATAAGGTATGCGTTTGCTTTGCCTCGCTTGTTCTAGTAAAGATATAATTTGTTCAAACATAGGAATTATTTAATTCCATTTGACATTGTGAATAATATAATAACTAAATATAAACGCCCTTTTGACCTGTCTCTGATTCATTAAAAAGAACCGACTCACACGAGTCATCGTTCTATCACACAACAATCAAGTGAATGAAAGTTCGAAAACCCTCAACAGAACCTGAACCGAGGAAAATCATTCGGTTTCTTTATTATTTTAACTCGGCTCTCAGTTCACAGAATTGCGTACAACAGGATGCAAATGAAAAAAAAACGGACATTATCTTTCGCTTTCACTTTGTATCTAAAGTTACAAAACATTTCATATCTTCTCATGTTGCAATTACACTCCTTAATACCAATAACTACAAAAAAGTATGAGATATACACATAATCCCTATAAATTTCTAAAGGGTAACATTCAGCAGCACATAGATATATATTCCGTACCTTTATAAAAGCTCACAGCAAACAGCAGCACAGCCAGCATGCCAATCCACGAGCGCGCCATTATTATTGATCTCAAGCAGCCTGCCACATGGGCTGTGTTCGGACCCACCACAGGCTATAAGCACTCAAACCCAGTCCTCTGGACACTGTGATATAAGGATCAGTATGTATCATATGACTTCAGTCAGCTGACAAACAGGGAAGTAAACTGCAGTTATTGTCTTCCACACCAATAGAGAGCAGCAGAGTGTGTGACAAGACCTGTTTAAAACAGTGAGCGCCTCCATCATCCTCATTGACAATACACTGCTCAGGCATGGCCACCTCCAGCCTCAATTGTGTCAGGGTTAGATTGTACTTTGATTATCCTCCTCCCGCGACACCTGAGTGTCGGATGTGTTGGTTGCTGGTGGATTTAAACAAATGCCGAGTTGTCGCAGATCTTTCCAGCATCATAAAGGAAAAGTTTGGCTACAGCCGTAGGACTATTTTAGACTTGTTCATTGAGGATTGTTACCTGCCTTCCACAGAAAGTATTTATATTGTACGTGATAATGATGGCATAAGGTAAGAACTGTATTATGTAATAATATGGCTAACGTTTATGTCAGCTTAAATAATCTTTTTATATTGATAAGTATTTATTTATCATTTCTATTGACAGGGTGAAGGCATCCAGTGTTGTTTATATTAATGGAGCAGATGTTTACCAAAACCCTGAAGCACAAAACTCAAAGACCAAGAAAAGAGGGAGAGAGGATGAGACGCAGATCAGTGAAGGTCTAAGTAAAAAAAAGAAACATGAAGATGTGCAAATCAATGGCTTGGCACCAGCAGAGGGTGCCAAGAAGAAGAAAAAGAAGAAGAAAGAGGTGAAAGAGTCAGCCGCTAAACCTGCCGCCCCTCAAAAGAACACTGAAACCCCGTCTTCTACTAAAAACAACAGAAAAAGCATTTCTGCTGTCCCCACCAGTGACAAAACAACTCGTAAAAAGACTCGCCAACCAACGTCAAGTTCTTCGGACAGCAGTGAGGGTGAGTCTCACAAAAAGGCCCCTCCACCAAAACCTAAACCCAAGCAGAATGGCGCTGCCAAAAAGCCACGGAACGAAAGCACATCGTCTTCGGATGACACAGAGAAATCCAAAAGCAACGCTTCTGTACAGCCGCTTCCGGTTACACCTAAACTATCTAGCACAACCTCAAAACTTCCACTACAGACCCCGCAACGCAGAGAGAGCTCCACAGATTCCTCTTCCTCTTCCCTCAGCCAAGCCAGAACTACAGCTAAGAAATCACTAGTATCAGCTCAGCCCTCTTCAGCTACAGTTCAGTCTGTCTCGTCTTCGGTGCCTAAAAAGCCCCAGGATAAGCCAGAGAGCTCAGACTCCGAGGCCAGTGAAATAGAGCTTGTGATTAAGAAACCAAACCTGCAAGGGATGGGATTGAAGATTGCTGGTTTGAGCCCTGGAGTTAGTGAAGCAACAGGCAGAGACAGAGCACACACAAGAGGTCAGGAGAGAGGCAGAGGTCGAGGTGCGAACCGAGGCAGTGGGAGAGGAGGTTTTGGTAGGGCCAAGGGAACACCGTGGAAACAAGACTTTCATTACAACTATGAAAATGGCGAGCGGCAGAAACAGAACGATTCTCTGACTAATGAAAGTTTTATTCTGCAGGTGAGTTGAAAGTGAAGATGTGGTTCATGAGAAGAAGCTACTGTTACCCAATTCTTTGTGCAAAAGAATTGCGAGAAAAATGGCCTCTAAATGTAGGGTTTTCAGTCAAGGATCTGTGGATAAGATATACAAATCATAAACAATTTCCTTTAAAAAAATAAAAATAAAACTTTTCTTTTTTATCAGGCCATGATGTAATGATAATCAGAGTGTTTTTGTTTTGTTTTTTACACAAACTAGATTTTCTCAGTAACACTTTTAAAAAAAAAATATATATATACATTATTTATGTAATAAACACTTTTGTAAAAAGAGACGCTGATTGAAATCTAGCTCTATGCTGGTCAGTAAAGGTTGAAAACCCTTGCTCTAGAGAAATCATTTTCATATGTCTAGACCTGGACAACATTTTCAGCTAATAGTTATTAGTTTTTCATTTTTTAAATTAAGTAATTCATATGAATTAATTAACAATAAATATTCTAAATGATAAATACATAATTATATTTATGTATTTTTTACACTTTAATCACTAACCACACGGTTAATTTTTTTGTGTTCTTGTAGAATCCACCTGAAACAGCTCCCAAACGAGACTACGCAGCTTTACCCTTGCTGGCAGCTCCCCCTGCAGTGGGCCAAAAAATTGCCTTTAAGGTACAATGTGATATGATAATTGATAATAGATATACTTCAGTTTTTGTTTTTTAAATATCTTGATAGTTTTCCTAGGTTCAGTGACCACATGTAAGTTTTCATGGTTCTCTCCTGTTTTAAAGCTTTTGGAGCTGACTGAGAACTACACACCAGAGGTGTCTGATTATAAAGTAAGCCATTATACACTTCTTTTAATGTAAATTGGGTTGTGTGCAATGTAAATTAACAGTTTGCTGTTGTTATTTAGGAAGGGAAGATTATTGCATTCAATCCTCAAACAAAAGTGATGGAGCTTGAACTTATTTCTCAAACTCAAGGTATCGCCAAAACCCTTTTTTAAAAAAAAAAATGTTTGCCACTGTTTCAGTTATATAAATTAGATGCCTGGAGGTTTGCAGCTGCTTTATTACACACTAGATTGCACTGTTCCTTCTGCAGCAGTACCTTATTTTATTATGTGTCTTTTAGCTCCAGCTGAACCTGGCAAGTTTGACCTGGTATATCAGAACCCTGATGGATCCGAGAGAGTAGAGTATGCTGTCACACATGGATCACAGGTACTGAATGTTCTCCTAAAGAAATAGGCATCCAAAAATTTTAATTTATTTTCTCTCAAGTCATTCAAGATGTAGATGTATTTATTTCTTCATTCCATGGAACGGATTTGAAGACAATTTTGCATTACATCACTAACTCACCAATGGATCCTCTGCAATGAATGGGTGCCGTCAGAATGAAGAAGAAAATAGCCGTCAGAATGAGAAGAAAATAGCTTTATAAAGATGAAAAATGCCCATAAAATGTAAAAATCAATTTAAACTTATTGAAAAAGACAAATTTCTATCACTGCTGTGAACTGACCACCACACAGAATGAAGAACATCAAAAGCTTTAGGAGTCAGTTGAAGATACCAGCACAATAACACACCCGGAGAAATATAGTCTAATTATCGTTATCGATAAAATCCCAGAAAATATCGAGATATTATTATCTTTTTATCAATATCGCACAGCCCCAGTAAAGGTCATTGCACACTGAGTCCGATATTTTCATCCGAAATTTTTGCACGTTAAAAAAGAAAAAGTCCTCATGTTGTGTCAATCACATTTACACACTGCCTCTGAAACTTTTGTCCGTCACAAAAAAAAAAAAATTCTGATCAGGTTCGATTTTCTGCATTTTCGCATCCGTAGCAAGCATTTTGATAGGAAAGGATGACGAATACGAAATAACAGATACGAAAAGTTCAGACTCTGTGTGTGCAAAGACACACTGAGAAGAGTGTTTGTGACGAATTATCTACATGACAAATTATTTCTCAGATTCATGTTGTATTTTAAATTCAGATTATGGATCATAATTACAACACTTGCTGGGGAAGTGCATTTGACAGGGATATAAATGTGCATACTCCATGTTTAACACATGCAGTGTCCTGGCAGTGCTGTGAGCACTGTTTGGCAAAGCTCTAAACCCTCTTTTGTAGTTTGGATTGTAACCCCATCCCCCACTCCCACACAAATGTTGCTTTCTGATTATCCCGTATAATTGTTGAAGTGAATAAGGGCAGTTCTTTGTACAAGTGTATGCTGTGGTAGGCTAAAACAAGCCTTTCTTTGATGTCTTTCCTGCAGCTGACTGAGCGCTGGGATTCTCTTTTGGAGCCCCGACTCATTGTGGAGAATGTTGGATGATGGTCGTACAAAACATGTTAACTGAGCCAGACCTTTACGGACAACCTTTTTATTTTAATGCTGTTTTGTTGAAACAGCTAATTTCCATATTGTATTGCCTTTTAATTTTATTCTCAATGTCAGTTAAATAAATATTTTTTTTTATTATATGGGAGTAGAGTTTATTATTAGTGTGTGTTTATACAGTGAGTGCAAATAGTCAACCATGTTGGCCTAGGCTGTTTTTACTTACTATGGAGAGATGGGTTTAGGTTTTAGTACAAAAAGTAGGCATTGTGTGAGTATCACCTGTCACAATTTGCACTTAGTGTAAACAATATTCTGCTTGTTGCTTTTGAGAAGGAAATTTAGTGTATTAATTCATTTGTTCAGTTTAATAATAAAGTTTACACTCTTGAACTGAGTGAAAAAATACTGAAGCAATATGTCTGCTAGAATTTGTACAATTCATTTCTTATTTTAAGTGAATGCTGAAAATAACAGTAGCATAATCACAAAAGCAAGCAACAAAACTGAGAATAAAGCGCACGACTTTTTGTCCTATATGATATTGTTACGTTGTGCAAAAATAAGTGAACATGTTTGATATGTGTATGTGCTTGAAAATGTTCCTCTATAAGTTGTTCTGTTTGCACTGTTTCTCTTGCAATATTGAAGAGAGAGAGAGAGAGAGAGAATAAGGCATGCTCCCTTACCTTGCAGGAGTGTTTTATTTAAGGATCATCCATTGTAGGTAAAAACCAAAATTTTATACAGAGATAGGGTGTTACATTTTTAATAATAGAAAATCAGATTTCAAAGTTCACTTGAATTGTTTGATAGGAAAAATAATAAAACAAATAGATTCCTTGTCTTTTTAGTCTGAAGTATTTATTCTTGATTATTCTGCTGAGTAATGAACAGTGTTGGGAAGGTTACTGATAGGTTCCAGATTACAAGTTACTTTACTAAAGTAATGTAACTGATTACATTTGATTACTTCTCTAAATTTCTAATGTTTTCAACTATTAATCATTTTCAAACATGTAAAGCAGGCAGGGTTAACCTTACATTAGTACTCAACACTGATTACTGTCACTTTCAAAAGCCTTCATCGCTTGAGTTAAGATTATAATCATTTAATTTTAAAGCACAGCCACCACAAAATCAGATTTACTTTTAGATCATTCTGAGGTTAAATACAGATTTAAAACCAAAACATGATATAGTTTAACAGCTATGATACTGTTTTTGAAGTCAAATCTCGCATAGTTATGACAGGAAATACTGGCATCCAGCTTGGAAAAAACAGATAATCTTAAAATTAAGCATATACATAAACTCAAATAAACAGTTATTGAATAAGCATGTGTCCTAAACACCAAAAACATTGATGTCTCATATTTTAGATCAGTCACTGCAATTTATGAAAGAAATCAATTAAATATATATTATGTGGGTGTGTGTGGAAAAAAATCAGATGTAACCCCATTTGTAATCGTCAACCTTTTCATAAGTAACTGTAATTTAATTACACGCAATTTGTCTCATGTAACTGTAACTGATTACAATTACTACATTTATTTTGTAATTAAATTACGTAAATTAGTTACATGTAACTGGTTACTTCCTAACACTGGTAATGAATAGTAATAAGAATAATACTCATTCAGCAGTGCTGACACCCTGAGCAAGAGAACAGGAACAGATATAGTTGATAATGTTCTCACTGTATCTTTTGAAGAGTTCATTTGCAAAAACAGATAACTCCATTTTTAACAATTTTCAAAAATCCTGTTTTGTTTGTTTTCATTGTGCCTTCCAGATAATCTCAATCAAACTGCAGTGGGGTTATTGGTGCTGCCAAACGATTAATTGTGATTAATCACATCCAAAAGTTTTTGTTTATGTAATATATGTGTGTGTACTATGGAAATTTATGTATATATAAATTCACACACATGCATGCATATTTTAAAAAATATTTACATGTGTATAATACATTTATATTCATATATAATTTATATTATATATAAATATATTTTATATATAATTATAACATTTTTTCTTAAATATATACATGCACGTGTATGTATATATACATAAAAATTAAGAGTTCACACATATTACGTAAACAAAAATGTTTAATTTGGATGCGATTAATCTTTTGACGGCACTAGAAATAAAAAAAAATAATAATAATGAAGTTAACTAAGACATAATATATAAATAAAAAAACTGTTATCTGTTTTTGCAAATAAACTCTTCTTTTGTTTTGAAACCACTTTGATTGGGGATCAGCCCCACAGTTGTCACTTAATTCAATCAAATCTGAGTTTCGTTGACACTTATGTCAGTCGCGTGAACCAATCAAAGCGAGCTGAAGGCGCGCGTCACACGCGACGTCAAAGCCAGTGTACGCCCCTCCCCTCCCCTCCGCTGCTTCTCCTCCTCCTCCTCCAGCTGGACTGAAGCGATGCTGCTGCTGCTGCTGCTGCTGATGACAGAGCGCCGAGGCTGAGAGGATGGAGAGCGCGCTCGCAGCTGCCCTGTCTCTCTAATACAGCGCCTTTAACAGCGCCTCTTCATAAGGATGGACGGTAATGTCTTCCCCGACCAAGAGCAGCTGCTGGTTTTCCTGAAAAAGCTCAAAGAAGTGTTCGACGTGTGCGACGAGGACGCAGACGGATATATCCGTGTGGAGCACTTCGTGGACCTCGGTCTACAGTTCGGCCAAGGAGATGAAGTAAGAGCCTCTCTTTATATTATCACTCACTCGTTTCCTTCATTCTGGCATGTTTGGCTTCTAATATTGCAGAACACTTCTGAACCTGAATCTTACAGATTGGGATTAATTACATGAAACACTTTCTCCAAATTTGTGCAAACAGGTTGGTTTATCCACATAGCCTATCTTATTTTCTGTAATTGGTGCCAGAATGGTGCTATAGATTTATGATTTATAGGCTCTAAGCAGTATAATAATTGCACTTCCGCCAAGTAACCAAGACAACTGTCTCCTCACTCTCCCTCATCAACTGTGATGTCATCAGGCATCACTTACAGATTCAATAGTTCATATATATATATATATTAAGTTTTGATATATTTACAGTAGGAAATGTACAAAATATCTTCATGGATCATGATCTTTAATTAATATCCTAATGATTTTTGGCAGAAAAGAAAAAATTATAATTTTGACCCATACAATGTATTGTTGGCTAATGCTACAAATAGTACAGCGTTTTCTTTACTCAAACACTATGTATGTAAAAGCTAATGTTTTTTGTGTGTTTGAAGAGCGGAGAAGTAGGCTATTTGCCATCTAGTTGTATAGCCAATATACTTTTGTGTGTTTAAATATCCTGTGTATATAGCGCTTCATCGTTTAGCCTAGGCTATATCATGAGATTTTGGACAAGTGAAGCCTATTAAACAACAAGAAAAACTAAGTGCCCATATAAACGTTATATAACCTGTAAAAGTTGATGAAAGCGTATAATGCCATGCAGTTGCTGCCTCAGATACGGCCGGTCTATTGACAGACAAAACACAGATCTCTGTCATTCACTGGTCAAAAACCTTAACTCTATTTGAGCTTGGTTTTCATATAATGTTAAGTGCAAGTGTCTGATACAATACCAACACGAACAACGCAGTGTTTAATTATAATTTTTTTTCCACTTTATCTTTATTTATCAAACATATATATATCAAGAATATATCACAATATTAATTGCACTAGGCCATTTAAAATTAGAAAATGGATAAATGGATGTCCAGGACATGTAAAACATTTCTTTAACCTGTAAACATCATACAGGATGCATTAAAAATTACATATTTAAATGCAAATTTATTTATCAAATTAATCAAAATAACCATTGATTTCATTTTTAAAACTGATCATGATGTACTGTATGTTCTATCATTTTAGAATAGTTCTCGTCTCAAGCAGTGAACAGTACTGGATCTCTTAACTGTAGATCTTGACCTTGCATTTCTAGCTCCGGTGGTTCGGCTGTGTAGTTCAGTGTGTGCTTCTTGATGGGCTGCCAATAAATGCTTTTGTCTAGAAATCTGTCTAATGGAGAGTATCTCTCCTCAGAGTGACTAGTCAATATCTACTGCCTTGTGTGAGTTCTGCTCCTGCTGAATATCAGTTGAGTTTGTGTCTTTCATTGCGTTCAGCTCTCTGATAACAAAATATAGCATGTGTCTGTGGACTTTCTCAATAACATAGTTCTACTGCATTCATTAATAAATCTATTTAAAGTGGCAACATAATGAAAACATGATTGACTCCCATAAGGATTTATTTAACGCTACATTAAAACGTGTCATTGCTTCCCCCCTCTCGTGGTGATCGCTGAGTTGATCTGTCAGTTCAGCTTATCTGCTCCAGAGAACTGCCTGTATTTAGAGCGTGACCAAAACAAACATCATAATGACAGGAATCACAGGTGCTTTGGCTAATCCTCATTATCTTTTTTCTCATTTACAGACACACAATATAATGAAGGTACAATACAAACAGCAGAAAAAAATGCTCATTTCCTTTACTGTCACCATGGCAATCCATGTTTAACAATCTGAGGATGCTGAAGAGGCATTTCCTTTCAGTTAAAGCAGTGTGGTGTTTAAGATAAGGATGCAGTGCAGGTTGTTTTGGATCTGTATGTTACACAGACTTTAACAAAGATATCTGATTTATCAGGGTCATTTTCAGATTGGTTTGAGATTTTGGTACTACAGTCATGGCCAAAAGTATTGGCACCTTTGGTAAAAATGATCAAAGAAGGCTCTGAAAATAAACATTATTTATGCATTATTAATCCTTTTGATCTTTTATTTAAAAAAATCACAAAAATCTAACCTTTCATTGAACTAAAACAATTGAAAATGGGGGAAAATATCATTACGAAATTAAACGGCTTTGAGAGTTGGACACAATTATTGGCACCCCTAGAAATTCTTATAAGTACAATATCTCTGAACTATATTCCCATTCATATTCACAATTTTGAGCACACCAGCGTGATTATGAACATGAAATTATCCAGCCATGGCTTCCTGTTTCACAGAAACATAAATAGGAGGGAAAACAAAGCCCAAATTCCCTTAATCATCCATCACAATGAGTTAAACCAAAGAATATGTTTCTGATGTGCAGCAAAAGATAATTGAGCTTCACAAATTAGTGAAGTGGCTTTAAGAAAAGAGCTAGAGCAGTGAAAATTCCCATCTCCACCATCAGGGCAATAATTAATAATTTCCAATCAACATAAAATGTTACGAATCTGCCTGGAAGAGGACGTGTGTCTATATCGTCCTAATGCACGGTGAGGAGGAGAGTTTGAGTGGCTAAAGACTCTCCAAGGACCACAGCTGGAGAACTGCAGAAAATAGTTGAGTCTCGGGGTCAGAAAACCTTAAAAAAAAAAAAAAATGATCAAACAGCCCCTACATCACCACATGTTGTTTGGGAGGGTTTCAAGAACAATTCTCCTCGCTCATCCAAAAACAATCTCCAGCATATTCAGTTATCAGACACGACTGGAACTTCAAATGGGACTGGCTTCTATGGTCAGATGAGACTAAAAAATGAGCTTTTTAGCAGCAAACACTCAAGATTAGTTTGGTGAACACAGGGATAAAAAGTAGCCCATGTGTACAATGAAATATACTGCTGTATTTTTGATGTTGTGGGCCTATATTTCTGCTGGAGGTCCTGGACATCTTGTTTAGACACACGGCATCACTGATTCTATCAAATACCAACAGATAAAAAATCAATAAGTGACTGACTCTGTTAGAAATCTTATAATGGGCCATGTTTGTATCTTCCAACTGTACAATAATCCAAACACAATCCTCAAAAACAACACAAAAATGGGTAACTGAGCACAAAACCAAGCTTCTGCTGGCCATTCCAGTCATCTGACCTGAACCCTGTAGAAAATGAGTGAACTGAAGAGAAGAAGCACCAACATGGAGCTGTGAATCTAAAGGGTCTGGAGTGATTCTGGATGAAGGAATGGTCTCTGATCTCTTGTCAGGTGTTCTCTAACCTCATCAGGCATTATAGGATAAAATTTAGAGCTGTTAAACTGGCAAATGGAGGTTTCAAAATGTATTGAATAAAAGGCTACTGTTAATTGTGGTCAATGTGTATTATAGAAAAACATTTATTTCATAATGATATTTTCCCCCATTTTAAATTCTTATTATCCAATGAAAGGTTAGATTTTTGTGAATTTTTTAAATAAAAGATTAAAAGGATTAACAATGCAGATTAATTTTCACAGCCTCCTTTGATGATATTTACCAAGGGTGCCAATACTTTTGGCCATGACTGTACATAAGTATTTTCTCTACATGACACAAATTATAGTCTATTTTTCTGCATTGTGTGCTGCTCAACCGTGCAGCTGTTCTTGGTTGACGTTTGCTTTTTTGTTCAGCTGATTAAGATGTTTAATTGGCTTCCTTTACACATTCAATTTAATCCATAATGAATTGTGGTGCCTCAAGGCTCTTTGACATTTAAAATGAGTCTGTATATAGTCTCAGTGGACGGCAGTAATGAAATCGAAATGAGAAACCTGCCTCAGTTTGCCTACATTCTTTTCAGGAAATCTTGATGTTGTGCATGCCATAGGTTCATGTACTGCACATCTGAATTATTAATGTGATTATTAAGATCACAGATTATCTAATTTGATTTCAGAAATTAATCCCATACCAGTTCACTGAGTCGTCACATGTTTTATTCCGAGTTAGGCCGTGTGACTGTTTTGCTTGCTAAACATGGTGAGCAGTATGCTGGAGCAGTGGTGACAAATGTGTGATTTTATCTGATTGATAGTGGGCACAAAGGGGAAGGACTCATCGATGCACATCATGATTTAGTTGTTTTTGTAGGTTTATTTTTTATATTATTAATATTAGGGATGTGCCCAAAGCCGAATACCTTATTCGGAAAGGCACGGATAATGGCTTCAAAACGAATAACGAATTTATCCGAATAACAGAAAAAATATTCGGCAGACACAATCACAATCATCAACAATCATGTTGCTGGAACAGCACTACATTAGTGAGGTCTGCGGTTGTTAAGATTTGTGCAGTAATAATGGCTAGTACTGCTTTGATCGCGTTTGACACAGTTTCGTACAGATAATATCATGGTGATCATTGTGTTTGTCTAACGAATGTGGTCTCCTCCGCAATAAACTATCCACGCGCTCCTTTTTTGATTGCTGCCTGTCGGCGAAGCATGTTGCCAGATATTGCTACAAAAAAAAAATCCCCTGAAAAATGCACCAAAGTAAGTTTAAATCTTGTGTTTTGCAAATAGGATACAGAATCTCTAACCTCAACCTTCATCTTCCCACTTTATTAATGCCCTAATTACTTTAATAACGCTGTTACATTAAGTATTAAAACAAGTCCAGCGACGATTAAAATAACTAGATCTGGCAACATGGCGCAGCGGAGGCTGCACTTGCGCTAAGCTCCTTCACTCCTGCTTTTCAGCGGTTTCAGCCACATGAATTTATTCAGCGACATGATTTTAAAATAATTTTTCATGTTTTCAAATTTTATTTTTGAACATGAAACATTTACGGAGGTCTGGACCTTATAGCTGGCTATGGGCCTGTGTAAAGTGAATGAGTGTAAACTATATGAATGAAATGAGCGCAAATCAATAGCCGCGTTGGAGTCTATGCGCGTCTCTCAGAAATCAGAGCTTTGTCTGGAGTTATATCAACTCGACAAAAAAACATCCTAAAAACGGTCTTCATACCTTTTCGAAATCCAACTGTAAAAACGCATTACATTAGCTCTTTTCGTGAATGGCATTACATTTAATTATACAAGACGAAGAATGTTTGATCAAGGCTTTTGAAGGTTCCCAATGATTTGTTGCACTCTGTTGATAAAAAAATTCGTAAATGATCACAGACTCCCGCAACACATGGTCTCTAAGTTACTTCAAGTTCAAGCAAGCTTTATTGTCATTCTGCTATAAAAACTGAACACTTTTCATTTCTTTTTTTTTTCTCCAGCTTCTTTTTTTTCTATTAGTGCTCTTATTTAAGATTGTGGATGTTTGTCTCTTGACAAATTTGTACACAAAGTTTCACTTGAAAACAAGAAGAATAAAGTTATTTTTCTTTTTTGATCAACATTTTCTGTAGTTTTAAAGAGAAGATATTTACAAAGTTATAATTATAATAAAAAAGACTCTATTTAGTTATACAAGGCATATTTGTTAAATGAAAACTACGAATCGAAAAGATTTGCATTTAAAGTGATATTTTCATGTAATTTAATTAACTTCCGGTTTAAGCCACGCCCACTTCCGGATCTATCCGAATACAAATACAGATACAGCTAATTTTGAGATTGTCACAAATACAGATACAGATACAAATAATGGCTCCGCTGCACACCCCTAATTAATATATATACTACTGTTTGGGTTTGGTAACATGCACACTAAATGTACACCAGAAATGGCGAATAATGGATTTTAGATATTGAATGTTTGTCAATGGGCTTTCAGTTGGACTTATGTTTTTTTTTATATATATATATATTATCATGTTATTAAATTTATTTATGTATTATATTTACATATTGTTCTAAAGTTTGGTGTCGGTAAGATTTAAAAAAAAATGTTTCGAAACAAGTCTCTTACGCTCATCTAGGCTACTTTTATTCGATCAAAAATAAAGTAAAACAGTAATATTGTGAAATATTATGACAATTTAAAATAACTGATTTCTATTTTAATATACTGTATTTTAAAATGTAATTTATTCCTGTGATGCGAAGCTGAATTTTCAGCAGTTATTACTGCAGTCTTCAGTGTCACATGATCCTTGATTTGCTGCTCAAGAAACATTTCATATTTCTTCTTCTTCTTCTTCTTCTACTTCTTCTTCTTCTTATTATTATCAATGTTGAAAACAGTTGTGCTGCAGCTGCTTAATACTTTTATGGAAACCATTTTTTTTTTTTTAGGATTTTTTGAAAGAAAAGCATTTATTTTAAACAGAAATCTTTATTTTAGGGGTTTAGTTTTTAATAGAAAACATTATGAATGTCTTACTGTCTCTTTTTATTAAAATTGAATGTGTTCTTGCTAAATAAAAGTATTTATTTCTGTAAAAAAAAAAAACTTTCTGCCCCAAAACTTTTGAACGCTAGTGTGCATTATTTTTTTATTTGTATTGTATATATGTCTAATTAGCGGGATTCTATCACGATAGAATATAATTGAATATGGCAAAAAATATGAATAATCTTGTAAAAAGTTCAATCAACAAAATGGCTATAAAGTAGTGTATTTATCATTAGTCAGAAGCAAATGTTTTTGTGCCAAGTTGTACCAGTTGCAGCGCTACAGTTGAGTGCTTTGTGCAGAAGGAAGTGATGTAACAGCATGAGTGTGTGAGTGTGAGGTACAGTCACAGATGACTGCTCTCTCTGCGTGGTGCTAGTCACAGATTCTGACTCACAGTTGTGAGGAGCAGTTCATGATAGCAGCTTGAATGTTTGTGATGACCGTCTCCTAGCTTCTCACCAATCCCTCCTACCTTTCTTTTCTCTAATCCATTATTTATATTTCTCTAAATGTCATCACCTTATATCCATCCCTTCTTCCATTTTTATTTCCTGTTATCTTATACCCTTTCCTTTTCCTCTTACGGCTCACCTTTTTCTTCATCCTCCATCTAGTCTTCACCTTCAATCCTCATTCCTCCCTCTCGTCTTTCCCCTCCCTTTCTCCATCTCCTCCTCCAGTCCGTTTCCTGATGATGAGGTTGCTGTGATTGGTATGCGTGAAAAGCACGAGGATGTTTCAGTGCAGAACGTGCGGTGAACATGTGTGCCTCTGCTCTCCATCTCCTCCCACAGGCTGCACTGGGGTGGCCTTGAAGAGCGGTTGCTAACATTGAGCTTGATGCAACACTCATTAACAACAGCACTGCTTCACAGGGACCCTGACGGAATACACAGTGACAAGATATGAGGGTCAACCGCATATGATGGAGCTTTAATTTAAGCTTTCACGGACGTTATTTGACCTTTCTAGGCTCAAACGTAACAGAATGCAAAACTGGCAATGAAAATGTTGCTTAAAGGGGTAGTTCACCCAAAAATGAAAATTTGATGTTTATCTACTTACCCCCAGGGCATCCAAGATGTAGGTGACTTTGTTTCTTCAGTAGAACTCAAATGAAGATTTTTAACTCTAACCGTTGCAGTCTGTCAGTCATATAATGCCAATCAATGGGCTCCACGGCTTTGAGAGTCAAAAAAACATACACAGACAAAACCAAATTAAACCCTGTGGCTCGTGACGGTACATTGAGGTCTAAAGACACAAAACGATTGGTCTGTGCAAGAAACTGAACAGTATTTACATTGTTTTTTACCTCTGATCCGCTGCACGGTCCAACTGTCCTGAGCACGTTTACATCAGCCTACAATCTCAATTAGGAGTGTCAATGGTCCATTTGAGAGATAGGTGACGGTAATGCACTTATAAGTCTGCAATCTGCCGTAAAGCAAGAAGAAGAAGAAGAAGACATGTCACGTGCCGGCTGTTGTGAACGCGCTCAGGACAGTTAGACATGGCGGTGGAAAAAAACATATAAATATTGTTCAGTTTCTTGCACAGACCAATCGTTTCGTTCTTTAGACCTCAATGTATCGTCACGAGCCGCAGGGTTTAATTTGGTTTTGTTTGTCTATGTTTTTTTGACTCTCAAAGCCGTGGAGCCCATTGACTGACATTATATGACTGACAGACTGCAATGGTTTGAGTTAAAAATCTTTGTTTGTGTTCTACTGAAGAAACAAAGTCACCTTCATCTTGGATTCCCTGGGGGTAAGTAGATAAACATCAAATTTTCATTTTTGGGTGAACTATCCCTTTAATGCATCACAAATGCTGGCTGACTGTGAGGATGGAGACTGATGAAAGACTCTTGCTTGATCAGTGAGTTCAAAGTAACAAAGAGTTTGTAATCAGCCTGCAGATATTCTGGACGTGGTGTGAATTTTTTATTTCTGCTGATGTCACCAGTTTTTAGTTATGTAAACTGAACACAACTCCTCTAAAGTACTTCTTTAAAGGGACATTTAATCCGAAAATGAAAATTCTGTCATTGGTTATTGCCCCACACTGTTCAAACCTGTATGACTAAAGCATGAATTTTTAAAGGGATAGTTCACCCAAAAATTAAAATCACCCCATGATTTACTCACTCTCAATCCATAGCTCTATGACTTTTTCTCCCAGACGAATACAACTGGAGTTATATTAAAAATGTCTTAGTTCTTTCCAAGCTTTATAATGGCATTGAATGGCTGTTGATATTCAATAATCCAAAAGAAATCCAATAAAGTGCAGCCATCCATCATACAGTATCTCACAAAAGTGAGTACACCCCTCACATTTCAGCAAACATTTTAGTATATCTTCTCAAGGGACAATACTATAGAAATGAAACTTGGATATATTTTAGAGTAGTCAATGTACAGCTTGTATAGCAGTACAAATTTACTGTCCTCTAAAAATAATTCAACATATAGCCATTATTGTCTAAATAACTGGCAACAAAAATGAGTACACCCTAAGTGAACATGTCAGAGCTGTGTCCAAAGTGTCAATATTTTGTATGGGCACCATTGCTATCTAGTACTGCCTTAATCCTCCTGGGCTTGGAGTTCACCAGAGCTGCACAGGTTGTTGCTGGCATCCTCAGTTGTCATCTTGTCGGTGTGCTTGGGGTCGTTAATATGTTGGAAAACTGCCATTTGGCCCAGTTTCTGAAGGGAGGGCATCATCTTCTGCTTCAGAATGTCACAGTACATGTTGGAATCTATGTTTCCCTCAATGAACCGCAGCTCCCCAGCACCAGCAGCACTCATGCGTCTCAGACCATGAAGCTACCACCACCATGCTTGACTGTAGGCAAGACACAGTTTTCTTGGTACTCCTCACCAGGGCATCGCCACACATGCTGGACACCATCTGAGCCAAACAAGTGTATCTTAGTCTCATCAGATCACAGGACATGTTTCCAGTAATTCATGCTCTTGGACGGATTGTCTTCAGCAAACTGTTTGCAGGCTTTTTTGTGAGCCAGCTTCAGAAGAGGCTTCCTTCTGGGATGACTGCCATGCAAACCGACTTGTTGCAGTGTGTGGCGTATGGTCTGAGCACTGACAAGTTGACCTTCTGCTTCTGCAACCTCTAAAGCGATGCTGGCAGCACTCATGCATCTGTTTTTGAAGCCAGTTTCTGCACCTAAATGAGCATGAGGTCTCAACTTCTTTGATCGACCCTTGCGAGGCCTGTTCCGAGTGAAACCCGTCTTGGAAAACCTCTGTATGCCACTGGCCACTGTACTGTAACTCAGTTTCAGGATGTTACTGAACTTACAGCCTCGGCCATCTTTGTGGAGAGCAACAATTCTGATTCTCAAATCCTCAGAGAGTTCTTTGCCATGAGGTGCCATGTTGAACATCCAGTGGTCAGTATGAGAGAATTGTACTCAAAGCACCAAATTGTAACTGCTCTAATACAAGATAAACAAATTTGTATGGTCCTGTCAAGCAGACAAAAACATGAACATGATGAATAGGACATGTGGCTTTGCATGGTTAAATGATGTATAACTGTTATCACTTAGGGTGTACTCACTTTTGTAGCCAGTTATTTAGACAATAATGGCTATATGTTGAGTTATTTTTAGAGGACAGTAAATTTGTACTGCTATACAAGCTGCACATTAACTACTCTAAAATATATCCAAGTTTCATTTCTATAGTATTGTCCCTTGAGAAGATATACTAAAATGGTTGCTGAAATCTGAGGGGTGTACACATTTTTGTAAGATAATGTACATAGTATGAGGGGGTTAATAAAAGTGAATTGATGCATTTTTGTAGGAAAGATATACATATTTAAAACTTTATAAACCGTAATCTCTAGCTTTAGCTTCCACACGAGAGAGTGCCATTCCAGCTGACTCACTGCCATTTTAATATAAAGCTTTTTAATATAACCCCGTTTGTATTTGTCTAAACGAAGAAACTCATGCACACCTAGGATGGCATGAGGGTGAGTAGAAGATTTTTCAAGGTTTTTAAAGAAGACCCTTATGCTCACCAAGACTGTATTTATCTTTTTTATATTTTGATCTGAATTTATTGGATCAAAATACAGTAAAAACAGTAATATTATCGCATATTATTGTAATTAAAAAATAACAGTTTTCTACTTTAATATATTTTAAAAAAAAATATTTATTTCTGTGATGATAAAGCTGAATTTTCAGTCATTACTCCAATCTTCAGTGATCTTTCAGAATTCATTCCAAATATACAATATGATTTGCTGCTCAAGAAACATTTAGCATCAATATTAAAAACAGTTGTGGATTCTTTGAATATCTATATCAAAATAGACACATTTTGTAACATTATAAATGCCACTTTTGTTTACTTTAATGCATCATGGCTGAATAAAAGTATACATTTTAAAAAATATATAACCCTAATGACCCCAAATGGTAGTGTACATGTTATGTTTCTCTGAATTTTTTTCCTTCTCGGCCTGAGCTGAGGTAGAAGAGACATTTAGGGCAAGTGATTTATTTAGCCCATGTGTGTTCCTCTTTTCCTAGTGTGTGCATCGTCACAGAAATACATCACCTGCCTCCATGGCTGCTGTGCTTCAGCTCTCCGTCCTATTGCTATTGCACTACGCGCCTCTATTTCTGTGGCACTGTGGTGAATCATTCTAGCAGGTTATGAGGGGAGGGCTGCAAGACTGAGCGGTTGTCAAGAACACTTCTTCTGTTCTTGGAAGAGAATATATTTAGAAAGGAGTGACGATGTCAAGGAGCCGTGTGTGTGAAGTGGGAATCACAGTTACGATGATTTCTATGTTACCATGGAATGTTTTCTCATAAACTCTCATAAACATATCTGGCAGCCCTTAAGGGCAGCCATCCCATAGGGAAGAAAAACGACTAATGAGATATCTTTAATAACTCTGTTGTTTCTTAATGTAAGTGACATCCAATGGAGATGAAAAAGACTTCCAAAGACCAGATACAGCTACGCTTGACCAAGGTGTTTGAAGGCAAATTGTCTCGAGTAAGCGAGTCTTGTCACGTGTCAGCAGTATGTCGGGATCAGTCTTTTTCACCTGGACAGCTGTCCATCACAAAGACTTGCTGACAGCGACGGCACGTCCTGACAGCAGCTGTTCTAGTGCTTCATCTGTGGGAGGTGAAGCTGACCACTGATAATATGCACATCCTCTCATTTATTTATAGTTAGGTACCATACTGAACATGTGATCGTCCTCCTCATCAAGGTGACTTTGTGGTTACCATTCTCACAACTGTACTTTTTTTTTTTCAGGTGAAGAAGTTTGCCAAGTACTTGGATCCCAATGCTCATGGCAGAATTAACTTCAAAGATTTCTGTCATGGAGTGTTTGCAATGAAAGGTAAGAGGACGTTATTTCTCCTTCGAGCAGTATTTCATGCCCATAAATACCACTGATGAATCTGTTTGCATTAGATGAAAGGGATTCTTAGAATCAGGGTAAAAATCTCTGAAATATGACCGCAAAAATACAGTTTAAAATAATGTAGCTTGTAGCTACACTACAAAAATATTGTATTCTTATGTAAAAAAAAATTTTTTTAATCAAAAGTGTATTTTAGTGAAAATTAAGTTTACTGTGTATACCTTACCTTACCTTACCTTATCTGGGTTTCACAAACTGGGATCCGTGACACAACTGCAGGTGGTTCATAAGCTAATAATGAATTAAATCATAAGAAATCTAAAATTAAAATAATTGAAAAATACAAAACAATAAAAAAAAAAAATATATATATATATATTTTATTTGTTTAACTGCATGTCATTTGATCACTAACCACCATTAGAGAATCATGAATGTGCAAATATAAACCTAAAATCTTTGAAAGTTCTCCAAATAAATATTTTATTTTGGCATGGAAAATATTTCACCACACCATTGGAAAATTGTTTAACAATAATGATGATAATAATAATAATAGGTTAAGAAAATGAACTTGCATATTTATTACTAAATTTAATAAAAATATACAAATTTGCTTATCAAGTAAATGGGTCTTAGTTTAGCAGGAAAAAAATACTGATAATGAAATGTATTTTTTTAATGCTCTAAATGTTCATACTGTGGCATAAAATACAGAGCACATCTCTTCTGTTCTGTCACACACAGCTGTTAGTTCAGCACAAAGTGTGCCAAACTAGAAGGTTCTCCAGTGATAAAAGCTTAGTTGCTAGACACCATGTTCCTTTAAGACAGACACTTCCCATGATGTCCCTGAATTAAAAATGGCATGTTATGCATCATTCCAGACATTTATGTAATTTTATCTCCAGACTAGTATTATCACTTTATTTTATTAAACAATTCATCAGAAGAACCCAAGGCAGATAATGGCACACAGCTGTCTTTTTAGCATTCTGCATTGACTTCTGTGTCTGGTGAAAATCTAGAAACGCAATGGATAATGAATAGCCCGAGTGAGCAGAATGTGATTAGAGATCTCTGCTTCACCGCTGATCTCCCTAATTGAAAATAACCACATTTGAACAACAAATTACGAGCATATCTGGGTGTGCCTTTAATTAACCGTTTATCAGATTGAAACAGTTTCCCATTTAACAACAGCATAGTAATTCACTTGTTAGCGTGGGTTGTGCTTCTCAGTTAAAAGAAGGGGGGATGTTATTCCTGATTATAGTGTCAAGCATCACTATGAGATTTTCTTAGGTATTCACAGAAAATGTTACTGCGTAATCATGGTTCAGCAATCTAATTTCACATTATTTATAGCTGTTTTAAGACACTTATTGCCTTGTCTAGCTCATCCCTATTTCACTGTCATTAAGAGCACAGTAAACAGGGTTACATTTGTCAGCCAGGGACACTCACGCTGCTTGGCAGACTTATGCAGCAGAGATCTGCCAGCAGGCACGGGGACCCGGGTAGGACGTCTCTGTGCCAGCGCTCTATGGAAGCGGCTGAAGAGGGAGAAACAGACAGGCCAAATGGGCTTCAGGCCCAGAGACTTTGTCCCCCAGTGTCCTGTGTTTAATGAGCCCCAGTGGTCTTCCCACTCACTCTTCCTCTAATGAATCCCCCAATCCCTGATCCCCGGCACGCACAGCAAGTCTACAAAGCCTATGTGTGTCCTTTTGAGGTCCCAGAGGAGACTGCATTGTTGTGTGTGGTGCGGGATTGTTAGCACAGTTTCGCCATTGGTCTATCTTTGCTCTTCTGTAACAGGCGTATTGTGCACGGCTTTATATATTTATGTACTGCCCCACAATATGTTCCCATTCGGGACATTCCCGGAGCCAAGGCGAGCTGTGGCCCACTTGAGATGTCACAGAGCGCTGAGGCTTCACTACACTTCATGTTATGTGACTATAAATGGATCCGAGGCCTGGGTTGCCCTTCACTGTGCCTCTCAGTTTGTTATTTATTCATGACATTTAACTTAGCTGGTTGCATCTGCAGATGGGTTTGTGTGTTTGAGAAACAATATAGCAATATATTTTAGAGAACAGCTCCTCTTTCCAACATGATATCTACTGCTAAACTTTAGTTTTTATCAAAATGTGGATTTTGACCTTTTTTTTTCTCTGGCTCTCGTAAGTGGAGCAAAGAATCTCTAAATTTTACAGAGGGTGCAGTTTAATAATTCAAGCCTGGTTTGAGAAAACACAAGATGTTGTCATACAGAGAAATGAAATTTGAAGTGATCTGAAGTGTCAGAAGCTGATTTATACATACAGTACCCTAGTGTCTAAGTGAGAAAGCCACATTTTTTGAATTAGTCAGTGTATTTCTGAGAAGCATCTTTTCTCTAATGAAAAATAAATAGATACATTAAAATCCTTCTAAAATAATGTAGTAGTGGTGATGCAAACTTAATCAATAGCCATCTTGTTTTAGGTCTGTTAACTAATTTTTTATAATGCACAGATCATTTTTATAATATACAGGCAACTGAAATCGATATTTCATGGGCGTCATCTCTTTCTTGTTTGTGCTTTATGAAACGTGTCTTGACAGGACTAATATTTTTCTTTTTGTGATTCAGGCTGTGAGGAGATCCTGAAATCAGCTCTTGGGACCCCCAACATCAGTGCGCAGCCATACCAGACGGACAATGGCTACTACTATCAGGTGGGCAGAAGTGTTTGGCTAGTTGATGCTGTTGTCTTTTCTTTCCCACATGTGTCTAATTATATCGTTGACCCCCCTAAAAAAACAAAGACACTAAGTCCGCTCAGCTGAACACACTGCTTGTTTGTCATTGTGTACATGCACCTAATTGCACCCCGTTTAATTAATGGCCATTGACCATAATATTGAATTTCTCTGAGCTACTAGAACTATCGTCTCTATTGCAGTTACACGCTCACATGATGTTGCTGTACTATGTGGTCACGAAAACGTATCGTTTGCACATGTTTTAAGCGTTGCTGTTTAAAAATAAGTGATTTAAGCCCTTAAAGCAATCGGCAGTGAAAGAGAACTCATTTTGCTGTGCGCGCGCTTTCTGAGCGCTGTTAGAGAGGCGCGCACATGTGAAGAATGTGCTCATAGAGTCCGGGAGTATTGAACAGAGTTATTTTTGGTGCTTTATAGGCCTTGGATGGTTACACAAATTTGTATTTGTCAAAATGCCTATCTTTGCAAGTATCCTTGTAAACAGAATAATTTAGGTCTTAAATAAAAGCAAACAGCAGAGACATGGGCAGCTCTTAAAGTGACAGCAGTCTAAAATTCTTGCCGTCTGTCATTCATGTTTCTCAAACAACAAAAGAGAGGAAATCTCTCACTGCTCTTGACTAACTTTAACAATGAAATATATATTTAATTTACTCAGTGAAAAAATGCACTGTTTTTGTCCTGTTGCTTGTAATTAATTTCTTATTCTTATGACTGTTTACTTATCTTTAATGAGCTTTTTTTTTTTTTTTTTTTTTTTAAATTTAGGCTAGTATTAGTTTTTTGTGATATTGACACTGAAAACAAGAATTGTGAAATTTCTATGGTATCAAAATTTTTGGTCATATCACCCACCCCTACTAGAACTCTCAACAATGTTGTTGATAAAGATGACTATATGGTTGAAAAGCTTGGTGTATGAGTTAGCACAGAGAAATACTTTTTCAGTGGATATAGCACCAGTAATATAGAAGAACGCGTTTTTGTGTTTGACTGAGTTTTGCTATATTTGTGCAAAGAATAACTATCATGTATTGTTGCACTGACATGGCTATGGTCGACTTGAACCAGGCTAATATATTTGTTGTACATGTTTTGACTGTCTTTACTTGGAGACATGCACTCCTGCTTGTTCTTATCATGTTCATTTGCACCATATGGAGGCAGTTAAAACCCAACAGCAAGCCAGAAAATATAAGCACTTCTGTTGGCAGTGTGTCTAGATGCATTAGGACACTTAGGAGAGGCATCTATTGTTCTCCGATGTAACAAGGAACGACCTTCTTTTCGTCCGTACATTCAGGCTTGTGTGAACTTGATAGATGAGAGAAAGTGGAGCCAAAATGCATCCCCAGCATGTCAGCTCTCACTCACATATACACAAGCAATCCATACTGCCACTGTTTCACAGGCTGCTGCTTGAGTTACAGTTTAAGCCTTGTAAAACATAACCTGACACCGGACGTTTTAATGGCTGCTGTCAACATGCTGTATATGACTCAATGGAGCTGTCAGTCAAACAGCCAGAGCAGAGGGGAATCCTGACATCCACAGACGCTTACTGTACACAAAGACATTTAGATGTATTATGCGATTAATCACACACATTGTTTTTATTACAGCTTTTAAAGACCCTTTGATATCAAAATCCGAATGCACATGTACTGGCTATGAGGTCATTGCTGTCTATGCAGGGTCAGAAAACTCAGATTTCATGAAAAACATCTTAATTTGTGTTCTGAAGATGAACGAAGGTCTTATGGGTTTGGAACGACATGAGAGTGAATAATTAATGACAGAATTTTTGGGTAAACTACCCTTTATTAATACCAGAATATATTGCTGGTAAACAAACAAAGCTGTAACTGTTCCAGTGTCTTCATTTCTTACAATCTATAAGGTGTTTTTTGCTGAACTTTGATGTAAAACTTTTCTCGCTCTTTTTAATGAACAAACATTTAAATTTGTTAGTAACGCCTAGTTTTGAAAACGTTTTCACTGTTATTAGTTAATTTATATATTTACTCATTATAGTTAACATCACATGGTAAGCACAAGGGCTGTTTCTAATATTAAACAGGTTATAATTATAAAACAGGTTATTGCAACAGTGTTTCATCATCACTAGGTGGCAGTGTTTGGAAAGAAAACACATGAATTTAGCTCAAAACTGACATTGAAAAGGCTTTTATAAGCAATACAGCAACACTTTGGAAATAATATTATATGTACTGTATGTGAAAAGCAAGGATTAGAATTCTGCTCAAAAATGGCATTATGCAGATTTATTGCTTAACATATGGGATACTGATCTAATGCCATTTGTGGGATATAATCTAAAATAGCTCATTAATCATTACAGTTATGAATGGAAAATTGTAAGTATTTTATCAGTCAGACAATACATTTCAGAGTAAAGCTGGTTCATGTGAATATTAAACACTGCAGCAGTAGTGAACAAACCTCCTCTACAGTATGATAAAGACACATTCAGTGACACTAGGAATGTAATAATGAGCTTGATAACCATATTGCCATTTATTTTAAGACACACTGCTTACATAGTAACTCTCATATAAAAACCTGGAAGAGAAAAGAAGAGAAATATGAACAAATCTAGTAGTTTTCAGCCAAATGTGCTGCTAAAACAAGCCATGTTTGATCAGTTTACAGCCTGAGCAGAATGTTGTAGTAAATTATTAAATTTAGTGTCGTTTATACCTGATCATTTGCTTTCTGGAAAATCCAGAGTTTTCCAACAGTTACAGGAAATGTTATGTGTTTCCACTCAAACCGAAAAAGGGTGGTGCATGTATTAGGGATATTTCCAGGGTCCTACAGTACAGTTTTCTTGTCGTTGTTTATTTTGTTTTAAATTGTGGGACTGTTGTGATGTGAGGATGTGCAAATGAAGTCTGTGCCGTCTACTGCATTGCTCTTTGCTCTTTCTGTGCTCTGCTGCAAGCGGTTCTATTAGCACTTCAAATGAACACTGGACTGAAGCTCTGCATTGATCTTCTGCAGAGCACCTTTCTTTCTCTCCCTCTCCTTCTTTCCCTCCCTCTCTCTTTCCAAAAACAAAAACTATTGAAATGTTAATTTTCTCGGACGGTTAACACAACACTATAAGAAGAATATCTGTGAATGACACTAATATTTCCATCACAGAAAATAACGTGTTTCATAGAAATTACAGGCTATTCTAACTGAACTAAGATGCAATTAAGCTGCCATTAGATAATATTGTGTCATTTCTGTCTCTTCTGTCTCTGTCTCAGTCATTGCAAGTCTCTCTGATCACAGCAGTGGAGTGTGATTGCTGTCACAAAGAGTCACTGTCATACTAACACATCAGTGTATGTCTTAACAGTGTGTGTGTGTGTGTGTGTGTGTGTGTGTGCGTGCTCGTTTTTGTGACAAATGAGGGCATAAATTTGTATAATGACAAGGGTATGACAGGTATTACAAGGAGAAGGTGACTTATGAGGACATTACTCCATGTCCCCATTTTTCAAAACGCTTATAAATCATACAGAGTGAGTTTTTTTTTGAGAAAGTAAAAATGCAGAAAGTTTCCTGTAAGGGGTAGGTTTAGGTGTAGGGTTGGTGTAGGACAATAGCACATACAGTTTGTACGGTATAAAAACCATTACACCTATGGGATGTCCCCACTTTTCACAAAAACGAACGTGTGTGTGTGTGTGTGTGTGTTTTGTTGGATCATTGTGCACACACAGCGTGTTTTAGAGATTAAGGTTACAGACAGCTGATCAGATTGACCAAGCATATTACCTCTCGTGTACAGGACCTGCTTGAGAGCAGTTAATGGCTTACTTGGTCTGTTAATGCTACTTATGTGAATACTATATCCTCCACTGACACACAAACATACTCTTTACTCATACTGTTCTCTCTGGTAACCAAATATACTAAAATTTCATAAAACTATTACTGGAAAAATTGTTGTTTGTGGTGAAAATTAGACCACAAAATAAGTCACAGTTTGTGGGAAGTGTATGTAATTAATCTTCACACAGTAGATATTGAAATGATGTTTTGTATGGTAACACTTTACAATAAGGTTCCGTTTGTTAACTATATTTAATGCATTAACATTAACTAACAATGACCAATATATTTGTTACAGTATTAATTATAACAAAGGTGCTATGTTTTAGTAAAAAAAAATCACAGAAGTGCTTCTATAGTTGAGTTTCTATAGTATGTGCGTGTACGTACTGTATATGTATTGTGTTTGGTACAGATCACTCGTGATTGGAGTTTGAACTCAGAGATGTTTCTTCTGAGTGACTGCTGCTGAATGATAGTTGAGTCAGAGCACTAATGAGCCTGTCACATTGATTACACTGATGGATAACCACAGAGAGAGCGACTAGAAGAGCATGTGTTGAGGTGGTTGTCCCTTGTGAGCTCATTTTACTAAAGATATTATTAATTTCTTTTGATGTTGACATCTAAGGAATACAAAGTAGATTTTTCTGTTCTTTTCTTATTGTCTCAGCTTTCTGCCTGTAATATCAGTGACTATACACAATGCTTTGTCATTTTATATTACTGCAAAAGAAGGTGAATCCTTGGCTGGACTAAGCTGAATCTGTAGAGAAGAGACTTTACCGCTGGTAATTGGGAAAGTCAAGACTGAATGTCCTTGGCTGTCATTGAGACTGAGAGATTGTAGGGTTCATTGGTGGAGAGAGCAGAAAAATGCTTCAGACACACATCTGTCTCTGTGCAGCATTCATCAGTTCTGCTCTGTTGTCTGTATCTCAGGTCACACCGACCCTAGCGTACATCAAGAGATATCAAATAATGGGTTATACAGTTGGTACTGAAGATTCAATATTAAAAGTCCCATTTGTTTTTGTGATTTATAACCATTGATTGGGATCGGTAACAAAAAAACAAAAAAAAACAGTAATATTATTGCAATATAAAAGGTTAGTTCACCCAAAAATGAGCCTGTGTTTTACTCACCCTCAAAGCATCCTAGGTGTATATGACTTTCTTCTTTCAGATGAATCCAATCGGAGTTATATTAAAAATTGTCCTGGCTATTCCAAGCGTTATCATTGCAGTCGACGGGTGTTTCTGTACAACAGTCCAAGAGACGTCAAATAAAGCGCGCACATCCTTAATAAAACGTGCCTCACATTGCACAGATGACAGTCAGAAGAAATGAGAGAAAAGTGTTTATTACGTTTGAAATAAGGATATTTTTCTTACAAAAACGCATGGATTCGCTACAGGAGGCCTTAATTCACGCCCCGGAGCCGTGTGAGGGACGTTTTATTATGGATGCACTCACTTCATTTGATGTCTTGTGGACTGTTGAACAGAAACACCCACCCACTGCAATGATAAGGCTTGGAAGAGCCAGGAGAATTTTTAATATAACTCGGATTCGTCTGAAAGAAGAAAGTCACATACACCTAGGATGCCTCGAGGGAGAGTAAAACACAGGATAATTTTCATTTTTGGGTGAACTAACCCTTTAAATGTCAGTCCTCTGTCTTGTGTGTCATGTGTTCCCGCCTCTTGTGTCCTTATTTGGTCATGTTCCTGTCCTTGTTCAGTGTGATTATTAGTTAAGTCGTGTCCAGCTGTGTTTTAGTAATTATCAGTTAGTCATGTGTATTTAGTTCCTGCCTGTTTAGTTAGTTTTGGTCTGGTCTACTTGTTATTCCCTGGTGTTCCTGTCTGTGTTAACCTTGCCTTGTCTTGCCCTGTCCTGATGTCAACTTTAAAGACTGTATTTTGAGTTATCCTCGTCTCCTGTTCCTCCCTGCTGTGTGCACAGTGACATTAAATCACTGTTTTCTATTTTAATATTTGTAATATATTTGCTGTAATTTATCAATGCTTAAATCAGTTGTGCTGCTTAATATTTTTGTGGAAACTGCTATATATTTTTCAGGATTATTTGATGAATAGAAAGTTTAAAAGAACAGCATTTATTTGAAATAGAAATCTATTATAAATATCTTTTCTGTCACTTTTCATAAATTTTATGCATCCTCCTTTCTAAATAAAAGATTAACATTTTAAAAAGAAACCCTTACAGTGAGACTTTCTTTTGAAAACATTAATCTTTAATACATATGGGAGTTCATGTTTTTCCTGGACAATAATGTTGAAAAACTGAACTGACTTGCCCAAAGTACACGACTTGCAAACACATGCTGTGTATTTTTGTAAACGTGTCTAACTGTGTTATTTCTTTGTAGAATCATCTGTCCATTAGCAGTGTCTAAATGTGCTCATCTGTGCAGCACCACAACAAACATAAAGTATGTGTATCTGCTCAGAGTAGAATGAATACAGATGATACTATCAAGCAGATTTGTGCTTAAGCAGTTGGAGTTTCAAGCTGTTGGTATTTCAAGCACAGACGCATGTTGAAATGAGATGCACAGCGACAGTGTGTGATGAAGATGTTTCGGTGCGAGTAAAGCCCCTGTTGTTCCAAACCTGTTTTACATACTTTCTTCTGTGGAACACAAAAGAAGATATTTTGAAATATGCCTCTGTGTTTTTTGTCCATACATTGAAAGTCAACATTCATTTTCCACAGAGGAAAGTTTTGGAACAACATGATGAAACTAGTTTGATATTGATAGAGGATGTAATTTGTCAGTACTGCCTGTGCAGACAGAGATCGCATGTCATGTGTGTGCCAAATTAAAAGGAAATCAAAAAGTTATTGCAGAACTGCCATTACATTTGGCATTGTCATTTGGTCCCGGGTCAGATTACAAAGGCAACCCATTTTTGGGTGATGTTGTGCAGTAATACTACCCGCTGAGTCCAATCACTGCCATCAAGCTTTCAACATGCCACTGGGCCGTGTTTATCATGTTGTCTCCTCTCCTCTTCTCTCTCTGTCTGGGTTGGCGTGAGCAGCCCGGTTCTCAGTGTATATGCACTGTCACAAATGAATGAATAAAAAATGACATCACACGTTAAGTACGAGCTTTCTCACCAAGAAGCCGACTGTCACTCCCAGCGTGAGCTTGAGGTTGCCTGACATCGCTACCATTAGATAAAATGTCAGCATGTTGCTTAGAACCCTGTGCACAGCAGGAATTGGTCAGATTTCATGGTAATATATACTTGAGTATGACCTTTGCGCACTTTAGCAGATTTATCATTTATATGGCCATTTTTTTCATTGTTTTGAGCACTTACGTTTTGTATTCACAGTGGTGCACTATTGCCAGGTAATGACTATTGAATATAAAACAAATGAGCACCAAAGGGATTGAGCTTTGTTGGTTGCTGCTGGGTTGTTTGTGTATGTCTTTAGCTCTCTGAAGAGAATTGTTTGCTTTGATTTATCCACTGGCTCAAAAACTAGGTTTTCTTTAGGACCAGGATTTTAAAGACCAAATTTGTTTGGTGTAAAACAGTAAATAAAAAATGTCCTTAAAATGTTATATGTGTAATATTCAGAAATTATTATAGTGTTTATTAATATTTGGAATTAGCGTTTATTTTTTATATTTTCAGTTTCATTTTTTAAAAGGTTTTAGTAATTTTTCATATTTTTATGTAGCTTTAATTTGGGTTTATCTTAGTTTCAGTCATTTTAGTACTTAAACTTATTTCAATTAGTTACAAAGACACATTTTTAAGTTTGTTTAAATTTTCATGTGATATTTAGATTTTATTCCAGCATTATTTCAATAACCAAAATCAGTTTAATTAAACACTGAAATGTATTAATATTACCTTGGCCCAACATTATGAAAAATGATTAGTGCCACTGCTAGGAAAAACCCACTTAACCCACCTTAAGCTGGTTTGACCTGGTCTTAACTAGTTTAGGATCATCTCCCAACACTGCCAAGGCACAGATGTGCTCAAAACTCCTTAAAAACCATCTTGACTAATTAAAAACAAATGAACTGCATTGCAAATGAACTCGTATCTAGTGTAGTCTGGGTTGTTTTTTCTTATACGTTGTGTAGTTTCAATGCATGGTTACATAGTTAGTTGCATTTAGCATTGTTTTGCTGTCTCTGAGCCTATCAGAACAGACCTGTGACCCATTTATATGTTGCAATCCACCAGTTCAGACCTCTGGTTTTAGATTATAGAGGAATACAGTCATTTGTATGCACACTGTGCCCAAACTGCTCACTGTGTTCCCTCCTGCTCTTCTGCCTGTTTCTTACTCTTGCTGTCTCTCACTTCATCCTCTATTCATTTTCTAATCCACTCTGAGTTACACTAGTATACACTTCTAGATCATTTTAAGATTTTGGACTGTTGACATTTATTTGGATTTTTTTTTTTTTGGTCAACTCATTGTTAATTTGACGTTGTCCAGTATGCGTGTGTTGTCTGATTCCTTCTGCCTTTTGGCTCATCAGTTTGATTAGAGAAGAGGGGGTCCCCCTCTCTTATTCTCTTTCCCTCTTTTCTCCTCGTCTTTCCTCACATTCCAGAAGTCCTCCTAATCTACCAGCTGTCAATCACAATAAGGGTGGGAAAGAGTACAGAGAAGGTTAGAAGAGATAAAAGCTGTGCTCATATGCACACAGAGAAGGATGCTGAACTCTCTAAATTAAAGCCTGTAGCTATCACTCGCACAATGTACTGTTTTAATACAGCAGAACAGTTTCAGTTAACAGCCTAAATGTTTTCTGTCTTATATCAATCATAGGTCTTACTACTGACTGATGTTCTCCTTATTTATTTTCTCTCTTCGTTATTATGACTGAACAAATCCTTAGTGCTAAGTATTAAAATTCTTTGATGCAACCACTTATAGCAATTCCCTAGCAACCAGAACATCCTAGCCCCTCAAAAACTCAACTCAAACCAATCTAGCAACCAGACAGCAAGCGATTAATGCACCCAGAACAACTTAGCAAATACATAATGTGCTGGAAACCCCCCAGAAGATTCTGAGACATCTAGAAAACACTCAGTACACTCAGCAGCCACATAATCCACTCTGGCCACTGCCTACAGCATCCTGGCATCCAGGCAGCAGATGTCTAAAATCACATAGTACTGTACACCCAAGAAACTGCATAGAAGACTGATAAAAAACCCTCAGAACATCTTAGCTTTTCTTTGTTTTTCTGTGCCTCAATGACGTATGTGGCTGACAAATGCGACCTCTGGTGGACGTGGCTATTGTATCCAGTGTGGTTCTATTTGGGAACCACCCTAGATATAGTCAAGCACTACTCACATTTTCTTCTAAAACTCTGACTGCTTGTAATAATGGTCTAACATTATTTTTCATGTTCAAACAGCAACTATGCCAAAAAAATATGCATTTGTTTATTTTCCTTTGAGACATGGCAACAGGAAGCAGGTGGAGATCAACCACACCTAACTGAAATAACAACTGTCTCTCATTACACTGTATTTTTAAAACCTGCAATCTGGCTAAAACAGTACAAACATGTCTGAAATAGAATGGCTTTGGCTGTATAAACAGTTTCAGGAGCCGAGTAGCAGTTGGTGATAGAGATGTGTGAACATTTATTCATCTGTAGCCAACACCCTCCTGATCTAACAGCATCCTCTCTCGCGTTTCCACCCTCCCTCTCTCCGTCTCTCTCTTTCTTCCATCTTCTCAACTAGACCTCAGACTGTGTCTGTATCCCTGCAGCATCACAGAGATAATGTGTAATGCATTTTAAGATGGTTTGAAGAGGTGTTCATAGCTCTGACAGAGAGAGAAGAGCATGTGTGAGGTAACAGGGTCTGGTTCGAGCTGCTGGATTGAAACTAACCGCTGCTGCACTGAGCTCATGGGAATCATGGGAAAGTGGGGCATCACTGATGCACAGTGGAGAGGAGGAACGGAGGAGGATTGCTCTTTCTTTCGTTCTCTCTCTCCCTCACACACCTGCATAAACATGCATCTCAAACCTCACGCATATGCAGAGCACAGCATATGTGAGACTTCTCACTTGCAGCTGTGGAAGTGTGAATGTACATGTGTAATTGTTCACCAGTGATTAGATTTTTACTTCACCCGTCTTTGCCTCTAGCGAGAGCTCATTGCTGCTGTGAATTTACGAGAAGTGTTAATTAAGGAAGCTCTTAAAATATTCCATAAATCAGTCTTAAGACCACTCTAGTTGTTAAAGTGAACTCTAGTTAATTTTTAAATTTTATCGTCACATTTTTGCAGACTTCTTGTTAATGTTAAATAATGCTACAGTATGCTTAAAGGGACAGTTCACCCAAAAATGAAATAATTTACTCACTCTCATGTCGATTCAAACCTGCATGACTTTCCTTCTTCTAGATATTTTGATAAATGTTTCAGTGTGATAAACAAATGATCACCAAACTGTTTTTTTGCCAACATTCTTCAAAATATTTTATGTTCCACTGAAGAAAGAAAGTTTAACATTATTTAACATTATTTTTAACTGTTAAAACCATTTAAAAGTGATCAATTTTTTAGGTTCATGTTCATTTTTAACTACTGGGTTGACTATTTCAGGTGGATTAGATCTAGTCAGCTTAGATATATCGGAGAATAACTGCTGAAGTTTGTTTTTTCTTTTATGTATTTGCACGTTTTGAAGACTGTAATATGAAGGGCTTTTGGAGGAGAAAAGCCAGCATAGTCTCTCTCCAAAACCTTACCTATACATACAATTAACAGCATTTATAGCAAAAAGGAACATTAGTGGCTTATTTTCAGCTGGTTCCTTGCAAAATACTGTGCTTACATGATTTGTAAACTAATATATTTTGGCATTTACATGGCATAACCAGCTCCATATGTGTAGCTTTTCTGGTGTAATAAACTTGCTTAGTAGTTCTCCTGGTACAGCACTGCACTTAGGAGTCCTGTGTTACGATAAAAGAGCTTATAAAGTAAGCTGAAATTGCATAGTTGCTACTGTAAATATGTTTCAACACTACTGGTTTAGTGTAGGTGGTACATTATTTTCAAAAACAATAGAGCTTTAACCTTTTGTAACAACCAACCTAAATAAAATATTGACAAATTCACATATATCCGTTTCAGACAACATTTGATATTTGCTATTTCTGTTTGCAGTAAATTGATAAAAGTTTTATAGCATTTTGTTGATATAATAAACATTTTGGCATCTGTATGAGGGATTTTCAAAGAAAAATGCTTGGCTTCTGTTTTAATAAGTGCAGAATACAAGAATGTTGTTTTCTTGTTGATCCTGTTATTTATTTTTTTTTTTTTCAGGCCACCGCTTGATCAACCGTCTATTGATACTTTGATTTCTCTGTATCTTATTTATCTATTTGTGTTATTTGTCATGGTACTTAAACGAGGAGAAGGTTAATTATCCGTAATTGTGCGTATTATCCAGCACAGCTGAGGTTAGGCTTAAGATAGCTGTGTGTGCTGCACACACACACACACACGCTCCGCTCGATGTCACGGCTGTGGGACGGCTCAGCTGAATAGTTTCCTAGCAACAACCTAGAGAACGAGGCAGAGAGAGGGAGGGAATGTGACAAGCCAGAGTAGGGGAGGTGATTTGCTGGGAGGAGTGGCCAAAAACCCAACAACTGTTGCCAGATCGCTAGCGTCTCTGTCCGTATGTGTTCGCGTGTGGCCGCATGATCGGTTGCTGCAGGTTGGAGCGAGTGTGTGTGTATGTGTGAGGAGGACTGAGCCGGTTTGGAGCAGCAGTGGATGTAGGTGGAGATACCTGAAGCCACACGTCCACAGGAGCGCTGAAATCTGACAGGACTGGACACTGATATTTCACCTGTTGGACTGTGGTGAGGGTGGGGATCCTGGAGGGAGACGGGGACACCAAGTCTTGGGCGTCCTCAGCCGATGAGGGCTTAACCGGCACGGGTGGAAAGGATGGAGGAGATGGATCTTCATTATTGAGCGGCGGGGTAAGAGGATGAGATGAGAAAACTCGCATGTGTGAACGTTTGCTGCAGCCAAGTAAAGCCCATTGTTCCTGCTCTTCCTCTCATGTGCTTCTCTCATCCTCTTTCCTCTGTAATAATCTCTTCTCCCAACACTGATGCTGAGAAGCTCTTGTAGATCTCTTTGACTCCCAATGGCACTTTAGAGAGATGAAGCTCAATGAAATGATTTGTTTTGCATTTTATTGTAAGATACTAAGGCTCTGAGTGTGGTGGAATTCACAACCAGTCTGTGTGCTTCCCAAACGCTACACCTGCCCTTGAATGACAAGTTGAATGAATGACTGGAGAGCCAGCCTGGATTGTGTGGGGATCTGTTGGAGGGGAAAGGGGTCATGCTATTGAAATGCTAATCAGACAGTGTGTGTTTGGACTGTGTGTCGATGCGGTTTTTGGCGGTGCGTGTGTGTGTGTGTGTGTGTTCGTGTCTGCCTTCGTCTACCCAACAACCGTTGGTTGACCCCATTGTTTCTGTTTTCTGCTTACTTTGTTTCTTAAATGCCAGACTGGTGAAAATATCAGTTCTTGGAGATAGAAAATCCCCAATTTTGCACCTCAAATGAGACTAATGGTGTAGAAAAACTAGCAGACTGATTGATTGGTTGTAAGTGCACATGCTCGTAAACTTAAACAGTTAATTCTGTGTCTCTTGGGAACAGGGCTAATGGTGTGCGCTGGGAGTTGTTGTGGGGTTGGGGGTTGTTGAAGGGGAGGAACTGTGGAGTTTTGAATACGGCTGATAGTTTGAAGGGACTGTGTGAACATGAAAGGGGAGGTTGAGTGTGCTGGGGTGGTTTGGGAAGACTCTTCGATGGTTAATGACCACCTGCTGGTAGTAACGCATCTGTATTGTGTTTGTATGAATGTGTGTGTTTCTTAATGTTGCAGTAATGTTATTCCTCTGGCAAGGGACAATTTAGAAAGGTCAAGGAACAATGGGGTTAGACGTCCATTAAAATTCCTTCCCTGGTGCTTGCCTTTACCCCTCTAGTGGTTTGTTTTGCCAAAGTGTTATTGGCTTCTTAAACTTTTACCTCTGAGAGCTTGTCAGCTACGTGCTGATAAATGTTCATTGTAGCTAAAGTTTAGTCAATACAAAGCCCTGTTCCCTCACTGCAGAGGACATTTAGTCATAAGCCTGCTCTAAACACAGCATATGTGTGGTTGAAATGCATATTTAAAATAATAAAATGTCTTAAATTAAGCATAATTGTATCATATAATGCAGTAGTGTGTTGAATGTCAATACATGCCCTGTCTAGGTTTTTATAACTTTCAGTATTATTCTGAAATATTATTACAGTCTAAATTAACTATTTGGATATGTTTTAAAATGTAATAGATTCCTGTGACGACAAAGCTACATTTTCAGCAGCTTCCAGTCTTCAGTGTCACACGATCCTTCAGAAATCATTTTAACATGCTTATCTGAAATGTTTCTTGTTATTATCAGTGTTGAAAGTTGTTGTTCTTCAGTATTATTTAATGAATAGAAAGTTCAAAGGAACAACGTTTATTTTAAATATAAATCTTTTGTAAAATTCTAAATGTCTATTTTGATCAATTTATTGTGTCCTTGCTCAATAAGAAGTACAAAAAAAAATAAAAATCTCACTGACCCCCAACTCTTGAACCCTTATATGTGTATTATATATAGCTATAGTAAGCATTTTTATGGAGTTTTATCATTTTTATTCTAACTTTTTTAATGTTTTTTTTAATAAGCTGATGCTGTATACATAGGTACTGTACATAAGTCAATCCAGTTCTCTTGTCTACTGCATTTAAGATTAGCCATTTGGCAGCTGGTCTGACAGCTTTAGATATCGATCTGATATGAAATGCTGTATCAGGCCTGGTTATTGCGTGGGCAGCAGAGAATCTGTGCATGACCAAGGACACTATCTGCACTATCATTTCATGGACGTCATAATGCAAAGCCCAGCAAAAGATATAATTCAGAGTTACAGTTAGGACAAGAGGTTAATTGCAGTTTGGACACTCTAAAACCCAATAATGTGGTGCATCCAGACTATTGCTCTGCCAAGGGAGAGGGGTGGATGAACATTTTGTGACCTACCTATTGAAGTCATTGGTTCACTTTTATGATTGTGCCTGGATGTTAGAGGAACTAAATTGAGAACCATATTTACACTTGTCTCGACATGTCTTGCTTTCAAAGGGACGCCTACACATGCTGTGGAATAATACGGTAATTTGCTTAGCTAAGTGCCCCTGCAGTATTGATTGTGTAACTGCAGCTCTGGATGGCCTTTCTGTGTGTTTGCTGGGTTACCATTTTCAAGGTCAATAAAGAGTTCAAAGGTGTTTCGCTTTGATACTGCCCAGGGAAGGGTGGCCGACAGTTTTAGAGCCCCGAGAGCTGGATTATGACTCATGGCTCCTGGTAAATCCACACTGTCTTTTGTCTGCTGACTGTGTAGGCAGCGAGATGGCCAGCTATCCAGCTGCACTTCCACTGAGATCTCAAACAAAACCAGCCAAGCGCAGTTGATACAAAAATGAGCAGCCAGCTTAAATGTCCCCCGCTAGTATGTTTCTGTTGTTACTTTGGTAACATAACTTACAGTAATACTTTTAGTGTACTAAAGTGTTTGATCTTAGCTAGCTAGCTTACAGGTTCATTAGGGTCGCTAGCCAAAACTAGCATTTAGCAAAAACAGTAATGTTAAAGATAAAGCTGTTTCAAGATAGGCCTACAGGGTATTTGTTGTTTTGAGGTAGTTGCTGTACAGATTCGGGTGGTCAGGTGGTCCAAAATGTTTGTTTGAAGTGGGTTGTTACCTCAAAAATCCCCAAAAACAGCAGCTACTGTGTGTGCTAAGGATCACTGTTGTCTTGGAGAAATTTGAGAGGCTTTTCTGTCATGTTCATATGCACACTTGACATTTCTTGTGAGCTGCACTTGAAAGGCTGTGAATATGTTGGTGCACTTTGGACGCTAGCCAGAATTGAGTGTTGTGTTTGTTTATTTGTGTGGGTTGCTGTCATCTTACAGATCTGTAAAAAAGTGCTGTTCTTCTCCAGATTTACAGAGAAAAATTAAACTGCATCGAAACATGAGCAAAAAAAAAAAAAAAAAAAAAAAATTGCTCTGCTTTCACTGAGGAAAATAATCTAATGATGAATGTGAGTGAGATATCTAGGTGCATTCCTCCATCACGCATCTTCTCCTAGACTTCACAGACAAAACATCTCTATTATTTATAGATCTGAGGGCCTTGGAATATGTGCATTTGAATGTTTTCAGGCATGCTTCGATACAAGAAATAGTGTCGCATCAAACATGTTTAATCCACTACTATTCAAAAATTTGGGGTTGGATTGTTTTTATGTTTTTGAAAAACGTGTCTTATGCTTACCAAGGCTGCATTTATTTGATCAAAAATACAGAAAACCATAATATTGTTAATGTTAATATATTATTACAATTTAAAGTAATCGATTTCTATCTGAATATATTTTAAAATTTAATTTATTGTGATGCCAATTCAGTCTTAAGCGTTGAATGCGAAATCATTCCAATATGTTGATTTTCTGCTCATGAAACATTTCTTATTATTATCAATGCTGAAAACAGTGCTGCTTAACATTTTTGTGGAAACCATGATCCCTCTTTTTTCAGATTTCTATGATGACTAGAAAGATCAGAAAGAGAACTAGGCCTACATTTATTTGAAGTAAAAATTGTAACATTATGGTTGTTGTTTTTTTGTTACTTTTAATCAATGTCCTTACTGAATAAAATACATTTTTCCTTAAAAAAAACTAACTGACCTCATACTTTGGAACAGTAGTGTACTTTCTGACCATTTCATTTAATTATTGGACTGTCCCTTTAAGCCAAGTAATAAAAGGATATTGCTTTTGGTCAATAATGACCCATAAAAGTGTGTTTGATTGCACAATAACCATCGACAGGATCCCACTTACACTCTGCAAGAATATAGCAGCTTTGACTCTGCATGGACCTCACTATGTGTTTGAATCAATACCTGGCTGCATATACCAGAGCGAGTCACTGGCTTTTTAATGATGATCATCCCTCCAAATCAGCCCACTGTTAGCAATGTGAACACACTGGTGGGTGTATTTTAGCTCTTAGCATCCCAGATTTTGGATGTTTGCTGTATTTAAGCTTTGATGCAACTTAGTCTGTACTCAGCAATATAGCGTGAAATGCTGGAGGTACGGGTGGATCAGTAGTACTGCAGCATGACAGTATTAGTTCATCAGGTTAACCTTAAAAATCAGCAAACAGCAAAATCTGCAAACTGGCCCTGCCTTGATTTTCAGTTAAAGCATTGAAATACAATTCTGATAGCTGTAATTTTGTACAGTCAAACTCTAATTTAGAACAACTGCGTTAAAGTGAAGCTGCTCTTCATTGGTATTTATTTCAAAGAAGATGTGTCTATAATATAAATAATCCACAAGTCATAAGTTAATCAGCCACATAAAATCAGATCACTTCATTGTCACTACACCGTATAAACAGAGTGATGGTGAGTGAAATTATAATAGCGGTTTCTTAACTGCTTTCATCAGTGAAATACATATAACTATTTCAGTATAGAATTTTTTTTTTGGTTTATAAAATGATATTAAGTATGTTTGTGTATTAATGCATGCCCAACATTAAAAGCAGTCTGTCAGTAGAAGAGTGTAAATAATGAATGATAAGTCTAGGCATTCCAGACGGTGCCGTCTAAGGGGGGCTGGCAGATTCAGGTCGCTTTGGACCAAAAGGGGTCTCAGTTTATAGCTCATTTATCTGGGCTCTTACTGCAGGAGACCCCTGCATCTCCTCTTACATTACTGCAGTCAGAGTGTATCTGATAGGGCTGCATTCATCACAGTCGCTGCTCAGCAGGGAGAACCTCTATTATGCTGTCAAGTCTTCACTATGCAGATATCAGTCATCAGTAATCTGCTCCTCCGCTCTTATCTCCAAAGATCCAGCCATGTGGGAAGAATCAAAGTTTTACTCAGATTTGCGACTAGACCTGTGATGTTTAATCCTGAGGCTGGCCGTTACATTTCCTTTTTGTAGGCATAATCTCAGATTAGACCGGGCAGCCTAGAAGCTTTTTTTTCTAGAAGTCTTTTTAATAAATGCACAGGACTAGTTTGAAGCCTGGATATATGTGCTAGTTATCCTGCAGGTCCAGCTAAATCAGTACAAGTTGTAAATAAAGATTACTGAAGTATGTTGTTCAAGAAAATACCATTTCAGTCATTTCAGTTCAAAAGTTCATGTTTAATTCAGTGTGTCGCCACTTTAATTACTTGTGAAAATTACTAGCAATTTTGGAGTAAATGCTACACCAGATTTTTTTTCAGTGTAGGTCTCATTTCTTACATCTGCCATGTGGTGTGAGTGGAGAGGTGTGTGAATATCGTGTGTGACCTACAAAGGAAGGTAACGGACTCACTGAGGTGTGAATGTGAGAGGGGTCACTTCAGATACACACTAACGCACTGCTGCACTCGCTGAGATACACTCGGGTATGAATGAAATGCTTTTAGGAAAAGGGTGAGTTTGTGATTGAAGGAAAGACAATTGTTTTTAATGCATTGTATATTATTGAGTGAAGAAAAAATAAGGAAGAGGGAAAAATAATGGTAAAGGCTTATCATAAAGAGCGAGGGATCAAAGGAGAGTAGAGCAGCTGACTATCACATTCCTGTGCTAATCAAGCAGTAGTAATATAGAGAATTAGATGTATGTCTAAAGCTGTTCCTTAGGGACCGTATAAGTCAATTTGAGTGTTTACACATAAGCATGACGTTACATTAGGACAAAATATCAAACTGACTGGCATTTATTTTAAAGAAATATAGTACAAATACATTTCAAGCAAAACACACACACACACACACAAAACACACAAATACAGATAGAAGGGTTTAAATAAAACAATAGATATGCAGTTCAATATTATGACATTAAGAATTTGTCAGACATCAGTGATTCATGTTTGTAGTTAAAGTGATAAACTACACCCTGGGTTAAAATTGCCTTCAGAACAGATAGTTAAAGCAATTTAAAATTGTTTGATATTTTATCTGTGCATTGAAATTCAGAAAAATCTAAGTGAAACTTAATTTAAAAGTGTTCAAATATATATTTTGGGTATATTAGCAAATTATGGCTATTTATTTCTAAAATTAGTGGTCTGTTTAATTGTAGCATTGCCTTATGAATAAATGCCTTAGACAAATTATGATCATCTATGAGGGATGAGCGAAGTCATTTTAAAGCACATTGGTGTGCACTGTAGTTCCCCAGAATGCAGTAAAGGCTTAATGACCAGCCATAACTCTCAGCTTTAATAATACAGTATCTCCCAAGACACATAGATGCAAAAATAAATACACTTTCATATTAGACAGACAGGGAGTGTCAGAAATGTATGTATTTATTAAACATATACATTGATTTAACAATCTCTTATAGTGTGATAATTAGTCTGCTCTATCTGTGCAAATAACAACGAGCCACTGGGCAACATCAGCTGATTCCCATTGTCCTCCTGCCATTGAGATGTGATGTGAATGTTAATAAGTAAGTTCATATTTTGAACCACACTTGTTGTAGGAAAACCTTGTGAGAGTGATCAGAGAAATAATCACTGTGGTATAAATTAAATGGAGAATATTAAAATTTGATGTAATTTTGAGAGCACCATTTTTGTCTTGCCATGCAATCTAAATCCTTGTCCTTGTCACTATTCGTTAGTCGACTGAAATGTTTCACACCAGTTCACCATGATGACCTTTGTCCTGTTTCGGCGTCATTTGTGTCTTCTGAGGTTAATGAGCAAAGTTTCCATAACCTTTGACCCATTACCTTTTGTGTCCCTCTGAGAAAGGTCTTCTTAAGTTCTCATTTCACCTCACCAAGTTGTGTGTTGAGAGTGATCTGGTCTAGTTGTGATGTTACATTTGCATTTTGAGCAATATGACTTTATTCAACATGTTTTGTATGATATCTGTTTGCAGCATGGGGAGGGGAGTCTGGGACCCCCGATCATTGTGTGCACGCGGCCGTACCCAGAGTGCCAGCTGTATTCTGATGAGGAAGCAATGGGCGGACGGGACGTGCAGGAGGCAGACATGGACAGTGCAGGAGACAGCGGGGCAGGATCTGAATCTTCTGAAGGAGGACGTCATGATGATAAAGAAGGAGGACTGGGTGGACTCTTTCTACGAGGAAACAAGTCAGCATCATGGATGATTATGTTTTTTGTTGTTGCTGTTTTTACATTATTTGAGCTTAAGAAGCAAAATACATCTTGCCAGAATTTTAGTTCAAATATAAATTGAATAATTATTGTTTCATTGAATGAATACAAAAATGATTACATTTAATAATAAATTTAGTGCTTAAAATGAGACCTGTGGGTTTGGTTTCAGCTGTGGACAGATGGTGTCCTCTGCAGCCGCTTCAGTAATCTCAGTGGAGGAGCAGTTTGAGGACTATGGAGAAGGAGAAGATGTGGATTTCACTCCTAGCAGCCCCATCCCTGATGATGACACACGCACCAATGGTTTCTCTGACTTGGGCTCCTCTCTGCCCTCCAGGTTAACTAAGCTCACTTTAGCACACACCTCTCTCATGAAATACTGACATATGGTGTTATTCTGTATGATCTGTTTCATTTGATTGCATGGATGAATAAGGGTGAATAGCATGAAACCAGACATGAAAAAGTCAAAGTCAAAACAAATAGAAATAAATAAGAAATTATATTTTGCTTAATTATTATTTTCATGGCAATTAAGCACATCCTTACCCCAAACGTAAGCGCAAAAATATAAAGTGAAAATAAAAAAGTGCATTGTGGTAATGATAATTTGGGTGTGCTTAAGATGTTCTTAGGGTTAAAAAGATCAAATAATAATAATAATAAAAACTTTGCACATTTTCAAAATTTAATTTAATATTTTTTAGGTTGAAATATGACAGATATTTTTTCATAAGAGTCGCTAAGAATATTATTAATGCATAATTCTGACACCAATACACTCTGTTGCATTAATGCATTTGACAGCCATTAATCAACTCATTGTTAAACATAAAATCACAACAGCCGATAATTATGAAACGCTTTTGGCATACAGTGTGAGTTTTGTATCGTTAGCTGTTCTCATTTGCTCTGTAAGATTCTGGTTGAATCCTATCATGAAATCAATAACATATTATTACACATTCTTTTGCAACTATGCAAAATTTGAAATATCTTACCATTTTATATGACTAAATATACTGATCAAGTAATATCTGAATGCTTCAATCACTTGATGGTGTTTGCAGTGCTGGTCAGACCCCTCAGAAGATCAGGCACCTGTACAACAGTGAGCTTCTGGACGTTTACTGCTCTCAGTGCTGCAAGAAAGTCAACCTGCTCAATGACCTGGAGGCCAGACTCAAGAACCTCAAAGCTAACAGGTAAGAGGCCCCAGAGTTTGAAATGAGCATATTGCTAAGATAATAGCATGTTACTCTAATGGAGTGCTACAAGGATGATGTACAGTATTTTTGTTATCCAATATAGAAGTTAGCATAACACCGGTTCCCTCAACAAAAAGCCATTAGGATTTTTCCATTGGCTTTTATATTATTGCAGAAAATAAGCTGTGTGACCAACAAAAGTTTGTCTATACATTTTGTTCATCAAGATAATCTGTACAAATTAACAAAGCTTTTATGATTTTGAAGCCTATATACAGTCTATAAAAGTTATTCAGCGTTTTAGGAGTTAGTTTGCAAGAGTGAAGGTTTGAACACAGTAAGGCTGTGAAAGCGGACTAGTGAGTAGATAAGTTTAATATCCCCAAAAACCTCTGTAGTCCCATTTACTTGATAGCAGCAGCCTTTTTCGAGACACACAAAAGCTTAAAAAATCACAAAGGGGTGTTATTGATGTAATTTATGTAGTTGAACAAAACGTGAAAATATCTTGAGCTTCTGTTAAACACAGACCTTATTTCAGACATTTAACCCATTAAAAAACCAAAAACTTTTAAAAATACTAACTCATGTCTGTGTTTTAGCACTAATTCCTGCAGCACACAGTGTAAAGAATAAAAAATACAAACTAAACCATTTTTGATTGCACACAAATATTTTTAAATGTATGTTTTTTGTTATAGAGTATTGATTAATATATAGGCTTACATGTATTTATTTACATTTATCTTACTCCTTCCTCCATCTTAAAAATAGAAAAATATATTTGTTGATGCTCTTTTTCTGAAGCTGTTTTATGCTAAAGGATGGTATATCTAGCATGCTGTCTTACCTAAATCATTGGTTGCATGTCTATGTCTCTCTCTGAATGCTGTCTTTAGTGGCCTTAACTTTGCAGCTTCTATAGTTCATATTAAATGGCATAGCACTGCACTTCTGAGAGGATTCTTTATGTCTCAGTTCACCGTAGGTAAAGCTAGATATATTTTTATGAGTCGCTTTAATCACCCCGGTTTGTCAAAAGCTTTATCGAGAGACGGGTTTCATCAGAGGAGCTGTTACCATAGCAACAATGTTCCAGTCAAGGGTTTACTAATCTTTGCGAATGTTATCAGACAGTGAGGGAAAACTGAGCCCCTCAAGAAAAGCCTGGGGTGTTTAAGTGGGTGTGTGTGGTGAAAACTGCTGAAATAATCCTTTTATTATTATGTGGACACCTAACAAATTTGGCACTTCAGGAGAACGACACTGCAATCTTTCATCTGTAACAAGATTTAAAGCATCATGGGATTATGAGGTTTCCACCTCTGCTGTTGACACACCGAGACATGATACTGCAGACATAGATCCTCTATCTTAAAACCTGAGCTGCCTCACTACATACTTGCTGTTGTAGACAGACAGCATCTTAACCATCCTGGGACTACATGAGTTATTTCAGAACTATAGAGACAGCTGACAAATAGAGTGCAACAGTACCTGCACACTTTTTCAGGGCTCTTAAGTTATAGCGAGAGATTTGAGTGAGATTAGGGGAGGGGCCACACAAAGGGGAGGAGTCACTCACAGGGGATGGGCAAGTCAAAGGGGAGGAGCATCTCAAATATTTGCAGCACCCAAGTTTTCGTGAGCAGTTCAATTTTACCTATTGTTCATAATTGACCAGCACAAATAGAAGTTATTACATTTGGTAAATCTGATAAAAGACAAATTCATTCTAATAAAATAAAAAGATTTATGTATTTAAAATTACAAATCAAAATAAAAAGAGATTTTGCCCCAAATGAGCCAACTGAACAGCAGTACTCAACGTACATACAGTACTTACCCTGAGTGTGTATGTCAAACTGTGTGTGTGTGTGTGTGTGAGAGAGAGAGAGAGAGACAGAGAGAGAACACATTTCAGCTTATGTTTCTTTTTTTCTGTTGTAAATGTTTGTTGCACATTTTGATGCCTGATGCCAGGGGTAGAGGACTCCCACATAAAGCACTGTCATGATAATAGCGTTCCATCCAGAGCCAAACTGTTTCTAGTTTTGTTTTTGTTCAAACCCACCATGGAAAACACACTGCATCTGAATTTGAATTTGGGGAAGCCTCAGTGCTTTATATGGGAGCCCCCTATCCCGGTCATCAAAGCATCAAGATGTGCAACAAACACAACAGAAAAAAAAAATGTAAAAAGCTGAAATGTGTTCTCTCTTTTTCTCTCTCTCTCTCTCTCTCTCTCTCTCTCTCTCTCTCTCTCTCTCTCTCTCTCTCTCTCTCTCTCTCTCTCTCTCTCTTCTCACACAGTGTGAGATGTGCAGCTGGTGACAGTAAAAAATTATGGAAAACGTTAAATGAAATAATGTGTAGAAAGACAAACAATTTTCAAGGGTGTGTGGAAAATGAGGGACAGTTTATCATTAAACCCTTATATATAGCTAATTATTTTAGCACATTTTTTATTAATAAAGTGAATAATTTAAGATCTAAGATGTATATTAATGACTCACGATTAGTGTGTATCCCTATTGTTAAAATTATGAAAGATAAAATGTTGTTTTAATTTTAGTCCTATTGATCAAAATACAGTAGAACAGATGTTGCTTTCAATTCCAGATGATAAATCTTGAGTTGAGAAAATTATTTTTAAACAAATTTTACAATATTTTAGAATCAGTGGATTATTTACTAATGCACAACATGGTTACAGACCGGGACACCCCACAAGTACTGCTCTTATACACATGACAGACGAATGGTTAGCAATCCTAGATGATAAGAAATCGGTCGGTGCTGTCTTATTAGACTATACAGCAGCTTTTGATGTTATTGATCATGATATTCTTGTTGCTAAACTAAAATGTTATGGTTTTTCACTCAAAGCTCTTGATTGGATTGGAAGTTATCTTTCTAAAAGAAAACAGAGAGTGTTTTATAATGGATTTTTCCCGGAGGCTAAAAATATTTACTGTGGTGTACCACAGGGTAGTTGTTTAGGTCCATTATTGTTTTCCATATTTATAAATGATTTACCATATGTTGTTGATAAGGCAAATATAGTTATGTATGCCGATGATGTTTTCCACGGCACATACATTAACTGAGCTTCAGGAAAATTTAAGTGATGAGTTGTTAACAATTACTAAGTGGGTTCGAATGAATAAATTGATTTTAAATTTAGAAAAAAACAAATGTATTGTTTTTAATAACAAAAGTAGTATGACTAAAGCTGCTGATTTTAATTTATTTATTAATAGGGTGCCAATAGAACAAGTAGCACATGTTAAGTTGCTGGGTGTGATGCTTGACAATACGTTGTCCTGGTCCAAACATATAGATAATATAGTAAATACTATGGGAAAAGGTATAGCGGTGGCCAGGAAATGTTCTGCATTTATCCCATCTTCACTTTTAAAAGATGTGGTACACTCATTAGTTTTATCGGATCTTGAGCACTGCCCTATGGTATGGTCAAGTGCTTCGGAGAAACACCTAAAAAAAACTTCAGATGGTTCAGAACAGAGCAGCCAGGTTAGTGCTTCATTATCAGTTTCGGACCAATGTTAGTGATATGCATAGAAAGTTATCGTGGCTGCTGGTGAAGGTTAGATTACATTTACGATTGTTGGTATATTTTTATAAGGTATTCATACTCCTTGTTTTTTCTTTGAAAAGCTTGTATATGTGAGACTTATAAAACACGTCAAGTGAGTAGGGATCAACTTTTTTTACCGTGTCCATGAACAAATTTGATGAAAAAGACTACTTTATCGAGGTTCTGTTGCTTGGAATATGGTTCCCATAAATATAAGAAAGAATAACTGTACATATGTATTTTGAAGAAAATGTGAAGACATGCTTATAAATATGTAGATGTATATTTTTAAGTGCTGCTTCTGCTGAGATGTATAGTTTGTGATGTGATAAGTCAATTTTTTTTTTTTTTTTTAATCTATTTGTACGATTGTCTGTTTTGGATTGAGTTGAAGACTAGCAACCACTCTCTGGAAGCTAATGGGGATCCAAATAAACAATAAACAATAAACAATAAACACACACACACACACACACACACAGAGCTTGACATACACATGTTCAGGACAAGTTCTGTAATCCTACTGTGTGTATACAGTATGAACATTGAGCACTGCTGTTCAGTTGGCAAGTTTGGGGCCAAATTTCTTTGTATTTTTGATCCTTTTTTAAATATATAAAACAATTTATTTTATTTGGATGAATTTGTCTGTCTTTTATCAGATTCACCAACTGTTATAACATCTCTAGTACTTTCCTTTCAGGAAGCCAAAGCTAAGTTAAAGCTTCTGGTTGCAAAGCAGTTTTTTTTTTTTTTGACCGCATCAATAATTCTTTAGCACAAATTTAGCTATATTCCCCAACATCAGCTCTCACTATCTTTTCACAGGCAAGTGATTTCGTAGAGGAATCTTAAAATAAATGAAGGGGTTAACGTTACCTACAGCATTCATCGGTATTTTTTTCTTCCAACTTACACTCCATGTGCGCGCGCATCAATGTTGCTTAATAGCGAACAACATCCTAATTTCTGATTGGCTGGTAGGTGGCATTTAACTCTGTATAACTCGAGAGCCGAGAGAGCTATGAACTTGGCAGAAAACGTACCTCCGTATTCCCTCATCTATTAATTGTATAGTAATTGTAGCGGGACAAGTTATCCCTCCTCAGCGTGAGAAATACAAGGTGTGGTGTGAGAGCATGTGAACTGGTTGAAATGCATGAGTCTCACAGTGAATGCAGCCTTGGTTCTGGAAGTCTTTATTTAAGAGTTATAAGGTATAAACCAAAACAGCCAACTACCAGGAGAATAAAAACATTATAAAGTTTGAAAGTGTGGAATGTTGAACACTTCATGCATTGTGAAGGGGGAGGGGCTATCAGACAAAATAACCTTATAAAATTGCACAATGCATTAGTAATAGTGTATAAGTACATTTTGGGACGCAGTTTATTTTTATTTATACTTTTGCTTTCTGGGGTTGCCTTTTCATTTTTATTATTATAAAGCAAGGTGGCAGCATAATCACGTTGGTACTTTTTGGAACCGAGCAAGAGATGCTGTTCAGTAAAGAGCTGTGTGATTTCCTTTTCTCTGGCTGAATAGGTGTGATGGGGAAGTGGGATCATGTGGCATTCTGTGGCCTTTAGGTATTAATCCACTGGAATTTTTGTCCAAATCCTCCACTGCATACTCTGCTGAAGTTAAAATGCATTCATGCAAGACATGATCGGCACCACTGTGAACTTCTCTATAATGATCAGCAAACATTTGGGTGATTGTATACATTTTGTATATTAAAAAACACTAGGCAGACTTGTAGAGAGATCTGCTGTTGAATGACTGTTTAGTGTGAAAGCCATCAGAAAATGTTGTTTTTGCATAACTGTTTTTTTTGTACCAAATATGTCCAGCTACTTTAATGGGTCATGACAGGTCACGAAGAACTATGTGCGCCTGCCCTTTTGAGGGCATGTGAATGCTGTATTTGTCCTCATCTCCCTTGGTTTGCAGATTGTCCGGGTTTATTATTGTTGTCGTAGTTAAATGTGTTTTGTCAGTGCTGTGATAGCTGGGTTGGACATGAGGACAGGAGAGCTGACTTGTATCTCGGCGAGCTGTTTGAGTTCAGACCTGTGTGATGTAATGAGAGGAGGGCTTTAAAGAGTGACGTGGGTCACACAGTTACATAAACACAGGCAGAGGTTTATAATTAGAGTGCAGGTATTCTATTTTTACTGAGGTCCTCCAGAGCTGTCTGATTATCAGTGTAATCTCATGACCTAGGACAAACTGACAGCACTACATGATCTTGGCCACTTGGGGCAGTAGGGAATTAGTAATTAGGCTCTAAACAAAACTGATTAGTAGAATTGAATAACCAGAACATTGCAGTGGTTGCACTGCAAGGCTGAAGGGTAGCACTGAGGAAGATAAATTATAGCCTGTCTATCTGTCTGTAGATACCCATTAAAACTGGACTTGTACTGCACGATATTTTATCATGTTTATGAACTTTTTTTTTCTAATACAGTGATCTTTTGCATTTCTTTTTACAGCCCAAACAGGAAAATTTCCAGTACAGCATTTGGTCGGTAAGTCTCTCATCTTTGTTATTTTCACACGATCTGTAGAATATGAGATTACAAAGCGCTGTCTTATTAATACCCATTGCCTGACTATCAGTGTGTCTGAAATCGCATAGGTGCTACATTTGAATTTGAACTTACTTTTTGACTGTTAAAAAGGATGTTCTATATAGCATATATATAGTATTAATATTGGTATGAATTAAATTGGGATGTACTACATCCTCCATGTTGTTACTTTCACATGACCTTCACTCCAATACCATTCATAAATCCTCTCCCATGCAGCGTAAGTCATTAAATGTTTAGAGAGAAGAATGATTAGTAACTTCAGTTCCATTTCCTGATTCTCTGTTTCTCTGTGTGTCCCACAGTCAGCTCTTCCACCACAGTAACTTCAGCAGCAGTCAGGGAAGCACAGAGGACCTGTTCAGAGACAGCATCGACTCCTGTGACATTGACATCACTGAGAAGGTCCTGGAAGCATAATAATGTTTATTGTTTAGGCTTAATGCAAAAAAATTCAAATGTTTTAGATATATTTTTTAAGGCCACTATAATAGTGCTGTTTTTCTGTCAGTGTGGTTCAGAAAACATTGTTTATAATAAATGACTACAATAATGAACTCTTCTGTATTTATTGCAGGTGAGTTATCTGGAAAAGAAGATAACAGAGCTTGAGAACGACAGTCTGGCTAATGGAGATCTGAAGTCCAAACTTAAACAGGAAAACACACAACTAGTTCACAGGTAAAGAGATCTGACTATTAGTTACAGACACAGTATACTGATAAATCGAATGTAATTATTTACATGAGGGATTTTTATTTATTACTTTTTTTGTAATTATACTACCATTCAAAAGTTTGGGGTCAATAATACATTTTTGAAAAGAAATTAATACTTTTATTTAGCAAGAATCCATTAAATTGAATTACAGTAAAGTAATAAATGCTGTTTTTAAAAAAAATAATTTTCTATTCATCAGTCCTGATAAAATATGAAGCAACACAACTGTTTTCAACATTAATAAAAGTACAATTATTAATAAATGCTTCTGCAGCAAATCAGCATATTAGAATGATTTCTGAAGGATAATGTGATACTGAAGACTGGAGTATTGATGCAGAAAATTCAGCTTTGCATCATTTCATTTATTAGTTATTTTAAATTGTAATGATATTTCACAGTATTAATGTTGAAACTCTATTAATCCTTTGACACATAAATGCAGCCTTGGTCATGTATGCATATGTATTATATGTTTTCTTATGTCTGTATGTGTTTGTACATGTTTACCCATCAGGGTACATGAGCTGGAGGAGCAGATCAAAGATCAGGAGACGCGTGCAGAGCAATGTCTAGAGGAGGAGCTGAAGAGACACAGAGAGGCCTACAGTAAGATGGAGAGAGACAAGAGTACTGAGATTGAAATGCTTAGTAACAGGTACCTAGTCAGAAAACTCACAAAAACATGTATATGAAGCATGTGGAGGTTTCAAGACCTTAAAAAATCTTTTTAGAAGGGTGGTGTGTGGCATGCTACTTTATAATGGATGATTTCTCCCCACAGGGTCCAGCAGCTAGAAGAGGAGAACGCAGAGATGAAAGTGAATGTGTGCAGACTCAAGTCTCAAACTGAGAAACTGGACCAGGTTAGATATGCATCAAATCTCAAGCTCTTGAGTAGAAATCCCTTGACCATCACCACAACCACATAACCCACATCACACATCAAATGGTTTGTTTAACAATTAAAAGACAGCAATTTCTTGCTCTCTTGCACTTAAACACTCACCGACACACACTCTCACACCCATTTTCACACTATTACTTCTGACCTCACTGAAGCATCTTTTGACACATTTCAGCAGGCAGTGAAATCCCTGGAGCTTGTCAGTGTTAACAGCACACTCTTTCATACTGCTTGCATTAGCTAGTGTAATGAGTGTGAAAACTCCTGCCTGCATGACATTAGCAGCCCTGTATTCAGACGCCGAGCCTGTGAGGCTTTGATCTCTGAGATGGAATGAAACATTGTTGCGCAACAGCATGACTTTCTATGCTGTAGCCTTTCCATAAAGCTAAAAAACTAGGTCATTGTCTGATATAGCTAAAAAAAATTAAAGGTCCTCTTGTGGAGTAGGCTGAAAGTGCATTTTTTAGTTTCAAATCAGCTAACGATTCTACATTTATCGATGAGATTGAGAGTCATACTTGTAAGCCTATTGCCTACCTAAAAAACTCCCAGCTGCATTAGGGTCCAAAATGGCTGCCAAGTGAACTGAGTTTTTTTTTTTAAATTAATTAATTTAATTTATAATTCATATACACATTGTTTCATGCAGCTTTTCATAAAACTATGTCTAAAATGCCTTAAATTGGTACTCCACCATTTACTCACCTTTATGCCATCCTAGATGTATTTGACTTTCTTTTTTCTGTGGAACACAAACGAAGATTTTTAGAAAAATAATCCATCTCTGTGAGTCCATAAAATGCATGTGGATGGGACTCTCAGAGTTGACACTTTAAAAAACACCCTTTAAATCCATACAATCTGAAATAAAGGTATGAAAACTGTGGTTTTTGAAGCAACAAATTTGAGGGTCCCATTCACTTGCATTATATGGACTCATATGGACTATTTTTCTAAAAATCATTGTTTGTGTTTCATAAAAAATAAGTCATATACATTTGGGATGACATATGATGAGAAAATTGTAATGCTTTAACATAGAGAGGTTTAGGGCTAGATGATATGGCAATATGAATGTAATAAATTACGGATTTAGATCTATGTATATTGTATGTATGTATAATTTTGTCGAGCAGATATATCAGTGGCACAGTATCTTGGGAACAAGACTGAGCATTCAGATGCAATCAAGAGATTTATATAATAGTTGGTTTTGTTTTAAGCAAAAGTAAACTGTTCTCAAAATGAATGAAAATATGGCGTGTCGTCTTAAGTAAATGTGACCAGTTGTCAAAAAATTTGATGTAAGTTTAATTAGCAGTCATTTATGTGATGATGTTGAGAAATATGTGGGTATGGCTTTATTTGAAATCAGTGATGTCTTGCTGTAGAGACAAGAATGATTTTAGACGGAATATCCTTATAATGGTTGACAGATTACTTGTATCATGGTAGAGATTTTGGTCACTTATTATGTATATTTGTGCACAGGAGAAGCAACGTATGACCGATAAACTGGAAGACACAAGCCTGCGTTTGAAGGATGAGATGGATCTGTACAGGAAAATGATGGATAAACTTTGGCAGAACAGACACGAGTTTCAGAAGGAGCGAGAGGCCATGCAAGAGGTAGCACAGTGTCATTTTTATTGCAGATCACAATTATACACATAAACATAAATCTCCAGACCTCTCACACAATTCACATGTGCATGTAGCTGATTGAGGACCTGCGGCGTGAACTGGAGCATCTACAGCTCTTTAAACTGGAGACTGAGAAGCCGGGCCGTGGCCGTAACGCCACAGGACTGTCCGAGTACAACGCCAAGACTCGAGAGATTGAACTGGAGCACGAAGTAAAACGGCTTAAGCAGGTACAGTGCAAAGATATGGCCATGCTTATTGTGCTGTCTGTGATATGTTATCTAACAATATCGTTGCAAATCAAGCGGCTTGTTTTCAATTGTTGTTATTTTCTAATTCATTTACATAAACTACAATTGGCAATATATTAAAATAAATCAAATAATTATAATTACATTAAAAACAATTACATTCCACACTCTAGGCATATCAAGAACTTAATATATATCAGGTTCACACTTTTTTATGACTAGTGAACTGACGTAATTCCAGTCTTTTGTGATCATGAGATTAAATGTTTAAAATCACAACTTGCAATTTGAAGAAAGAAAAAAAAAAAAGAACTCATATTCATTAGAGAGATTTCTGTGACTTTTCCAGGTCTGGAAATCACACTTTAAAAATTCTTTTATATACAGAAAGCTGGTTCATATTAAGCCATTTTGTGGCTCCCTTGGAAGTGTGCTGAGGCCCCCTAGCGAGAACCACTGCTGTGTATTATATTGGTATACTCTTTACCTCCTTGCATTCAATATGATGTGTTTAATCTTCTAACAGGAAAACCATAAACTCAGAGACCAGAACGATGATCTGAACGGACAGATTCTCAGCCTCAGCCTTTATGAGGCTAAAAACCTGTTCGCATGTCACACCAAGGCCCAGTCACTGGCAGCAGAGATAGACAATGCCTCCAGAGATGAGGTGAGATCAACATTCACAGTGTACAGTGACCTACAGATAACTGAACCTCGTTAAGTAGCCATGCTTGGTCCTGTTGAAGGACTGCATATTATTCCCCACCCACAGTGCATTATGGGTGTTGATGTTTTTCTGCCTTATTGGCTGTAATCATGTTGCATGGATTTTTTAAATTGCTGTTCTACCTTGTATATTAAAAGATTAACTTAAAAAAAAAAAAAGAATCACCCCTTTAAGTAGCCTACAATTGACCACTGAATGTACGATAATATATAGTGACGTTTTTATATGTTTTGTTTGCATTTTGCATTTGCATTTAGCAGATGTTCTAATCTAGAGCAACCTACAAAATGTCCTTTAGCTTTATATGAAAGACTGTCATATCACTCATTTGGTCAATCTCTCCATCTTTCCAGCTGGTTGAAGCTTTGAAAGAACAAGAGGAGATCAACTTCCGTTTAAGGCAGTATATGGACAAGATCATCCTGGCTATCCTCGACCACAACCCCTCCATTTTAGAGATCAAGCATTAGGCTCCTGAGAGCGGATAGAGGACTCGCACTCAGCAGAGAGCTCCCCCTTCAGGCCAGGGGTGTGAAATGCACCGCTTCTGCCTCCTTACACCAAGTCATCATGTCGAAATGATCGTGTCTCTCATGTGCTCCGTCTCACACACGTCGGTCACGGTGTCTGTCACTACTCATTGTCATCACGCTGTGCGTTTAGGCTGTAGAAATGACAAAAACAAGTGATGAAACTGGAATCTAGAGTAGAAGTGTACTTTTCACTCAGTTATATACACACTACCTCTGAGTATGTACAACTCAGTGTTGTATTCTACACATGAATAAAACAAGTAGAATTATATTAAATATCACACGATCACGCCATATAAGAGAGCTGTACGTGCACCCTATGGCATGTGGGGTTTATTAATATTATTTGAGCATTTAATCAGCCCTCAAGAATTTCTTTATAAAGTGCTGTTTGCCTATGAACTATCCAGCACTGAATCAATGGACAGAGCATTAGAAAGACATACTGTAATCAGCATATGAGGGAACTTCTTTTGAATGTTCTCTGCCAACATTGAAAAATGAATAAAACCATGTCAGTCCATCCCAAGATACACTGCTGTTAATGGCTGACTGATAATGGCTTTTAGTTGGGCTGAAGTGATCTTACAGCTTCTAACTAACGGGCCTGTATTGACCATCAGCATCCTTTGACTGAGGGGTCACGTGTAGAGAAGCACAAGTGAACTATGTGAATACAGGCCACACAGTTGTACAATATAGTATATACGTATAGAAAGAAAACTATTGAAAATGTGAAAAAGAAAACTTTATTTTTCTTAGATGTTTGGATGAAATGGTCCACTGAGGTTTAAGGAAGGGGTGGATGTTACACATAATGAGTGAGAGGTACATGATTATGATATAATGAAGTCTTCTTGTTTAACAAGAACTACAAAAGCCTCCAAATTATGGCCATAATACAGTCTGAATAAAATATTAAGATCATGGGCAATGTCTCTACTAGAACAATGCATTGTCTAAATTCAAATATATGCAAATCCAATATATACTATTATATAGTATAATAGTATGTAATACATATTATTTTTTATATATATATATATATATATATATATATATATATATATATATATACTACTGTTAAAAATTTTGGGGTCAGTAAGATTTATTTTAAACAAATGAGTTCGAATTCAAATAAATTCTGCTTTTTAAACATTCAAAATGAATAATAATTAATAATTCTTGTGAAGAAAATCAGCATATTAGAATGATTTCTAAAGGATCATGTGACACCGAAGACTGAAAACTGTATTTTTGATCAAATAAATGCAGCCTTGGTGAGAAAAAGAGACTTCTTTCAAAAATATAAAATCTTACTGATCTTAAACTTAATTTTTTTTTTTTTTTTTTTTCACTTGGACGATATTGTACATCAGTGCCATGGGTAAAGGAAGCTGCACATTTAATAAAAGTGTGTGAACTGTACATCCCATGAATGTATCACTATGCCACATGCCACAGTATTCTGTATTCCCATATTCCCATTTTCCAGATTTAGCTAGTCAGCTACTATGTGAATCAGTATTTTAAATTCTTGTGTAGTTTGGGAAAGGAGCCAATACTGCTACATGCTCGATTGTCACAAACTAGTTTTGCTTTGTTGCACAAATTGTACTGAATCTGTTTCTTTGCATGGTCTTAATCTCTTTCTGTTTGTGCCCTTTATTTGGAATGTAACAATTAATGTTTCGGTTGTTTCAATAACTATTAATCTGATCGATTAGAGGAACTTTTATATCTTTCTGTTTTCTTTGTGTTGTAGCATTTTTCACTCATTGTAAATGTTGTACAGAAACTAGTTAATATTTGTATTGATGTGCCACTCATCAACCTTAATGAATAAAGGAAAGGCTGTCTTTTATACAGTTTTATGAGAAATGACAAGTTAGACATGCAACTAAGTAATGTATAAATCAGTTGTAACTGTTGAAATGAAACGACATCACACCAGTACTGATGTCACAGACAAGACTCGTTCTTCATTATAAATTTAAAGAAAGGACATTTGATTTTGAGCAGTCAGTTCTGAAGAAACCCCTATATTAAAACCTTAATGTTTCACATCATTTCTGTTTAACATTTGGATGACCAAACCCTGACCTATTCACAGCAACAATGTCATTTTTGCACATTTTAAGTGTTGTGCTGTGTCTGTGTCCACCGTTACAGGTTAGACGTAACACAGTTTGACATTTTTCTGTGGGTCATGGTTTACAGAACCATTATTATTTTGTTGTTGTTATAGAAAAAGATGGACCTTTCTTTTGTCCAGTGTGTGGGTATGTAACTAGATTACTATTACATTACATTTATATTTACACAAGTAGAAAAGGACAAATGGAAAAGCTTTCAGAAAATTCAATAATAGTTTAAAAGCCTCAAGAGTTATGACAAATTTGAAATGTACAATAAATGACTTGTTTTGGCATGACTTAAAATGACAAGAGTATTGAATTCTTTGTCTTCTCCATCGGTTTTTAACACATGAACAGATGGATTTTAATTTGGAAAAAACTTTGGCTGCTTCAGTATGCACAAAGTGTCATTTTGTCTTCATCTAGTGGACAAAGCCTGCATCATCACAGGAGGCCAGGATTAGTGGCATTAAGGATAGATGTAAGAAAAGAATTAAAAATGAATGTGCAATTCTGTGAATATTTTTATGCAATGGAATATCAACAATTGTGAAAATCTTAAAATTATCATTTTTGAGGATGGTGACTCTTGGATCAATTAATGAAATATAAAAAAAATGAATTAGTATTTTATAGCAGGATGGATTTGAGTCAAACCTCTTCAAAGTGATCTAAAGGAATTAGTACTCTACAGTACACTCTTAAAAATAAAGTTTCTCTTTTTGGCAATGGTGGCTCCATGAAGAACCTTTAATATCCAAGAAACCAATGCACAAAAGTTTCCTGGAAGTGGAAAAAGTTTCTTTAAATATTAATGTTCATGACAATGACACATAAAACACAAAACGGTTCTTTTAAGTTTGCTGTTCACTGAAAGGTTCTTTGGAGAACCAAAAGTAGTTCTTCTATCACGTCACTACAGATATTCCCATTTGGAACCTTTATTTTTGACAGTATAGCTGAATCCTATTTTATTATCCCTCATAATCTTCAAGTGGCACTTATTCTACAAGATGTAACAGTAATTTGCGACAATGTACCAATCTAAATCCACCCTAAATTTGGATTCCTCAAAATGTTGTGAAGTCTGCAGAAATAAAAAATATAGGCCTACGACCAACCAGGGCGATTTTCATTTTAGGGGGGCTCAACCCCCAATGAGGGTATAATATATATATATACTGTATATATATATATATATATATATATATATATATATATATATATATATATATATATATATATTAGTGCTGTCAAACGATTAATCGCATACAAAATAAAAATTTTTGTTTGCATAATATATGTGTGTGTTCTGTTTTTATTATGTATATATATAAATACACACACATACAGTATATATTTTGAAAATATTTACATGTAGGCTATTACATGTGTATTTATATTCATATAATTTATATTATAAATAAATATATTTAATATATAAGCATAACACATTTTTCTGAAATATATACACATGCATGTGTGTGTATTTACATATACATAATAAATATACACAGAACACATACATACAGGTGCATCTCAGTAAATTAGAATGTCGGGAAAAAGTTCATTTTTTCTTGTAAGTTATTTTAAAAAGTGAAACTTTCATATATTTTAGATTCATTGCATGTAAAGTGAAACATTTCAAAAGTTTTTTTGGTTTTAATTTTGATGATTAGAGCTTACAGCTCATGAAAGTCAAAAATCTGTATCTCAAAATATTAGAATATTTACATTTGAGTTTCAATTAATGACCATCCCTACAGTATAAATTCCGGGTATCTCTCGTTCTTTGAAACCACAATAATGGAGAAGACTGCTGACTTGGAAATGATCCAGATGACGAACATTGACACCCTCCGTAAAGAGGATAAGTCACAGAGGGTCATTACTGAAAGGTGTGGCTGTTTACAGAGTGCTGTATCAAAGCATATTAAATGCAAAGTTGACTAGAAGGAAGAATTTGGGTAGGAAAAGGTGCACAAGCAACAGGGATGACCGCAAGCTTGAGAATACTGTCAAGCAAAGCCGATTTAAACACTTGTGAGAGCTTCACAAGGAGTGGACTGAAGCTGGAGTCAGTGCATCAAGAGTCACCACGCTCAGACATCTTCAGGAAAAGGGCTACCAAGACACTTCTTAACCAGAGACAACGTCAGAAGCGTCTTACCTGGGCTGTGGAGAAAAAGAACTGGACTGTTGCTCAGTGGTCCAAAGTCCTCTTTTCAGATGAAAGTAAATTTTGCATTTCATTTGGAAATCAAGGTCCCATTTGGAGTCTGGAGGAAGAGTGGTGAGGCACAGAATCCATGTTGAAGTCCAGTGTGAAGTTTCCACAGTCTGTGATGATTTGGGCTGCCATGTCATCTACTGGTGTTGGTCAGCTGTGTTTTCTGATGTCCACAGTCAACGCAGCCATCTACCAGGAAATTTTAGAGCACTTCATGCTTCCTTCTGCTGACAAGCTTTATGGAGATCCTATTTCATTTTCCAGCAGGACTTGGCACCTGCCCACACTGCCAAAGGTACCAAAAGCTGGTTCAATGACCATAGTGTTACTGTGCTTGACTGGCCAGCAAACTCGCCAGACCTGAACCCCATAGAAAATCTATGGGGTATTGTCAAGAGGAAGATGAGAGACACCAGACCCAACAATGCAGATGAGCTGAAGGCCACTGTCAAAGAAACCTGGGCTTCCATACCACCTCAGCAGTGCCACAAACTGATCACCTCCATGCCACGCCGCATTGAGGCAGTAATTAAAGCAAAAGGAGCCCCTACCAAGTATTGAGTACATATACAGTAAATTAACATATTTTCCAGAAGGCCAACAATTCACTAAAAATGTTTTTTTATTGGTCTTATGAAGTATTCTAATTTGTTGAGATAGTGAATTGGTGGGTTTTTGTTAAATGTGAGCCAAAATCATGTATGTGTGCACTGAATTTATTTAATACACGAGTTTCATAATTTGAGGTGAATTACTGAAATAAAGGAACTTTTCCACGACATTCTAATTTATTGAGATGCACCTGTATATTATGTGAACAAAAACCTTCATTTTGGATGCGATTAATCACGATTAATCGTTTGACAGCACTAATATATATATATATATATATATATATATATATATATATAGGGGTGTCAACGTTAACGTGTTAACTCATGCGATTAATCTAAAAATTTGAACGCGTTAATATTTATTTAACCCTAATTAATTGTTTGATAAGGTTTGACCCCAACTTCTTCCCATCATCGTAGCGCAAAAGGTTATCTGTTGCCAGGGTAGCTGCACAAGTGGGCTATTTTGAAAATACATAAGAACAGAGGTGGTTGTAACATCACAAACAACGCAAGTTTCAGCCAGAGCACACGTTACATGTTAAGGCTTTTACACAGCAGAAATAAACATGACAACAGCCACTATAGATTATATAAGATAATAAACACATGATTACGATACGATATTTGTATGTGATTTTGTTGAGTGGAATGTGTACATCTGAAATGCTAATTTGTGCAGGATATAAAAGGCTATAAATAACATATTTTAACAACAGTAAACGAGCAAATTCCACATGTGAACGTAAAAGGAAGTTATTACAAACACTCGATGGTGGTTTGAAGTGAGATCTGAGTAAAAGTGTACTATTAATCTCATAAATTGTCTCATGAAGCATGATGCTAATATTAGTTCTAATGCACTTGCAGAACAGGTCCAATTCTTCTTCATAATGCATTTTGTCATAATACTTCACGCAAAGGGCGCAAGAAAATGTTTTGTTGTATTTATTTAGAAATACTTTTAATAATAGTTGGGTAAATGTATATTGGGATTGAAGCGATGTGGCTTGGTAAACGTTTTATTGCCAGTATAGAGGCTGATAATGGCTGAATAAAAACAAAAGAATAATAAGGATTATGTCTCATACCTGGCGGAAGTGTGAAAGGTTCTGTTTCCTTAAACTAGTTTGTCATGCATTTATTTATTTCAACACATTTACAGGTAAATCATAGTATTTTAAATTTGTGTGACTGTGATTAATGCGATTAAATTTTTTAATCGATTGACAGCACTAATATATATATATATATATATATATATATATATATATATATATATATAAAAAATGTTTGACTATAGGGGTGGTAGGATGAATTCGGGTAATCTGGGACACCTAAACTCCAGTGCATTTATTTCCTGTTCTAATCAAATTTAGTCAACAGGACAAAAATCACATGACTTCATGGGGGTGATTCCACAGAAAGGGGCGGGGCACTTGTCAATCAAGAAGCTCCCCTGGGAATTGCATGACAAGATCAATGACAGGATTCTGACTAGATTAATGTTAAGGACATAAATCTGTCATAAATAAGACAATGTTCCTAATTGTTGTCAAATTATGTTTGTGATCTCTTCAAGCAACAAAATATGTATTAAAGTGTTGAAAATGTGTTTTAGTTTTTTTCTTTCAAACATTTTTTTGTTGTCCCACATTATCAAATATGATTGAGAATGTGGGACAGCATGCTTTGGGTAATCTGGGACAGTCTTCAAATGGGGGAAATATGCATTTAGGGACTTTATAAATCTAATGACAAGGGTTAATATATGCCATAATGAGAAATGGGTGTTAATTCTGGAGGTTATAATATTAGCACAAGTTCACAGTAGGTAGCAGCTAGCTAAAGCAGCTAGCTAGAGAGATGCTACAGAGACGGAATCTGGGAAACGTATTCCAATAGCAAGCAAAGGTATCAGGATGAAGTAAACCGTTAATTTCATTTCCCAAATTCCCAGTTAGTTTAGTATATACAACGGTTCAAATCACTGAGCAGGAGGGGGATCTGCGCCCAGGCCAGTTCAAAATGTTCTGTTCACAAACACACACCCCACCCATCCACCCCACACACACAGTCATTAAGTCAGCTAAAATATGAAAATATCCATGGCCTTTAATTAACTCAATGAAATGTATTACAAAATGCAATGGCACCACAGCGTCAGGAAAAGAGATGGCAATAGAAAGAGCGAGGAAGAGAGACAGAGGGAAATAAGAGAAATACGAAGAAGCTAAACCAATGGAATGAGAGTAGAATGAAGGGAGCTATTGGTGATATTGTGTTTGGCATGCATAAAGTATGGTGAATATAGGCTTTTTTTTTAGGTCTAATACATATGTCCCAGATTATAAAGTGACCTATCCCAGATCATCAAATTCAGGCAGAATTTTTTTGGGGGGGAACAAAAACACTTAATAGGTGTGGCGTGTCTCCTCTGGGCATAATATCTACATTATATCTTCTGGTGTGGTTAGAAAACATCTTAGGGATTTCAGAAAAGTTTAATTTGTTGATCTAATGCATTAGATAGATATTGAAATAAATCACAGAAGTCAAAATTGCAAAAAATGTCCCAGATTACCCGAATTCACCCTATACTAAATTTATATACCAAAAAGTGCACGATTCCACTGTATTGCATAGATAGGTGTAACATGTAACTGAATAAGCCAAAGGACCAACCACAATATCATGTTTATTTTGGCAAAAATGGCACTGACACTGAGTTTACAGGTGATTTAAATAAAACTTCTCTAAAATAAGTGAATTTTTTCAGTTCAGGTGGGAAAGTTACACACTAGTCTGGAATTTCTGGGAATGAGGTTGTTCTCATCTGCATATCTTTCATTCACAAATGCAGGTATTTTTCAATAGGAGATTAACAAAATATTATTGATTGGAGGACTAAGAGCTGTAGTGACTTAAAGTAATGTACACTGTCAAGTTTATTGAATCTAGTTTACACGAGCACTCTTTAACGTCCTCTTGAATAATCCACCAGGGGGTGCTACGGAGTTTCAGAAACATTTTAACCTACTATTGAATTGAAACCAATGAACTGAGGTGCTTTTTTATTTCTATGACTGAAACAGAGAAATATTCACAACAACATACAACTAATAAGTCCATCCACAAACGAAGGTTACCTTCAGTTACCATTTGGTATTTTTTTTTCAGACTTTTGCCACAGAGAGCTATCATGGACCTTTAATTGGAACAGATAACAGTCACATGACAAACTCACATGTAGCCCATGTGTACAAGTCTCATGATATCTGCGCTTCACTTGGCATTCCCAGCATAAAGTATTTGTATTCAAGCAATATCCTCATTCTTCACATTGCTGAGGCTCTGATAAGCCAGTCACCTCCCGCACAATTCTCATTAGACACATCCAACAGGAATGTGCTCTTCAAGAATGACTTACATGTGTTTTATCACAGCTGTCCAAACAAAAAGCCTCCTAGACCCTCTCCTGTATTCACTAAATGCCTCTTTTGTCTCAGGTTTTGGGGTTTTTAAAGGGATATATTTAGAAAGAGAGGACTGAGACAGATGTATAGCTATCTGTTGTTGCCACGATGGGGGTAAAACAATATAATTTCTTGTTATTATCAGTGTTGAAAACAGTTGTGCTGCATAATATTATTGTGGAAACCATGATAATTTTTTACAAGATTCTTTGATAAATAAAAATTTCAAAAGAACAGAATTTATTTGAAATAGGAATCTTTTGTAACTTACAGTGACTTTGCTGTCACTTTTGATCAAATTAATGCATCCTTGCCTATGTCTCTATATATTTGTGAACTGAATATTATAATATTAAAAAAAAAAAAAAATGGGCCTTTTATCCATATTGAATCTTAGGCGTTACTTCCAGGACTGAGCCAAAATGAGTAGTAATTTGTGAAAATAACTTTTGACCTTTGTTTAACATTAGCCTGTGTGGTCCAAAGTGAAAAGAAAAGATTTTTTTTTTTAGCAAAGATTATGACATGATTTTTTCTTTGCAAGAGCATGCAACAATGAAATGCTCACAATGAGGATGCTTTAAGGAAGTAAATAGGGTCAATTATGAAGTTGACTTCAAGCTATTAGCCCTATATGTTTTAAATGGCCTGTCAATGTTGCTGCAGCCCACAGCTGTTTCACTCCCACAGCAGACCTCAGAGTCTCTACTCGCCTGTCATGGTGTGTGCTACATTACCTCTCTGCTAGGGGAATGTAGTGCTTTATTTGGGCCAGGCGTGGCTGCTCCTCATGATTGAGCACTGCAAGGTGTGAATGACCTCCTTCTCACAAGAGCAGGGAGGACGTAAGTGAGGAACCCAACGTTCAGGGGTCTGTCCCACTTTCAGGCTTTTCTCGGATCTCCTTTTAGGATGGGCCGTCTTGGCCTTTAGCCAGAGACTTCGAATCACAGCTGAGAGTTACTTTATAGTCTGCTGGGATAGATAAACAGTACTGACCTGATCCAACACTCATAAAGCATGTTAGTGTGGAACATAAATCAGATCTGTAAGATTAGATAAGATCTGTTTAGACTCTAGAAAATTATCCAAGATCAAAATTTTTTTTTTTCTGTTTCGTTTTGTCAGTAACAAGCTATTTGTTTCCTACTTTTCTATACAGCCGATACAAATTTATGACTTGCCAGATGAATGGGTTTTTAATTCTGATGCGTAGCTTTAAAGGGATAGCTCACCCCCCCCTCACCCCCCCCCCCAAAAAAAACTAACAAAAAAACAATTCTGTCATAATTTACTCACCCACATATCAATCCAAATAGAGTTACGTAAAAAAAAGGTATTTAATCATTTTTGTTTTACTTTTAGTTATTTTAATACATGAAAATAAACCTAAAAAAGAGAGAACTTTTGTTTTGAGAAAGTTTTTGGTCTCACTTTATATTAGGTGGCCTTAACTACTATGTACTTACATTTAAATTCATCATTTGATACAATGCACTTATTGTGTACATACATGTTCTTACATTGTATTTATATTTTTAAAAATACCTATATGTAGTTACATCTGTAATTAATTTCTGTAATTACATTTATAATTACACTGTTGACCCATCCCTTACACCTGAACCCACCCTTAAACCTACCCATACCACCAAACCTGTCCCTAACCTTACCCGTATCCCTCCTCAATAGCAGCAGAAGTGTTTTGCAATACAATATGGCCACAATAATACATTGTACTTATTTTTTGATGTAAGTACATAGTAGTTAAGGCCACCTAATATAAAGTGTGACCAAGTTTTTTTTTTAACTCTATTTTATTATAGTTAATTATTATTTAATTAAAGTAACAAAACAAAAGAAAACAAAACAGTTTTCATAAGCTGGTTGGCTGGTCTTAGCTGGTCTCCAAGCCTGACCAGCTAAAGAAGTGGTCAAAACCCCTCTAAAACCAGCTTGCTGACCAGCTAAAACCAGCTACCAGTTCAGGCTGATTTGAGCTGTTTTGTTATTCAGCAGGGAGGGATAGTTTCAGATAACGATAATAACTCTGATCTAAACCAGTATGACTTTCATTCTATGTCTTCTTTTCCAAATTAATTAATGAATGTTTTGTCGGTTTGGAACAACATGAGGGGTGAACTATCCCTTTAAATCCCTGTTGTCCATACTGAGTGCTTTTCTCACCGGGTGCTGTTAAGGGGACTCACAAACCTCCTCGCCAGAAAATCGATTACCCGTGTGTTAATTGCTGCTCTCTACGTGAAGTCTGCCTTCTGGCCATAAAAAGATCACCGTTCTCCCACACGTCCAGCGGGCCATCTTCACTCGGGTCTTTTGAGGGAAATTGTCTTTAGTAAGGGTTCACTCTTTGGGAAAAATCAATCTGAAGGCCTCCCACGTAGTCAGACTGGTAAGAGGAGGACAAAAGACACACTTTAAGATAATTCCTACTGAATGAAATAAAAAAGAAAAAATAATCACCGGCCATGTTGCTTAAAATGTCAGTCAGAGTAGTTGGCCACAATTTATTTTAAGGTCCAATTCTGGCTATTAACAAACCATTAACTATGACTTTTGCCTCAATAAACACCTAATTTGCTGCTTATTAATAGTTTAGGTATCAGGTAGGATAAGGGGCGTAGAATATGGTCATGCAGAATATGTGCTTCATAAATACTAATAAACAGCCAATATGTTAATAATAGGCATGCTAATAAGCAAGTTAATAGTCTCTATACTTAAGTGTTAGCAGAAAAGTATTATAAAAGTAGTCCTACTTAATACTAATTTTTTAAGGTAGTTGTTAATCAAGTATTGGGTAGAATTAGGGATGCAGAATATGGTCATGCAGAATATGTGCTTTAAACAGCCAATATACTATTAAGCAACTAGTGAGATAGTTGTCCCTATACTATACTACATAAGTGTTACTGAGTATTTTTGGATAGGCCACATGGATTTCATACAGCTTTCATTCAGTTTGCTGTGTAAAACACTGTGTATGCTCTCTCTCTCTCTCTCTCTCTCTCTCTCTCTCTCTCTCTCCAGTTTTTAAAGGGACAGTTCTTCCAGAAATTAAAATTTTGTCATAATTTATTCATCCTCGTGTCGTTCCAAACCTGCTGAGGAAAATGAAAGAAGATATTTTAAAGAATATCTTAATGGACCCTTTTCAAAATCTGTAATAACAGGTTTGCAAATTTATTAACATCATAAATCTAGCAAAGTTTTTTTTTATTTCTTTATTTTGTTTATTTTTTATATATTTTCATTTTAATGTACATTTAAAACACAATATTTTGAATGGACCAAAACAGGGACCAAAAAAAAAAGAAAGAAAGAAATGCATTTGTGTTTGGAATGACATGAGGGTGAGTAAATGAAGACTGCATGTTTATTTTTGGGGTGAACTGGCTTTTCTTGGCCTGCAATGCAGTATGAATGACACAGCATCAAGGGACTTTATGTACAGTAGTCTCTTTAAAATTGAACATATGGAAGCTTCACGGCCATATGGTGTTAATTACAATATTACTTGGCAGAAGTCATTGAGGTCTGCATTAAGAACAGCTTTTTGAATAGAAATGGGCTACAGAAGAGATAAAGACAAATTTAGTGGGACTTTGGATCCCAAATGACACTTTGTGAAGAAAAAAAAACAACTTTTGGAGAGTGTGGAGTGTGTGACTCAGTGTGTGTATGTGTGTGTGCTGTAAAGGGGAACTCCGATCTGTCCAGGCATGCCTCCAGCACTCTTTCTTTCCCATATAATGACTCATAGAAACGTGCTGTTTAAAGTAGGGGAATTCTGCCCTGGTCTGGCTGCCCGGCACATTGGGGGCTAATGTGAGACAATGGCTTATGGAAAGCTCATGCTAAAAAGCACTAGCCAACGAGAGCCTAAAACAGTCCCGCTGCAGTGTTTTTGGCGTATCGTACTGGAATGTCATTTGGCAATAATCTGTTTGTCAGTCTAAACGCAGAGCAGAAACAGATTCCAGCTTGGCATTTCAGGTTCTGTATAACTGATGGAAAAACAGATTGCAGTGTTGAGAAATTTTCTAGGTTCTGGCTTTGCCAAACCCACCAATGGGGAGCAGACTTAAACAGTTGCCGGGCAACTGTGCCAAGCTGCACGTGGAGCCATGTGGGTCGTGTTATAGTCCTGGCATTCCTGTTCATCTAGCTCATCTATTGCCACCAAGCATGAGAAGATCACAAGGTTCTGGACGTCTCCTGAGATCATGGCACTGATGCTTGGGTAATGACATACCAGCGTGTCTTCATGTCTAAAGTATTTGATCAGATTAATATGCATAGCAAATTCAGTCATGCTTACTAAACAATTGTGTCTGGAGCAACCTTATGTGGGTGCAGATGAAAACCGAAGAGGATTATGATACTTTGAGAGAGCACTCCCATTCATCAAAATGGCATTTGCTCAACTTGCACAGAGAAATCGGTTTCACACTTTAAAGAGCCCTCTAAAAACCCACTATAATGGAATACTTGATTGGCCGAGGATTAACTAGACCATGCTAACCAGCTAAAACCAGCCTTGTTGGGGAAAAAAACAACAATTTGAAAGTCATTTTACAGACCACACTCAATGTAGAACTTAAAATACCACATTTGAAGCTCCCGGAAATTTGAACTGGCTTGGTAACAGGGCTCGCAGTGGCCTATGTTTGTAACCACAGAAAACAGTCATCACATGTGAATTTCAGGTATGAGTTTGGTATGAGAAGAGCAAATGTTTGGAAGCGCTGAAAACCTGCTGTGGCTTACTGTCTTGAAAGGAAGAATAATGTCATTGTGAACAGATTGTTGACTCTAGATTTGAGTTGCTTCCTGAAAATCCAGGAAAATCTCAGAATGCGTTCTTCCATGAAGGAAGCTGTGCAAAGAAAAAAGAAATTATTTTGCATGGTTTTCTATAAAAATATAAGGTCACACTTTATTTTAACAAACCATTAACTATGACTTTTGCCTCAATAAACTGTTTATTAGTAGTTAGTAAAGTAGTTGTTAAGTTTAGGTGTTGGGATTAGGGATGTAGAATATGGTCATGTAGAATATCTGCTTTATAAGAATAAACAGCCATTATGTTAATAATAGACATGCTAATTAAGCAACTACTTAATAAGAATTGGTCCCTATACCAAAATGTTACCAAATATAATATTAAAACAACATGCTATGTAGAAATTACGTACATGATGGGTCAAGGATAACTTCTTTTTATTACACGTGAAATATATTGGAGAGAAATCTTGAATGGGATTGAGACATGATGCAGGCCAGACTTTAAAGGTGGGGTAAGTGATTTCTGGTAGCCCAATGTTGACATTTGAAATCACCAAAACAAACACGCCCCTACCTCAAAAGGGTCTCGGCCCTATTTTGATAGCTCCGCCCCACACATACGTACGGCAACGATTAGTTCTGTGAAACAAAGCAAAACCAATGTTACTCACCTATCGAGAAGAAACAAAGCAACCTCGGCATCCGATCGCAGGCCTTCCCACTCCTTGAGTTCTCTCCAGCGCTGGAAAACTGATCCGATATTTACACAGGTCCTTATTCTGGTCTTATCGTAACACTGTGTCTACACCGGACGCGAGCAGCGCGGCACGATAAAACTATAGAACTCATTGTAATCAGTGACGCTGGATGGGACACGACAAATCCCAGACAGTAAACTGATGCCAGGTTCAATTTATTTAATTATTGACACAAATTTCAAATGATTTTCAACGGTTGGTTTGTCGCGTCCGGTGTAGACAGACCACGACAGGACAACTGTCGCATCTGGTGTAGACGGTGTAAGCCTTCTTTTGTTCCGCAGATGTTTTCCTCTTTTGTTTTTTACCCGCCATCTCTATCTTTCTGTGGTCGCTCTTCTCGGCTAATGTCCATCATGTGCGCTGAGCGCTCTCTCCTCCACATCATGAGTAGACACGCCCCTTACTACTGATTGGCTTGATTTTGGTACTCGGCCCGACTCAGTTTTCTAAAGTGTTTTTGAAAAAGATACATACCCCACCTTTAACCTCTGTCCCTTTGGGAAAGCTGCAGCTCTATGATACTGCTGTACCATGGCAGTTTTCAGTCTATCACACAATAGGACATTTCACTTAGTGGTGTTGTTGGTATTCCTCATGAATATGAGGAAATGAGTCAGACCTGATGTTCTTGTCATCTTTATTGTACGTTCCCAAACCCAGCCCATCCTTCTGTCTGGCTCAAGTGCTCTTGTTGTATCTTCTGGTCAGCAGAGAACAGATGTTTTCCAGGACACCACAGAGTAAACATCTCTTCCTCTACGTCTCCTGTGCTGGCCATATGACAGCTTGAAGAGCGGATTGTCGGAAAGGTGCGAAGCCTCCACCTTCATCATACTAGAGACGTCCAAGACATTTATAATGGATTTCAAAACCACATGACCACAATGTGCTAATGATGCTATTTTGAGACGCTGGCAAAAACGTCTATTGCATATTAGCCATCTTAAAATTTGTTCTGTAGGTTCTGGCGTTTATACATGTGTTGCTGTGAGTGGGAGGAGGTCTCATTAAGCTCGCTTATAGAGTTTTGGGTCAGGGTAATATGGATATTTGTCTGACAGTGAAACCTGCAGACACAGGCTTAACTACACAAGTCAATGTTAACATTGGCTCTGAGCTTTGCATTGCCTGAGTGTTTCATCATCATGATTTAAGGCCATTGTCTGTTACTGGCTAGGCTACGGATTTACCACACGAGCTCTTTGTCTGTGTGCAACCACCAGATGTAATACACCCAGTTTCTTATATTGCTTGTAATACTATTAATAGTAATATTTTAATGACATTTACAGCCTTTGAACAACATAAAAGAGTTTGATGTACAGCTATACATAAACGAACTATTTTAATTAGACAACAGAGTTGTGCTGAGTAGCCTACATCAGCACAGAAGTGATTCAAACATGCAGCTGATATTAATAATCCAATCTGATTGGCCTAACATTCACCCGAATTTGATATTCTATTTTTTTTTTTTTTTAAATTAGCCTATATTTTATAATATCGCTCTCAATTATAATACTTGTTAATAGGAGGTATAAAAAAACATCCTGTTTTGCCAATTGTCTTTGTGTTTCCACTTGTCCGTAAACGCCAGTTGATATGAGTGAGTCATTGAATCTTTTACTGAATCGATTCGTTCAAACACGCTGATTCATTCCGTTACACAAGTATCGCTGTGCGTTGCTTTGAGACGCTTCGACCAAGTTTTTCCTGCTTTTGAGTTAGTTTGGAACTATTTTCACTCAGTAATACAATTACATAAATAGTAACTGGTAATACCGTGTCTAAAATGTGAGTTACGTAATATTACATTCTTGTTTATTTAATTGTTAAAAGCAATGTGTCGTTTTATGTGAGGGGTGTGGGGAATGAACGTCTTGGCAGGCAACAGACTCGCTTGCCTTCAGGAGAACTTCCTGTAAGTTTAACTCGATATATTAGAGTTGAGATTTATCTCTGTCACATATGGAAGCATGATTAGTTTTTGTCTTTTGTTGCTGATAGCGCTTCTGATTTATACCGGAGCTCCATGCCTCAGGCCTGACCTCTCAAAGCATATGTCTCTATAAATCAGCCTTTTCTCCGTCTCTATAATACACACTAGATGAGGATGTAAATAATTAGAATATACATCGTAATCCCCTCTAAAAGGGTGAAACTGAGTGTGAGGGTGTGTTGCCTTCTCCCTCATGCTTGTGCACGTCTCACCATCAGGACAGCATCAGCATGTCCTTTACTCTGTACAAAAGGGTACAAAGCAGTGTTGTTAACTAAAACTATCAAACAGTTGTTTCGTTTATTAAAATGAACTTAAAAGGTTACTCCACCCCAAAATGAAAATTTTGTCATTAATCACTTACCCCCATGTCATTCCAAACCTGTAAAAGCTTCATTCATTTTCTTAACACATTTTAAGATATTTAAAGGGAGGCTTGTGACTGTCCTTTGACTGCCAAGTAATTAACAGTGTCAAGGCCCAGAAAAGTATGAGAGACATCGTCAAAATAGTCCATCTGCCATCAGTTTGCGTCCAGCGGATATTCTCCAAATGGTGTTACGGTGACGCAGAGGAGACGAATTGTTGAATAAAGTCGTTATTTTTGTTTTCTTTTCGTACAGAAAGTATTCTCGTAGCTTCATAACGTTACGGTTGAACCACTGATGGCAGATGGACTATTTTGACGATGTCTCTCATACTTTTCTGGGCCTTGACACTGTTATGTACTTGGCAGTCAATGGTTTTCATCCAAAATATCTTAAATTGTTCTCCGAAGACGAGAGAAGCTTTTACGGGTTTGGAACGAAATGGTGGTAAGTGATTAATGACAAAATTTTCATTTTGGGGTGGAGTAACCCTTTAAAGTTAGAAATGAACTTTAAATAATATTAATAAATAAATAAAATAGAAATGCTGCCTTGGCAACTAACTAAAATAAACCCAAGCATTAAATGATTAAAATAATTTAAAACCCGTAAAAACTAAATAACAAAAGCACAAAACAGAATTGCTGACACTTAAAGTAAAATGAAAATAAATTAATAAAAAAGAAAAGAAAAATTACTATTAATGAATGAAGAGTTTGGTTCCAAAACGCTATAAATCCATTTTGATTAATTTGAGTAAAAATTTGTTTTTTTTTTACCAAGAAAGTGGCAAAACTTTCACATACCATCTTTAGGTTATAATAACATTAAAAATTAAAATCCAGATTTTGATTTTCAAAGATTTATTATAAAAAGAAATTTTTTTTCTCCCAAAACGCAATAAATCCATGACACTTTTTTTTTTTTTCAAAATGCAATCCATTGAATCAATATAAAAGTTATTTTTCATATTGAAACTAAAAGGATAAAATAAAATAAAATTTCATCACGAACAAGAACATGAACAACAATATCACATTAGACCACAGAAATTCCAAAAGTCTTTGTGTTAACTCAATTTTATTTAAAAAAAATGGCGTTTATCACGTTTTGGAACCAAACTCTTCAAATGCTATAATAGAAAATAAATAGTACTAAAATAACATTGATCCAAAAAGTCTAAAACTAAGATAATCTGGGATTTAAAATATAATCTAAACCTGACAATAAATGGAAGGTTTAGTAGGCTATTTAAAAAAAAAAAAAATGAAAGCATGAAAAGTTATGTAAATAAAAAATAAAAATATTTACGATATGCAGTGTTTATATCAGTATTAAGATTATCTAGATTATAGGTCAATTTTGAAGCAAATTAGATTTGCTTTTGGATCTTGTTGGAGAACATGATCATCAGGTTTTACACAAACTTGAGTGCTGCTGTTATCACAGTCTGGATGAAATGTAAATTCTTCTGTTTTTCTAAATGCATGTTATATTGATATTATTGTGTGTGATTTTTTCTTTTCTTTTTCTTTTTTGACCTTGTAATTTTTGACTTGATCTTCTGGCAAAATGACTTCTCTCCAATGACATATGCAGGACTTCTCCAATCATTTAGCTGACTTTTTCTTACAATCTGCAAGCTAACATTCAGCTGATCTGCCTCCCACCAATCAACAACCGACTGACACAACCATACATTTTTTTCTCAATAGTCCAGTCCATTTGGATGTATGTCCCAGAAGAAAAGATCTGCTGAGACGCCTGCTTCATTGTGACTTTAGTTTAAAGCAAAAGAGGACAAACCAATTAAGTTAGACATTTAGAAAGTCATGTTCATTTTTAACTCAAATTGTTGTGCTGATACAGTAATATAATTTGTCATTTGAATTTTCACTAGAGGTCACAGACTTTTTAACCTCGCTTTTGTTTTACATTCACCTTGGAGAGAAGCGGTTTTCACTCCTCGTAGCCTTTGTACTGCTTATCCAGATGCCTGCTCCTCTCTGTTTGAAATGTTTTTGGAGAGACCTGGCCCTCTCCCTATATGACTCCTCCATCCATAAAAACCTTTCCTCCAGAGCGCAGTCTCGCGGTCCTCCTTAAATCATCCCCGGAATGTAGTCTTAACAGTGTATTAATGGTCTCTCTTTAAAGCAGGGCCAAGATGGCTTCATTAATGCATGGTGGCCTGTGGAAATGCTCCTCTCGGGCCTAACGCAGACAAGTGCTGCACAAAAGACAGGAAACTGTCTAAATGAAAACGCCTGGATTTCAAGCATGGATATTCATTGCTGATAAGGTCCCGGTGCTAGAAGGCTAAACTCAACTGCTTGTTTTTTTCATTCTGATCATTTAATATCGTCTTTGTTGAGTGCTACGCCTGTGAAACAGAGGATTTGGTGTATTTACAGTGCGTGCTGGTGTTGATAATGTTATATGACTGTTGTGCACGTGTGTCTGTGTTTGTGTTAAAGCAATAAGTCTCTCTGCATCTCTGTGTTATTGTGTATGTGTGTTTTTCAGCTGTTGGTTCAGACTGGGCCCATTTCTCCTCTCTGATTGGAGAACAGAGTTGAAAAGCACAGCAGAGCCTCTCTGTGTTCCCGTGAGTAATGCAAGGCCGCTGATCCAGGGTGTGTCGACCCGCCGCCCCTGCACTTTCCCCTTGTCTCCATGTGGCTTAGTGACTGACAAAGAGACTCCAGCTCTTGGCCTACTGTTCACCAAACACTATGTTTGTAGTTATTTCAAATTGCAAAAATATTGCAAACATAATTAGTGATCATTTGATGTGTTTCCATGCAATGTGATCATTTTTACAGGCTTTGGCTCAAGTATTTCAGAATGACTAGAGCAACATGTGAGATGCTGCATTGATATCACTGTCACATGCCTTGTTAAGGCAAAGTTACATAACTTTTTAGATGCACTTTTTAGATATTTGGTAAATGCATTCCATTGTAGGTTATGTGCATCTTCTTTCCAAATAAAAATGTATCCACCTTAGTAAGTATATACATTTTTTTAGTAGTAGATTGAGAACCTGACTGTTGTTTGACCACAAAATTAATCTTATAGGTCTGAAGTTTTCAAAATGGCATCAGGGGAATCGGAGTGCACACATAAATTTTTTAAAGAAAAGATCAATTTCATTATGTTGACATTATACTTTCATTCTGTTTGAAAATGATAAAATGTATTATTTTATTCTATTGACAACCCTCGTTTGTAAGATCTTGCATTATTCTAATAGTGGGGGGAAAAAAAACTAAAACCAACAACCTCAAAGTAAATATTAACCAGATATTATTTACTTTTTTTTTTTTTTTAGCTTGAATGCAGTGATTTTTACACAGTACTAATGGGTCTGTATACATGACAACAGATGCAAAAGTTTGGGGTCAGTAAGAGTTATTTATTTTTTTAAAGAAATCTCTTTTGCTCATCAAGTCTATATTTGTTTCACTGAAAATCATGTAAAACAGTAACTTAACATTAAAACTCTATTACTATATAAAATAACTGTTTTGTTTTTAAATATATTATAAAATGTCATATATTCCTGTGATGCAAAGCTGTATTTTCAGCATCGTTACTCCAGTCTTCAGTGTCACATGATCCTTCAGAAATCATTCAAATATGCTGATTTGCTGCTTAAGAAACACTGACTCCTTACAACTTTTTGTACTGTATAGCTTGGAAGAGTCTCTCTCACTGTGGTATCATACTTGGGGGTCTTTGACATCAAAAGGTTTAAAAACTCCTGCCATGGATGTGTTTCTGGACAGTCTCACATTTGAAATATGGTTCTGTGGAATAAAATGATGTCTCTTACAAATTCATCATGATATACAATCAGCATACAATAAAACTAACTGTCATCTTGACGATTTATGAAGAACACGGTGATTACAGTCACTGAGCCAGTTCTATCTGTAAAAAAGAAGACAGAATGAAAGATGCAGCGTCAAAGATTCACTTTTATTGAAATTTACGAGACTGATTCAAATCCAATGCGAGTTTATACTGGAAGTCGATATCCTGACTGTTTGACTTGACTTGTTGCTTCTGGTGGAAATGAGAAAGCATGTGACTTGTCGTCCTCGTGTGGGTGTGAGGGCTGGAGTTAAAACAAATACCAGAAATACTTCTATTATTATCTTTAACATTACTGACACACAAGCGAGAGAGCAATAGGAAACATTTCTGAGTAGAAATTAACATCTGGTATGTGCTTTTATATGATCCAGTACATGAATCCACAGGATGTGTGACCTTTAAAGTGCATTCTGTGTCTCAGTGTGTGTGTGTGTGTGTGTGTGTGTGTGTGTGTGTGTGTGTGTGTGTGTGAACAACTTGTATCTGGTCTGGATAATCTATCTGGTTCTCCTGTTTCTGACCCCAGCACAGGTTCAGGAGGCCTGAAGGATGACATACCCTGAGATGAAGTGTGCAGAAGAAGGACCTCCTTTCTGTATCCCATTAACATCACCTCATAAAATGCTCCTACACGACATGAGCAAACTGACACCCATGTGTTAGCTGGCTCAGCTTTCTGCAGGTATGGCATATTTGGTTTTCATTTAGCCCTTGGCTCGCACGTCGGTGACGGATTGTCAGAAAACGACGTGGTTGCGGGTGCAGGGCATGGCAGAAGAATGTACCCAGCCCTTTATCAAGCCATTTGTGCATTTCTATGTGTTGTCTTGCCCTGGCAGAAGCAGCCGCTCATCTGTGTCTTATATTAGCGTCAGGAAACTCACACCTTAACAGTGTGTCCGTCACATATTTAGAAAATCACTCTGCTAAGGAACTTTAAATAGAAGTAAACTGACTGCATAACAGCTGATGTATTCATTAGGCTTTATTTCGCATCTATTACAAAACATACCCGGTCTTAAATTGCAAATTAACTAACGGCTAATTATGGTCATCACAATTTTGGCATCTGACAGCACATGTTCACTTAGAATGCTGATGTTAACTTCCATTAGAGAGTCATGGGTTGAGTTTCACACAAGCATCGGGCTCAGGATGATGTGTGTGTGTGTGTGTGTGTGTGTGGGTCTCCTCCGTGGCCTCTGTCATAAACACTGACTTGTTAATCCTGTGGGTCAAATCGCTGGGCTGTTGGAGAGGGGTGAGAGATGCTGAGAATACCTGGCTATATTAAGCCACCCTCTTCATCAGAAACATCCTCTGTCTCTATTAAAGGGATAGTTTAGCCAAAAAAAAAAAAATTCTGTCATTTGCTCTTCCTCATGTCGTTTTAAACCTATATGGCTTACTTTCTTCTGTGGAGCATTTTGTGTGTGTGTGTGTGTGTGTGTGTCTGTACAATGAAAGTGGGGTCCAGTGTTGTTTTGGACCTCAATGATTTTAATTATATGGATCAAAAGAGTTCTTCAAAATATCTTCTTTTGTGATCTGAAGAAGACAGAAAATCATACAGGGTTGGAAGGACATGAAGCTGAGTAAATGATGACAGAATTTTCATTTTTAGGTGAAAATGGTAGGAATATCTTTCATTAAGAACATTAACTAACATCACTGCATTAAATAATGTGTAGAAGATAATTAGGTACAACTGAGTTAATAGTTAGAAAGTAGTAAGCAATAGTCTGTGTCTCTATCTTCTGGGACCCAAGGCTTCACTAAAGGAGATATAAATGTATACGTAAGGATATACATTTAAAGACTAATATGTGCAGCATTTATTAAAAATAATGAATAAATAAAAAGTTGAAGAAAAAAATTTGTATTAAGTAAGACTATTTTTATAATACTTTGTAGAGTATAGAGACCAATTCTCACTATAAACTAGTTGCTTGTTAGCATGTCTATTACTAACATATTGGTAGTTTATTAGTATTTATAAAGCACATATTCTGCATGACCATATTCTACACCCATAATCCTACCCAATACTTAAACTTAACTACTAACTAACTAACTATTAATAAGCAGCAAATTAGGAGTATATTGAAGAAAATGTCGTAGTTAATGGTTTGTTGAGAATTGGACCTTAAAATAAAGTGACCACTTTTATTTGACAAGAACATATTACATTTACATTTAGTCATTTCGCAGACGCTTTTATCCAAAGCGATTTACAAATGAGGACAATGGAAGGACAATATATTACAATTTAATATATTTCATCATATTAAACTGATGAAATGTGACCGTAAAGACATTCATAACGTTATTAAAGTTTCTATTTCAAATAAATGTTCTTTTGAACTTTCTAGCCATCAAATAATCGTCAAAAAATGTATTACAGTTTCCACAAAAATATTAAGCAGCACAACAGTTTTCAACATTGCTAATATAAAATGTTAAAAAAAGTAAATAAATCACACAAACACACACACACACACACACACACACACACACACACACACACACACACACACACACACACACATATATATATATAAATAATAATAAAAATAACCTTGTAAACCTGTAAAATGGTTTAAATATAAATGAATAGTTGAGAGGTAATAAAGTTGTACACAATAAAATAGGTAGTTGTCTTTCTCTGCACCTGTGTGCAGTACATGTGCTGGTCGGTCTGGAACTCTCATTTAGTCCATTTAGCATCATCAATTTCTACCAGTCTAAGCTGGCCTGGCCCACAATGGGCTAAATTTGGGCACTGATGCCCCTCTTTATCTTCCTGCAACAAAGATGTCAACTCCCCTGATGTACTCATTCAAAGAGCATTCAGCACAAGTGGGTCAAGGCAGTGGTTAATTCACTAATCCAGCCTGTGCAAGCAAAAGTGTGTTTTGTTTCTTAGGGTTATTTAAGGTTGAATCCTGCCTTTCAGTTTGATAATTGGTTACAGTCTACGACCACATTTGCCAAAAATTAATCAACACTTTCACTAGACAGCTCTGGTGGAGCAAGCAAACACATAGCTCCATTAATGCTGGATTGTCAAATGACATAAATTACATTATTTTTTTATTTTTTGTAATGTTTATTATTGAGGTCATTCTGAAGCTAAGTGTAGCATTATCATTATTTAGTTTGGTCTTTGTTTATATAAACATTATCTAAAGTTTGAAAATATGCTATTTACTACAGATGTGTAAATAAAACATGTTTGTGACATGGTAATATACACAGTGATCGCAAAATTAATGCTTTTTGTGAACAGTCTAGCTCATTAGGTACTCAGCTCACAAATGCATGCAAATGGACTTTGTGTCTAGCAAAACTAAGAGCTCTTGCTGTACATGCTCGAGAGGCATTTTATATTAATACTTTCAGAAAAATACTGTTTACAAGTAGGCTAGACTTATTAAATATGATATTAAGGAAGGGTTTATTTTTCTCCTCTTGTTTTTAAGCTGTCAGTCGTGTACATGTACATGGAACAGTAATTCTGTGCCAAATGTGAAAGAGTGTGGTTTTGGCAAGAAAACTCGATTTATACTTGGTTCAAGCATTGTTGGCATGATAAACATAGTGATCCCTGGATTTTTAAAATGTCTTAGCAAGTTAAACCTTTCTGGCACTGATTCAAACTGTGAAAATGCACATTAATTGTTTGGCATTTAGTGCAAGCATTATTCATTGCACTGGAGTAAACATATTTGTTAAACTTTTTTTAACACAAATTAAAACACATACAATAAAATAATGCAAAAAAGTAAACATCCGAAACCAAACAGACATTCTTAGTCTCATCATAGAGTTTGATAATAAAACATCTGCTTCAGATTAAATAAATGTAACACAACTGTCTCAGCAAATCCAAGGGATATCAGCAAGCAAAAACATTTATTACAAATTATTGTACCATTTATAATTTATTTTGAGATGACTGTGGACAAAAAAGGACCAAGATATTTGACTTACAGGCATTAGCTTTCATAGATCTTTTAATCACAATTTCACAGGAAACCTATATGGCATACTGACATTCAGAATTTTTTACTTGCAGGTGTCTTCTTTCTTATTGACCTCCTTTAGGTTTGTATATAAACTGTCAAGCTACACTGATTTGTAACTATTATGCATAAAAGCCTATTTTTTTTGTCAAGCCAGCTTTTCATTTAAATAATTTTTAATAATTTTTCAAATGATTCTATTCCATTTTATTTGAATAGTGCTTTTCTCTATGCACAAAACAGCTTTACTGAATAAAAATATAGGAGAAATTGTTAATATAAATTTATGAAATTATGGTAATACACAATTTTGTAATGTAATGTAAGTGAAATGATTAGTATATAAATTGACTTAAAATGTCTTATAAAATTGACAAAAGGAATTTATATTTGGTAAGTCCTGTCTGGGATATTAAAAGGCTTTGGCTGCCCATTTGGACTGGCAATAGACAGACTTTACCACACAGACGGTTCTTACTCCGTTTATGACTGCTCATATTGCATATCATTTAAACTGTTACAGAAAATGCCCAGTTTTGTCCCTTTTTGATCAATTGAGCCTTTGCTAAAAAAACCCTGTACCCAGAGAAAAGCATGCCATGGAATTAGACTATGCGTTTGATAAATAATGTTTTCAAACAAATTTGTTTCTTGTATAAATTCATCAGTTTCCCTTTTATACACAAGAAGTCCAATTTGTGCTTAAATTCAACCGCACTCTATGCCACAGTCATTTTCAAAAATTCCTAAACTGATTTGATTTCATCTTGACATTTTTATCTGACCTGTCATCTATATGTTTGATCGGCCAGACACTCTTTGGAAAGCTTCTCTATTTGCTTGCCAAACAGGAAATAACTTGAAAGTAGGGTCCAGGTAGCACAGGACATATCATGCCGGATGACAGATTGTGTCCACATAAAGCAAATGTAATTTGAATAAAAGATGTTTTGTCTGTTTCTTTAAAAGGCTATTTTCCCCCCTGACAGACATGCAGAGAAAATTGTTTGCCTCAAACTAAAAATAAATGGTGGTAGAGCACACCACAAGGCTGAAGACCGCTGGCTGGGTATGTCTGAACGTGTCATTTGTATCGTGTTCACTATAGGACTTCAGTCATGTATCGTATATATATATATATATATATATATATATATATATATATATATAATGTCTGTTCCTGCACATAACTTCATTTTCTGTGGTATCTTTCTACTGCTGCTTTCTCTTTTTCGATCTCAGCACTGCTGGCTCTCTCATTTTTCACTTTAACAAAAGCAGATTTCTTCACCTCTACTCATCTCGTTTCTTATATTTGATAGGATCTTTCGTTTCTCCTGGCAAATCTTTCACTGTTCGCATAAAGTTTTGGCGGAGGTCTAACAGACCACAGGGCATGTTTGCGAATCATTTTAATCACGAGGTGTATGATTTATTCTGGCATTCCCTCTCCTTATTCCATCCAGCAGAGGCTTAGTAGAGACTGTGTATCTTGGTTACGTTTGCTTAGCATTAATAATGCTTCTAGGAATATGTATGTATACAGCCGCACACATGAGCACACTATATAAATATATGTATAGCCAACAATTTGACAATTACGCCCGGGTGAAACTACAACAGTATGTAAACGCAAACTTGAAAAGAAGTACTTTGATTGTGGTTAGGGCTTTTATGTAGTTTACTCAGTTGGTGCTGGATGGTGCCTACAGGCCTGAGGCCTCTTCCTGCTGTGGAGAAGAAAACATCATTTTGTCTGTAGCAGGCACCAGAAACAACACTTTGAACAACTGAGAGGCTGAAGTTCTGTGTTCTGTTAAAATACTGGCTTCATTTTAAGTCAGGATCGTCATGCACCTATTTTTGCAGTCCTGGCTCACTCGGTGCTCTAGGCGAGATAAAACATGACCAAAGACCAAAAAATACCCACCATTTTTTAAACATCTTATTGGTTTCTTGTATATGCATAAGACTTTTGTCTAAAACAATTGCATTTTGTGGTTAAAATGCTTAAAATGCATTAGGTAAATAAAATTTTTTAAAATTGTAATGAACTTGACAGGCAGTAATCACAAACTTTTGTTGTATGGAAAATATTAGCTTAGACATTTTTGGAGAGATACGCGCACACACACACACACACACATTTAGCCATTTAGCAGACGCTTTTAGCCAAAGCGACTTACCAATGAGGACAATAGAAACAATCATTTTTTTCAGGGTCATTGTTCAATAAATAAAAAGAAAACGTTGAAAGAAGAGAAAAAGAATGAGAACACTAGTGTTATATGTTTTACAATGCTATATGTTTTAACTGTTTATTGTTCAGACAGAGCTATTTTTGTATTATTGATATATTATTGTAGTTTTTGTTCATATTATGTTATATTTTTGTTCATATTATTATATTTTGAATCAGAATTTATTTCACTTTGATTTTAAAGTTTTGGTAATTTTTTTTTTTGCCATTTGTATTAGTTTTTGTCTTTTAAAAATGTCTATATGTAATTTCTATAAATTTTAATTTACTCATTTTTAGTTATTTTAGTACTTACTAAATGAAAATGATACATTTTATGTGGCAACACTTTTTCAGTTAAAGTTTATTTTATTTCAAGCAACGAAAATGTTTTTATGGTTTTAGTTTTAATTAACAATAATAACACATAGCTCCCTCTCCCTCTATATAATATAGCACCACATAAAATTATTACGAGTAACCAGCAGTAACAAATAAATGCCAAGCTCTGTCATGAAACTCTAGATGGTGCAGACTGATGGGTTGTTAACACAAACTGACGATACTCACAGTGTTAAACTTGGCACAAGCTGATTGGTTCATGCTGCATATGCAGCTCCACCTGTACAGATCTGCTACAGGTTATTATATATGCTACATTTGCAGCAGCAGTATGTCCTAAATACCCACAGCACCCTATCGGCATATGTATTGGCAATAGCAAGTTCCTGTACTTGCTTTGCTGCAGCAGCAATAATCTACAACGACAGCAATAACTAGCAGCAGCAGCGTAGGAGATCTATTCCACCGAGACCAAATACATTATCATTGTCATATTCATCACCATGCTAAAATCTTCAGAGAGCTGTCATGATAGAACTAAACTAATGCAATAAATTTGGCCATAAACGGACGTGAACAAACTGTAAAGCATTAATATCTAACGGTTTCCAGATAAACAAATTCCTCATTGTGATTGTGAGTCAGTGTGGCTTAGGAGGTGTGTCTGTGCTGAGTCACCAGATCTGTGTCACCTTTCATTGCTCACCGCCTTCTAGTACTCTTCTCCACCCAGTCACAGACCACTGCCTCTTCACTCCTCAACAACACACAGCTGCTGAATCACTCTCACACACACACACACACACACACACACACACACACACACACACACACACACACACACACACACACACACACACACACACACACACACACACACACACACACACACACACACACACACACACACACACACACACGCTATTCATGAGCATTTGGGATCGCTCAACAAGTTTTCACTCGTCGTCATTATGTGTGTTTGTTTGTAAAAAGCGAGAGTGTGATTCATATATGTGTGTGTGAAATCTGGGTTTGGGTGCATCATAAAACCACAAGCATGTCATCACTTTCTATGAAGACATATTCCTGTGAGCTTGATCAATATCACATACAGTCACAGAAGTAATGTGTGATACCACATCGGCTTTAATCCAAATGTGTGGATGGCTTCCATTTCTTTTAAATTAAACAATGACACAACTGAAATACTACATCTCTGTGATGTTCAGGTGAAGACTTCACATACTGTATGTAACCTGGGTGTGATTTTCGACTTGTCATTCTGATTTAAAGCCCATATTTCATGCACTTCATCAAGCTTTCTCATCTGCACCACCAAACCTTTATTTGTCCTTCACTTATGCTTCAAAGTTACCGAAATTGTTAAGCATGCTTTTACGAACTTGCATCTAGATTACTGTAACTCCCTTCTAACCTCTTACTCATTAAACTGTTTGAATAGTTAATTTGTCCTGAACGCTGCAGCCCATAATGCTTCAGTTGTCTTCCATGGGCAGTACAGGAACTTCAGCATCACTGAAAAAATGTCAAAACTCAGTTCTGTTTGCACACTGTCATTAAAATGTTTGTGTTCTTTGATTCCCTCTAGAGCTGTACAATTTCTTTTTAAATACCAATTAGTTTTGTATTAGTTATTTGTATTAGTATTTGTATTAGTTTCTTTTGCTCACAGCGCTAATGGAGCGAGACACGGCATAACAGTTTGCCTGTGAACATGAACAAACAATTAAACAAATGAGGTGCTGTGAATTTATGCTGTGCTATGTAGTGATATGAATAGACTATATACTTACTTTAAAGCCAATTTTTGTAATGCCATTTAGTGCTTTACTTCTCTTCTACAATAATGCAAATTTCTTGAATTATCTGTTGTTTTTTCTTTCTCGTCAAATATTGGTAGCAGGTAATTAATCAGAATATTGTGCAATTAATTTGCTTAACATTTTACATTAATTGACAGCCATAAAGCCAGCCAGTTGAATGAGCAAAATGTTGCACTATCGTTCAAAAGTTTGTGGTCGGTAGGATGTTTTGATAGTCTCTCATGCTCACCAAGGCTGTATTTATTTGATCAAAAATACAGTAAAACAACAATATTGAGAAATATAATTACTTTTTTTTTTCTTGCTGAATTTTCAGCAGCGATCAGTCTGTAGTGTCACATGACCCTTCAGAAATAATTTTAAAATGCTCATGTGCAGCTCAAGAAATTGTTATTATTATTATCAATGATAAAAAAACAGTTGTGCTGCTTAATGTTTTTGTGGAAATCTTTGATAAATAGAAAGTTCAAAAGAACATTTTTTAAATAGAAATCTTCTGTAACATTATAAATGCCTTCATCACTTTTGATCAAGTTATTGTGTGCTTGCTGAAAAAAGTCTTAATTTAATAAAAAGTATTTGGCCCAAACTATTGAACAGTAGAGATATTTTATATTGTACACAGTGTCTGAAATATTGCTTTAATATAGTCTTTAATAGCACGCCTTTCTCTTTGGCTTATTTTTGCATGTCCTGACCATTTCCAGCGTGCTGTGATAATAGCGAAGTGCAAATGAGACGTGTGGGACAGCAGGCGATCTCAAAGATCAGCTCGAGATTCCAACAGGCTTACAGCCTTATGCATCCTCTCCGAGCTGAGTCAGCCTCTGTGCAGGCTATTACCTGCCCCTCACCAAAAAGCTGGACGATACAGAGCGTTTATTGAGTTTCTCAGTGTGATTTCCATGTGACATTATAATGAGGAAGAGAATCTGCTGTGATAATGAAGCAGACTCAGGTTTTGCTCTGACTGGCCAAGCCCAAGCTAAGAACACCTTCAGGCTAATACAATCATGTCCAGAAGAACTGGATGACTTACTAGAAAGTTTGGGAGAATGAATGAGCTCAAACTGATATTTGACAACGCAACTTTGTCTCAGAGGTCTCCTGACAAACTCTGAAAAGACATAACCTCAAGCAGGGGAACTTCTTTCAGTGTTCACAAGGCTGACATTGACTAGTGGATGTGACAAAAAGCAGTCCGATTCAGAATAGAATGAAGTCACGTCTTTGAAAAGAGCTGGTTTGAAAGAGAAAACGTACATTGCATTAATGAAAGGAAAGGGTGTATTTACTCAACCGCTTTTTAACATAAACCGCATATAGTGTGTTTCGCATTAAGTTACACGAGATCTTTTGACAATTCTTTGACTGTGTCGCAAAGACCACAAATCTAAATAGCTAAATTAGGAACCTTCATTTGAAAAGGAGGGTCTGAAAAGCATTTCACAAGAAGGCTTTCTTATTCTCCGTTATGTGTTCTGTTATATTAGAGTGTGCATGTGCATTAAGCCCTGCTCGGTCATGTCTGTCCATTCAGGGACGCTGAAAATTGCAAGAGCAATAAGGATTTTTAGGGGCATTATGACTGGGTTAATAAAACACAGCTGCCCCTAAAAGTCCCTCATTTTTCTTGCTGCCTTTTGGGTCCTCTTCCTAGACTCACATTTCAACAGCATGGAGCCGGCTTTCAGTCCGGCGGCTGGGTGTTGGTGAGAGCTGGACACCCTTTCCCTCCCCTGGGGAAGCGCAGACATGGGGCTGCTGTATCGCTTCCTTGCTTCTGACGGCTGGAAACGAGCGAGACCCTGTTTGTCAGCCATCCAACAAGTGAAAAGTTTAAATTAAGAAGAGAGTGAGGGGAATTTTAGCCTCCCTCCTCCCCTCAAGCGTGCATGCCAGGGGTTTATAAATTGCCCTTATAAAAAAAGGGGTTTGCTTTGGGATTTAAGTGGGTAGCTGAGAGAGGTGAATGAGTTCAGTGCATTTCGGAGCGGGATTCTTTCCTATTCGGATTGGTATTTCTGTGTTTATACATGCACTACAAACATGCCCATTACAGAGCGTGAGGGTCCTTTCGATATTACAATCATGAGCTACAGAAATGCTTGTGAAATGCTAGGAAATACCAAATTCTAATTCCAGCTTGATAGGCCTAAGTGTGCAAGTTCAACAAATCACACTAAAATAGATGACAATGTGCTCAGTCAGAAATGAGCCGCAATTTAAAATATATGATCTTTAATAAGTTCTAAACTTCTAACAGTGGGATATTGCATAGAGAATCCTCGACGGAACACCTTTGGATAATTATTTTACTAAATTATGTAAAATACTGTATTGCAATTAGTATTCCATTACTTATAAGCAACACAAGCAAAACTGAGTTCCTTCTCATTCTAATGTTTCTCACCTACAAAACAGCTATATATATATTATTTATGTGCGTATTATCCCTGCTGAAAAAACAAAACAAAAAAACAATAGAACCCTACCTAAAACCAGAAATAGAAAATGTAATGGATTTAATAGCTATAATGGGAATTGTATTGGTTTTAATGGAGACTATAATGCTGTCTACTGGTATGGATTCTATTGATGGGATGTTAAACACTATTGGAAAAATGCCCAAAACACACTACAAAAAGGAATTTTGTAATGGTTTTACTGGAAAAAGCTAATGGTTTATAATGGTATTTTAATGGAACCCATTAGAATTTCTGTGATGGTTTCTATTGGGCTTCTATTGTTTTTTAGTTGTTTTATTTTTTAGCAGGAATATATCCATTCAGACAGAAATAAGTGAGGATGATTACATGAGCCAGAAACTGGGACTTTGTAGGCCAGTTGAGAGTAAATTTAACTACTCACCTTGCCCGCAAAGACCCAACCTCTAACACATTAATGTCTTTAACCCCAAATATACAACATTTATTGTTATACATTCATTGTTGTGTTTATTTCATAACGAATAACCCTAAAACTACGCAATTTCACTAAATTGTATTTTAATACACTTTATTTGGCCTGTTTCATTCCTACCTAAAACTGTAGTAATTCATATTAACATGAAGCCAACTAACATAAATCAAAAATGACTGAAAAACATCTAAATAAATACTTCAGCAGGAATGTAGAAGCACATATTATTGATGTGTTTTCTTATCAACACCTAGCAACAACAGATTAATTTACCTCTGCTTGACTTCCATTGTTTGAGAGCTGTATTTGATTTACGTCCACTGTTTTGATTGTAGAAAAGTTTGTCGATCTTAAGGTCCAATTCTGGTTCCGATTGCTGTCACAGGAATGGCATAAAGATGCAGTCTTCGCTAAAGCATGCGTATAAGTTTCTTCTGAGAAGATATGCGAGTTTATTCTTCTCTTGGATGCGCCAAAATGTATTCAAGTTCACTCGTCGGGAGCGTATTCATGACTGTCACCGCCGCCGTCTTAAAGGATTTACCTGGATTCTGCTCACACTCGCGTGCCATGAGAAAGACAGCCGCAGCAGCAGCAGCAGCGCGCGGAGCTCTCGCGCAGTCCTCACGCAGGCCCTCCCCAAAATGGCATTCTAGGTAGCGCATGCATTTATGAATGTGTCACACTCACCTACTTGTCTTTTAGCCTTTGGTTTAGGGCACAGCGGCTAGAAAGTTTATTGCTAGGTTCGCATTTATGCAAAATGTCTGCATGCTGTCGGAAGGCATCCAGTTAATTTCTTTAATGTGGAAAAAATATTAAAGTCCCGCAGAAAAACAGCAGTTGTGTTGTTGGATTTGAACCTTTACGGTTTTAAAATGCTGAACCGTAGAATATTCACTGTCATGGCTTATATTAGCTGCGCACTATGGCTGTTGTTAGATATGTTTTAATTCGGAGCGCCAGCGTCATCTTGTGGATACATGCGTAATAGAACATTACACAACGAATTACATTCTAATATTTTGTAAAACCTTCCCAATTAAATATTTTGCTCTCCTCAACAAAACAATACTAAAATAACACACTTTTATTTATTATTTATTTTATTCGCTTTAACGCCAAGCCAGCATCAAGGCTATTTTCATGGCGATCTCAGAACACAAGGTCGGGTATGCGATTAACAAAAAGTTATAAAAGACATTTCTAATCTACACTAGACAAAAATTCTAAAATACATTCTGGTGACACATTTTTAAATAAATCGGTTAAACACACACCTGAATAAAACCGTTGTCTTTTTACATTAAAAACAGTACAATCTAATAAAATATGCTTCACGGTCACGGGATTCTTCACCTTTTAATAAATATCCGTGTGTAAGTCTTGAATGACATTTTGTAAAACAACTTCATACCAAGATTTAAAATGAGTAAAAAATATTTTTCTTACATATATTATATTATATTATATTGTATTATATTATATTATAGCATATTATATAAGAGTTTATCACAGGTTTGACATCACAGATAGGAATCTGACACTCTGAAATATTCAGGTTGAGTGTTTCTTTTGCAGTGATATCCATTTTCTTCTTTTTCAGAAAAACCCATAGAGGAAAATACTGAAATGTCTCTTGCGTAAACAGCCTGCTTGGATAAAATCTTTAGAATCATGGGATGATCGGTATTTACATTTTCAGGCAGGATTTTGAGTCGGTGAAAATTAAAAGATTTTGTTCTTGTCCATTTTCTGTATTTTCCACAAGCTTCAGCCGTGAGGATATCTCTGTCCTGGGATTCGCACACCAAAACGTTGGTCTCCAATTATAGCTGCTGCCTATACTCGATTATCTGCTTTGGATCCATCTGTGAATACAGGTCTGTGATGAGGAAAACTGCTGCTTAAGTCCAAATATTTCTGCCGATATCCACGAGGGTGTGTGTTGTTGTCTTTTTGTGCTCACTTATGGGTCTAAATAACATTAGGCTTTTTCGGATCCCAATGAGTCTGAGTTAAAATGTTACTAAAATAACACAAGTGTTTGTACATTATTCATAGTGTTCAGTCCAGTGCATGTATAAACTGCAGTGTTCAGCTTATCCCACAGGTATTAAATTAGATTCAAGTCTGTGCTCTGGTTAGGTTCCTGATACCAACAAGCTTTCGGTTTTCTCCTGATAAAATTAAACCTGCTGTCGTGTAATCATAATATAGGAAAACAAGACTTTATACGTGCTTTAATTTTGTAATTTTAAAGACCCTTCTGCAAAAGCGTGTTTTGTCCAATGTTCGAGGCACGGACGGGGTTCGAACCCGCGATCTTCGGTTTACGAGACCGACGCCTTACCACTTGGCCACCGCGCCTGATGGCCAACATGGCGTAAATTACGTTATTTGGTGTAAAGTCGACTGAACGAGAATGACAACGTTTTATAAGTTTTCGTTAATTAATTCTCTCGCGCGAGTCCATGCCTCTTTTTTAAAACATATTATAGAAGCGATCGAACGTTCGAATTCTTTTTATTCCCTCTGCTAAATTGGACACATCCGGTAGACGTTAGCTCAGAGGTTTCCCGGATGTGTAGCAATTCAAATCAAAGTCTACAACAAATCAAATTAAAAGTTCAACAAATGCATCTCTCACATGACACAATAAACGTTCGCAAAATGCGTGTCATTTGTAATTTAAAGTACAGATCCAGTGAGCAAGAATATTTCCCGAGTCTTTGTAACTGTATGTTGTGTATTGTATAAGTCTCCCATTATTTTATAATAATCGTGAAATAGCACGACGAGGCATCAATAATAATATTATTTCTCCATAGTATTGAACTACGCGTTAAGTAGACATCAAAGATTGACGGACATAATATAACAAATAAATAATAAAAATAAAATCTAGTGTATAGATTCCCTAATTTTTCTGTTTTCATTGTTACCGCGTAATCAAGTGATGGGAGCCTTCAGATCTGTAACAGTTAACACTTTTTATGGGGAAGAAAATGCCATTATATTATGTACCATTAGGATAATATGTTTGGTTTTGATAATGCTTGGTTTGACACTTACTATCAAATTTCAAAAGATAATCTGTCTGTCAGTCCACACAATTGAGTTAAACGTTTGATCAGATTAAAAAGGAAAGTTATGAGCTGAAATGAGAAGTAGAGCGTTTCAAATCCTTCTTTTTTTGTATAAAGCAATGCATATTATTGTTCCACTTGTTTGATTCAGTCACGAAATAACAGGAATTGCACGTTTATTAAAGTGAGCTGAAGGAAAACAAAAACATGTTTTATTGGTGATATTTTAATAAATAAATCTAACGATAAGCCCTAAACAAAGTACTAGTTTCTTTTGTTTAATTTAAACTAATGACAATCAACAAGCACAACATCTGATAACATTTTCAAAAACAATTTTAGACAGTATGTCTACAGATAAGAGGCTCTGCGTTTTTTCACACACCCTGAGCTTTTTCTCGCCAGTGTCTATTTTTAAAAAAAAAAACGAATTTCCCGCGAAAAAAATAATGAGCGAAATGGAAGCTCTCGGCGCACTCTCTACCAAACTTGACTGCAATGTCCAAACTCGAGGTTTTATCAGCTGTGTGGAATACATTCAAGACGGAGGGCGGGTAATATTCACAGCACTTTCGACTTGAGGCTGTTTCCCATAGGACACAAAGCTTCTGAGCTTACTCGTATATTCTTAAGAAATAAACAGCGGCGAAATCCTCGTAAACGGACCGCTAATCTTCACGCATATTTTCTGCCGCGGTGTGTTTTTTTTGTTGTTGCAGTCAGTATCGCGTGGAATCCAAATTACACATGATCCGATAGGAGTTCGCGACGCGCTCGCTTCTTCACGCGGATGAGACGTCGTTGCGTTCTTTCTACGTCTTCACGTAACATTACATTTGTGTTGTCGTGAATTCCATCCGGTCTGTAAAACAAACTGAAGTGCCGACGCGTTTATGTTAACTGTTACTTTGTTGAGGGGGCGAACCGGTCTCGGCTGCTCTCCCTTTGTTTGGGCCCAGGACTCGGCTGAATCCACTGGAGCTCCGTCTCAAACGTCTCATTCGACCGCGAAGGCTATTTTAGGATGGCTCCACAAAAACACGGATCTGGTGGAAACGGGTTTTATGCCAACAGCGGCGCGAGCAAAACGGCTAATGGTGGAGCTCACGTATCGTCCGGTGTTGTGATGACTTCAGTCAAGCGACCCAAGATGGAGCAGCTCCAAACCGACCATGAACTCTTCCTGCAAGCCTTCGAGAGTAAGTCGCTCGTGATTACAACTTTAGAAATAAATTGCTGTTTTTCGAGCATACTTAACAGTATCCGATTGCTTTACCACCCATAGTATTAGCTTGAGGGCTAAACGGCAATACTAGTCGGGAAATTGTGTCCAGTAGTTCGCTAAATGCTTTTAATAAGCTAGATAATCCACGTTAAAAGTCGTTATGTCACGGTTTGTTCACTATAGAGGGATTTAGACACGTATTAGTTGTCTAGGCCACATCCTATATGAAAATTAGACACGTGCATCAGGAGATGGCACGTGCTTTATGGTGCTTTTATGTCTTTTACAATTACATTGGGGACTTACTGTCATAAAAGAGCAATGGGCATGAACAACACAAAACCCTTCAAAACCTCACTTGCAGTTTCTCTACACTAGCTAAGACTTGCCAAACTGCCATCTTGTTTCCTGTGTAAGAGTGTCATTTGTTCAAAAAATGGGGTTAATTTAATAGATGCTGGCATGATTAAAAAAAGAGGGAAAAAAGTGGTAGTTTCTCTGGTTATTTGCATGGCATGAGTCTCAGTCTGGCAACATTGGTGTACATGATACCTCTGCATTTCTGTTTACAGAACCAACTCAAATATACCGGTTTCTTCGCACAAGGAATCTTATAGCAGTAAGTAGACCATAATCGTGTCTGAAATCACATGCGATTCTCATTTAGACATGAACTTTTGTGGAAACCTGGTGGGCTAACTGTACATGGCTGCCATAACAATAGACTTGACTGATTGATCTTTTATTTTTCCTGTTCTTTTAGCCAATCTTCCTGCACAGGTCTCTTACATATATGTCCCACAGAAACTCAAGAACAAGTTCTAAAAGGTAAGACGATTGCATGCACCTACTGTCTAAATCTCTTTGTTTGTCAAAAAGCCACACCTTCCATTTCCTTGTGCAGGCTTCGTAGTGAGAAAATTTGCATGTTGACAAATGCACTGCAACTGACTGATGCACTTCAGTTGTAGTTCGATAAATTGAATGAGAGGTTCACATCTCAATGATTTGTTGTTTCAGAAAATGCTTTAGCGTGAATGATCTGCTATTCAAAGTAGAGAAGTCGAAAGTGGATCAGGAATCTCACAAGTAAGATGTTCTTGATCCAGATTTATTTCGCTCGCTCCTTTTCTGAACATGACCGCAGAAGTTTTAACTCCAGTATTGTCTTGCAGCATGGCGTCAAACCTGCAGCTCACGTTTACTGGATTCTTTCATAAAACTGGTAAGCTAACGTTAGGTTTATGTACACTCTTGTCAGCGTACACATAATTCTCTCTGATTGTGTAGTGATTCTGATTTGTTGTTCAATGTATCAGAGAAGCCATTGCAGAACTCAGAGAATGAAGAAAACTCAGTGTCTGTGGAAGTACTACTTGTCAAGGTCTGCCACAAGAAGAGAAAGGTAAAACTTTGTCATAAAAATTAATAGCGACAATATCTCTTAGGCTGATGATGCACGGGGCAACTTTTTGAGCAATTTTGCTTGAGCACTTTCCCATTGAGAATAGATAATAAATTTCTATCTAGATTGTCTGTGGGCCCTTTGTCTTACCTGGTTGCCTGTTGACAGCAACATTGCTCAAAAAGTTGCCCTGTGTATCATCGGCTTTTTCCCCTCACAAAACAAGCTTCCTCAGTTAAAAAAACTTGTCCTTGTCTAGAAGCAGTATATGTGGCCATATCTGTCTGTACTGTAGGTTAATTTTTAATTGGTGTTTATGCTTGCCAACTTGCACAACTAAAAACTCAATGAAATCGCTTGACAAGCACAGTTTTTTTTCTCTTGTGTTGACATGTCTGTGTAAAGAGCATTTGATTGGACTTAATTCAGCATAGTGTAGCACGAGTCAAGATTTTTGGTCCCAGAAGAGAAAAGGTGCATTCTCACATACTGTTGTTCAACAAATTTTCTTGGACAAAATCCAGTCATTTCAATAGGAATCCATGCAAACTGGAATTGTGTGTGTGAGGGGGAGAGGTTTTGCAGTGGGTTTAAGTCGATCACACACATTCACCACACTGAAGGTGCTTGGTTTGAACAGCTCTGCGCTGTAGACAGTGGACCCTTTTTGCCCCCAAATTTAACAGAAATTTCACTAATGTGACTAACTAAGGGCTAAAGATTTTAAATTTGAAAACATCGGTCAACATTTAGCAGTACACTAGCGCATATATATATATATATATATATATATATATATATATATATATATATATAAAATATGGTTTCTAAGCTAACAGGTGCTTTGAACTCATGTTTCATTTCTGTTTTTCTAGGATGTAAGTTGTCCAGTAAAGCAAGTGCCTACAGGTAAAAAGCAGGTGCCTCTGAACCCAGACAGCAGTCAGACCAAACTGGGAGCTTTCCCCACGCTGATTGTGCCCAGCCAAGAGTTTGAACCCAGTAACAGCCACATGGTGAAGTCCTACTCCCTTCTGTTCAGAGTGTCCCGTCCAGGGGGGAGAGAGCACAACGGCATGACCACCAGAGATACAAGTATGAGCTTCAGAGACTTTAAAATAGCTTGCCAGTCTTGCACCTCAGAGTGAGTTTCGCATTTTGATGAGGCTTTTTTTTTTTACCAAGAATTTGTTTTCTTCTCAGATGTTATGGAAGAGCTGTCTAACAGGAAGAAGAGATACTGCTCTAATCAGGATGATGAAGAAACTACATTTGTGGCACAAATGACAGTTTTTGATAAAAATAGGTGAATGTTCTAGGTTAAACTGCTCGTTCTTGTAGTGTTTAGTTGCTTTTTGTTTGCTTGTCCGGTTTAAGACTGATTTTTGTGTTCTTTCAACAGACGCCTCCAGCTTTTGGATGGCGAGTATGAAGTCTCCATGCAGGAGATCGAGGAGAGTCCTGTAGGCAAGAAAAGGGCAACGTGGGAAACCATACTAGATGGGAAGGTCAGTTGCAGGCGTTGTTTTATTAGTCTGCATGTGGCTATTCAAGATGTTTGTATGTCGTTAAGTAGTCTTTGGACTTTTATTTGTGATCTTTACCCTGTGTTTCAGTGGCTTCCTCCCTTCGAGACGTTTTCTCAGGGACCCACGCTGCAGTTCACTTTGCGATGGACCAATGACACGGCTGACAGGGGAACGGCCCCAGTGGCCAAACCGCTTGCCACACGCAATTCTGAATCCAGCACAGTAGACAGCAGCAAGCCTAGCAATGTGAAGCCGCCACAGGCAGTAGGTAAGGTCACAAGCGCTGGTTATTGATTACAAGTGAAGATCACTAACTTTTTGGTCTTTAAAGCATAACAATTTGTGTGCAGTACTGAGGATAATGGTCATAACAATGACGTTTGATTGATTGCAGCTGTTAATGAATCAGTTGGCACTGATCTACCAGTAAGAAGAGAACAAACTCATGTCGAACCTCGTCAGAAACTACGTGTTTATTATCAGGTGAGTAACATGCATCTGCAGATTTATCTGACAATACCAACCACACTATACACACAACGGCACTTATCAGTGATCCCAGACCTTTATATTGACTGTCAAAAGGGCAGGGAGTTTCCTGCGATTCTCTACATCTTTCCTCTGTAGTATCTTTCTGTTGTGCTGTATCACCACGAAAGTGCTGGAGTCCATAAGTCCTGCCTTGACATTTTGCTCTGACCCATTGTTGGTCTTGTATGGTGGGCTGCTGTGTGGTCATGGTCTCTTGTGTCCATCCCCTTGTTTTGTAGTTCCTGTATAACAATAACACACGGCAGCAGACGGAGGCCAGAGATGACCTGCACTGTCCTTGGTGCACGTTGAACTGCCGTAAGCTCTACAGCCTCCTCAAGCACCTCAAGCTCTCCCACAGCCGCTTCATCTTCAACTATGTGGTAAGAAGTATCTCAAGGTTATGAAACTGTCACCAGACCACATGGATTACATAGTCATAATAAATGTAATGCCACAGTGTTTACACTTGTTGTGGGAATCGGATCTGTGAATGCCTTTTAGTTGAGCTGGGTTAAACATTCATAACTGTTGAAAAAATGACTGAATATTAGAGTTCTGACAGACCACTTGGAGAGCAACTTAAATACAGTCCATGTAAGTCATTTTTATCTCACCCAGCCTCATCCTAAAGGAGCCAGGATAGATGTGTCGATTAACGAATGCTATGATGGCTCTTATGTGGGCAACCCTCAGGACATCCACTGCCAGCCTGGCTTTGCCTTCAGCCGTAACGGCCCAGTGAAGAGGACTCCAGTTACACACTTCCTTGTCTGCAGGTCTGTGTGGGTTGAAAGTGAAAGAAAGACTGAAAGTATCCAATTTCAAAAATGATTGCATCTGAGTAAAAAGTTCCACCGTTAATCTGTCTCTGTGTGTCACAATATAGTTATAATTTAATCAGAAAGTGTGTTGGATATTGCTTGGCCATTATTTCCCCCATTAACTAATCAGATATTTTATTTGGATACCAAAACAAATTGTTTATAAGAAATTAACGATGCATCTGGCATCAGTGCTAAAACAGCTGCTTTATATTATACAGCAGTTGAGTTAAAAATAAAACTCAAAACAGTAGGGCTGTAATCAACCAAAGAAAATCTTGGTCGACTGAAGTCCTGAAACTTTCGACTAAAAATGACGTTGTGGAGAAAAAAAAAACGTACGTTACATTAATTAGATGCGCACTGTGCTCAGTACTTGGTAGCCTTGTTGTCTGCCTAAATTAATTATAAATAAACATAAAAAACTAATAGGCTATTTGCAGTATATTAAATCGTTTTTGACCTAATTATTTTGCACTGAAATGAGTCTGACACACGAGTCTGTCGTCTCTGACAGCGGTGCATCACGTGCACCTGCGCAATATCATAGCCTGTGATTTCTGAAAACAGTACTATGTTGTCAACTAGTGATATCACAAGAACTTTTGAGGAATGTGCAACATAATTTAGAAAATTATTTTTGTCATATGTTATAAGTATAACTGTCAGACACTATCATTTCAGCCGCTCTGCGCAGCTCGCACAGAGCGAGGCTGAACATAAGAGCTCAGCTTCGCGGCTGAGACACGAATAGACTTAAAGCTTTTACTCTTAATAAACACAAAAGGCGCGTCCATTTCATAAAAAAAGAATATTTATTAAACAAACGAGCAGAAACCAAATAAAGTGCATTAAATAAATAATATTCAGCATCAAACCTTCTAAAGCCTGTCTCTCTTCTCCAGTGGGTTGGGCTAATCCAAAAAGTGAAAACAATGGGGGTGTTCTGAAAACAGTTACCTGTGAAACAGGGGTGCTCTGAAAACACCCCCATTAGCAATTAGTGCTTTCCACCTGATGAAATGATCGCGGCAAAAAATCGACCAATCAGAATTTTGGTCGAACCAGACCGTATCGACCAATTAATCGACTGGGACGTTACAGCCCTACAAAACAGTAGTGCATTATAAATCTCAATGAATGTGCTGTGTTTGAGTTCAATTGTAAATTGGTGAATATGTGCACCTTTTACCCCATATTAGTTGAATTCCACACTGACTATCTTTCAAACACTTGACGTCTGTAACATTTCTACAGTACATACCGCCATGCCACCCAGGCCTATCACAGATCTTGCATCCATTTTTTTGAATCTGGTGTTAATACGCAATGTTTTGGTTTCCTCAGGCCCAAGCGCTCAAAACCCAGCCTCTCGGAGTTCCTGGAGTCAGAGGATGGAGAACAGGAGCAGCCGCGAACATACATCAGCGGCCACAACCGCCTATACTTCCACAGCGACAGCTGCATGCCGCTTCGACCGCAGGAAATGGATGTGGACAGTGAGGACGAGAGGGACCCAGCATGGCTCAGAGAGAAGACCGTTATGGTGAGGAAGCCGTCATAAGATCATTTACCCTTTGGTTCTGTTAACACAGTAGCATTTACTAGGTCAGATTGACTCTAGATGACAAATCAAAACTCAAGACAGATGGTGTGTCGTTTGTGACTCAGTCTGTGTGAGACTGAATATGATATGCTTCCACTGACACCACATGTTCAAATCGCATCCGAGGAGGATGTTACAGTTCTGGCATTACGTGGCATTAAATCAATGTTAAAGTATAAAAGGGTTGATTTTTAGATGCAAAATTGCGTTGTTCAGTGACTGTTCAGTGACTGTAGGTTTATAGTAGGGATGCATCGAATTTTTGGCCGAGAATGGCATTTTCGGCCGAAAGAGAAAAACAGCAGGAGAAAAACACCCCCCCCCCTATATTATATTGATATTTAATATATTTTCAGTAAAAGTGTGGTTATTTGGCTTGTTTTTTTTAAAGTTAGTATCAGTCAAATTACAAAATTACTTTGTATTATTAATTAATATAATAAATAATTATTACAAAGCAGTTTCGGTTTCTGTTTTCAGGCTAGTGCATCCAGCATTTTCATTTCGGTGCATCCCTAGTTTGTATCACCCTCTAAATCTGAAATTGCAAACATGTTTTATTTAGCATTTACCATTTTAAATGACTTTGATCATCTTCACTACCTCTTAGCAAATCGATGAATTCATGGATGTCAATGAGGGAGAGAAAGAGGTCATGAAATTGTGGAACCTGCATGTAATGAAACATGGGTATGTTGTTTTTCTCTTCTACTTCACCCCGGTCCTTTCTGTTTAAGTTTGCTGTATTGAATCAAACCTCTCCTATTAAACGCAATCCTTGTTCTGTATATTACAGTGGCCTGGATACTCTCCTCGTATCACCTTACAATGTTACGTGAGTTTATCTCTCAGAGCTTGATCACATTTCTGCCAGTAATTCGCTTCTTTCTTTCCATGCAGATTGATAGCTGACAACCAAATGAATCACGCCTGCTTGTTGTTTGTGGAGCAGCACAGCACCACCATAATCGAGAAGAATCTTTGCCGGAACATTCTGCTCCATCTGGTCAGCATGCACGACTTCGGTTTAGTAAATACAGCGACCATAGATAAGGCCATGGCTCACCTGAAACAGCAAAAAGACGGGCAGGAGCAATCCAAAATGCAAGACGATGCTGATGGTGGGTCCAGCTGCGATGGTGAAGCCAGTGTATCAAGTTTAGTCAACAACCAGAATCACTGAAACCACCTCCTCACACTCTGCGTTGAATTGAGTGTCAGCGGGCATGAGACGCCCCCTGGATCTGAGAGCCACCATATTCTGCTCCCTCACAGGGTTAAAGCTGATGTCGAGTTAGAAGCAGGTTATGTGGTTCGATGGCCCCATACTCTGCAGATCATGATTTTGGCCTGATGTCATCAGAGTTCAAAGCAACTCTTTATTAGGTTCAAATTACTTGAAGATGCCATTAGTCTTTATGATGGACTGTACAAGCAAGTCAGATTTTTCTCTTCCCACACAGCCCTGTAGCTCTAGTACATTTTTAGCACTTGTTTTGGGTGCCTGTTTTTAAAAGGACTATGGAAAGATTTTTTTTTTTTAATATATTTTGATTATTAATGGATGGAAATGGCTCCTACAAACTTGCTTTTACTGCATATTTTTCACAGGGGTTTATAAACTCGTTCTGAAAACTTTTACATTTTAGTTTTGCTTGTGTATAGTTTCACTTCTTTTTTTTTTGTGTGGAGTTTTTCATCCCAAGTTGTTTTTTTTCCCCCCTTAGTATCCATTTTAATGTTGCACCACACTTGAAGACTCCTAATGAATTTTTCTTTTTCTTTGAATCTCTGATTGAAGAACGAGCATCTGTGCCGCAGGCCATCTGCGTCTACGCTGCAGAGTTTATCAAGTTTTTCAGAGCCTTAATTTCACTGACCTTGCAAAACAAACACACAGGTACAGGGTGCTACAACACAGTGGGGTGGCGAAGCCTTGCAGAAATGTTTACACTTGCCTTACTCATGGAAACATGGACTCTAAGCAGGGTTTGAACTTTTGGTCTAAATCAGTGTGAAAAGATTTCACTTATTCTTGTTTGAATAATTTCAATGACACTTTACTGCACACACGATACTGTGTCCAGTTCTATACATTAGTTTTATCATAGTGCATCTGCTCTGGTGTCCATCAGTTTATCTCGTTTCCACTTGTCCTTCATGGTGCCCATTTGTTTGATTTTTCAGGTGTTTCTAAGGAAACCTGTTGTAACGTGTACATAAGTTTAGTGATATTACATGATGGCTTTGCTGAAGGGGACTGCATTCCAGAAGGAATATTATTTTAGACCAAAGTGAAATGGCTATAATGTTTGTGTAGTTGATTTCAAATCAGAAATGTAAGTCTTTATAGTCGTTTTATTTTTTTGTTGTTGTTGTATGCATCGGTTTTAAAAGAAAGGGAACTGTTTGTGAATCATTACTGCTTTATTTCGCTACAACTGTGCACTGGGTTAAAAAATGTTTTTGGTCAATATTGGAGATCAATTACTCAACTGGCTGAAGCCGTTGTGTAACTGCAAATTTTTGCATAACACTCAATACAGCGACAATTACACAAGATGTGGATTACTGATATAAAGTAATGTCAAAAACGATATTTATATCTTGAATATGAACATTATGAAACCTGCTTGAGTTTCTGAATTATGCTGAGACGTGCTTGAGGTTGCTCTTTATTTAAAATAAAGATTTTTTTGTTTTACAATTGATACCTCACAAGTTGATGTTTTCTTTAATGCTTTTCTTTTGAGGAAACTTTTACAACCAAAAAAAAAAAAAAATCAAGAATTTTTGAATTGTTCCAAACAATTTATTAAATCGCAAATGTTTAAATGTTGAGTTGTATTCTTACAGCTGTACTGCAATGGCACAGACAAAATGAGGTAAATATACATTAAACGGTCACAGTTTTATAAAATTATAAATATAGTAGGCCTATAGGTCAGACCTTTCGTGGGTTAATCTGCGTAGAGTTACAAATGTTCTCTTCTGCAGTGAGGAATCACATAGTACCTTGTAATTGATGTTCTTTTATCTCAGGAACATGTGAATTGGTTGTTCTCTCATTTTGTCAAATGCTTTTCCTCTGAAATCTCTAACCAAGGCATTAGAAACATTACTGTAAGGTGAGCCAACTGATAAAAACATGAAGTGGTACAGTAAGACAGGTTATGCATGTAAAAAAAGATCACCATAAAATGGCACAACACTTAAGCTTAGTGCGAATTATCACATTTCTGTGGAAACATACTGGTATCTACTGATCAATATTATGTTGCCGAAGTTGTGAACGGGCCGACACGTTAAACACTCTACCCTGTGATGTAAAAATGAAAAACAGTACTTTCTAAATGGGAACACAGTGTACCAGGCAAACACAAATTAAATACTAGTTGTTATATGCCATCTCTAAACGTTACCATGTCTTAAATCAAACGACATTCAGCTGTTTAAACAGACTAAAAGTTCTAACGATACATTCTCCACTTCTGACTTGACAAAAACTCAAAAGCAGAAAAGATTGTCTGAGCGTAAAAGATTCAGCTTCGTCGTTTGTTATAAAGAGTTTTTTTTTTCTTACATTTTTGAGCAGTTTTGAGTGCCTTTGATCTCTGAATGCTTCACAGTAGATTATTTTCTGTGGTAAACCAGACCAGCATGCTTTGCAACTTAACACCTGCAGCTAAAGACTTTATTAGACTCCTCTAACATGTAACAGTCTCTTTTGCAAATATTTACTGTTATGCAAATACCACAACACCTGTCCATCTGTAATGAGGTCAAAGAGTAGTGGTTGGCATCATACCTCAGAACAAAGTTTAATGTTATTCTGCAGTGAAATGTGGTGATGATAATAAGAAAATGGGCAAATGTGACATCTGAACACTGTAAGCACTTGGGAAAGTTGATAACATTAAAGAAACTTGAGGTCTTGAATTCCAGCAGACTGGATCTTTCATCAAGCAACAATCAAAACACCAGCACTTTCCATCCAGGGTGCGTGAAGGAGCAGCCAAAGAAAAGGCTGTCCACCACCTGATCCAGCAGCCAATCAAACACCACTTCCCTGTTCCCTGAGCCAATCGTCACCCTCAGCTTAAAGTTTCCACCATCGCTGGGGTTGTTATTGTTGCTCACAGGAAAGAGGTTGACTACTTCCATGTCAAAGGTCACAGAAGAGCCAACAGTGATGGCTGGTAGCTGGTTGGTCATCTCTTTTCCATTCACAAACACAGCACCTGGAAAATGGAAATGGTCTGTTAATTTCTTTTAATTAGCTTCAACTATCCATTTCAGTGAATCATTTTAAAATGATGACTTAAACGATTAATTTGAGTCGTTGCTCATAAATCTACCAGACAACTCACTCTGTGAGTGTTTATTTAATTGTTTTAGCGATAAACACTAATACTTACCTACTGTACTAATATTTCTTATGCTTTGTTAAACTGATTACATATAATTTTGGCTTGTGTTCACTTTGTTAACACAGTGTTGAATTTAAGCCTGGATTATTACTAGATTTTTACAATTCCTTTTTTTCTTTAATTAAACATTTTAAAATCAAAATGATGTTTCCCCCCCATCTCAAAGAAAAAAAACGTAAAGCCATTTTCAAGCCAAGTTTCATTTTCTAGAAATAATCAAAACAATTTGTAATGTTATAAAAGATTTCTATTAAAAAATGCTGTTCTTTTGAAGTTTCTATTCCTCAAAGAATCCTAAAAAAATGCTCACACACAAAAAAAAAGGATATATTTTTAAAGAATTTATTTTTGGCGTTTTTGCCTTTTATTACTATAGGACAGTATAGATTTGAAGTGAGAGAGAAAGAGGGGGGATGGGAACGGGAAAGGTCCTCGGGATTTGAACTCGGGACGCCCGTAGCGCAACGGCGTTACATGTCAGCGTGCTGCCCACAAGGCTATCATCACTGACTGAAATATTACACACTGATGAAGACTGGAGTAATGGCTGCTGAAAATTCAGTTTTGCCATCACAGGAAAAATTTAAAAAATATATTCAAATAGAAAAAAATTGTATTTTAAATTGTAATTATTTTATAATATTGCTGTTTTTACTGTATTTTTTTATCCAATAAATGCAGCCTTGGTGAGCAGAAGAGGCTTTTTCAAAAACATGAAAAAATGCTAACCAACCCCAAACATATGAACAATAATGTATATACTGAACATCTTGAAAAGGTGTATAAATATTATGTTAGTTGAACTATATTGTCCTGTTCATACCGTTAGTGGAGATGCAGACAGCCTGATCCCTCTGCAGTGAATCTGTGTCAGTTCTGTTGTCCGCACACACACCCAAACTGTCACGCTTATCTGTCTGTCCAGCAGCTGTGATCCTGCAAACAAACAAACGACAAAGCCAAATATCAGACATACGATAAGCATGCTGATATTTGTTTCTGTAAAAATGTTATTTGCGATGATTCTGCATCTCAACGTTATTTTTTAATAAATTAATTGCTATATGTGTAATATGATCTTAGCCTATTTATAGTGTCCCACTTTCATATAGCCCACATTTGATTTGCTATGAGATTATGTGGAAGAATGAAATGCTGATGTACTTGAAGGTGAGGGTCTGGCCACAGAAGTACGAGGGGGAGTTGGAGTACAGAACACCCCCGTGACCAGGCGATGAGTCATTGCGCATAGCGATGTTCTTCCTACTGCTCAAAATGTAACCATCCACGCCTGGAAGCCATTCTGTCAACGCACAACAAAACAACATTCATGAAACACGTTCACATTCCTTGGAGGTGCTTTATGAGGAATTTCCACAGAAATTCGTACACCATTTACTCACCCTCAAGTAGTTCCAAACCTGTATGAATTTCTTTCTTCTGTTGAACATAAAAGAAGATATTTTGAAGAATGTGGGTAACCAAACTGGTCCCCACTGACGTCCAAAACTACTACTTGAGGGTGAGTAATTGACAGAATTTTCATTTTCGGGTGAACTATCCCGTTTAAGAAACCCAGCGTAACATTAGAGAATGCTAGGTTTCGTTCAGTCTGTACCGTGGGGTGCAAGTGTGGTGTAGCCGGTCTGCGGGATGCTCCATGGGCTCCATTCGGTTCGGCCCTCTCCTCTGGCGCACACACGAAACAGGTGGTCGATGTGCGGGTCAAGATGGAGCACCAGGAACTCTGTGTCTTTTCCAATGTACGCGTCCTCATACTGAGAAGAGTTACCACGACGGTACTGCAACCGGTAGTCCTGCGGGGCGAAGTCATCGTCCACCTACACGCAAACAGCAGGCATTACCAAGAGGGTCATGTGGTGCTGAGAAGGTCTGATGGACTTGAACAGGGGAGTCCAGACTCACCTTACACCAGCGCACCAGCACACCGCCCGGTCTCTCCACTAGCTCCTCAATCTGGACGGGCGGATGAGAGGCCACGCTGCCGTGCCGAGCCACGTGTGTACGAAACATATGCAGCAAAGAGTCGTCCAGCTGTGCAGACAGACACGGCACGTCCACCAGCGCAGGTACCTCGGGCAGACTGACGACAACATGTTTTTACTAATACTGTATCTGTTTGTGACTATACATAAATCTTAGGGAAATCACTCTGCAGGGCACATGAAGAAACCAAGTTTGAATAAAGTAGCACAAAACATACTGACAAATTTTTTAAATTCATTATTTATTTTTTTACGGAGCCCCGCACATGACATGCAGGGGAAGGGAAAAAAAAGAAAGAAAGTAAAATCATGCACGCAATTTACTAGGGATGTAACTAGTAATCTCACAGTATGATAATATTTTAATATGAAGTCCATGGTACGATATTTATTGCGATATTTAAAATAACAAAAGAGAGAGAAATTAAGACTTGGGGAAAAAAAAATTCAATTTTGTGCATTTTAAAGTGAAATGCTGTAATTATCTGCCGTGAAAATAAAGCATAACTGGTGGTTCCCAAACGCACGCTAAACTCACAGCACATCCACCGTGAGCTGAGCTGTTCTGAGGTGTGGAAAACACCGCATCACTAACTGACTGCCTGAACAAAGTGTGCACTTTACTTTGAAATGCCATAAGCCATATTGTGCTTTCTTTCAATTTTAGTTTGTTTGACAGATACTGTGCCAAAGCATAATGTCCCAAAACACAACTTTAAAGACCTTTTATGTTAGAATAAGAAGTTTAAATGTATTTTTAAAACTCCATTTTTTGCCCGGAAGACCTATTGTTTCATATCGTCATGTGACCACGATGATATCGTGATATTACTGATAATACCACTACATCCCTACAATTTACTAGTTCGTTCTCTCGCTTTGCGTAAATCGTGTGCAAGACATAATAATTCGTACTATTTCCTGTCTCCATTCTCATAAACTGATGTAGATGCTTTTCACTTAAAATGATTCCATGCAGCATTGCAATGCTGCAAGCTTTTGAGAATGTGTGTACAATCAACCCAATTAAAGTATCTCTGTCCAGTGTGCACACAATTCACTTAAAATGAGAGCACAAATTATATTGAGCACACAATTTATTTAAAACGAGGGAACAATCATGTGATCATATCTGGTCATATGGAGTTACTTCCTGTTTTTATAACTGTTGAAGGTGTTTGGATAGACACCGAAACGTCTTAAGATTTTTATAGTCCAGTGATTTGTTTGGAACAAATTATTATATTGAGGGCACAATTTATTTAAAACGAGGGAACAATTATTATATTGAGTGCACGATTTACTTATAATGAAGGAATGAATTAGTAAATTGTGCACACAATTTACTTTTTTTTTCTCCTGTATGTCAAGTGCAAAGCTCTATTAATTTTTTTATTATTTTTTAAATATGTATTATTCTGTTCTAATTTTATTTTATTGTTGGCTATTTTATGTAATATTCATGGAGTTTAAAACCCAGGAATGTGTAGCGTGTAACTTATTCACGATTTGCCCCATTTAATAGTTCTTGTGTCAAGTTCCTTTGTGCTCTCCTTTTGTGGATATTATGCAAAAGTTACTGTAAAAATTATTAAAACAAATCTGAACATAATTTTCTTGCAGACAAAGTCAGCAAGCAAGGTATCAAACTGGTCTCATGCTAACACATTAATATTTAAAACTATCCAAACACAAAGATCCTCCTTTAGACTTAAAGGAGAGTTTAAGGCCTGTTCACACCAAGGATGATAACTATAACAAAAACTGTAAAGTTTCTTCATTCTAATTCTACATAAAAGCAATGACAGCCAATCAAAATCCACCTGACTTTAAAGCGCTTGAGCAAAACTGCAGTGTTTTGTTACCGTGAACATGTTTCTCATTCTTTTTCACAAACTGAGGGATGAGTCATTATTACTTCATGTTGTATTTGTTCTCTTATAATGAGGCTTAATTGACAAAATGAGTATTAAAGATCAAGAAGGATCACTTTCTAAAAGTCTAAAACACTTTCAAATTAAATATCTTTCAAAAGTGTTTATTTTAAAATACAAAAGTTATTTTTTAAATGGCATCCATAATGCCACAATTATTGCTGTAATGACTGTAGGCATGTTAAAACTTGATCCTGGGGTGCATTTTAATTATGTAAAATGAATCATAGCTAAGGCAGCATGGTTTTATAAAGCTAAGCTTGTGTGATTCAGCACACCCCTGCTGGTACGGTTGCCATCTCTCCGTTAAACCTTTTGAGCCGATGTGTCATGAAACCGATGAATCAGAAAACCAGGCATTAGTAAAGGTTAGGTGACATGATTTTTTTTTTGCTTTAGTAACTATGTGAATAATATTTTCTGAACTTCAGGAAAAGAAGGCTTTGCTTTCTGTGTTCTCAAGGTCTGAATCTCCATGTATTCAGTGTTTCTAGACATGAATTGAGAGTGACAGTGTGATATCAAACTCTTCTCCGTTCACTGGCCCAGTTGAGGTTTATTAAGTGAATGAGTCTGTGAGCTCCTCACCTGTCCAACTGGATCTGCAGGGCTTTCTTAGTGAAGCTGCCCAGCTTGTCCTCCTTCTCATTTATGCCACAGCGGATGGCAGCCTCCCCTGAGGGGACAGTCATATTATTACATTTATAACTGAATGTTAGGGGCAGTAAAAATCAAACAGCAGCAAATATAATCAAATGAGCTCTATAGGAAATTACAGCAACCAATATGTTGTATGGTTTTAGCACTGTTTGTGTTAAACAGCTAACAATTTAATAGCTGGCAATTATCCAAATGGCAGGGCTCAGCAAAAGCCTACAGCAAAACGTGTGTGTGTGTCTGTATATGTATATACAAAATTATAAAAGCAACACTTTTGTTTTTGCCCCCATTTTTTATGAGCTGAACTCAAAGATTCTTCTATGTACACAAAAGGCCTATTTCTCTGAAATATTGTTCAAAAATCTGTCTAAATCTGTGTTAGTGAGCAGTTCTCCTTTGCCGAGATACTCCATCCACCTCACAGGTGTGGCATATCAAGATGCTGATTAGACAGCATGATTATTGCACAGGTGTGCTTTAGGGGTGGGCGCTATTAAAGGGATAGTTCACCCAAAAATGAAAATTTGATTTTTATCTGCTTACCCCCAGGGCATCCAAGATGTAGGTGATTTTGTTTCTTCAGTAGAACACAAACAAAGATTTTTAACTCAAAACTTTGCAGTCTGTCAGTCCTATAATGTAAGTCAATGGGCACAATCTTTGAGAGTAAAAAAAAAACATACACAGACAAATCCAAATTAAACCCTGCGGCTCGTGACGATACATTGATGTCCTAAGACAAGAAACAATTGGTTTGTGCGAGAAACTGAACAGTATTTTCATCATTTTGAAACTGCCCATGTCCAACTGCCCTGAGCGCGTGCATGGCATCCGGTGCGTGACGTCTGTATGTGCTCTGGCGTAGTTAGTTAACTTCAAGCGAGCAGGCTCAGAAGTTGGGAATATATGAAAAGTCAACACTCCCGGATGAGTTCGTGTGAGCAAACATAATCTTTTAGGTTTAAGTCGGATTGAACAATCAGGATAAGCGCAAGTAATTAGACGTCATACCCATAATCTCTGTGCACTGTGTAAACAATGAGTGACGTATACGCGCGACAGAACGCTTCCGGCGCTTGCGTGTATTAGAGGTAAAAAAATGATAAAAATGCTGTTCAGTTTCTCACACAAACCGATCCTTTCGTGTCTTAGGACATCAATGTATCGTCACGAGCCACAGGGTTTAATTTGGATTTGTCTGTGCATGTTTTTTTATTTACTAAAGATTCTGTGCCCATTGACTGGCATTATAGGACTGACAGACTGCGGTTTGAGTTAAAAATCTTTGTTTGTGTTCTACTGAAGAAACAAAGTCACCTACATCTTGGATGCCCTGGGGGTAAGCAGATAAACATCTAATTTTCATTTTTGGGTGAACTATCCCTTTAACGTGACTACCGGAATTACGTTGTGCCATGATATGGATTTTGCTATACCGTGGATACCGTTACATATTCATGGATTTCATTGGATGGACAGACAAAGAGAGATTCCCCACTTGATTGGACATAAATCAGAACCAGATCGGCTCTTTGGAACTGCACACAAACTGGATTACAATAATTTCCCAAAATGTAATTTGTGTGGTAATATTACTAAGTCTGTAAACGGCCGTTAACACAGGACAGAGATGCAGAACACGGACCCAAAGAAAGAAAATACTGTAGCAGGCAGCGCAAGATTACTGTTCACAATGCTCAAAATATAGGAAGAAAAATATAAATAATGAATTGGGGGCGGGGGTTAATATGAATGGGGAACTCTCTTCAGAAAACTTTAGAAGGCATTTTCTTTTTCTCTTACCTCCGTGACCGTGTTCATAAGCGCAGCGCAGAGCAGCTTTATTTACAGCGGTAACCAAAGGAACGCTAAACTGAGGCCATAAGCGTCATCTGCTGACAGAGTGAATTTGCATATTCTTTCAGTCCATTTGCTGTTTTTCTTTTGCGCAGGTGTCTTATGTAGCATAATTTCACACATCTAAAGTCAGACAATTCTATTTTTGCCTTAGATCTTGAAATCATGTTTTTTTTTTTCTTTTAGATATATAAGGTTAAAACACATATGCCTGTAATTTAACTAAGGTCTACTAAAACGTGATTCCAATTTTTTTTTCTCTCATATCGCGATATAATATCGATATCGTCTGGACAGTGGAAAATACCATGATATGAATTTTAGCTCATATCGCCCATGCCTAGTGTGCCTTAGGCTGGCCACAATAAAAGGCCACTCTAAAATGTGCAGTTTTGTCACACAGCACAATGCCACAGATGTCGTAAGTTTTGAGGGAGCGTGCAATTGGCAAGCTGACTGCAGGAATGTCCACAATAGCTGTTGCCCGCGAATCGAATGTTCATTTCTCTACCATAAGCCATCTCCAAAGGCGTTTCAGAGAATTTGGCAGTACATCCAACGGGCCTCACAACCGCAGACCACGTGTAACCACACCAGCCCAGGACCTCCACATCCAGCATCCTCACCTCCAAGATCGTCTGAGACCAGCCACCCGGACAGCTGCTGCAACAATCGGTTTGCATGACCAAAGAATTTCTGCACAAAGTGTCAGAAACCGTCTCAGGGAAGCTCATCTGCATGCTCGTCGTCCTCATCGGGGTCTCGACCTGACTGCAGTTCATCGTCGTAACCGACTTGAGTGGGCAAATGCTCACATTCGATGGTGTCTGGCACTCTGGAGAGGTGTTCTCTTCACGGATGAATCCCGGTTTTCACTGTACAGGGCAGATGGCAGACAGCGTGTATGGCGTCGTGTGGGTGAGCGGTTTGCTGATGTCAACGTTGTGGATCGAGTGGCCCATGGTGGCGGTGGGGTTATGGTATGGGCAGGCATATGTTATGGACAACGAACACAGGTGCTTTTTATTGATGGCATTTTGAATGCACAGAGATACCGTGACGAGATCCTGAGGCCCATTGTTGTGCCATTCATCCACGACCATCACCTCATGTTGCAGCATGATAATGCACGGCCCCATGTTGCATTGGATCTGTATACAATTCCTGGAAGCTGAAAACATCCCAGTTCTTGCATGGCCAGCATACTCACCGGACATGTCACCCATTGAGCATGTTTGGGATGCTCTGCATCGGCGTATACGACAGCGTGTTCCAGTTCCTGCCAACATCCAGCAACTTCGCACAGCCATTGAAGAGGAGTGGACCATCATTCCAGAGGCCACAATCAACAACCTGATCAACTCTATGCAAAGAAGATGTGTTGCACTGCGTGAGGCAAATGGTGGTCACATCAGATCAGTGGTGGTCAGTAACGAAGTAGTACTTATATCTGTACTTTACTGGAGTAGTTTTATTTTGAGTAACTTTTACTTTACTAGATTCCAAAGCATAAGATCGTACTTTTTACTTCACTACATTTCATAAAACATATAGTTACTCCTTATAATATATCATGTGCTCTGAGACGCAGAAGCGGTGTCTGATTCATGAACAAACTGATGCTTTTCAATGACCCTGTTAAATTGGATCGCAAATCGCAACAAACGATTCATTCACGAATTGGAATGATCCAATTGCAGCTGTTCTCGAGTCGACAACTCTCTGATTCAAATGATCCATTTAGTGCGAGTCTCCAGTGAACTGAACTCACAAGTAAGAACCGGGAGATCTTGTGATGCTGTGAAAAGTAAGTTACTAATGTCGAATTTTAGGATTAATTATTGTAACTGAAAATCCTATTTAGGTCAAAACTGTCTGTGTTGTTTGTGAACTAAATCTGCTGTAAAGGGTGATCTATTTAAGACCACTGAAATGCTTGAATGCAGACAGATCTATGTCAGTGTTTTAGGTCAAAAAACGACAGATAAGAATGTTTATTCATAACCATACTGAAAATAAGTGAATATTGTTAGCTGATGCTAACTGTCAAGCTAACAAGCTTGCTGGTGCTAAGTTGAGGAAATGTTTAGATATAAAGTCCAAATATTTTTATTAAACCACCTAGATAGATTACATCTGAGGGAAAAAGAAAGGATGTGATGTTCAGAACATGGTAACTACAGTAAGATAAAAGTGGGAAGTGATGCCCTCTGGGGGCATTTGTCCAGGGGTGTTTTAACACCACAGACAAGGTTTGTGAAGAAAAAAATCATTATGAAAATATAATTATATTTTCCTAATCCCAGGTATTTTGAGCAGTAGGATTATGAAAATATGAGCTAATATAAAATTAAATTAAGTAGTCTATATAAAATTGCAAAATAAATCTATCTATCAGTACTTTTTTTACTCAAGTACATAAAAAAAATAAAGTACTTTTGTACTTTCACTCGAGTAAAATTGAAAAAGCAGTACTTTTACATTTACTGGAGTAATATTTTTTTTATAATACGTATCTGTACTTTTACTCAAGTACTTGATTTGTGTACTTCGTCCACCACTGCACCAGATACTGACTGGTTTTCGGGACCCCCCCCCATACAGTAAAACTGCACATTTTAGAGTGGCCTTTTATTGTGGCCAGCCTAAGGCACACCTGTGCAATAATCATGCTGTCTAATCAGCATCTTGATATGCCACACCTGTGAGGTGGATGGAGTATCTCGGCAAAGGAGAACTGCTCACTAACACAGATTTAGACAGATTTGTGAACAATATTTCAGAGAAATAGGCCTTTTGTGTACATAGAAAAAGTCTTAAGGTGCGTCCCAAATCACGTACTTATGCACCATTATATGACGTTTTGTAGTATAAATAGTGCGAGTAGTGTGTTCACACTGAAAATTCCCAAAATAAAAAGTGCACTTTAAATACCCGGATGGTGCACTTAAATAACCGAAAAAATGAAGCGTGGAATGTTGAAAACTTCATGCACTCAACTGTCGCAGCTTTGATTACATCGCGAAGGGGGTGTGGCTATCAGACTCTGATTATTAATGACAAAATAACCTTATATAACTAATACACTACATGGTTGAGTGCATAAGTACATAGTGTATAAGTGCATAGTGTACAGTGTGTCATTTGGGACGCAGCTTTAGATCTTTGAGTTCAGCTCATGAAAAATGGGGCAAAAAACAAAAGTGTATATTATATATATATATATATATATATATATATATATATATATATATATATATATATATATATATATATATTATATTATATTATATATATATATATATATATATATATTATATATATTATATATATATATATATATATATTATATATATATATATATATATTATATATATATATATATATATATATATATATATATATATATATATATATATTATATATATATATATTTATATATATATATTATATATATATATATATATATATATATATATATATATATATATATATATATTTATATATATATATATATATATATATATATATATTTATATATATATATATATATATTTATATATATATTTATATATATATATATATATATTTATATATATATATTATATATATATATATATATTATATTATATATATATATATATATATATATATATATATTATATATATATATATATATATATATATATATATATATTATATATATATATATATATATATATATTATATATATATATATATATATATATATATATATATTATATTATATATATATATATATATATATATATATATATATATTATATATATATATATATATATATATATATTATATTATATTATATATATATATATATATATATATATATATATATATATATATATATATATATATATATATATATATATATTATATTATATATATATATATATATATATATATATATATATATATATATATATATATATATATATTATATTATATATATATATATATTATATTATATATATTATATATATATATATATATATATATATGACCCGTTCTGGCGAAATGAGTTGGAAGTCGCAACGCTCCATTTTAAGATACGGGCCGATAATGTGGAAAAACAATGAAAAAAAATCAAAGAACAGACATTCAAAAATAATCTCCCAAAGTTTCGTAGTCCAGATAATTGAGTAAAGGTATTTAAATGACTATTAAAGTTGACTTAAAGTTTTACTAAATTCGCTGGAAATGAACATCGCTTTTCTCAACTCCTCTCGTCACTTCTCAGCATTTCTCTATATTCTGGGTATCCCCTGAAACGTCACTATCTCTGCTCTCCAAATATAGTGTTAAACGTTGTATGAAACCAATCAAAAAGCTTAGAAATGTACACAAACAGTGACATAAACGCTGATCATTTGTCAATGGGAAGCCCTGTTTCGACTGACCGGCACGCGATTGGTCCAGCCATCCTCCTGTCAGACTAGCAGCGCTCTGTGTAAACAAGCTTGCAGATCTCCTCAGAAAGATAGTTCGATACTTTGTAGTGTAGTATAGTGTGTGTAGTTCTGTTTATTAATTTGAGAAATGTCGCTGTCAAAAGAGAGCAAAGTCGCCAAAGCGTTAAACTTACTCAATCGCTCACTCTCTTACACGCTTTCTCTCTGTGATTGAGTACATGTGCATGTACGCGCGAGGTGACAGTCAAGGATGCGGATGCAGATGCAGACACACACACACACACACACACACACACACACACACACACACACACACACACACACACACACACTGACACATCCTCTCTCTCAAGCAAAAATGTAGCACCTCTGTTCAATCTTTTTGATTTTAGTAAATCTTTGTAAAACTGCCTTTTAAAATATTTATTCAAATAAATACTTTAAAATAATTTGAGCTTCAGGCTGGTTTAATAGCATTTATATATATACAAATGTCTTTGGTCAAATTAAGCTGTAAAATAAATATTTTGAAAGATATCAACAAAAAAAAAAAAACTGCGATTTTCTCAGGTTTTCAATTGGAAAAAGAGGGCAGACGACCATAATTCAAATGGGTATACCTTTAAAACCATTCAAGGTTTTTTGGTATCTCAATTTTGAAATTTGGATCACTGTGACTCATTTTGCTGGGTCAGGTCTCTCTCTCTCTCTCTCTCTCACACACACACACACACACACACACACACACACACACACACACACACACACACACACACACACATATAATATTTTTTTTTGTTATAAAATAAATTATTAATAAACTAATTGTTTTTATTAACAAATGTATTAAATACATTAATTTAATTTCTTTTTAAAAATCATCATAAAACAACATTTTTTATTACATAAAAAAAAAATATTGATCTAAACTCTTTTACACTGGCTCTGGACATTACAGGGATAGTTCACCCAAAAATGAAAGTCTTTAATTACTCACTTCATGACGTTCCATAATATTAAGATATTTTTGATTAAATCCGAGAGCTTTCTGACCCTCCATAGACAGCAATGCAACTAACATGTTCAAGGCCCAGAAAGGTAGTCCATTAAAATAGTCCATGTGACATCAGTGGTTCAACTGTAATGCTATAAAGCTACGAGAATATTTTTGTGTGCAAAGAAAACTTTATTCAACAATTTCTTCTTTTCTCATGCATATGTTGTGGCACTGTCATGGAACAAGTACTAAATGACAGAATTTTCATTTTTGGGTGAACTATCCCTTTAAGCCATCTTTAATCGCTGAACCTTGAATAGCCACATTTTCACACAGTTTGATTAGATACTTTCAGATAATCAAATTGCTGCTATTCAACTATTTATTAAGCAAACGTCTAGTTTGATTTTGTATCGTACCAGTGACAGTCCTACAAGCTGACATAGCTGATCCCCGTCTTGCACAAGGCTAAATCTAATTTTCTGATCTGATAAATACCTTCTCATAACAAATTATGGTCTTTACACTGCAAAAAATGCTTTTCTTACGTAGATTTTTTGTCTTGTCTAAAAATTCTTAAATCAAGAAAGATTTTAAAGGCAAGTAAAAATTGCCTTGTTTTCAGAAAAACAAGGCAAGTTTTTCCTTAGAACAAGCATAATAATCTACCAATGGGGTAAGCAAAATAATTTGATTTCAAACAGAAAACAAGATTATTTTTCTTACCCCACTGGCAGATTATTTAGCTTTTTTGAAGCAAAAACTCACTTAATATTGACTAGTTTTTTTCTGAAAACAAGACAATTTTTACTTGTCTAGAAAATCCTTCTTGATTTAAGAATTTTTAGATATTTTGGCTGGAAACAAGACAAAAAATCTTTGTAAGAAAAGCATTTTTTGCAGTGTACATACCTTTTTTACTTCCATGATATCAGATAATCAGATTAGTGTGACTGTAGTTGAAGAATAACTGTAGCCCAATCAATGCCTTCCACTGATCTGACAGACTCACCCTCTCGGAGCAGCTCATCAGCTGTGCTGACTCCATGCTCAATGAGCTTCTGACAGTCATCTAAGGGACTGACGCTGTCCAGCTCGATGTTGTCGACTTCTTGCAGCAGAGCGTTCAGCCTCTCGGTCAGAAGTCGACTCACTGCCGTCTGCAGCTCCTGAAAGTGCCGCTGCAGAGCCTCACGTGTCTGACTGGCACTGCCACGCACCTAAAAACACACACACACCATTTACATACAAACATCTCCATTACATTGAGCTTTTGAGGACAGTTCAGAAAAACATTTCCTCTGTATAGCTTAATAAATGCACATTTCCTCAAACCACAGGCTGAAAAGAGATTTTGACACTGATTTTAAGAAGTAACTTCAGTGTAGAACGTTCAGACAGGACTTTTTTTCTAAACAATGCTTGACAGATGTGGTCTGTGATGGCCTGTAATTTGATAACTGGTATTTTACTCATTTTCAGCAGTCATTACTGCAGTCTTCAATGTCACGTGATCCTTCAGAAATCATTATGTGCTGATTTGCTGCACAAGAAACATTTCATATTTCAAAACAGGACATTTTTGAGGTTTTATTAATGCATAAAAAGTTCAAAAGAACAGCATTTATTTGAAACAGAAAAACTTTGTAACGTTATTGTCAATTTTGATCAATTTAATGCATCCTTGAGGAATGGGAGTACTAACCATCCCATGATCCCATGTTAGCTGAAAACATTAGGTTATGTGCACCATATATTTTTACAGAGGTTATGTGAGGGAAGAGTTACTCAATTCCTACAGGATTAAAATAACAGTACTCTACAAATTTAACACGTCAGAGGAAATTGGTCCTCTCTGAATAGAGACTAAGTATTAAAAAAAAAACAAGCAGATAACTATATAATAAACCCATAATAAATTTGAATGCAAAATACAATTCTGCTGTTATAGAACACCAAATCAACCAATTTATTCAGAAATGTAAAAGTGTACATTTAGTCATCTGTGTAAGTAAAGGTCTGAAAGCGGAAGTGGTGAAGTGAATGGCACATTTCAATTTTCTTGATGCATCTTTCAGACTAACTGCTTCACCTTCAGCAAAATGGAGCCAAGAGTGACAGGAAGCCTGGCGGTTTTCAGTGTAAAAAAAAACAAAAAAACAGTTCCTCTTGTGAACATGAAACTTGCGCTTGCAAAAGAAGGTTAGCTTTGGCTCTTCAATGCCACGCATCAATGAACATTTGTATGTTCATTGATACATGCTTCAACTGAATTATTGCCCAGTACACTATAGCAAAAAATGCTTTTCTTATTTAGATTTTTGGTCTTGTTTCCAGCCAAAATATCTAAAAATTCTTAAATCAAGAAGGATTTTCTAGACAAGTAAAAATTATTGTCTTGTTTTCAGAAAAAACGTCAAAATTAAGTGAGTTTTTGCTTGAAAAAAAGCAAAATAATCTGCCAATGGGGTAAGAAAAATAATCTTATATCAAACAGAAAACAAGATTATTTTTCTTACCCCATTGGCAGATTATTTTGCTTGTTTCAAGCAAAAACTCACTTAATTTTCACGTTTTTTCTGAAAACAAGACAATAATTTTTACTTGTCTAGAAAATCCTTCTTGATTTAAGAATTTTTAGATATTTTGGCTGGAAACAAGACCAAAAATCTAAATAAGAAAAGCATTTTTTGCAGTGTAAAACCTAGTGAACCATCACACACAAGCACTCTTCACACTGGCATGAAAGGAGATGTTAAAGGCATCTTTAGGTAAAAACACTCTGTAATTTGAAGAATTCCATTTCTGTAACGAGGAAAAGTCTCATTCCCTTATAATCAGTGAAACACAACGCAGCCCCGGGCAAAAACATGTTGACAGAAACACACACAACAGACCGCAGTGAAAACGTGTTGACGATTTGCACCATGGAACTCGACAGACTGCCGTCACAGTGTGTGTGTAGGTAGTGATAACACCCTGTCGTCCAGGAAGTGGGAAGAGAGTCTAAAATAACACAGATAAAGTGGCGCAGGATAAATGGATGAAACCCAAAAGAGACGGTGTAATTAATCAACATTAGTGGAAAGTTCCAGGCTTCGCTTTGTTTGCAGCTGACGCAGGAAATGCTTCTGTCCAGAGACGTGCATCATTCCTCATACATTGAAGTCTTATCAGGATCAATCTGAACATTTCGAGCCAGGACAGAATCCTCTGCCTAAATATTGTTATTCATGACAATGCGCTGAGAAGTGTGTGTGGAGGGTGGAGGCAGGATCTCTGGGTTCTGTTGCTTTGGGTTTTCAGGGGGGCTATTAGAAGTACTGACTCCCCATCACAGGATGTTTAGACTTAGCCCAAAAGTGCTGGATCTCTGGGAAGAGGCGAATTCAGTACAGTCCTTCAGAACTCTTTAGAGCAAATGTATAATGTCAGATACACATGGACACTATGGGTGGGGATCAGCAGGGACTTGGCCAGATATATTGATATCTGGGTCAAAGTAGAATAATACTCTTGTAATTCTTTGTTTAGTGTAATGATTAAAAATTATATTCTTAGTTTGTTCTGAGTTTGGATATTGGTCAAATTCAAATAACAGCAACTGTCATTTTACCTTTCCATTAAAGCCCAGAATCATGCTTGTTTATAGCAAACCTCTAAAGGAAAAAAAATTCAAAACCTAATATATTTTATAATATATATATATATATATATATATATGTATGTATGTATGTATGTATGTATGTATATGTACTTTTTTCACCACCTGAACACAAGATAGATTTAAATTAATTAATTAATTATATATATATATATATATATATATATATATATATATATATATATATATATATATATAAATGGTAATTATTTATTATTATTATTATTATTATTATTATTAGTAGTAGTAGTAGTAGTAGTAGTAGTAGTAGTAGTAGTAGTAGTAGTAGTAATTTATTTATTTAATATGCATTATCAACACTCCATGGCTGCCCCAGAATTAGGTGCAGTGCTAAGTTACATCTTCAGTACTACTACTAATAATAGTAATAATGGAAAAATGTAAATATTATTTTTTTGAAGAGGAAATCAAGCTACAGAGTTACATTTAATCTGTAGTCCATGAGCCAAATTAAAATAATAATAATAATAATAATAAAATTATTAAATTTAAAGAGCAACTAAAAATATAGATTTTTGCTGAGAGAATATCAATACAGTAGAGAATATCTAGCTACAGATTAAATGTAACTCTCTGTAGTCCCTAAACCGGTTTAAAAAAAATAATTAAATAATATAATATAATATTTTATTATTATTATTAATAATAATAATACATTTAAAAAGTGTCATTAAAAATATAGATTTTTGCAAAGAGAATATTAATACAGTAATGTGAATTAAAACATCAGGATACTCTTATATTGGTTTGGACCTGAACATGCATATGCCGTTTTAAATCAAACACACCACGTATTTCCCATGTTCTGGCTAGTGGGTGACATTTGTAGGTTTTAAGGAAGCCTCTGTGGCTGAGACCTAGTGTCACATTTAAAGAGGAAGTAGACTAGCAACGGCTAACGTGAAAGAGACAACATCAAACTCAACCACTGACCAAGAAGCTTCAGTTCTTTTAATACATTAAAAATCTCAACACAGATGAGCCTCTTCGACTGGAAGCTGCTAGTAGTTCTACTCATGCAGAAAAAAATGTAGTTTGACCACAAATGTTGTGTCCTTGCTGTGAATAACGGAGCATGTGATATGATCATATCAGATGGGATGCACATATGGGATCTCCTTCAGACAGCTGCACACGCTGTGAGGTTAATCACAGTACCGTAGGGCGTCATACAATCACTACTCAATGATCCTAAAAGTTTGGTTTAATTCTCTGTCCTGAGCAGGAAGTGAGGAGCAAGAGCTTTACCATTTTCTGAGTTTGCTGTCTCATATTAAGAGCAGGAAATTACAGCCTTGTTTACGCTCTGAATGAAGCATTTTGGGAGGTGGGGGGGAGGAGGAAGTTGGGTAAGATGCCAGAAGCCAAGTCTGAAGATAACAGCGAGCAGCAGGCCGGCTTTACATCCTACAGCCACCCCGGGAGACGTGCGGCATGAATCAGCCCTTCTGTGCTGACCAACAGGCTTCCTGGCATAGAGGATCCAACTCACTTCACCGAGACAGCGGGAGTATCATTTACCCTCGCTCTCTCAAAAACACCCACATATGTCACTTTATTTGGTTACCGTGTAGGGAACCACTACCTTTGTGAAGCTGAAATCTTTCTGGCGTTTTCTACAGTGTGTTTGATGATGTTGTTGTATTATTTTAGGCAACAGTGCACGCTGAGTGAGATCAATAGCAATTTCATTACTGTCTCCGTGGGTTTGGCTTGACTGGAACAATGTGTCCTAACCAGACGGGATGAGATAAAGAGAAAACGGCGATCTCTTCCATGTAAATCTGTTTTTATCATAGCCAGCCATGACTGAGACAAGGGTTAAGCAAAATAGATAAAATGGGATTATTTTCAGCTACCTCTATTTCTGTTCCTGCCAGGGTTATGTGCCATTCAGAACTGAATGGATGGATGGTTGGATGTAATATTTCATTTATATAAATAGCCATATTTTATTCTATTTAGCACATTTCACAACATATTTTTAGTGTTGTTATTGTTAAAACTAGTGCTGGGCAACAATTAATTGCGATTAATTGGTTCCAAAATAAAACATTTTGTGTACATAATGTGTGTACTGTGTATATTTGTTATGTATATATAAATACACACACATGCATGCATTTAAGAAAAATGTTGTTTACATATGAAATATATTTATATATAATATAAATTATATGAATATAAATATATACATGTGAATACATGTAAAAATTTTCAAAATAAATACTGTGTGTTTGTATCTTATATATATATATATACACACAGCAAACACACATATTATATAAACACAAACTTTTATTTTGGGTGCGATTAATCGCTATTATTGAGTAGTAGTTTTTGTTAAATTAAATTTTAAAAAAAATTGCAAAAAATAAATAAATCTAATTTAAAATATTGATAAATATTATTATAGAAACAATACTAAAATAACACTACACAATTTTAAAGACCAAAGTGGAATAACATTAAATTTCCCAGATTACCTGTTGAATTTCACCAAATTATAATTTAGATGGTAAATTCCACTCCAAATTCCAATCCAGCTTTCTGTAAAGTGTCACCAATTAAATTAAACTTCAACTAATGAACTGAATTTTGGCCAACCCTGATTTCTGCAGTGTCACCCTGGACTGCTCCACCCACTGTGAAATATCAAATACTACCTTATATACGAAATATTTTCTGATTGGTTGTTATTGTGTCACGTTGCACAGCAGTTTCGGTGAGGACTGACACATTGCTTGTTGTTTGAAACCTATTTATTCTTGCGGTAGCAGTGCAGAGAGTCACAGCCGTACCTGTTTGCGTGCCTGGCTGAGTCCATGCAGTCTCTGCTGTAGCTCGCTTCTGTAGTTTTGGGCTGCTTCAATGCTCTCCTTCGCCTCCTGCAGCAACGCCTCTGCCTCTATTGACATCCTTGTTGACCTCTGCAAAAGCACAAATATCAAGGTAAAGTGTAGGAAAACATTTCCATTGATAAAGAGAACTTTTACTTTGTCTGGATTTATCATTTATGGGATTAGAAAACATTCAAGAGAAAGGCTGAAACCAAAACACGCCCATTTTGGAAAATGTCACGCTAACAAAGGTAAAATAATAATAATAGGAGCATGAAATTCCACACAGGCCGAAAAACAGAGGCTGTTCTTCATACTCATTAAAAATTGAACAGCAACTTTATGAAACCATCAGGCCATCGTTTCCATGTCATGTGGATGTGAGGAAGCGTGTTTTGAATCATAACTACGCATTCACAGCCTTATCTGTAGAAGAGGATGATGCAGTTATGACTAAAAGGCTCAGACACTATAACCTCGAGAAACCACATCCATGTCAACTGTCGTAGCAGTGCAAAAATCACAGGAGTCATGGAAATTAATCATAAGACCTGATGAGATGTGTGTGCTATAAACTCACACTACTAAACTGAAGCACTGAGTCAAAGAGCAGCACAACAGTGTGAGCCACGGTTTTTGATAGGATGACATCAATCTGTGTCGACAAACTGCTGTGCCTGCTCTTTGTGCAAGTTCAGGTTTAGATAACAAATGTGTGAACAACACAAAAATGATACACAGATCTATTCTGATAGGGTCTAGAACAACAGAGAACAACACCAATATTAACATGCAACTACACAACATACATACTTTTAAAGTAATATTTAAAATATAGCCTTTCCATGTTAACATCGAAAGGCTATGTGTCCAAACAAACTTTACGGTATTTTGGCAAATTCATCTGTCACTTACGAATATGGCTAATAATTCTTAAAATATATTTTACCTAGTGTTTGCTCTGCCACACCAAGGACGATAACTAACCACAGCTATTATCATAAAATACATACACTTTCAGAAAAAAGCTGTCACTGGGGCAGTACCTTTTCAAAAGGTACACGTTTGTACCTAAAGGGTTGATGCTGGCAACTTAAAGGTACATATTAGAATCTAAAATGCCTAAAAGGTACAACAGTGTACCCTTTGAAAAGGTATCGCCTCAGTGACAGCTTTTATACCTTGTACTATCAATATTTTTTAAACATTTTTTGAACGATTTTTCCATCTATTGAATCAGAAGCTTGAGAATTTAAAGAGGCAGACATCATAACTGCAGCACATGCTTATAATAAACACAACGTTGTCATGCTTTGGTGTGGATGCTAATATAATTTGTTATAGTTATTATTCATGGTCTGTATAGGCCTTTAAGCTGGTAAAATCACATTTCTGCTGTTGGTTTTGCATTTAAGAGGTTCATTTTCTGATTTAGCAAATTCAGATAATAATTTTGCAGCTCATGCTAATATTAAGTTAACATTTTTGTTTTGTTTTGTTTACTCTTGTACAATAAATAAATCTACTGTATTGGGTCGCCACTTGATGTAAAATCTGGATCTTGAAGCAAAAACATATTTGCTCTAAAACGTTTTATGTTAATAAACAGCTCTCACGTCTTTGCTGATCAGTGGATCTGTTTTAAGGCTAGCATGCTACAACGAAACCACTTCCGCTGAAGATGAAGTGAAAGCAACTGCCCATGTGGCTTAAATTCACAAGCATGACTGAACCTACTTATAGACACTACCCTGAACTAAAACTTCAACTCAACTTCTGTACAATAGTGCCTGTGTAACACTGGTGTCATTGTGCAGGAGAGAACAGCTCTCTGTAAGTGAACACAAATACCAGACAGGTGGATTGGCAGCAAACTATTCAGTTTACCTTTGTTTAACACAAAGATGCTGGCCTGAATTAACCTGTGCTTAATTCTCAAAAACACCCTTTCATCTATACACCTGTGAGAGAGAAACCTGAATAACAAAATGTGACCTGCACCAACAAGCCTGTGAATTTCCACAATCATCTACCATATGATCAGTGCCTAAAAAAATGTTATGAGTTGCAACAGGGGCATATTTATAATATTTTGACATTTAATGATCAAGGCAAAGGGAGGGGTTCTCCAAAATCACAGTCTAATCCTCTGATTTAGCAGCAGGGATCTCATCCAGACTGGGGTTTGTAATCTAGGCAAAGAGCATTAAGACAAGCAATTACATTATCTATTGCTCTTCCAGAATCCTTTCCCACAAGTGAATTCATCAGGGAGAACAGCAGAGGACTGGCTAACTGTCAGAGGGACACGGATGACCTAGATTCAAAGGCAAAAAAATCTGCTCCCAATAACAATGTTGGGAATTCCAGCGTGAGATGTCTCTGATCTGAGGACCATGTGTCCTACTTCACAATCTGTGACCGTCCACTGATAAGGGCCACAGTTTAAAGGACCCTTCTATTAAGATGAAATACACAGAATGCATTTAAACAAACAAAAGTGTTTATGAACCATCAGAGGTCTTTTGCATTCTGCTGCCCATCAGCTTTACAGTTATGCTCTTACATAAAAACATGTATTCCTCTTTTAGTCCAATCCAAGCATAACAGAAGAGTTGTGTAAAGTGCAGTAACTCTCCATGGGCCATACTGATGCATCAACATGTTTATACATGTCCAAAACAGTAGAAATGAAAGGCAGATGAGAAGAGCAGTGCAAATAATAAATACTACTTTCAGTTATACATATATATGTATATATATATATAAACTAAAACGTTTAGCAATTATTTTCAAACTCAAAAAGCAGCAGTTCCTGGGGCTCTTCTATGAGGATCGCCACACCAACACTCATCACTTTACTCATCAGTGTTTTACAGTAAGCTCTTCAAACCGCTTCACCCATAAACCTGACAGCATCTCTAACTTAGCACTGAAAAATAAACTGTAACAAAAGCATGAGCTATTATCAAGCGATTTTTGCTGTGTTACCTTATGCGATCCTGTCTTGTGTCATATTAACTTCTGCCGCGGAGTTCCGCCATTGACGCCCTGGCAACAGTAAAGAGCTCGAGGCACATATTTTCACTTTGATACAAACCTGTCATCCAATCAGATGCCGCATTGCTGTGTTTTCCTCCTGTCTGCTGTCAGTTCTAGCCAATCAGATGATTGAACCTCACTTAACCCCGCCCTATCTTTTGTTAAAAACCCAAAACGCATGAGGGCGTCAGTCTAGAGATCCTTTGGCGTCAAACAACAAGTGAAGGTAACTTTGTGTTACTCACAAAATAAGAGCTGTTACTTACACACACAGATGTTCATTGACTGTGAACAGTATCAAATCCCAAGACTTTCAGAACGACTTTTTGATACAACCAACTTTGTCACAATGCGGAATACAAACCTTACTGTGAATATGAGAGAAGACTTTAGCTACAGAGATTAAAGTGCCTAGTTATTTTGTTATTTCTCATGCAAAAAAAAAAGGAAAAAAAAGGCTACTGTCTATAGAGTTTCATACGCAAAATAATATATTTTCTATAAATAATATATTTCCTATATTTAATATATTAAGTAAATAATAGGCTATATAAGATTTGGAATCTTGTGATAAATTATCGTCCTGACGTGAAAAGAGAGTAAGTCAACATGGTTGGCATGTGAATATATAATTATTAATAATTCATGTGGAGTTTTCAGTGGCTGTTTAATGTTAGAGTAAAGTTGGTTGGCTACAATCAGGTTATGCGTTTACTGTGTGCTGGTGTTAAATATGTTCACTGTTGAACAGTTCTGTAGCACCTGAGGTCTGGTAGCTGCTTTGTGTGGGCAATGAAAGCCAGTTATACCCCTACAGTGTTATTTTATGAAGACTCATTAAATACATGGTATGTTATGAAATTTTAAAGCTTGAAATAACTCATATAAATATAATCTTCTAATCAACCTTTAGATATAAGCTGCTGCTTGCCTCACTTTAGCAACAGTCCTGACATGTCTCCTCCTCCCCACCTCCATCCTCACTCCTTTAAGATATTCTGCCCCATTTAGGCTACAGTAGCTATCTTCATCCATTTAGTAGTCTCATAGGGAGTAAATTGGAGCTTGAGTTGAGCCTCATGCTTGAGCCCCTCCTTTGCGTACAGAAAGCCAAATACCCTTTACCAGTTATGAAGTAACATGAACATTATATTTATTCTTTAGGCAAATGTAAAATATCCCTCCTGTGCAATTCACTTACAGCCTGCATGATTAACTGTGCTTGATGCTGCTGGGATATTGCTCCTAAATATTTCCTCTTGCAAAGCTGGCTGTGAGAAAGCATATTTAATAGTTTAACTGTTTATTATGTATTAGAATATTGCACAGGATTATAGGAATTAAATTTTAGCTAAAAATATGTATGAAGCTTTCAGAACTGTCAGAAAATGTGGAGGCCACATGAAATGTGATATTCTCATGTTTCACTGGAGTTGAATACAGTGTCTTTAGAAAGGGTGGTAGCCACAAGAAGCCTGTCTCCACCCATTCACTGCATTCTCTCTGCAAAAAAAGAAAAGAAAATATTGACAGCTGAATTGTAATGTGCTCAGTAAACACTAGAGGTCTGCAAGTGTGATATGGCATCCTAAAACTGATTTTCTATTATGTAACACTGGATGGCGCTGGATCACAGTCAGATGTTGTACAACAGATGTTGCACAGGGTCAGTAATGTCTGGATGAAGGATGTGCAGGTATTAATGATGGGGATGATTAGAGCAATAAAGTTTTAAAGAGATTTTTTTTTATATAGTTAAAACACACGTGCAATAAAATGGCCTTTTATGTCATTAGTTTCGTTATCATTTGAAATCTTTTAAATGTTTATGCAAGTTTTTCATGTGTTGTTAATTACTAAACCAGTGTGCTGCAGAACATTCTGGGTTTAGATATTACTATTATTAATCAGACTGATTCAGATCAGAGTTCACTTTTGAAGATTATGGACTTGTTAAGAAGTTTTTCCTCAGTGTTTCTACACAATAACATGACAAAGAGATAGGCTAGTTCAACTGTCAACATTTACTCTCACATCACCTATGTGACTTTTGCTTTTGTGGAACAAAAAAGACAATATTTTGAGAAATATCTCCATTTTTTTCTGAAATTCGGTAAATTTAGTGTTAAGTAGCTGTGAATACAACATGCCAGTCATGGCTGGATTCTGCTCTGAAAGAGGGTCAGCGTGCTTTGACTTGGATATAAGACTCTGAAAGAAACCCCATGTAGTTAAGACAATAAGTCTGACCAGGCATTCAGGGAACGGTTTTGTTTTGTATGCTTCATGCAGCCGAGTGCTTTTTGTACCCTACTTTGTAATCTTCAGGCTCCTTCAAACGGAAGAACTGACAGCATTTGCTGGATTTGAGAGGTAAGAAAAAACAAAACTGCAAGTGTTATTTTATGTACTTTTTTAACTTCTAAGAAAAGTGCCGGTGTGAAATGCTTAATCTTACTTTCCAAATTTACTTTCCAACATCCATGGAGATAAATTGGCAAAATTCATTTAGACTAGCTAGTATGTGTTTGATGGAACTAGTAGTTGTTTGTTTGTTTTTTATTACGTTAATCAAGTGATTAATCCAATAGTGACAAGTACATTTTGATATTTTATCATTAACTGAATTACTCATAACTCAGAGACGTTTAACTAATCACTAATAACTATCTCTTGTTGTTAGTAACATTTCTTATGTGATTTGTTGTGTGCACATGCAATGACTAGTAAATGTCTACTTTATAGTGACATTTTGTTAATATTTGTTATTAGTGACAATTTACCAATATTTGAAAATGGCTAGTTGCATTATTGCACTAATAACTATTAGCGACTACTTCATTATAGGCTACAAGTGACTACTGGATTATCGACCAATTAAAAAGAAATACTTGTAGCATAAAACTACATACGTTTCAAGGACTAAAGTTAAACGGGTTTCCATAGTGCTCAGGTGAGTTACGTGTAATCCACTTTTGGCACGTCGGTGTAATGTACAAAACAAGATCGTTACAAAGTTTCTTGTGCCAGCTACAGGACGAGGCAGTTTTCATCAGCGTCTGTTATGATACATACAGCAGCGCATAAACGCATGTGGCTGTCAGCACTGGAATAGGGGGGTGTTCCTACACTTTGGGACCGCCCTCTGGATGAAGCGGAGCCATTTACCACAGCAATGTCAGCCCAATCCGAGGCTGGGGAAATGCACATTGCACGCTCCTTGTGTAGACCCATCGCAGCACAGAAAATAACGGTGCGAGTACTACGGAGCGATGGCACCGCCGACTGATGCGTCTCCAGCACAGCCTCACGGATCCCAGGAAAAACCGCTCTTGGGAATTTAAAGAGACATTGATTTTGCATTTTCGAATGCATCGCATCAAAACGTGATTGAAGCTGGTTTATCTGATGATGGTTTTCTAGAACAGACTGTTCAGTTTTGGCCATCGCAACGCAGACTGAAGGTCCGATCCATCACCGATGCGTTAATCGCAAGTAGTCCGTCACCGTGGTGCTTAAATGACCTTCTAGACACCGGAATACGAACATCTGTGGTTCGCGGGATCCAGCTGCACCAACTCGATAGTATTCCAGCATCCTTCCGCCAGTGTGCATCCTCATCCTCACCCTCATCATCATCGCGCCCTGCAGCTCCATCGCAAGAGGGAGGATCCGCAGCGGAGCTCTCCGGGCAACACTATACACACATTCAGAGGATGCTTTGGATGTAAAATAAATAACGATGGGGAAAGATCAGGAATTACTGCAAGCGGTGAAGACTGAGGACCTAATGACGGTGCAGAAGCTCCTGCAGAGGCCCAAACCTGGGAAAGCAAGTAGGTTTTGCTTGATTAAAAAAGGCATTTACGTTATTGCTTGCCATGTTGTTATGGCTGATAGAGGCAAGAGAGATCGTGAGTAGTTGGATCTACTTTCAGATCAGAAGGCAAACACTTGCCCTACCCTTTAATTATGGCTAAAGCTGTTTAGATTTCACTCAAGCTGTTTGGAAATATCATAATATGTTATGTTTTGGGTGCTGATGATGTCCTCATCAAGATTCTTAACTAGCTTTACCATCAAGGTCAGTCATCGGTGCACATCTTGGTTTTGGTGGTCCAGACCAGTATGGAAATTCATTACTGGACTGAGCTGGTCTTTTCAGCAGGAGAGAGGGTTCCCAATGTTGGATTCTGGATGTTCCCGACAGTCATGTGATTATGGAACACAACCGATCCTGATGTGTCCCCCCTCCACACCTCCAAATCCCCCCTCCCGCCCCAAAGTAATTCACTTGATTTGCAATGTGCAAGTTATTCTGATGTTTTCACTGTCAAAAAGGGGCGTTTTTGGATGTTAATGATTGCTGTTTGTGCATGAGCTTGTTTTGGAAATCGATGTCTTTCAAGAGGCGGAAAAATCTAGACACAGCTGTCTGGTCAACATGAAATATTTTTGAATTTGAGAAATGGAAAAAAACAAAAAACAAAACAATTCCCCAGTGAGACCCTGATTTGCTTGGCAGTTTCTTATTTTTAGTTGAAAAACAACTGTGAACATGCCCACCTGGATTGAGCTTCTCATTGATGTTCTGCTTTGAACACCACAATCTGAGGTGGCTGCATCTCAGAATGCATTGTGCTGGTCTGCTTTCTACCTCCTCCACCACATCTGTGACATTATCAGCAGTGTCTCACACAGCAGCTCGACCGAGATTTCTTTGTCTTACATGTCTGTCTGCGCCGAGCGTGTTCGGATTAGAATAACCCCGGGGGCTCAAGGCAGAGAGCCACGGCCGTCACGATGCTCCTCTGAACACCAGGCTCTGTCTCGGCACTCGTCTCCTTTCCCCCCTCTGCCTGTTCTCCAGTGTGGCAGCAGCACACTCCTGCTCGACTAAACACTGCCCCCTGTAATGATGGGGTGAACGAGCATGAGGTGCATCCACATCACTGCACTTTCACAATAGGAGAGAGAGGAACGAGCTGCCAGTGAGCTTCATCACTTGGCTTTGTGCCACCGAAGCAACACGTAGATTTATGCTGTAAACTATGACAGCTTTTTGGCACTGATTGTGTGTGAGGCTGCTCTGTGGGAAAAACACTGACTGTGATATAATGTTGGAGTATTATGTCTTTTATAGTCAGTTGTTTCAGGTCATGGTTTGTTATTGTAAGTCATTTCACTTATATTATGAAGAATATAGGTGTTTTGAGACCTGCTTTTATGAAAATCTGTGTTGAGTTCACATTCATGAAACGCAGTAGAGATTTACAGACAAGTTAATGCATTTCACACAAAAACAATGAATCAGCTTCTTCAAACAGAGAGTGATACGCCTTTGTGAAAGTGTTGGTTGGCTTTTATGTAAAGCTCCACCTCTGTATTGGAAACACAAAGCTACCCAGAAGCCAATTAGTTCCAGTCAGAGCAACTGCAGTCTCCTGCTTGACAGTGATTGGTTGGGCTGGATGCTGTCTGGGCTCTGTAACAAAGTTTAGGTCAATTGACTGAAATACGTACTTGCTTTTGTTTTGTACAAAAATCCTATTATGATGAAACCATAGCTTATTCATTCAAGAAAATATTGACTGTAGCTTAGAACAATCAAGTGGCTGGTAGCAAGACCTTTTGGCTTTGAGAACATTTTGGTAGATACCAAAAAACCTCTGGAGATGCAAATGATTAGTGGCAGATAGTGGTTCCTTTATACATTTGTAAACATTTTAGTATTAATTTAGAGTATTCCTGGCTGGTGCCAGTACATTTACATTAGTACAGTATTTAATTTCGGAGCAGAAAACAATGTAGCAGCATTGTGCTGTAGAATTAGTTATTATCTGTGTGCATTACAGTAATCGTCCATTTCTCAATAACGCATTTAAAGATTAATTCTAATAGTTTGGTGTCCTGTGCTGGTGCTTAGGTTCCCAGCATGCATTGTGGCATTAATAAATTATGCAGTTGTATTTGTATACTACACTGAAAAAAATTTAAGGTAAGTGGTTGCATTCAATTTAATTTAGCTACATTTAATTTTTTAAAATTAAATGTAGCTAAAATAAATTGTTTGCGACCACTTACCTTTAAAAAAGTATCATTTTTTTCAGTGTATTTGCTACTTTATTTTGTTGTTGTTTTTTTTGGTTGCAATGCTCAGTAATGTTTAAATCTAAAATGGTTTGTTAATTGTGAGATTTGTATGCTGTTGTCAGATGTTAATATCCATGTGTGACCTGGTAGTGCATACTTCTGTACTCAGTATTTATGTACATAATTGCCACATTGCATGTTATGATCTATCTATTTTGAAACAGCATGCATGTATCTTGTAAAATATTGGCAGTATGATGATGGGAGTTCAGAAAACATCATAAAACGTCCCCCAAAAAGTGAAACGAAGCTGTTTGCCGAGCTCATATTTGCAGTCACTGCCAGTCAATATTAAGACAGTGGCTTGGAGCCCTGTAGCTAATCCAAGTAATCATTACTTCCACTGCTTAGTGTGATGATTGAATTACAGTGCAGATGGCTTTAAGTGAGTCGCAGAGAGAAAGAGAGAGAGAAAAGAGGAAAGAGTGCTGGGAGGGAAAGCAAGAGAAGCAGAAATAAGACTGTGGAAAGCCATCAGTTACTCTGACACAACCAAACTTTCACATCTCACTGGATGGCTGGCCACCTCTAGGGGATTTTAGCAGTGAGCAGGACTCTCGTGCAGATGTCTCACACGGAGGTGTTTGTTTCTCAATGGGGGTGAACCTGTTTTTCTGTCCATTTATCTGCAGTACCGTGGTCTGCATACGGAGGTGTAAGTGTGTATATGAGCCCAGAGGGAGGGTGAATTGGAAAGAGTGTTTCCAGACGATATCTGCACAGCATTTTTCCACGTATTCAGCACATTCTCCACCTTTTCCACACGCATTTTCTGCAGAAGCCAACAGAAAGAACATCTGGAATACAGTATATCTTATTGCAGTAAGTTGCTGATTAGTTTCATTAGAATGAATTGAGTGGAACATTGCAGAGCGTGACTCAACATACTGATGAAGACATGACGGGTTATCCGTTCTCCACATCTACAACCTGTTCACATATCCCAGCAGCAATTAGAGCCGAGCTATTTTAGCAGTTGAAACATATGGGGTCCCTAAGGAGAAAAAACTCAGATCGTTGTAGGCCTCGCTCACTCTGCTTTCCTCTGCCGGCTTGATTCTGGCGTTTTGGAGTGAAATAAATCTGGTGAGAATGCTGTAGGGGTGAAGTGCTAGATTGATGGATGACTCTCAGCTCACCGAAGTAATGATACTGTTGAAATCGTTGGGATGTGGTTGGAGGATGTTTTTTTCTGCATATTTATAAGCTCAGAGCTCAACGGGTTTGTCAGGTGGCTGGAAATCCTCTGTAGTGGGTTTCCATGGAAATATCTGACATCTGTGTGGCCGTCCAGTACAAGTGTAAATGGAATGTGGGTGGTTGACATGACACGACATGATCTATCCAAAGATTATATTACAAAATCAGAGTTCAGTAAGTACTCAAAGCATCAAAATATTCATTTGCAGTGATCCCCCAGGATGTTTTCTCTGTATACACTAAAATGAAACATAATAATGAAATGAAATCTTAATTTTAAAATTAAACAATGTAAAAACAATTTACAATACAGAATCATTACAGAATATATTGAATAACTGGTTAAGTGTGACAGTTTTGTGTTTGTAGTGAAGATTTTTGGCATTGGATCAGAAACCACATGGCATCAAATGTTATTAAAAACAATGAATGAACGTTATAAAATGTCCTAATTTGCTTGTATTCAAACTATATATTATGAAGTTCATGCACTGGATTAGATATAGAAAATATTTGTCTAAGAATTTGGTAATTTACTTTATAATACTATATTGAGTGACGAAATAGACATATTTAGTTGCCTATGAGTTGAAGCGGCATTTGACAATCATAACATTACATCTCTGATTCTGAAGGACATCAGAATGCCAAGAGCTGAGCTGTAGATTTATGCTGGATGAAGTTAACAATTAACGTTACTTCAAAAACAGCGATTTTATCACCTCGTTGCTGGGGAATATAATGTAGCGATCTAGTATCTATCTTTTATTTTAGTAATAAAAATCGCGGGAAAACGTTGACAACAAGTTGTGTGTGCAGAACAATCTGCGATCTCCGACCTCTCTCTCTCTCAATTCAATTCAGTTCAATTCAGTTAGCTTTATTGGCATGACAAAAGCGTATTTTGCATCGCCAAAGCATGCATAGGAGAATACAACAGTGTGATTTGGAACAATATACCAATTGAAATAACATTTGAACAAGTAATATTAAAAGAATGACATATATGATGTAGTAAAGGTTGTGTAATGAGATTATTCTCTCCCTCTCTCTCCGTGTGTGTGTGTGTGTGCGCAAGAGTGATGCGTGCTGGTTAGTGTGCATCAATTAAAGCAGCGCATTAATACGGAACGGTGATTAAACTGACTTAGAACTACCTGTGCATACCTGCCAGCCAATCATAATCCAGCATTCAGACAGACCATGGAATAATTTAATATTATTTGCTGTGATGTTTTAAAAAGTAAAACATTAGCAGTGTTAATTTTAGTAGGCTAATAACTGGAAATTAGTATCTTTCTAACATTTTACAGTGAGGCTCAATTTGTTAACATTATTTAATGCATTTCATATCATAAACTAACAATAAACAACATTTTTACAGCATTTATTCGACGGTTAACTTGTTGTTCATCGTTAATTCATGTTCTTTCACAATGCATCAATGTTAATTGATATTACTTCAAATTAGATACTAAAAGATACCACTGCATTACTGTATGTTGAAATAAACATTAAACAGCATTAATAAACACTTTAAAAATATTGTACATTTATAGCTTTATTATTATGTGCTATTTCATGATGCATTAACTATTGTATTAACTAAGGTTAATGTTAACATAGTTCTGCCACACCAAATTTAAAAAGTTGTACTAGTTCAAAAAAAATAATAGGTATCATTTATCAGGTATCAGTTACCTGTATCAGTATGTGTAATACAACAATAGTTCGCTTGAGAGAATGCCAGCCACCCATTGTCCTGTTTTTGCCTTGGTCCCCTGGAGCGTTTACAGCACATGACCTTAATCTGAGGACCTGACCCACATAATCCTGAAGGTAGAGGGGGCGACAGAATTCTTAAGCACATTAACTGTTGCTGATTCCTCTCAGCATGCTCCTGAACTAGTCTGGTATATATAAATGTGCTTATCACTATCACTTTGATCAGACTCCCCAGCACGGTGCACATTAAATCTATTTACGTTTCGTCATAATAGCCTTTAGTGTATAATTGCAGTTTTGACGATATACCTGTAGTATTCATACATAACATAATCAGCAAATTGATAGGCTAAAAGGTCGAAAAACGCCCTCGTACAGTTTTAAAAGTCTATAAAACCTTGTGCTATTGTGAACATCAATGAGAGGTGTGAAGAGAAACAGGGGCTGAAGGCTGACAGCTGTTATGTAACCTCACACAATGAAGTCGTGGGTATAGTGGAGGTGGGTGGACAGAGAGAGAGAGAGAGGCTGGATAGCGGACTGTGTGCTTTGTCATTTCTTATATGCCGCAGTGCTAAAGAACATCACCTGAAAATCGAACCTGAATTGATCATTGAAAGTGAATTTTGAGATTTTAAATGCACTGGTTATGAATACTTTGCAATGGTGTCATGTGTAGTATTATTATTCAAAGAATTACACTTTTTAAACAATCCAGTCAGTTTTAAATGGATAATAAAGTACCTTCTTATTTTTCCTCATAAAATATCTTGATTCTTTCAGTAGTATACGTTTCTAATGAAGACAAGGCAGCAGTCATTCATCATAATGCTCACCGCAAATAAACCGATTTAATGAGCGACTTACTAAGAGTGACTCAGTAAATCCGATGTTACTGAAAATAAAGAATCCTGATTGATATTGAGGATCTTCACATCCAGATGTTGGACTGGGGTGGGCTGACCGACAGGCAGCTGTGAGGAGAATTGTGGCTGCCTGCTGAGAAAGAGTGCAGATGTCTCTGTCTGGAGGCCATATCTGCCGGGCTACAACAGATGAACAGATCACATATCCAGCAAACCTGAATCCATCTGATCCTTACGGACTCAGGCATGATTAAAGTTCCCGTCTGGAGTGTGCATGAGGAGATCTGGCTGGATATGTGCGCACAGGCGTGTAGCAGCTATTACAATTGGGGAGGAAATTTGCCCTATAACATAACATTGGGAACATGGCAGAATTTCAGACATACTGTCAAAATAGCTTCCCACACATTTTCCAAGAGTGTCGTCCCTGCTTTCCTAGCTCCCAACTGTAAGATCGTTTAATTTTTATGATTTTTTTCCTCTTAAATAAACCGCTTGCCGCTCATCAGATCACACTTTCCCAGAGGGGGCGAGTGGAGTCAGGCATTTGTCTCAGCCACGGACCCAGTCTGTTGAGGAAATGGACATTTCTCCCCCTCGTGACATTAATCTTCCTCCCAGTGTAGCTCCAAGTTATTTCAATCCAATCTAGTCTGTGAATTAATTCTCTCCACTCAGGCCCGCTTTTAATAAATCATAACTTGCATTTTGTGTTAAATTAGTCACGTGCATGGCAAAGGTTTCAACTCTGAACTGTTTTCTTTGCCTTCTCTCTTAGTGATAATGAATTTTCTAATGGATTCCTGATGATGTCATGTATCACATCACTATCAAGCAGTGGGGACTAAAACACATTTTCCCAAGCTTTTCCATTTGAGGAGTCCACATGGCTTGAAAAGGCAATAAATATTTTAAAAATATAGTCAAATTTTTCCATTCGACATTTTTTGTCTTAACTCACCATGCACAGATCTTAGAAAAAGCTTTATTAATGGATCTAATGGAACTTTATGGTGAAAAGGTTTGGATCCGTTTTAAATCTGGTCAGAACTGCATGGTCTTGGCAGATATATTTGTCTTAATCAAGTTCAAAGAGTTATTCTGCTGTCATTGATTCCACAATAAATAAAGGGCTTGTAGACGCTTTGATGAGAACAATCAGTTGAATGTTCTTTGTGTCGTCTGATGTTGAAGGTTGAAAAGAGTATCATGGAGACTGTCTACATTTGTCGTTTGACAACTGAAACCTGTTTACACTAATTAAATCTCTAGTCATCGTGCTATTGGTTTGTAGTAGGCATTCATACCCCATACCATGATATCTCACTGTATCTGGACAGCTATTATAATCAGCATATTTATTGTGCCCCACACTGCCACTGCTCATTTGCATAAAGTTCATTGTTGCTTATGTCACCAGAAATGCCGTCAGGACACTTTGCAAATCACTGTCAGTGTGAACTCCCCTTTTAGACATAATCTCCTGTCAGGTTGATTCTTAGGAGTGCTTTCAAAGAATTAGCACCGAGAGCTCCATCGGCTCTCTTCAGTACTGACCCTGATGAAATGCACCGCTGATCCTCTACTCGTCATAAAACAGAGCTTTGTGTTTTCATTATGATTGCGTTTAAACATCTTATTTTGTAAAATTGCATGTTTCCGTACTGTGTGTGGTTATGTTGTGGCTTATAATACTTGGTTTTGCCAAACCATAGTGGTACATTTTATTCATGGAGAGCTGAGTGACTTCAACATTTATGCCTGTTCACACCAAGAACGATAACTATTATCTAACAATAACTATATTGTCTTACGTTATGTTTATTATAAGCATACACTGCAGTTTTTGTAGACTCTCATGAAGTCTTATTTGTTTGCCATAGCTTTTAATCAAAGATGCAGTGCTATGCTATTTGTTTTATTGTCTGTTATTTGTCATATTTTTTATTGTGTTTCATGTAATGCTAAGTACAGAAAAATTGGTCAACAGTTGTTGTTTTAAATAGTGCTTTATAAATAAAGTGACACTGACATTGATAATAATAATAATAATATGTTTATTTTATATAGTGCCTTTCTGCAGACTCGCTTTACAATATGAAAATAGATAAACATTACAGTAGTCAAAGAAACAAACAAACAAAAAAACATAAATGCTTGAGCTCTTTAAAGTCAGGTGGATGCTGATTTTCAGTGTTTTTAACTTTAACCAGTGTTATAAGTTCTGAAAGTGATTCCACTGATATTGTTCCTTTTGTTGTTATCATTATAGCCATGCGGTGTTGACTTACTCTCATAGAATTAGAACGATAATTAACTTTATTGTTATAGTTATTACCTTTGGTGCAGGGCAATTAGCGTTAAATTAAACTATTAAAAAAACTATTTTGTTAATTAATTATTAAAGTATAAATAGTAGATGGACATCTTAAAATAAATGAAAGTTTTAAGTTTAAAAAGTGCTAAAATTACTAACTGGAAATAAATAAAAATTTAAACATTAATAATATAAATACTTATATTAAAACTATTATTGAAATGAAAACTAAAAAAAGCTGATTAAAAATATTACTGAAACTATAATTGTTTATAAATAATACTAAAATAAATTTCCTTGGCATGAACGATCTTTAAACCAAAATGCAAATGATCGTTTCTGAATGTAATGCAGTAAAAGTGAAACAGGATATAGGTTGTAAGCTCTATTATTTAACCCGTGTGTGATATTTACTTTGCATCATTGTACAGTACAGTATGTCAGAGTTGTCCATTGAGAAAAGGGCATATCACGATTGTGGATTTCCACACCATGGATTAAAATCTTCAACCGGTTATTAATGAGGATTCATTTCATGACGACTGACCCAGTGACTTTGTGTTATCTCAAATCTCATCAGCCTCATGAGGCTGTTTCCCAGCAATCCTTGCACTACCCTACTGGACCGGTGGGCTGATCGCCGCCCTAATGAGACTGATTCAAAGATCAGGCTGCTTCTCCTGTATGTGTGCTAATGGTGCCCAACAGGGCAGCAGAGAGCAGGCAGATGGTGCCAGGGTTTACAGGTGCCACACTGAGAGAGTGGTCCTGGCAGAGATTAGGGACTGAGAGCGCTAGTTTTGGGATGCCCAGGAAGAAGATAAAAGTTGCCCATCGCTCATCTGGCTGTCTGCAATGCAGATTCTCATATATTTTTGTCTCGTTCAGCTCTGTGGCAGTGATAAAGTTTGAGATGTACTGCATGGAGCTGGGCGTACATTCCTCCAGACTGTGGCGTCAGTCAGAAGCAGCTCTGGATAACAGATGCCTTGTCCTGGGGATCTGTCAGGCCCATCCTGCTTTCTTTATCGCTTGCTATCTCTCTGCTCTCTATTTCAAACAGATGCCTTCGTCTTGCAGTCATGTGTGGGTAGAGAAATCCCTCCAGCACAAAATTATACTTTACATTTTGTTGAAACTGTAATTTAACTTGCTTTCAACAAAGACAGCTTTTAGTCTCACATATTTAACATCAGCATGTAACGGAAGTTGCGATCGTCTTTTCATCCCTATTGTGACATAAATCTAAGTGTAATGACAAAAAAAGAAGATATGTCATGTCAAAGGGAAGTTCATGTTTAATTAAATATTACTAAAAAAATAACATGCTGCATGGATGAATAATTTATAATCAAAAATGCAATATTCCATTACAAATAGCAGTTGTCAGTATTGATCCAATGGTGAGAATAGTTCATAGTTAAAAAACATAAAAATTCTGTAATTTGCTTCCTCTCATGCTATTACAAACCTGTATAATTGATAATCTTTAGGTTAAGTAATCTTTAAATTTAGGTTTTGGGTAGGATTAGTATGGTCTTGCAGAATATGTGCTTTATAAGTACTAATAAACTACCAAGATGTTAAGGCATGCTAATAAGCAAGTTAATAGTGAGAATTGGTCCCTATATTAAAATATTACCAGAAAGTCATCAGATGTGGACAGACATGAGGGTGAATGCTGACAGAATTTTCATTTTAGGCAGACTGTCCCTTTAAAACCACAAATCAGGAATATAGCAAGAAAGTGTTAGAAAGACACAAAAATATCCATGGGAAACACTGAATAAATATGACCTTGCAGAGTTTGCTAGAATGTAAAATTGAGTTGACGGCATTGCCTTTATTAACAATGCTTCACAGCTAACAATTGAAATACTATATTCCCACGCTCATTCATATTTTGGTGTGTCTTTTGACTCTGATTATCTCATTGTATGTCTGTTCACCCCACCCTGAGACCTATATCCGTGGAGATGACTTACAAAAATGGGTTATTGTGGCAACTTGCACTTCCAGTTTCAGCTATAGAGTTAGTCTCATTGTCAGTGCCCTTGTTTGGATAGATGAGAAGCCACACTGATAGCGCTGCATGAATATAAGATTAGGAAAGTACTGCCAGCTCCTTACCAACATCAGGCTATCAGCGTGTGCTATCTTAGAGCGCAGCTCCAGCTGCTAGCTAAAGTGCAGTGTTAAGCTGAAGTGGAAGCACTTTAGGAGCTTGACAAGGTCTATGAGCTGGAACACACTGCAGTGGATGGGAGCTGTGCTGCAGAGAGTCCACTGGAGAATGGAAGATAATGGAAGGCTGCCCTTTTACTAGCCTTTAACTCGACTCACAAATGTGAATCTCTGGACAGTTGGTCACAACCCCATGATGGTGCACCGGTGAAATCCATTTATATTAAAGGGATAGTTCACCCAAAAATGAAAATTTGATGTTTATCTGCTTACCCCCAGGGCATCCAAGATGTAGGTGACTTTGTTTCTTCAGTAGAACACAAACAGAATCTTTGTGAGAGAAAAAAACATGCACACACACATCCAAATTAAACCTTGCAGCTCGTGACGATACACTGATGTCCTAAGACACGAAACAGTCATTTTTTTTCTCTCAAAGATTCTGTGCCTATTGACTGGCATTATAGGACTGACAGACTGCAACGGTTTGAGTTAAAAATCTTTGTTTGTGTTCTACTGAAGAAACAAAGTCACCTACATCTTGGATGCCCTGGGGGTAAGCAGATAAACATCAAATTTTCATTTTTGGGTGAACTATCCCTTTAAAGATAAATATATTTAATATATAAACATAACATATTTTTCTTAAATAATATTGTTTGTTTGTTTTGTTTTATTTTGGCCCAGAAAAAAATCTGAAAAAAGTATCAGTTAATTTATCAGTTAATCAGTAATCACAAATGAAGATAACTATTCATTCATTCATTCATTCATTCATTCATTCATTTATATTAGTAAATAGTAGTATTAAATGGAAAATTTAATATTGTTTTGTTCTATGTATTTATATACACTTTTGTTAAGTGATTATTTGTATTATCAAACTGTACATGTTAATTTTTAAAATTTGGAATTCATCGAATTCTCAGTTGAGTTTTTAAAAAAAAAAAAATTAGTAAATGTAACATTTTGGCCCCTGCACCTCTAACGTTCAGAGTAAATATGATGTAACTGTAGGTTGTTCACGTTGATTGACTGACTGACAGGTTTTACCCACAGTTTGCTTGATTGGGAAAACACTAAATTTCTAACAGTTGACATCCGGAGGATAAGATGTTCTATAGCCGTTCCAGACAACGATTAATCAGCTGGGTTTGAGTGTCTGCTGATGCAGCGTTATAGCACTTCATTACATGGATGAGTGGTCTTAATCTATCCTGCCAGTCCTTAAACCACAGAGTCCTCATTACTGCTACTCCACAGGCTCTGCCTCCTCTCTCAGTATCCATCCTGCAAGACCACCGCCTTAATCTCAGTCCAATATGCCATTTCCTCCAATACAGATCTTGGCCCGATTCCATTTTCACTGGCTAACTACGCTTTTGGAAAATGGGAGCGGGCTTGAGTAGTCCTGACCCCCTATCCTGTGCAGCACAATGCAAAAAGCCCTATCATAGGCAGGAAGGAGTTTGGTTCCTGGCACATGGAAAAAGCTCTTTGTGTTCCCAGAGCAAGTAAGGAAAGGAGCTCGAATCTCCCTGCTGGAGGAGATTAGGTCCTGGAAGAGTTTCAAGAGCAGGGCGGTTTTAGTGGCACTGGGAGTCGTTTTCATATATCCATGTGTTTCGTCCTGTAATTCACTCATGCTGGATTTGTTTACTCCTCCTGTGACATAAAGTGAATTTAAATGGATAGTTCACTCAGAAATTAAATTTCTGTCATTATTTAGTCTCCATTATGTTTCCAACCCATATGAGCTTCTTTCTTGTGTGGAACATAAAAGGAACACATTTTTTTTAATATCCTGGCTGGGGCGAGGTTAGTGTGTTATGTCAAAATATGTAGTACAGATGTGCAGCTTGGCGAAACAGGTAAACATACGTTTCTCAGGTACATGAGGAGTTTGTTAAAACATAGGCTAAATGTTCTTGCTTATGTAAATGTAAACCAGTTGTACATCTTTTTAGTTTTCTGTTGATCTCTTCTGAGCTGATTTCTCTTTGAGCAGGCAAGAGAAACCCTGCTGCCAAATAGCTCTGTTTGATTTCCTCTCTTCCCTTCTCTGGCTCAGATCAACTGTGCTTCTATTGTCCTCCTTCGAATATAAGGCCCATGAACCTGTAAACTCATCCCTGTGTCTTGTGTAGAATTAATTCTGGGGTATATAGGCATGCTTTTCCATTTACTGAAGATGTTTTTCAGTGTTAATCTAATCAATCAAAAAAACACTATCAATCAAAAGTTTTGGGTCAGTAAGATTTTTTTAAATGTTTCTGAAAAGTCTCTCATGCTCACCAAGGCTGCATTTATCTGATCATGAAATATGGTAGAAATACTAATATTGTGAAATATTACAATTACAACTGTTTTCTATTATCATTTATTCCCCTGTTGACAAAGCTGTATTTTCAGCATCATTACTCCAGTCTTCAGTGTCACTGCTCTGTAGAAAAGTTTCTTGATGTTGATAAAAAATGTTGATAATTTTTTTTTTGTTTAAAATAAGAAGTGTTTATACATTTTTCAAAATGTTTAAAAATTTGCTTCAAGTTTCATCTGTTAAAGCTTTACACATTTTTGGTTATCTTGTAATGATATAGTTAACTAAAATAGTTTTTTCATAGACCAAATAAAAAGGACTAAAATGAATGAACATGGCAATATACTGACTAAATTTATTTGGTCGAAATACAAATTTCGTGACTAAATTTGTTTGGGAAAAAAAAAATGTTGGTTTTGACACTCATCCAAGTGGTTTCATCTGTTGTGAAACGATGGTGGAGATTCGCACAACCTGATATTGCCAAGTGTAAAGTGTTCCTGGGTCAACATCTTTGTTGACCCTGGAACAACATTGTGATTAACCAATCAGATTTCAAGAACCAGTTTATAATTTTTGTGAAGTTTAGGATTACAATCAGTGTTTGGTGCCTGTACATCAGTGTAATTCATCTATCAGTTCCTCTGATTTTAGGGATTACTCATGGGTAAGGTTAGGTTTAGGTGTAGGAATATGGTTAAGATTATATTTTTGGATTAAAATGTTGTTCCAGGGTCAACAAAATATGTTGACCCAGGAACACGTCGCACTTGGCAATATCAGGACGTGCGTGGAGATTCCCTGGCACTGAACTGCATCACACACCGCAACGTCATAGTGCTCATGAATCGCTGCAGGAGTTGCCTCCAGATGGTGTGCATCACAATCACTGTGTGAATTGGGGCAAATCTGCAGGGGTAAAGATGAAAGGACCAAATTATAAGTAGCAGAAAAGTAGTCCCGCAGGCCCACCCTGGTTCAGAGATGATTTCATTTTTACCCCGGCAGTCGCTAACATTTGTAGACTTAAGATTTGTAGATTTGGCCCATAGCGTCTGAGTGCAGTAAAGATGACTAATCTGAAAAAGTGAACAGTTGGCATCACAGACAGGGCTTTTTCATTCTATGCTTTCAAAAAATGCTTTCTTTTTGGCACTGGATGGGTTGACAATGTCCTGTCCCTAGATCTGTGCACTCTCGGAGGAACGTTTCCAACACAATTCCCATTAAGAGGATGCTTTCATTACGACAGTAGCTTGGATAGGGTTTCAATGTCTATATATCTTGTCAACTAATGGAATTTATGATAGCTGATGGATGGGTTCTGCTCGGGGTGACCTGCCGTGTTGGCTCCTCACTGACATTTGTCGAGCGCTCTGTAATGGAAACTGAGTGTCAGTATTTTGAAATAATTCTGACGGATTGCACATAACAAGCCAAATCCTACTAACATGCATTTCAGGGACGCACAACAAGTAGCGGCAGATGCAAAAAGAGTCCTGCGTGCAGTTCAGAATGAGCTTATAGGGATATTTGACACAAATATGACTCAATTACTCTCCATCATGTCATTCCAAACCCGACTTTCTTTATTCTGTGGAACACAAATGAAGATATTTTGAAAAACAGAACAAAATGAGGGTGAGTAGGCTAAATGATGACAGAATTTACATTTTTGGGTTACCTATCCCTTTAAGTGAAGAAATATCAATTTAAACTGAATTTAAGTTGTAATTTGACAGGAACACTCCATTCCCTCTCTCCAAGTCATGAAAGACGTAACATCTTTAGTGGTTACTCTCTCTGCCTGATGCTGAATCAATGAGATTTTAATGCGTGCATGAGAAAGTCAGTCATTGTTATTCAGAAAATGCAGCGAAATATTGCTTATTCTCAACACATAGCGTTTAATAAAGCATGGTTCATTATTTCTAGAATTTGACTATGAATTGTAAGGTTAGATAAATCTTTTGCTGCAAAAACAGAGTGCTTGTGCACTTGCATATGTGCACACACACACACACACACACACACACACACACACACACACACACACACACACACACACACACACACACACACAGACAGACAGACAGACACAGACACAGACAGACAGACAGACACCCACACACACACACACACACACACACACACACAGACAGACAGACAGACACAGACACAGACACAGACAGACAGACAGACACCCACACACACACACACACACACACACACACACACACACGGGCCTCAGTACGCTGTGATTTTAATTAGGAGAGCATTAATGATACAGAGAGGCTGTAATTTGCTGGTGGGTAATAGATCTATGAAATAAGTAATACAGCCTCGTTTGACCCAGCATTCATTATAGTTGTAGTGTGAACTGTGGAAAGAATAGACATAGCAATATGATACTACGGTGGCCCAGAGAGCTCAACGCACTGCAAATAGAAAAAACACCTGCAAATTAAGAAAACAACTTCATCAGTTTAACAACACACACGCTGCAGATGCTCAAAACACAACCAAATGAAGGAACGCACTGCAAATAAAATTTTTTATTTGGTTGTGTTGTGAGCATTTTACAGCGCGTTTCTTTATTTGTTTGTGTTGTGAGCATTTGCAGCACCTGCTGTCAATCTGATGAAGACGTTTTCTTGATTTGCTGGTGCTTTCCCTATTTGCATGTGTTTTCTGAAGTTGCAGCTCGTTGAGCTCTCTCGGCCACCGTATGATACAATATTTTTTATTGTTACAATGAAATGTGCCTGCAAACAAACAAAAATATGATAATATTTTGGCAACAGCTCCATGGAAACAGGCCTTAAGTATTCAGGGCAACAAAGCGGTAGCTAGAGCTTACTCAGTGTGTGGGACATATCAAGGCTGTGCTTTTGTAAGTCTTGGAGTGACCATGATGGGATGTGCAAATCCAATGACACTGGAAAATCTTGTTTACTCGCAATCTGTTTTGACCTTTCTGTCTGTCTGTTTTTGTTGCATCATATGTCCTCTCTTGCCATGTCTGAATTCTTATACTTTTAGTATTCAATGCAGGCCTTACTATTTGATTGAGATATATCCAGCTGCAGACCGGCAGCACCAGCAGTTTCAGAACAGGAAGTGAGGGGGCGGAGCTTACGTTCTTAACAGAGTAGCGCCACCTACGGTTTTTAAGGGGTAATTTGCTTTTATTACACACAAAACATTATACTTTAGGTATGTACGCATGTTATAATGATATATTAAGGTATATTAACCATTTAAAAACATGAATCTTGTGTAATATAATTGTTTATAGTTATTTGTATCATTGTATTATGTGAGTTATTTCCTGGTTATGATATTAAAAAATACTGTTTGAAACTTATGAGCATTTACTTTAAATATACTTTAATCACAAGATTTAAAATAAATGTTTACTCCAAAGTCAAGAACATGTGCATCATGCATTTTTCTATTTGAAAACTAAAACATTTCAATAAAAATCTTAAAAAAACACACAAACAGCAACATAATTTTAAAAGAAACAATCAAAATGTACACAATAGTTAAATTCAAATTTATCAAGTGAACAATTCACCATGCCCATTTTGCCATAACAATACTGCATGAATTTACAAAAATGAACAATTCACTCTTGGGCACATTTTGTCATAACAATCTTGCATAAATTCAGATTAAAATGTATCAAATGAACAATTCACTCTTAGGTCCATTTTGTCGTGACAATCCTGCAAAAATAACTCTCCTGAACACAAAATAAAATGTGAAGGGCACTCTGGAAGCTTCTGATTGTTCCAGGAGATTGTTGAAGGCCTTTTCCTTGTCCTCTTCATCCATTATAAGGAAAAGTGGCTCTTCTACTTCTATGTAACTTTAATATTTCTTATAAATGTGTTAATATGCATCATATGTTATTATATATATATATATATATATATATATATATAATATATATGTTATTATATATATATATATATATATATATATAAAAATATCGGCACCCTTGGTAAATATGATCAAAGAAGGCTGTGAAAATTAATCTGCATTGTTAATCCTTTTGATCTTTTATTTAAAAAAATTCACTAAAATCTAACCTTTCATTCGATAATAAGAATTTAAAATAGGGGGAAATATCATTATGAAATAAATGTTTTTCTCAAATACATGTTGGACACAATTATTGTCACCCCTAGAAATTCTTATGAGTAAAATATCTCTGAAGTATATTCCCATTTCCACCATCAGGGCAATAATTAAGAATTTCCAATCAACATAAAATGTTACGAATCTGCCTGGAAGAGGACGTGTGTCTATATCGTCTTAATGCACGATGAGGAGGAGAGTTTGAGTGACTAAAGACTCTCCAAGGACCACAGCTGGAGAACTGCAGAAAATAGTTGAGTCCCGGGGTCAGAAAACGTTAAAAAAAATGGTCAAACAGCCCCTACATCACCACATGTTGTTCGGGAGGGTTTCAAGAAAAATTCTCCTCGCTCATCCAAAAACAAACTCCAGCATATTCAGTTATCAGACACGACTGGAACTTCAAATGAGACTGGCTTCTATGGTCAGATGAGACTAAAAAATGAGCTTTTTAGCAGCAAACACTCAAGATGGGTTTGGTGAACACAGGGATAAAAAGTACCCCATGTGTACAATGAAATATACTGCTGTATTTTTGATGTTGTGGGCCTATATTTCTGCTGGAGGTCCTGGACATCTTGTTTAGACACACGCCATCACTGATTCTATCAAATACCAACAGATAAAAAATCAATAAGTGACTGACTCTGTTAGAAATCTTATAATGGGCCATGTTTAGATCTTCCAACCGTACAATAATCTAAACACAATCCTCAAAAACAACACAAAAATGGGTCACTGAGCACAAAACCAAGCTTCTGCTGGCCATTCCAGTCCTCTGACCTGAACCCTGTAGAAAGTGAGTGAACTGAAGAGAAGAAGCACCAACATGGAGCTGTGAATCTAAAGGGTCTGGAGTGATTCTGGATGAAGGAATGGTCTCTGATCTCTTGTCAGGTGTTCTCTAACCTCATCAGGCATTATAGGAGAAAATTTAGAGCTGTTAAATTCTATTTATTTTTGGGTCATTATAGCAACAATGAGTTGTTATTTTCGGGTCATCATCATAAAAGCCCTGTCACAGGCATGAAGATACATCTTTCATTTCATCAAGCTGTATGCTCACTAAAAACTGACAGTCATCATGTTTTCAAGCCATTTCATGTTTCATTTTGACATGACACAAAGCAGTGATATCTAAGCGAGCGAGTTGCTTCCTTTATAATTAGTCAATAACAGCATTATTTTCTTCATTCAGACCGAGAGCTCGCATAAAAACAAGAGGCGGGATTTATCGCAAGAACCAGTCACATCCAATTATGACACGACGGAGGCATTGCCTCTTCTCACGTGACTTTCCCCCCATTCATCTCAATGAGCCTCCAGAAAAGTCACGGCACGCTTTGGGGTCTCTGTAGAAAGTCAATGGACCGAAGGGAGGCAAGCCTCTGCTGTAACTTTACCTGCGGTTGTCGCTGTTGGACAGTGTTACTTTATAAAAACAAGTGACTTAGACTTTTAATATCATATTTAGTCGTATTTGCGCTGTTTTATTTTTGTGATATCGGTTATTTTCTCATCCAATTTTGAGGAGAGGAGACACTGCCTCCCTTGCCTCCTCGGATGAAACGCCCCTGATAGATAGATAGATAGATAGATAGATAGATAGATAGATAGATAGATAGATAGATAGATAGATAGATAGATAGATAGATAGATAGATAGATAGATAGATAGATAGATAGATAGATATAGAGAGATAGATAGATAGAGATACATATATGTGTGTTTATATTTAAGACCTACCTCACTGCTGCTAAGTGTAGCCTTTTATCCACTTAGAAAGGCCTCTTGTAGTCCTGTAATATACATATCTTGGTTAATTTAAAATTGGTCAGAAGGGGGTAAAACCCTAATGTTCTCTAGAAGAATAAGAGTCCACCATCTCCATATTTGGAATGTCACACTGGAAGACAAAAACAGAGAGAAATCTTGAAATATCAACTGCTACAACATCATAAAGGTTAATTACATTAACTGATAATTACTTCAAAGGGTGCTCCCAAGACAAGATGTAGAGCATACTGGGAAAAAAAAGAAAAGAAAAGAATATTCTCCTTAATTAACATCTAAATAATCACACCAATAATTGGTTGCAACAAATTGATGCAGTGCTAGTCTACATCCTAGTCCACATCGGTGAATAGTAAAGCCTAGAATAAATAAATACACTGTTAAACTATTATGCAATATATATTGTGAGAACATATATTAAACAAACAACTCAAGATATTCATTCCTCCACAGACAACTGCCTTGCTGAAGTGGCATTGAAGATGACTTTTTAATTTGACCAGTTTGGCTGGCTTAAACATGCTGTGTCACCTATCTGAATCCTTATAAGTCTCTACAAGAGATGAAAGCACCACACAATTATCTCAACATTGACAAATAACTAACCCAGACAGCACACGTACGTCTGTAAGATGTCTGTTAAAGATCTCTTGATCTGGAAAGCATCTGCAGTCTACAAACGTCTGACAGACGTCTTTCAGATGTCAGTTTTACATACATTCTAAATCATAAACATCTTAAAGACATCTAATAGACGTCTATTTGACATCTAAAAGGAGACGTCCTATAGACGTATTGCAGATGAGCAAACACCCTAAAAAATACGTCTTGCAGATGTAAATGCAGACGTCAAATAGACGTCTCCGAGATGTACGTGTGCTATCAGGGAAACTATAGAATAACAATAACTCACAAAAAATGCATATAACAGAGGAAAGTAAAACCAACTATTTATAATTATGAATACCCACATGAAAAATACTGTAGTAATTTATAGTAAATACTATAGTGTTTTTGAACCATACTATAGTAAAGTGTATTATACTGTGTATAGTATTTACAACACTTCGTTAATGAATGCTACAGCATACTGTAGTATTAACTATAGTGAACTGATAAAATTTTTACTACAGTAAACTGTTGTCACATGTTGACCTAGTTTCTTCTGTTCTCTTATTGGTTAATTGTCTCCTCACCTGTTTCTGTTTCCCTTTGATTACATTGATTATTTAAAGCCTGTGTTCTCCCTCCACTTTTTGTCTGCTATTGAGTTTACGTTTGCCTTATGTGTTTTGCTACCCCTTGCTCCTGGGAATCTTCTGTGGATTGTTATTAAAAGACTATTGTTTGCTCTACTCCCTGTTGTGCGCTTTATTAGCGAACACACGTAACGTTACAACTGTAGTCTATTGTAGTATAATATACCCTATAGTTGTAGAAAACTTAGTACCATATTGGGTAAAGTAATTTGTTTATTTTACTGTAGTTATACTACCACAGCAACTATAGAATTACCATAACAAATTAACAAATTAATTCAAGTACTTTACTATATGGTTCAAAAACACTATGGTATTTACTATAAAATAGGCTATAGTGCAACACATGTTCAGAAAATTATTTGAAAGTATGACCGCAAATTCAAGCTTCAATAAGATAATAAAGCCAATCACAAATTAAATATTTAGCAGATAAACGCTTAACGTAATATATACGATAATTATTCGACATATTACAGCAAAAACATTACAGACTACTCACCGTGCTCTCCGCCATGCTTATCTCATTGTCAATAACTCCGCCCTTCACTTCCGCTTCTGAAACTGCTGGTGCTGCAGGTCTGCAGCTGGATACTATTGATTTGATTATTAATTATGCCTGTTGATATGGTTTAGTATGCATGTGTGTAGTATGAGTACATTTCCAGATGTATTAGTCCAGACTGCCATGCTGGGGTTGCTTTTGACCCTTTTGTTCTTTGAAATATGATTATGAAAATCATTTTCTTGTATGTTGTTAAACTAGCACATTTTAAGGAACAGCTTTTGGCATCTATTACCTTTACACCTGAAAACAGCTGTCTGGTTAGCAGTTCTCTGCCATTTTTTTTTTTTTGACTTTACAAATCTGACAATCTCTCTTGGTATTATGGCATCTTAAAGTGTCCTGTAGTTCAACACTTCAAAATCTCATACATCTGGGAATGTGTTACGTGCTGTTTTGTGAATATTGATTATTTGGCATTTTACTAATTTAATGTACACTATTTGCATACTACGTGTTGACAAAGCTGATTTTTTTTTTTGCGTCATTACTCCAGTCTTCAGTGTCACGATCCTTCAGAAATCATTCTAATACACTGATTTGCTGCACAAGAAACATATAGTTCAAAAGAACAGCATTTATTTGAAAAGAAATTTAGTTGTTAACAATAAACATTTTAACCTGCTAATTTTGTGGAAACTGTGATATTTTTTGATAGATATATTTTGTTGTAACGTAATATAAATGTCTTCACTCTCTCTTTTGATCAATTTAATGCACACTTGCTTAATAAAACCATTTATTTATTGGTAGTAGGCCTATATGTGGATGCAGACTTGTGGCAGAAATATTAAGAGTAGTATGCTAGTATGCTATTCTTAATTCAGCCAGTCTTGATATATAGCAGTATACAGTAGTCAACATTTGAAGTGGATCAAAAAGAGTTGTCCTAAGACAATAACAGGTATTGTTTTTGGTTTTTCGGACAACTTCGATGAAAGGTTTTGACCCACTTCAAATGTTGACTTCTGTAGTATAGTAGTATTCAGCCTCTGTCTAAACATGCTCTGAATGTGACATCCTGCATACTGCCATTAGTTCTCTACGACATTCCTGGGCAGAAATCCTAAACCATCAAATGCATTGCTTTAACTTTCCTCTTGAGCTACATTCTGGATTATTTACTGCAAAACCATTTGTTTTTCTTTTGAACATATGGCCACAATTACATGTAGGGTAGTGTGTTTTCAAAATGGCAGTCTCATGCTCTGAAAGCAGTGTATATAGAGACTCAGAATGAAAAAGAGGGCTCCTGCGGCGATGTTGTTTTTATCTTCAGCTCTGTGATATGTTGTGCAGTAAGTTGTCATTGGTAATTGCAGTGAATAAAGGCTGAGTCTGGAGGCTGTTTACTAACTGAGATGTGCAGCCTGCCTCGGCCTTGCCCTGGCTGTTTTTGTGTGCTGGTGAGAGCTGGCAGACTGTTTCGTGTGAAGAGTTTTGTTTACTTTGCCTACCATCCCATGCTTGTTTGTGTCCATCATTCTCAACCCCACCTTATTTGTCTTGTTGCTATGGTGGTAATTGTGGATGAGATTGGTGAATGGTGGTTTGTTGAGAATGGATGTTTAAGTAATCTGGCTTGTGGGGGACGGTATGATTTTAAGGCACACTTAACACTAAACACTGAATTCCCCACCTTAGAGAGATAAAGAGGCATGGAGAACCACTTTAGCCTGAGCTGGAATGACCAGGACACACAGGAGGTGCGGGGTATCCCTGGGAATATTTCATGCGCCCAACCACCCATGTGTGAAATGATAGGAACAACAGTATTTCCAAAAGATTTTTTATGAAAATGTTTTCAGCCCTTGCCCAAATGGCACAGTTGATATGTTTAATTAGCATAATATATATTTCATATAATTTGTCATGAAATCGGTTGTTTAACATTTTGTGTTGTATTATTCATACGTAAAAAAAAAAGTAATACGTTATAATTCATATATAGCCAGGACACATTAAATTGCTTAAAAGTGACAAAGACATATATTTATAGTGTAATAGTTATAAAATATTCTATTTCAATGCTGTTCTTTTGAACTTTTTGTTTATCAAATAATTCTAAAAAAATATATCATGGTTTCTACTAAAATATTAAGCAGCACAACTGTTTTCAACATTGATAATAATAAGGAATCTTTCTTGAGTACCTGAACATTTCTGATGGATCATGTGACACTGAATCTAGAGTGAATTCAGCTTAACCATCACAGGAATAATTTACATTATGAAATATATTTAAATAGAAAGCTGATATTTTGAATAGTAATAATATTTCACAACATTGTTGTTTTTTAAATTATAAAAATTAAATGTTTTTGTTAAATGTTTTGAAATTATAAAAAAATGTAATATCCCAGATTCGTCAAAATTAAAGCGAGGGTAATTTTCCTTGAAAACCTTTTCAACCTACATAACATGAGTACACAACTTGAACACAATTAGCAGGTGAATGAGACTTAAAGCGCTTTAGAGACTGTGGAGTTCATGGAAGTGTGTTGTTAGTTTCATCGGTCTCTGTGTCACAGGCTCTTGGCTCATTACTGGAGAGTGTTCAGTATAAGAGAGCCGAGTGCAGGCTATTACTGTCAGAACTGGCCTTTACAATGATGAGGAAATTTCTTCAAAACCACAGGCTCTATGTGACCTGGGTGTCCCACATGCTGAGAGAGAGAGAAAGAGATATAGAAATGGGGAAAAATATAGCAAGATGGCCGACAGCTGGCAGGAGGTGCTTGCATTAACTTTGCGGTTTCTCCGTTTTTGCATTTTGTGTAGAAGCATCAGTTTTTCTCTTTTCAGAATAGTCCTGACTCTTGCTTACACATCAATAACAAACCCTGCAGGACAGACGCAGAGCTGTATTTATGCGCAGGCTCTGGCAGAGCTGCCAACTTGGGCTAATTTAATTGCATCATCTCCATCAAAGCACAGCAGAATCACCTCACAGGATCCAGAAAGCAGATGCAGTATGTAAGAGTTACAGGTTGTCTCCCAGCTGGACTCACCATGTTTAATTGGACCAAGAAAAAATGACCCTCTAAAGGAAAAGATAAAGGTTTTGTTTAAAACAAACAAACAAACAAACAAAAAAAAAGGCCTCCACTGGTTTTTAGGATGGTTGCCCACAAGTCTTATCCAGTAGTAGCACTGTTGACACATGCTATGCTAATGTGCACTTTATCTGCCCTCATTACACTGTGTTCTAGCCAGGCGAGATGCGACAGGCATTCAGCTAGAAGTAATTTGCCTGTCCACACTGAATGTGAAACAAGAAACATACACAGCCAGTCAAATAGAAACCAATACACACAGTAGAAATAGAAACCAAGTCATCAACAAAATTTCCTGACCCTTATAGTGACTGGTTAGGAAAACACTCTACTATGGAAGAGATAGCCTTTGGCTTTTAATACATTATCGGGTGAGTTTGTTTAGGACGCTGTGTTGGAATACCGTGTGCCCTCAGAGATCACAGCTAAACAAAAAAACTCAACTTTTTTCATTTGTTACTCAAGGCTGTGTAAGATAAAATTCTTATTTTGTGTGTTTGTGTATGCCCAGGGTGTCAAACATAATATGTCTGAAGTAAACTGCCTTAAAATATATATTGTTAGTCACATGGTTCGTTAGTAGTGTACGCTGAAATTGCTGTCAGGATTACAATATTGTTTAAGAATTTTATTTTTAAATGCTATTTTATTTTTGAGCATTTTAAGTATTTTGCTTCTCCTTCTTTATAATAAATGAGTCACAATATTGTAGATTGCACATTTTGAATGTTTTATTTCAAATTCTGTATTACTACACAATCATTCAAAAGTTTGTAGTCAGTAAAATTTGTTTGTCCACAAACACATTTTTTAAAGATTGGTGTTTCTTGAGCAGTAAATCAGTGTATTAGAATGATTTCTGAAGGATCATGTGACGCTGAAGACTGGAGTAATGATGCTGAAAATTCAGCTTTGGCATCATAATAATAAATTACATTTTAATATATATATTGAAATAGAAAAGTTATTTTAAATTTTAAAAACATTTCACAATATTACTGTTTTATAGTATATTTGATTAATTAAATGCATCCATAGTGGGCCCAAAAGAAAAAAATACTGATTTTTAAATTTTAAAGGAACACTCCACTTTTTTTGGAAATAGGCTCATTCTCCAACTCCCACAGAGTTAATAAGTTGAGTTTTACAGTTTTTGAATCCATTCAGCCGATCTCTGGATCTGGCGATAGCACTTTTAGCATAGCTTAGCATAGATCATTGAATCCGATTAGACCAGTAGCATCGCGTTCAAAAACGATCAAAGAGTTTCGATAGTTTTCCTATTTAAAACTTGACTCTTCTGTAGTTATATCGTGTACTAAGACCGGCGCGAAATGAAAAGTTGCGATTTTCTAGTCCTATTTGGCTAGGAACTATACTCTCATTCCGGCGTAATAATCAAGGAACTTTGCTGCCGTAACATGGCCGCAGCAGGCGCAGTGATATTACGCAGCGCCTGAAAGTAGTCCCCAGCTATATTATAACTAGTTACCTAGCTGTCTGTCGTGCAGGGTTTGTTATTGATGTGTAAGCAAGAGTCAGGACTATTCTGAAAAGAGAAAAACTGATGCTTCTACACAAAATGCAAAAACGGAGAAACCGCAAAGTTAATGCAAGCACCTCCTGCCAGCTGTCGGCCATCTTGCTATATTTTTGGCTATTGATGCCGCTAGAGGATGATTTATTTTGTGTCTAATAACAGGTAAAGTGAGTAGCATTCAACTTGTCACATGTGATTGCAACACATTGGCCGTAAATGCAGTAAATCAGCTTTTAATAGCCTGCTGAAATGACTCGAGTCATCTCATGTGAGTGGACAAGATTTCAGAAAGAACTTTATGCCTAGTGAATCTTTAAATGGTTTTAATTCAGAGCACTTTTGCCGTATTTGAAGAATACGAGTGGTGTATTTCCTCAGTCGCTTGTCAAATGAATAAAATATAAGACACAGAAATACTCCGGTAAATATTTATATCCCGTATTTCAGGCCTGACATTTACCCAGACAGAGTGTTCAAACCACATTCCTCTGTTGTTTGGAGGATGACCTCTGCTGTGAGAAGAAATGAGATGACACTTTCTTTCTTCTGCTCTCTTTTTGTCTCTATTCCTTTCACCCTCTCTATGTGCTTTGCCTGGAGGAGAATCAGACGGACAATATAGCAATATAATCCAAAGTTTGCTGCGTTTAATCTCATTACACTAAGGCTGAATCCATGAATGACCCAGAGAAATGGAGACCCTCAGCCCTATAGAACCCCACCTGCCATGGCCTTTCACGAGCAGAGTGTCCTCTTTACCTTCAAAGACCGCAAACTCTTTGAAGCTTGTGATATGTCTGTGAGAGCCAGCAAGCCTTTTAGTTTATCACGAGCCAAGAAGAACAATAACAAAACCTCAGTGAAACCAAACACACATCGAGAAGAATAGATACTCTTATTCCATGCTATTATAGCCATTGTGGTGGCCACCAAATTGCTTGATGGCAGTTATGTCTTGGCTTTGGAGAAGTTTACCGAATTTTCTGTGGTGTTTTGCTTAAATAGTTGATCTTGTGATGTTTGCGATGTTTTCCTCCTAATACTCTGACACACACACATCCTGCCGTTTACTGCAGTAACAGGGGCACTGCATGTTTGTGCAATATGCAATTGCATCTCTTTGCTAAGCTCTTGGTCCACACATAACAAAGCTCCTCCGCCTGCGGTACAAATTGAGATAGATGAGGTTGATGTTTACCTTAAATTGGAAAGCAGTCTGTTGTTTATTTACCACTTGGAATTCGAGCACGGCTCTTGTGTACAAGACTGTGTTATTTGAGACGATGATGTTAAGCTTTGGCATTTTCAATAACAGTCACATGTGATACTTCACTAAAGCACGTAAGGAGTTGTGCTCTTGATTGTTGACACAGTTGACATATCCATTGGCCTGTGTTTGACTGGAGGCTACAGTTAGTCATCAGATGTGCGCAGACCAAAGCGTCTAAGCTATTTATAGGGATACACCGAAGACTGCCCTGAAACAGTGGCACGAGTTCAAAGGAGGCCTTGCGCAAGTTTGTTCTCTCAGAACGTGCACCATTGTGTTTGTCTTTAGATGAATATTGACAAAGGGACATTGGTGCAGATGTTCATAGGCTGTTGCATTGTATGTTGTTGAGGCGTGTCTGAAGTAAACATGGAGAAACTCAACCGTTTACCTTCTTAATAAATGTCTGTGGTGATATTGTAGACTTCATTATAAAGAAAAAAGGAGCTTTGAAATCTTTCATCATGCTTTTATATAAAAATAGTACGTAAAAATAGTATCAGCCAAAAATTATCTTCAAATCCCTTTTGACTGGTTAAATAACAGGAAGTATTTTAGGGTTTAGAGATCACAGCATCAATTTGTTTTGAAAAGTTGTGGGAATGGGCTGCTGGTTGCGATGTCATTAAATAGGGGCGGGGCTTTATCTCATGAATATTAATTCATTTCATATTTCATTTTCAGCTATGCTGAAATAATAATAAAAATAATAATTTTGACTTACTTCTTACCTGTCAGTGTTGGTCTGGCGATTTTTAATTCAATGGATAAACACATTGCCCGTTGTTTTTCACTTAAAGTAAATAGGATTCCAATCTGTCCTAATATAACTTTTTGTTTTATTAAAGTGTATTTCTGTATATCAGCGGATGTATATTAGGAGTGGGAAACTGTTTGCATTTTGTTGTTTGATCTCATTTAAACGGATAACAGGTGCATGAGAGCATGTGTGCTGGAGAGAACATATTGCTGTGGATGCTTTTTGCAATGGATAACAGCATCACTGCTCAGAAAAGTGTTACAAACGCAAACACATTCCACCACTGGATGACTATTCATTATAATCCACACATTGCTTAACAGCTGGAGATTGGATTTGTCTGTATTAGATACTGTACAGCCCTACCTCAGTCTGTTTTATAAAGTGCTGGAGCTAATAATAGCACTGACAAAAAGCATATTCTCACTGTAAATGATGCCTGTGCTCACATGGTATCTTGTCTTTGATTGACAGGAGCTCCATCGCTCCTGATCCATGTTATATAACGCTCGTTTGCTCTTCAATTCTTCACTCTTTGATCTGAAGTCTTAGAGACCTTCTGTGGAGCTGGAGAACTGCTGGATCACTGTTTCTAAGTCTTAATTCAGCAGTAATAAGATCTGTCGTAGTAATTTGGGGGTATGACTGACAGGCTACTACGAATGACTCGGCATTTCTTGAGCATTTTTAAAATCACAATGGCAGTATTTGCATATTTCCAAGAATGTCATGTGTATGTACTAACACATTAAAACCTCTCAGACTAATGGCCTCATCGATTGAATTTGTGTTTGTGCGTGTGTGCTTTGCAGTGTGTGTTAATGGGTATGTGTGTTATTTAAAGGGATAGTTCACCCAAAAATGAAAATTTGATGTTTATCTGCTTACCCCCAGGGCATCCAAGATGTAGGTGACTTTGTTTCTTCAGTAGAACACAAACGAAGATTGTTGCAGTCTGTCAGTCATATAATGCCAGTCAATGGGCACACAATCCTTGATAGAAAAAAAAAACATGCACAGACAAATTCGAATTAAACCTTGCAGCTCGTGACGATACATTGATGTCCTTAGACACGAAACGATCGGTTTGTGCGAGAAACTGAACAGTATTTATATAATTTTTTACCTCTGATAAACCTCAATGTCTCACTGTCACAACATCCGGCACGTGACGCATCAACCTGCTCTGGCACATAGATATATATATACATAGATGCCTCATTAGCGACTGTTTCTATGGGCTGCGATACGTAAGAATCTACGTATATATCTATGTATATATATATCTATGTTCCAGAGCCATTGACGCGTCACGCGCCGGATGTTGTGGATGAGCTCAGGAGAGTTGGACATTGCCTGTATCAGAGGTAAATATGATATAAATGCTGTTCAGTTTCTCACACAAACTGATCGTTTCGTGTCTTAAGACATCAATGTATCATCACGAGCTGCAAGGTTTAATTTGAATTTGTCTGTGCATGTTTTTTTTTCTCTCTCAAAGATTCTGTGCCCATTGACTGGCATTATAGGACTGACAGACTGCAATGGTTTGAGTTAAAAATCTTTGTTTGTGTTCTACTGAAGAAACAAAGTCACCTACATCTTGGATTCCCTGGGGGTAAGCAGATAAACATCAAATTTTCATTTTTGGGTGAACTATCCCTTTAAACCTGCTTTGTACCTGAAATATGTCAGAGCTATTAAGTAGCTCTAATCAAATCAGTGACCAGAACATTGAACCTCTGCTTCTGTCTGAGAAAGTCTGAGCATCTATAAACATCTGAGTGATCCTCTGTTACCAAGGGAATAAGATGCTCTTAATTTGGCATAAGGGAATTTTTAGAATTTGAAAGATTCCAGCTTCAGTGATTTGAAAACATTTGCAGGATAAGCATGAAATTCTTATTGCAAAAAAAACAAAACAAAACAAAAAAACCCCTAAAATTCACAAAAATTATTATTGCATTATATTCTAAATATCAAAAGAACACATTGTAAAAAAGGTTGAGTAAACTTAAAAGTTTAAGGCAACCAGCTTCAGCAGATTTTTGAGTTTTCTCAACTTATTTTTGTATAAACTTAAAACAAGAAGTTGAGAAAACTCAAAAATCTGCTGAAATTGGTTACATTAAACGTTTAAAGTGCCCCTATTATGCCTTTTCAAATATTACCTTTCATGCAGAGTGTCATGTAGCTGTATGTGAACATAAACTATCTGCAAAGTTGTAAAGCCGACAGTGCACAATAAATAAAGTTATTGTTTATCAAAAAAAAAAAAGAGTTGACTTGCAATCGCCTAAACGAGTCGTCACGAATTCGAATCTTATTCTGTTATGGCTGTACGTCACAAAGTAATATATTTGCATAATGTCCGTCCACGTTTTACATCTCAAACAACTTGATATCACATCTTATAATTACCACAAACTTGTTAACACTTGAAACTTACCACTGAGAAATGTCCATCAGACTCCAGCTCGAAATTGGTAAGGTACAATCGATACCATCTTTTCTATGTATTGAAAAGTCTCCAGGGCTGTCATTTCATTATGGCAATGGGCATTGCCACGCGCTGTATGCGGTAGACCAATCACAAAGGACTGCGCCATCTGACCAATCACAGCAGTGAGGGCTCACGGAAAGGAGGGATTTAGAAAGACTGATTCTTTGAACTGCTTTGCACGAGTCGTTTATGAATAATTTAGAAATGAGGTAAAATTAAATCTATTTTTTGAGAAAACTAAAGTGTAAACCTGTTTTACGAGACTCATAAAACAATATTAGCAACCTTAAAAATGGCATAATAGGGGCACCTTAAGTTCTCAGCACTGTAAAAAAAAAAAAAAAAAGATCTGAGATTCCTGTCAGATTGACGTAGTTCTGCGCAGGCCACTCCCTCGATAGTTGATTGACAAGACCGTCTTACCTTAGACCCGCCCTGAGTGAGTCTGCCTCCGTTGCAGGGGAAGACAAGAATGTCTCCGATTAAGTGATTGAGATGTTTTGTTGTTGGATGTGATAATGAGTATAGCATTCGTCATTTACTCCCGACATCTGAGGACATCTGAAGACGCAGAGGATTAACGTTACGTATGTTTCCCGATCCCTGATCTGCTTAAATTTGTCTATGTTTGCGCGAATCATTCGTGATCCAGCTTCACCTACAGAAGAAGTGAGTATAAGGGTTGTTTATGAATCTTTGCAAATCGCCTTTCCTAATAATGTGCTAGATAGCCATTTTCGCGGCTGAAGTTTACACTCTCGTCACCCCACGGAAGAGAGGAGCGGGGTCAGCAGAGCTCATTAGCAATTAAAGCAACATGGACTATAATGGCTTACTGAAAACAGAGCTGATTTTGACATGGTAAAAAATGTTTTTACAATATACCATTGAGAAATTTTAACCAAAAGATGTTGTAGACTTTTCATTAAGACCCTAAAGAATCATATCAACTTGTTGAAAATGGGGATTCAATGACCCCTTTAAAAATTTTAAGGCAACCAGCTTCAGCAGATTTTTGAGTTTTCTCAACTTGTTGTTTTAAGTTTATACAACAAAAAGTTGAGGAAACGAAAAAAATCTCCTACAAAAATAAGTTGAGAAAACTCAAAAATCTGCTGAAGCTGGTTGCCTTATACTTTTAAGTTTACTCAACTTTTTATTTTATTTTATTATTTTTTTTACAGTGCAGAGTACAGTACAAATAAGAATTAAAATATGTGGAGAAATTCACCTGTTTATAGATATTACCTGTTCTACCTGTTTATAGATATTACATATTACATATTATGGTCATTATATTTAGGGGGGTTAATGGCTCGAAAACAATTACAGTTTTGTGTTGCCTTTCCAGTTTATAGACTCCTTTACACTTTGCTTTTCAGAAAAATGCCTCACAAACCAACTAAAATAATGCAATTGTTTTCGAGCCATTAACTCCCCTAAATATAATGACCATAATATGTAAAGGCAGCTATATGCAAATAGCCATTTTTCTGTGTGAACAAAATATTATAAACAAAAATAGATAATCAACTTTTATATTACTACTAAATACAATTATTAAAATACATGGAAAATATTAAGTTGTCACTGCATATTTTTCTCTATTCAGTATTCAGGTTTATTGGTAAAGCTCTCTTCACAATAAATATCTTTCCAAATATATTAAAACAATATTAGATTCAACACGTTAACTTAACAGTCTTGAAAATATATATTGTAAAATCAATTTCTTTTTCTTCTCAATTTTTTAGTATGCACTTACAGATTAAAAACCCCTGATGTTTACCCTAACAGTTGAAATTTCTATGTTCTATGATTTCCTACAGCATGTCACTGACTCTCTAAATAATCTGATTGCCTAGAGAGTAACTTTGTGTAATATTAAAGTCTCTTTTTTTATGGTGTGAGAAGGTTGTCTGATGGATGAGGTGGTGGGTGTCTTGCTCTAAGTGGCAGCTGTCTGAGCACACTGGAGACATTTTGTGCTGGCAGTGGTCCTGCTGTCCCTCCTCACCTCCCCACTTCTTTCATGGGCATCAGAAATGACAAAAGACTCCCTCACCCTATTAGAGAGAGTGACGAGAGGGCAAATACAGGCCGAATAGTAGTCCAGATCTTCCGAGGCCACACATTGACCTTCTGACCTCAGTAGAGTGCTTGTGACACCACTGTATGTATGACTTCACATATTGAAAGTGTAGCTGTTTCTTTGTTGTATTACATCATTCCTTCTTTCGCTCATCTATTCATGCTTAATTCTTTCTGAAGTTTTTTTTTTGGGTGATTCACTCTTTTAAACCTCTTCATTCCATTTGTTCTCTCTGTGGGAGTTCCAAGGTCATCAGTTCTGATTGGGATCTTTTAATTGAGGATTCTTGCGCTGTGGACGGAGAATGATATAATTGCCACTGATGTATAGATTCTACTGATTTCTTATTTAACCCTCTGTTTGAGTCCTATGGATGTCCTGGTAAAGGTCAGAACCTTCACTATTAGAGTTTCTCCATCTTTCATTTTGCTCTCTTTGCATTTTAGTGCAAAGTTTCATATAGCCTTTCATCTTGTAGTAGATAGACCAAATATCATAGATTCTTGAGAAAGAAGAAAGAGAAGATGTGACATGTGGCCAAGTATGGTGTCCCATACTCAGAATTTGTGCTCTGCATTCAACTCATCCAAGGGCTTCTAGTTTTTATTGTTTTATTTTGAATTTCCTTAAAGGGGATAGTTCACCCAAAAATGAAAATTTGATGTTTATCTGCTTACCCCCAGGGCATCCAAGATGTTGGTGACTTTGTTTCTTCAGTAGAACACAAACAAAGATTTTTAACTCAAACCGTTGCATCAGTCATGTAATGGCAGTCAATGGGCTCCACGGCTTTGAGAGTAAAATAAAAACATACACAGACAAAACCAAAGTAAACCCTGCTGCTCGTGACGATACATTGAGGTCTAAAGACACGAAACGATCGATCTGTGCAAGAAACTGAGCAGTATTTATATAATTTTTTACCTTTAATGCACCGCAGTGTCCAACTGTCCTGAGCACGTTCACATCAGCCAGCGCGTGACGCGTCTTCTTCTTCTTCTTCTTCTTCTTGCTTTACGGCAGATCGCAGACTTATAAGTGCATTACCGTCACCTATCTCTCAAATGGACCACTGACACTCTATCTACAATCTCAATTAGGAGTGTCAATGGTCCATTTGAAAGATTGGTGCCGGTAATGCACTTATAAATCTGCAATCCGCCGTAAAGCAAGAAGAAGAAGACGCGTCAGTTTGAGTTAAAAATCTTTGTTTGTGTTCTACTGAAGAAACAAAGTCACATCTTGGATCCCCTGGGGGTAAGCAAATAAACATCAAATTTTCATTTTTGGGTGAACCATCCCTTTAAGCAAAATAGTATACATTTTTTTGTAGTATACAAAGTATTTATTATCTGTTTTTGGCCATAACATGAAAATAATTATTGCCCTATTTGCCTTATAAGTCAAAATTTCATTATCTGTTATATACTGATTGACTCATATCTGTTATTCACTGATTAACTTGCAATTATTCATTCCCCTTCATGGCAGCAATTAATGCTTGAAATTTGGTCACAAGACACAAGAACCAATGGCATCTGCTGCTTGTAGTTTATATTACGTTTGTAGCTCATTTGAAAGGGAAGCATATAGGCAGAATGTTGGGGTGAACAACTACTAACACAGTAGTACAACAAGCCTATACTGTACATGATAACCCCGACACTGAAACCCAGTTGCTAGGAGACAAGATTTATACGGCTCTTGGCAGGATCAGCAAAATCTAGCAGCAAAACATTGTTATTGGCTGAGGAAAAGTGCAGATTTCTAATGTGATTATTGTACATGTGTCATTTGTACATATCTAATTGAGTTCCTCTCTGATAGTTACATTAGCTGAGGCAGACCTCGCTTCAGATCAGCCCAGGTTGTTTTCTTTAGCTCAGTGGCTGTCTGAGAGGAGAGGAAACATTGGCATTATCTCCCGCTGCTGTCTGAAAGCCTCTGTGGTTTTGCTGCACTCCATTTTCCATTTTTCTTATCCTATTATGATGGAGCTATTCTGAATTTCAGGTTCCATACAGGCAGACTCACCAGGGATGGTATTTTGACTAATCAGCGGGTGAAGGCGGTGTTACGGTGGTGTCATTTAACTCATGTCTTCACTAAACCTGCCAGTTTCCTGTACTTGTCGGCAGAGGATTTGTAAAGGTTATACATGTGACTGAGATCACGGAGAAAGACATGTAGGCTTTTAAGAAGACTTGTCACTGGAGAAGAGAAACTCTATATTCCCAGTGCTATCATAGAGTAGCCCGAAGCAATACGACAAGGTCAGGGAGAAACCATGTTCTTCCATTTAACATCCATGCATAAGATCTTTCATTTTGTTAAGCAACATTAATACCAGAAATTTCAGGGAGGGTCAGAAGAGGTTGAGTATCTTTATGTTAGTCTTTTAGATAAACAAGAATGAGAGATGTTTGATTGACATATGGATGAGTGGTGCAAAATTACACCATCATATTGGTTCATTTCTAAGATTCAGATCCATAGAGTTGTTTTGTAACCATGGAGACTGCATCCCTCAGTAACATAAAGAGTTCAAACATAAAGATAACATCAGTCGGCTAACTCACAAACAAGCTAGCCTCATACAGACTTACTGTATGTTCATAAACACTGCGCATCCACTCCCACACACACATGCATAATTTATATGAGGTTTGATCAGAACTGGGCCTTTTGCAAGGATGGGGTCAGATTTCACGACTTGCACACAACGAAACAGTAACATTTGTGTTTTTTTCTCCATCATTATTAAAGTAAGTGGAATTTTATAAAGCAGTGTACACTCTGTAATGTTGCAAAAGGGGGTTTTTGCAGTGATGCCATGTAAGTACCATTTTATGCTCCCCAAAGAACCTTTCAGTGAACAGTTCTTAAATAACCAATTTTTCTTAAGATGTAAACACATTTACCTTCATTCAGTGAATATTTGTGGCTGAAATCCAGTAATTTCAACAGGAATCCATATGATTAGGATTTAAGGTGACTTTTGTATGAGCAGTGCTTTATACATCACTACACTTGACCTTTTTTTGCTTATAACATTTTGCCAAAATGTCACTAATGTGACTTCACCTTTAGAGTGAAGAACTTTTGAATAATCTAAAGAACCTTTTTGCCACTATATATATAACCTTTATAACCTTTTGTCCAGTGGAAAGGTTCCATGGATGTTAACGGTTCTATTAGACCATAGATGCCACTAAAGAAGCTTTATTTACAAGAGTGTAGATCTCAATAGATTTGACAAAACTTGTGGCACACATGCATTTAAACGCAGATTCATGTTGTTTGGAGCTGTAGAGTCACTGAAATGTGTCTTGTAGTGGAGGCATTGACCCGAGGAGACCCTGACTCTGTGGGGGGCGTGGAGGCAGCAGATGCTTATGGGATGTTCTTCTCTGAGGGGCAAACCACAACACAAACAATATGGCAAAATTTAGCTTGACAGACAAGCCTAGGGCCCACCCAGGCTACTGAGCTGTAGAGTATGGCTTTTGCCCTTTCTCATTCACATGCTAATAGCTTTCTCACTGCAAGGAAAAAGGAATAGGACCCTTCGGAGTCCAATCAGGCCAGGCACATTATCCACCTGCTGCTAACCTGCTTCAGCTGCACTGATATGTTCAGGAATGCTCCCCTTGATCTGGTACATACGGACATGTACAAAAATGATGGGCTCTTGCACTCATGTTTTTAAATGGTCTTTGTACAAAGGGAGACACTAGCTATGTTTCCATCACCCTGCTTTTATGCGCATTTTGAAGTATCGCATCAGAAACAAGAAAAAATGCCTTAATTTGGAAAAAAGTTTTTACACTTGCTTGAGGTGGTTTTTGACTTGTGCAAAAAAGGGTTAATGCGAATAATAGGAGATGCGAATAAATTCCTCCAAGCGCATCAAAAACGTCACATGACTTTGCTCTATGGGACGGCAAAACCTGACTAACCAGCGGACCGAAGTCATTCCACAGCATCTAAAATGTTGTTATGGTCATTCGGAAATGCCCGAGCAAAGTCTGTCATCAAAGTATTTCTGTATAATTGCCTCCTAGAACTGTGTGCTTGTTCGCAAATGTTTTATGCGATATTCCAATTTTGCACATGAGTTAAATTCGCAACTTTGGATGGAAACCCGGCTACTGTCAGCTTGTTTGCTATCTAAATAATAGTAGCCTCTTTACTATCTCTATAAAGGGTCTCATTAACATTTTAACAAGTTGTGTTAATTAATCAGTAAACTGATGCATTAAACATGCAGAGAAACTGGCGACAAGCCTGGGCGCTAAATGGCCCCACGTTGTGTTCATTGTGTGACACGCTTTGTCTAGCTGTCCTGTCAGCTGTGTCTACTGTCATCTGCAGTCTTTATGTGAGGAAATGTTTCCACATGTGGCAGAAGTTTGTCTTCCTGTCATTTCTTAAGAAAACTCTTGGTTTCTTTATAGTCAAGTCACTGAAAGTGTTTCTTTGTTTTGCTAAGCTGGGTTTTTGTGCTCTTAAGTGCCTTTCAATGACATTATTACCAGCTTAAATTAGAAAAAGAAAATGCTGAGTTGCAGTTGCTGACTAAAAACAGATGTTAGTCCAGGAGAGTTGTCATTTTGAATCACTGAGACTTGAAGATCAAGCTCAAACTTCATTCCTGATTAAATTAAATATTCTTTTGTTCAGCATATCACATTAACAATTCCAAAGATACATGTTATTTTCAATAAATATCATGATTTGTTTGTACATGATATGTTTGTCAAAGGTGCTTCATTGAATTAAACAAAAAAGATTAGTATATACAGCAAATGTGTGTGTATGTATAATATTACAGACAGCACTGTGCAGTCAGAAATTAATAAGATTCTTATTTATGAGGAACGTTCAACCACATTCCTGATTAAGTGCTTTACACTGCAATATGGCCATTTGCAGGGACATACACAAGACATGTACACTGCCAACGTTATCCACATACTGGAGGCCAGTGTTTCCTCTCTCTTTTGCCCATCTCACACACAACCACAGATAAATGTGGATTTCTATATGATCTTAGCTGCTAGAGCAATAACTTTGCATTAACATTCCTCTCTGAATGAACTTTATTACATGTTTTATGGAGAAATTTACAGTCCGTTCTATACAGTCTAATGTAGCTGAGATTTATTTTACTCAGGTACATTGCTGGAACAGTTTCTAGTGCAGAAATAATGCTGTTGGTATAATACAGGGATATGAGTGGACACTTTGTAGAGGAGGTCCAAGCATGCCGTCTTTGGTGTGCCTGAGTAAATATTAATCAGTTTGTAGATTACAGTAATACAGGTAATACCAAGGGTACCTCCATAGAGGTGTTTCTTTAGCTGAAGAAGATAAATTAGAGTCACGCTAAGAAAGTCTCAGTATGTACAATAATGCAGTTATTGCTATGAATTTCAGTGCATGCAGCAGTGTTCATTGCCATTTGTCGACCTATTGTATATGAATAAAGACCAGTGAACTACTCATGCTTAAAAACTAAAATTCACATTCTTTGATGGCAGAAGTGTATTTGTTGCAAAAATATTGCTGCTTTTACATGAAAACGGATAATGAGGAATGAAGCCCAATCCAATATTAAAATCCCACCAAAATCTGCACGTTTTCCCTCCATTCTTACTTGAAGTTTTTCTGCGTAAAGTCATTCATTGTAAAAAGCTGTGCCTTGATAACCCTTCATATTACAGCCTTGATGTGATTTAATTTTTGAGTTGTGCGGCTGTCAGGCATTGTTTGCCGATACGTTTGAAATGAATAAGAAGTATACCTGTAGCAAAACTGTCTGTGACTTCTCTTATAAAAGCATTTTTTGATGTAGACTATAAAAACAGATCAATTCAAAATGATTGTTTAATGGCGAACAGGTTGAAGATTTGCCGTAGAGTGGGGGAACTATGACGTCACTTTGTAGGCGGATCGGCTGTTATCATGAAACTGGTTCCTCGACAAAAAGCCAAATAGGCTTTTGGATAATTGCAAAAAATAAGCTCTGTGTTCAATCATAGTTCATGAAACTTACACGTTTTGTCCATCAAGATAATCTTCACAAAATAATATAACTTTGACAAATTCTGAAACCAAAATAAAAGTGCCAGAACTTAAAAGCTAAACTTAGGCTGTAAACGAACTACAGCACCACGGTCGCTCGCCTTCAGCGTCACTACCAGACCACTTCTGACAACTGTTTCAGACTTATTTTTAACACATTCAGTTAAAAGGATTTACTCTGTATATGAATTTTAATCCACGCTACATGAACCGAGAAATGAGACATTAGTAATAAATAGTATAGTGAATAAATGAAATAATCTTAACTAAAGGACATTTAAAGCAAGTATTTCTGTACATTTCGAAATAAGGTGCACTAAAAGTGTATAAATCTTTGATTAATATGAATATTTTAATTAAAAATGTATCCCCGAGTATTTAATCTTTTAAATAACAGCAGAGTTTTTGGATATGGTAAGATTAAACTTATTTTAGTGATCAAAGTACCACATTTCAGCTCTCATTTTGTTAGGGTGGATACACAAAAATGTTATTTTATCCGTGCTTCTAGAAAATCCTCAGTCTATGGTTTCTAACAGTTTCATGTTGCCTTAAACATTTAATTTTAACGCGGCTTTAAGCACTATGCATCATTAAAGTTTCACTTTCACCACGTAAAGCCGGTAAATGTGGTGTTTACATGTAAATCGTAATATGAGTTTACCTTATGGTCCGAACCCAGAGTCTCCGTGTCAGTAAGCGATAAAACGAGCTCCATCCGAAGACATGTGTCGCATTTCGGAGCAAAGCAAAAAAAACAAAAAAAAAACATTGTCGAACAAAAATATAAAATGCGGGAAACTATTCATTGGTTCTTCTAAAATTAATTGTATTACAAATTATACTACAACTGGAAAATACTGTAAATTGATAAACTGTTCGGCGTGATGACGGTTAATGTCTCCGACAGCGCCTGTAGTCCCATTTAGCAACTTGTTAGCAACCGTCTTTTTTAAGAAACATAACAGCTTAAAAAAATCACAAGTGGGGTGTAACTAGTGTGTTTTATGTCGTAGAATAAAACGTGAAAGTATCTTGAGCTTGCGTGAACCACGGACCTTATTTAAGGGATTTAACCAAAATCCCATTAAAAAAAACCATTGACTCTGAGACGATGGAACCGGAAGTGCTAAAATGCACTCGCTTCCGGGTTTTTTGCCTACAAAGTGACGCTATACCTCCCCCACTCTATAGGCTGATTTCTCTTTCTTGAGGTTCAGCTGATATTTTCTCTGTGCTGCCACCTGCTGTTTTGGAGAATGCTACAATGGCAGAATGCTTCAAGTACAAACATGCTTTAGTTGGCATGACCTGTGCTTGCAGTCTGCAGAGGGTCAAATGCATCAAGGGAATGTAAAAACAAGGCTAAAGCTAGTGAAGAGCAACAGTTAGATGCCCAGATGTGGATTAGGATGTTGAGATGTGTTTGTGGAGAGCTATCATAGAGAGGAAGTGGAAGAGGAAGTTGTTAATTAAATGAGGAAAAAGGCTGTTTGCTAGGCCCGGGGCCTGTCACAGACTGTTTTCATTAATCTAGATGAAGGTGCCTGAGACAGGCCTGTGCAGACTCGTCTGTGCCATCCTCACTCTAATTAGAGCACTTTAATCAGGGACAAACTGCAAAGATCCCAGAGACCACTTTAAAGTACCACTAACCTTTACTGTAAACAACACTCATTCCCGCTCCACGGAGCCCTAAAGTTCAGTCATCATCTATGTGTGTAATGAGAGGGGAGGTTTGGTCAGACTCTGGGCTGTTTTCACGCATCCTGTCTGAGAGCTGCCCTCGTTTTTATCTGTGACCTGCAGGAGACAACAGTTTGCCTTCTGAAGTTCAGCTTAGTTCCACCAGGTGATCAGCATTATAAAATGTAAATTTTACAGCAATTATTGTGGGAGATTAGCTTTCCAAACATAGAGGGCATTTGATTTGAGTGTGTGAGTGCAGTTCATATGCTGATGCAGCTGAAGAAATAAGTCCAGTGTGATGTGTGCCCAGTATTATTGTGGCATGAGGTGTTATACCGTAATCTTTAATTATCGTTATTTTGTACGTTGCTACAGAACAGAAGACATATATAATAAATGGTGTGCAGATGTCTGAGCAGGGTCTCGAGTAAAGTTTCCAAACCATTTGTTTCCCCATTGCTACTGAAAAAACTAATTCTCACTGGCTGAAAGTTTCTTTGCGTTCTCTTTGAGAATTCATAGAAAGTGAAACTCTTGCTGATTGATGCAAGTTGTTTTACTTTATTAAAAGTTTTTGTTGCCTCTAAAAAGAGAATAATGAAAAGATGGTCTATGTCCATTTTGGTACTTCAGGCTGTATTTATAGTAAATGAATTCACACTGGCAGTGTTACTGAGCTCTTCCTGGCTTCCGCTGCTGTGCCGTGGAACAATACAGTCTCTGTGTGAGTCTTTAATACTGTCTCTCTGGCTGCAGCTCACAATCTAAAATGTACCCTCACTCCTCTCCTCTGACTATTTATCGCTTCCTCTGTGAACCTAAGATACTGGCACTGTTGTGTGCCGTCCGCTGAGCTAATCTCATGTCCTCTGACACGACACTGGGACTGGTATGTAGAACAGCATGACAGAAGTGAAGTGTCTAATTGTCTGACAGAGCATGCTGCTGTAATAGACTGACAAAGCAGATGTTCTTTTAAAAAATGTTTGGTCTTAAGGGTAGTAGTATGATTGTTAAGAAGGTTTGTGCTTGTGCATGCAATGCAATGATGTGTTGAGGCCATTCAGCCTGCCACATACAGTCAGAATCAAATATCTAGTGGTTACTTTGCTTTAAAGTCTCTGCCAGTCATTTGATATTGAAGTCCTTTTGGGTACATTTCTTAGGAATTACAAATTCTATTCTGATCATAACATTTGAGGAAAATAAAGCTAGTCAGTTACATCACTAGATGATGAAAGGCTGCCATTTGCCCAGATGGACTCAGCAAGGCCTCAGGTTTGTTGTTATCTTTAACTAGCCTAACATGATTAGCAGGTCTCCCAGCCTGGCTAAACTGGGTACATTGGTCTGTCTCTATGGTTTTAGAGGAGTTTTGGGCACTTGATGATTAGGTGGGAAACCATTTGGCCAACCAGCTAAACCAGCATACGGGAGACAATATGAAAGACAAGTTAACCTTTTGAAGTTAACCTTTTATTTCCGTGCCCCTGGGAGTACGGTCCCACATATAGACTTGGTCGGCGTCGTGTAATAGCTGTGTGGGCGGAGTCAGCGTGGGGGAAAATGATCCTTTCCCCCTCATTGGAAAAGCATGGTGTTGACCCAGAATGGTGTACATAAAATCATTTCTGCTGCTCAACAGAGCAAGTGACTGGACAGACGACCCAACGGAATGGCCAGAGGTATCGTTTCCCGACACTTTTTGTTACCTGATTGAGTCTCCAGGCAAGAGACAGCTTACTACAAGCCTATACGTGACGGCTTGTGAAAATAAACATTTGTCGTTTTGTTTTGCTTAATTTTAATAAAGTCATAAAGACTAGAGTAAAATCCTGTCATACTTTTTTGATATATTAAAAATAATTTTAACATTGACAAAACATAGGTAACATTAAAGGTCTACTGAAGTGCCTTGAAATGCACAGCATTGTGTGGTGTGTGCTAAACGTATAGCCTAATCATTTTCACAAATACACGCCGTAAAATAAAAAGATATAAAATAACATGAAAATATCCCTTACGAAAATTAACCGTGGTTACAACGGTAAACCGTTATTATAGGTAAACCATGGTAAAAAACAAAAACAAAAAAAAATTAAACATGTTTTGCTACACTAACCATAGTTTAACCAAGGTATTTGTAGTAAAACTGTCGTTATAGGCTACAACTGGTAATAAAAACGCCCAAAAAACATAGCCTAATATTGCCAGTTAGCCTAATATTGCCTACTTTTACTGTAGTAATTGTTCATTTTCGTAAGGGATTGTATATAATAATACAAAATAAATGTTTTAATAGATTATGACATTTACATCACAAATATCAGGGAGTGACATTTATTTGATGTGAAGGAGGGTTGCTGTAAGCCCCATCAGGACTGGGTTGCGGTGCAGGGGGACGGGACTAATGACAGGTCATTGAAGGGTAAGTCTAGCCTATCTGGAGTGCATGTAAATATGAATATTAAGCATGACATGTTTCATACGTTGTATATCCATAATAACTGCTGTCAGAGTTTTGATGTTGTGTGCTACCCGCTCAGATTGTGCTACCTCCGTCTGTTTATTTGGCAGTATATAAATCTTCAGATCGGCTTTCTTTTTTTTTTTTTTCATTAGAGATACAGAACGCCACACAGCAACTTTTCAGCATTGCACCAAGCAAAAATCAATTGAAATCATAACAAAAAGTAAAGATCAAGTGTCTAACAAGGTCTCCGTACATTAATTCTGAACGAGGCTTCAGTTATTGAAATCAGATTCCATCTGGATTTTTATTTATTTTTTAAAAGTAGCCTGCTTATATAATAAAAAAAGAAAGTAAATTTTGCACAAAACAAATTTGATATAAAATTTATATGAAAATGTAGCCGTGTGCAGTAATATTGAGAACTGAGAAAACTGACGCATCGTGATATTGAGTTGATAATGATAATCGTAATTGAATTGAATCGTGAAACCAGTGAAGATTCACACCCCTATTTTTAAGATGGCAGTACTGACATACAGAGGTTCCAACTATAAACAAAAAGCATAGGAACTGCAATTTTGGTTAAAATGTAAAGTTGTAAATATGTATTTGCACAGCAGAAGAATTAATTGGGGAAAAAATGTAGATCAAGAATCGTTTTGGAATCGGATCGTGACTCCCAGAATCGTAACTGGATTGGATCGGATCGTGAAGATTCCCACCCTTACTGGGAGACCAGTTAAACCAACATACACCAGCTTGACCAGGTTCACTGACCAGTCAAAACCAGTTACACTAGGCTGGGAGACCAGTTAAGCCAGCCTACACCAGCTAGGTCAGGCTCAGAGACCAGTTAAACTAGCATTCACCAGTTAGGCCAGGCTCAGAGATCAGCTAAGCCAATTAGACTAGGCTGGGAGACCAGCTAAACAATATAAACCAGCTAATATCAGAAAACCCATTTTTTCATGTATGTTAACCGAGGCTGCTATGTTGAACACGCTCCTCTGAGGCCCTCTTTAACGAGATCGTTGCAATGGTTTGCAAAATGTACTACGCACACCACAGTGTGCTTTTAACTGAGTAAACATTCATCACGCAGTGCAAGCCTACACAGAAATCTGCCCGTTTGCCTCCATGGCAAACCCACACAATCCTTATGCACAGATAGAGCACTGGATCTCAGCAGGATAGAGCTGATGCATGCTGGGTATGCAGCCTCTGTAATTTGGGAATGATCAATGAGGCTTCTTCTAGCCATGGCAGCAGTGCTGTGGGAAATAGATTAGCTATCAGCGTACGAGGGGAGGCAGACTCACCTGTGGGCTGTGAATCCCTTGAGGAGATGCAGTTCTTGGCCGACGGTACTTGAGAAATGAACCTGCGTGCATGCTAACATACCATTACGAGGAGTGCTTGGAGGGTTTTGGTTTCGTGTAGTGCCACAGGGACTTGACAGAAAAATAGGTGGGTATGTAAGAAGCTTTTTCTCAGAATGTGTTTTAATCTGTCCTGTTTTGTGAGCGTGTTTGTGTGTGTTGAAAGTAACAGAATGTTGAAGGGATTGTGTGGGTGCGCTGCACTAATTTTTGTGCACATGTGTAGGAAGAGGTAGATGATGCTTGTTGCTTAGCAACTCCATTACAGCTCTACAAAAGACACAAGAAGAGAGCTGCTTTGCCTAAAATATTTCCTTCTGTCATAAAAGGGTGTCAAACCTTTATACACCCCAGTGGCTTCTCTTTGTACTTTAAGTCAAGAACAAAACATTGTGGATTTGATGGAAGCTTGATATAAAACTTGTGTGTGGGTTACAGGAAGGTGAGATCCCGGAATAACCCCATGGGAAGAGCAGCAGATGGTCTCCTCTGTTTTACCTGGAAGGGAAATGGCTCCACAGGAAGTTCAGGAAGCAGGAAAAAGCGGGGTCAAACTGGATCAAAAGCTGCTTACTGCTACAGAGCAGTCAAGCTGTGCTCCACCACTGAGGGGCAAAGCGCTGTTGACATGCTCACGTTTTATCATACACGTCCTCTATCTGAGACAAAATGTTTTGCTCTTTGTTTGGACCACAGCACAGATGAAATATTTTTGTGATAAAGCTGAGGAGGAGGTCCTGAGGTTACGCACTGAGGAATCAAAACAACTCAAAACAAAACCCCCTTCAACTCCCCTGTGACAGTGACAGCACAAGTTTAAAAAGAGAAAGAGGAAAAACAGCAGAAGCACAGATTAGAGACAATGAAAACATTTAGCTGTATCTTATACTTTTAAGAGCCCTCCATAAAAATTGGCCACTGGTAACACATCTACCATAATACAAAAGTATTTGTGACTGATATGGATGTACAATTAAACTAAACAGAAATTCATATTGCAGAAATGAAAAAAGCTACAGTTTGGGGTTTGTAGGGATTGCGGACAGATAGAAAGATACAGATAGATTTTTTTAATGTCTCATATTTTGAAACTTAAAATTTGTAAAACATTTTGATTGAAAAGTGTGCTGTATTTATTTCAAATTAATGCCACTTCTTTTGATATTTTGTTAGACTAACGTGCAAACGTTTTGGGTCAGTAAGATTTTTACATTTTCTTAGAAAGACTTATATTATGCTCACCAAAGTTGCATTTATTTGATGAAAAACAGTAAAGCAGAACTGTGAAAAAATATTACAAATTTGAATTTTCAGCATCATTACTCCAGTCTTCAGTGTCACGTGATCCTTCAGAAATCATTTTAATATACTGATTTGCCGATCAAGAAACATTTCTTATTATCCATGTTGAAAACAGTTGGGCTGCTCAATATTTTCATAGAAAGTGTGGTCCATTTTTATTTATTTATTTGATTATTTGATGTATTTGATGTATAAAAAGGTCAAAAGAACAGTATTTATTTAAAATCGAAGTCTTTACTGTCACTTTTGGTCAATTTAATGTGTCAATGATGTATAAACATTTCTTTAAAAAAAAAAATCTTACTGAACCCAAACTTTTGAATAGTAGTGTATAGTGCAAACACAATTATTATAGTTTTCTTTTTTAAATTGTGGATTAAGTGTCCAAATACATTTTGGGGTCACTGTGTATTTATGAGAATAAATTGCAATCTTTGAATGCTCTTTTGAAGTCAAATTTAGTTACAGCATCTACCAGCAAGGGCTTACAAGGACATGCTGACCTGCTAAACTTTGACCCCTTGGTTAAACTAGATTGGGATGCAATTACAAAACATCCCATGCACATTCAAAACACACCATACATACTCTAAAATTTGTTTTTGGGATTCTTTGCAGTAAAAGCGGTGTAAAAGTTTAATTAAACAAACCTGTAGGTGGAGTGTGTAAAGTGATTGGGAGATAACTGGGAAATAATGGAGCTAGATAGAGCAGCTGGCTGGGGAGCAGTTCAGTCCATGGAAGAGCCGCCCCACCAACCACTAGCCAAGAGAAGAGGCAAAGCAAAGGAATGGGGCCAAGCTTTAACTAATCACTTTCCATCAGCGCTGCCAGCGCCATGGAGGCTCAAACGTTACTATTAGCCACCTGCCAGCCCTGCCGGCACCGAGCTCCGATATGAGGTTTGGTTTCACCCCAATTCTGTTTGAAATGGCCATTGAGGGTGATCACAATCAGGCCAGTTCACGAGCATGAAACAGGAACTGCTCCCAAGGTACTTTGACACTTGGAGCCATTCCCTCCCTGGGCTGGAGTCTGTTTCTCTGCCTGTTTCTGATCTGTTTGATCCGCTGTCAGCATTTGGTTGATTGGATTGTAGGAAGAGCACATCTCACAGGACGCTTTGCCTTCTGCCTTTCTCAATCACTCTGTCTTCCTTATGAATGAACAGGGGAATGTGTTGTGTTCGCACCGCGGGGCCCTGCATGTAAAGATGTGTGTCGTGTAGCTCACGCTGGAAGCTGAAATGTCTTTATTAGAGTGCTTATGTGTGCTGTGTAGCGTGAAGCACAGACCTCGGCAGTCAGAGCGGATGAAGGGGTCTCATTGTGTGCATTCTGGGAAAGCCCCAAAGTAACGGCTCTGGAGGTGTGGACATTTTCCTGCTGCTACTACAACAAGCAGAGAGCTTGACACCGAGAATTGAACTTTGATGCTCAATGATGTAAATGGTGGATAAAATCATGATTTGGACGTGAGATGGGATATGAAAGAGAGTTGTTGCTAAGTTTAGCTTAACTATTGTTTGCTTTCCCAGTAGGTCATTTTCCCCAACCCCTGAGACATCAATCAATGCTGGCAAGCCAATGCAAATGCAGCTTTATAATCAGCCTCTTTGGCTTTAAGCAACTTTTTTTCACTTAAGTAATTTAAAGTGCTTTTGTTTTGTTCATGCTTATGAAGTCAGGCCTCTTTCTAAGCAACCAATGGCTTGCAGTAATTTACTGCTGTTTTATATCCCTATATGAGAGGGGATTCTGAGCCCAAACCATTGGTTAACAACAACGTCTGTTTTCTGTTTAGTGGCTAGTAAATATGCTAAATAAAACTGGCAAAAGAGCAATAATGGAACTTTTGTAGTATCTAATTGGAGAAATCTAATTGTGTTTGTTTGTTTATTTAAAGTGTGAAGATAGGCAAATAATAATAACAACTACTGAAACATGCAATCCATGTTTTTAATTCATTTAAACGTAGCCTTAGTGATTTGATAATTACACTAAAGGCTGGAATACACTACATGATTTTAAAAATCTGAATGGAGTTTTAAAACACTAGGCATCATACACTTACCGACATTATAAAATAGTGACAGAGGAAAACTGTCCGTCATACACTAAACTGAGGATCATACAATAGCAGACTTTGAAGTAATTCCAATCATAACAAACTCACTCAGAAATGTGCACATTGTTGCTAGGAGACGCTTGACAAATGAAAACAATATGTGTTCTAAAATCACCTGAAAATATCAAACATTTTTGATATCCTTTGATTGGATGGAATCTGAAGCTAAAAAATTGGAGTCTGTGATCATCATACACTATGTGATTTTCTGTGGAATCTGTCAACACAAATCTGCAGACTGGCTCTGACCTTTGGCAACTTCTCCAGACAGTAAATCGGTGGAAAATCAGGGTGAAAAATTGTGTAGTGTTAGTGTATTCCAGGCTTAAGCCATATCATGATTTCTGTTTTATTTCGATTACTTGTGTAACTTGTGTAGTTGGTATGCATTTAAAATGTAGAAAAATAACACATGAAAAACCTGGCACTTAAACACTTACACCGTGTCCTAACTACACGCGACGCGACAAGATTCCAGCCACAAGCAATTTGGGTGTCCACACCAGACGCGACGCGACACCGCGACGCGACAGAATCAATCAAATATCACAGCCAATCAGAAGCGTGTGTGGGCGGGGTCTCTCTGGAAGCGCACTGCTCTTGCAACGAAATGGATTCGTTTATAATCTAATAAATTTTAAAGCTTTTTAACATCATTAAATGTACATACTGAGTGACTGATAACATCTTTGTTATGGAATACACTCGTTGGTTCGCAGGGAGTTCACAGTTTTAACGGTCATCTTTGATTTAATTTATTTTTCAAGATCTGAGGTAAACTATCTGTTGTTGCTTTCAGTATGGCTATAGGGTCACGCAATATGATATTTAAACTCATATTAGACACGTTTAACTTTGAATACAGCATATAATCACCTGAGATTATCTACTGTCATATAGTTTGTATGTTGTTGTTCCAGCCGCGACGTCGCGGAAATAGAAACCGTTTCTAAATTAGAAATTCGCCTGTCGCCGTCGCAGCTAGTTAGGACAAAAACTCTGATTAACATGGAAAAGATACCTTTTATCGCGTGTCGCGGCGTCGCGTCGCGTGTAGTTAGGACACGGTGTTTATAAATATCATATTGCGTGACCCTATAGCCATACTGAAAGCAACAACAGATAGTTTACCTCAGACCTTGAAAAATAAATTACACAAATCAAAGATGACCGTTAAAACTGTGAACTCCCTGCGAACCAACGAGTGTATTCCATAACAAAGATGTTATCAGTCACTCAGTATGTATATTTAATGATGTTAAAAAGCTTTAAAATTTATGAATTAGATTATAAACGTATCCATTTCGTTGCAAGAGCAGTGCGCTTCCAGAGAGAGCCCGCCCACACACGCTTCTGATTGGCTGTGATATTTGATTGATTCTGTCGCGTCGCGGTGTCGCGTCGCGTTTGGTGTGGACACCCAAATTGCTTGTCGCTGGAATCTTGTCGCGTCGCGTGTAGTTAGGACACGGTGTTAGCCTATAAGCTGTTTTTGGCTGAGCATGTTGCTTTTTAACCTAATTTACGTTACAGAAAGTACAGTGGCTCAATGAATCAGAATCAGAAAGAGCTTTATTGCCAAGCTTGCTCATGCAAGGAATTTGTTTTAGTGACATAAGCTTCCAGTACACAGAGACAAGAACACACAGACAATAAAAATAAGATGAGAATACAAAATACACATGTAAATATAAATAGACAAAAATTGAAAAGTAAATAAATTGTATGTACAGTTGTGCAATAGATGATAGAATGGAATAGAATATCATATGGAATCATATGGAAATTGGCATCATGATGTCCAAAGACAATTTCTTTTTGGTACTTGTTTGTGTTTTTAAGGCTATACCCTACAACTGTCCCAAGTGTTGTAAAATATTGCCTTACAATTTAATTTATTGTAACATCAAATTATTTTTCATGCAGTTCTGTCTAGCTAGCATTATTATAAGTCCTGAATTGTGCATAAAAATGGCAATCTTTGAAATCCATTTTTCAACATACACAAGATTTATTAATGAGGCCCAGCTGTGAGTCACTTTGTTGTGGGTGACTGCTATAGTTCTTCCAGATGTGTCACAGTTTCCTCATGCCCATGGCTACCGTACACACACTCTGTTATAGTGTATGGATCCTGTGTACTGATCTTTTGTTTGTAAACATGGTCTGTCAAATATAAGCCTTAGTTAATCCTATTGGTACAGGTTAATATTAAATTAGCCCCCCTGCAGATATTGTGCTAATGTCACTGTCTGTTGAGCTGTGGTGGGACATATTCAGAGCATCACCCTGTTTCTGAGGTTTAGCTGTTGCTGCTGATGGAGTCTTAAATAAAAAAGTACTAATAGCTCTTTAGGCATGGTACAGTGGTAGTATCATTGTATTTTTGGATACTATTATGATAATGCTATTGCATTATTTCAAGTACCTTAAAATACAATTTACATACCACTGCATACAGTATGGTAATCATTCAGTACCCTACTATTAGACTAGGGGCTTTTAAACTTTTTGAAGCCAAAGACCCCAAAATCCCCTTGTGGCTTGTACAGTACTGTTCAAAGGTTTGAGGTTAGTATTTTTATAATTCTATTCTTAAGGATTCATTAAACTGACCAAATGTAGACAGTAAATACACTTATACAGTAATTCAAATAAATTATGTTCTTCTGAACTTTCTATTCATCAAATAATACTGAGTGAAAATTCATAATTTCATATCAACACAGCTGTTTCAATATTGATAATAAAAAGAAATGTTTGTTGAGCTTTGCTACCACCTGAATAAATTACATATAAAATTTTTTATTATTTTAAGTAGAATTTTTTTTTTTTTTTGTAATAATGTTAATTTGTAATAATATTTCACAATAGTACTGTTTTACTTGACATTGTATCAAATAAATTAAGCCTTGGTGATCATTAGTGATGTTCAAAACATCAGATAATCTTACTGACCCCAACCTTTTGAATGGCAATGTATATTTTCTTTTGTACAAAACCCAAACCAAATTATAAAATATTATATGAAGAAGATTTATTTTGTATTAAGTTGACATTATATATTTTTCTACACACTGTTATAAAGTTGTATGTATAAACCTTTAAAAAAATTACAACATTTTTAATTGTTAAAATCCTAGGGCTGTCAGAATATAACTCAGCATGTGTTCAAAAAAATATCATGTTAAACATTTAAATAATATCTAAATGGTGAGTCTGAAAACACTCACACTCTAGAAGATTTTCTATTGACCTCCTGATGGACACCAGTTTGAAAATCCCTATATATTAAGTATTGCGGTATTAACGTGCTACCCTCACTTAAAATACCACCTTTTTTATGGCAAACACAACTGAAAAAGAGAGCTGCAAATTCCTATGATACTATGGAGACAGCTGAGTAGACATTTGGCAACATAAACACAATACTTCTTTGAAGCTTGAAGCCATTTAAAGATGTTTTTCAGGCATTTTCACTGTCCATTGCAGATTCAAGAGAGCACAGCTGCAGATCTGAAGATGAAGATGCTTTCTTGTTGTCACACATTTCCTTGCTGTGCTTCATCTGGCATCCAGACCTCTCAATGCCTTTGACCCATCGCCACTCCAATTTTTTCTAACTGCATGTCTCTACAAACCCTGTGAACAACAGATGATGTCCTGAGCCTTGAGCCCTTGAAGTCTTGAGCCTCACCCTGTCTTTTTTGTGTATCACCAAGTACTCAACACTTGTCCCACTTTGGACGGCCTGCAGACACAGAGAGAGAGAGATGAGTCACAGAGAACCTTTTCCACTACATCTCATAACATTCTTCTGTCTGGGAACGGCGGATGTGCAGAATCAATCGTGGCTGGACTGCATTCGCTGTTTCTCCCCTTGCTGTCTCTAGTCCTGCAGTCAGCTCTTTGATTTTTCCATTAGAACATCAGTCTCTTTTGTCCACTCCAATATTTTAGCACAAAGCAACAATGGAGAACATGTTGTAGTCTTCTAAGAGGAGCCATTTCAGGCATGTTAGATTTCTCTTCAGTCAAAAGGGAGTCAATTTTGTGTTGTGTGCTTGTGTTGGGAACTTCATTCAGTTGAGGTCATTTCAGGTGTGAGAGCACTGTTGTCATTCGGGGGACATTTATGCAGACTTGACAGCTGTTGTTTACCTCTAGTAGACTATAATAGTACATGCTGATTTTATTATTATTGTTTTTAATACGGGCCCTATTTGTTGCAGGCTCATTAATTTTTACAAAGAGGCAAAACTCCTCCTCTTGTCCCCAGAGCGAACATCTCCAGGCTCATATTTGTACCTCTAAATATTTTCGTACAACAAAGCAACCCAGTTCTGTCTGTGCTCTGAGTGTGTCAGTGTGATGTAATTTTTGTTCTCAGTTGTGAAGACCAGATTTTGCTGACCCATATTATTCCTCTCTATCCAGTGGGTTAACTGTGGGCACTATAAAAAGATCTGAGAGATGCATCTACAAAATATTTCTGGGCGAAGTTGGGCAGAGTTTAGATGTACTCTACTCTATTTAATATGTGCATCAATGCTACAATGTTTATTGTATTGCTTATATAGCTGAGTAATTGTTTAATTTTCAGTTCTTTATTAAGCAGCACATTTTGTGATTTTATGACACATCAAGGGGCTACTTGGACAACATTTTTGAGTGTAGGACCCCCCATTCATCATCTATGGTACCCATCACTGGGTACAGCTTCCCCTGACAGCAACCCTGCCACATATATTTAACTGATACATGATGATAAGCAAGATTGAGACTGATGTGTTATTGACTCTTGATCATCTTCCATTAATGAGAGGCTAATTGGCAAGCCATCAGATAACCAACTAGTCATTTTGTGAGGTTAGCTATTTAATCCAGATCTGTTTATACATTACCATTTAAAAGTTTGGGATAAGTAAGATTTTTAAATACTTGTATTCAGCAAGGATACATTCAATTTATCAAAAATGACATTAAAGACATTTATAACGTTACAGAATATTTCTATTTCAAATAATTGCAAATATCCACAAAAATAAGCAACAAAACTGCTTCTTATTCAACCTCAATGATAATAATAATGTTTCTTGAGCAGAAAATCAGCATATTATAATGATTTCTGAAGGACCATGTGACACTGAAGACTGGATTAATGGCTGCTGAAAATGCAGCTTTGCATATATTTAGCATATATTTGGTTTATACTGTGTATTTATTCACTCAAAGGCAAAGTAAATCACAATTTACCACAATTTAAAAATGAAATAGACATCAATTATAGGCTGTCCTATTGATGTAAACAACTGAATAATTGATAAAAGTCTCTATTCTAAGTAGAATCTATACATCTACACTTTTCACATTGCTATTATTAGGGTCAGTTCTAACATACAGTACCTTTCATGTGCAGGTCTGATTTCAGAGGCCAAAAGGTTGATAAACAGACCATCGGAGAGCAAGAGCACAAAGGCAGCAGCTCACTATAGATAGAAATTCTCCTCTGTAACCTTTGTGTCTTGAAATAGAAGCACTCACTTGTTTCCCCATAAACCTAGGTAGCCATTTACTCCATACCTGTGTTTTATTTAATATCAGTTCTCACCGTGCTCTGTTTGCAAATGTCAGGCCAGGCCTGAGAGGTGAAAGAGTTAAAGACACAGCAGAAAAAGACACACAGATGTTCTCTGTCACATTGAGCAGCAGCTGCTGAAAACAGCCCTGTATTCAGGCTGACTGATGTAGATTGCTGCAAGCAGCTCCACTCCAGCTGGAATACAGACCTCATATTCTGATTCGCTTCCAAATTCCACCGCTCATATTATAGGCACAATAGAACCCCGTTTACCATGTGTTAAAGGTTTTATCACCTACAGACCAGTTAAATTGGTGAAATCTCAAACATGCCAAAACCAGAGGCTCTATGATGTGTGGATAAACGGAAGCTCTGCTGGCTGTTGGATGAAAACAGGCCGGTGAGGTACTTAAAGCTGAAGCTTATTATTTATGTTCTTCATGGTTCATCAAATGTAATAGCAAAAATCATGACTGTTTCCAAAAAGGTTTCCTGAACATTCCTCCTGTTTATTATTGTTTGATCAAACAGATCCTGCCTCAAGTGCATGCCACTGGTTGATCCACTGTTGATGTGATGAGTATTTTGGAAAAATACTACTTTTTATAAATCAACCTCATATTTGACTGTGTAAGTTGTGATTGGAGTGCTTTTGCCAAAAAGTGTAATATTGGCCAAATGTTATATTTAATTGTATGCATTTTTATTGTATTTATTTATTTAAACAAATTATTTAGAAAATAATCAATAAGTAATTAGGTAATAAGTACTAGTAAGTACTTATCTTGCAGGATCTGTTTGCTGCTTGTGACTCGGTTAACCACCAGATCCTCCTGTCAACCCTTTTGGCAAAGGGCATCTCCACGCTCCAGTGGTTCAAGTCTTAACTCTCAGATAGGTCCTTCATGGTATCTTCTTGGGGTGAGGTGTCTAAATTGCAGCTTCTAGCTACTGGGGTGCCTCAGGGCTCAGTTCTTGAACCACTTCTCTTCTCTATATACATGGCATCACTATGTTTTGTCATTCATAAAAATGGCTTTTCATACCATTTCATATTCTGCTATGCTGATGAAACTCATCTCTACCTCTCATTCCATCCTGATGATGTGACAGTAGTGGAAGCTTGGAGTTGTGATCGATGATCAGTTAAATTTCACAAACAACACTGCTAAAACTGCCCAGTCCTGCAGATTTGCCTTATACAACATTAGGAAGATCAGGAAGATTATAATCGGAACATGTTATAAATCTCCTTGTTCAAGCTCTTGTTCTGTCTAGACTGGACTATTGCAATACTCTCTTGGCCGGTCTTCCAGCCAGTTCTATCAAACCTCTGCAACTAATCCATGCAACAGCAAGAGTAGTCTTTAACGAGCTGAAAAGCGTGCATGTCACACCTATGTTCTTCGATTTTGGACTGGCTACCAATAGTCGCTCGGCGCTCACATAAAATTCAAGGCATTTATGTTTGCCTACAAAACAACCACTGGCCCCTTTACCTAAATTTACTACTTCAGACTTATGTGCCCTCAAGAAGCTTGCATTCTGCAAGTGAACAGCACATTATAGTGCCATCCCAAAGAGACTCAAAATCACTTTCACAGACTTTTACCCTGTTACCTGTTGGTGGAATGAGTTTTGTTGGTGTTGGTGGAGTTTTTAGGCAAGACACATCTCTTCCATCTACACTTGACCCTCTAACACTTGCACTCTCTATTCTATTTCTGGTCTATCTACTTGTTTTTTTTTTTGTAATTTATTATAAAAATAATAATAACTCGACCCTCTAATACTAGCTCTGTCTATTTCTATTCTATCTACTTTTTGTTCTTTTTAATTATTAATTAATGCAATTCATATATAAAATAAAAGTTTGAACGCTTTTGTCACAATGACATACACATATGGTCCCCATTAACATAAAATAGATCAGAATAGTGGACAAATGGGGCTTTATTTGTGTCTGATTCAGTCAGATAGATGCTGCTTTTGTGCACCAAGGAATGAGGTTGCTGAACTCTTCTTTTAAACCTGCATCCTGGTCCCCTGGTGGCGCTGTGAGTAAAGCATGTGTGATTTATGTGTGGAAGAAAATGCAACACCAGTATTCAGTGCTCCACAGAGTCTCTTTTATGGCTGTGCTGCTGTTAGGGGAAGTGATGGAGTGATTGGCCCCTAGAGACAGGCATAGCGTTCTTCCCCGTGTCTTCTGGGAAACAAGACAGTTTGCCATCCACGCAGCTCCATATGAATGCAAACTAAAAATGGACATGGAGTATAACCTCAAATGACAGAAAAAGTATGTGTTGTTTTTTTTTTTTTTTTGTGCGTGTGACAAGGATGCATGTGTAACTGTCAGTGCTGAACAATAGTTCTGGCCCACGCAGCTAAGAAAAATGATTATCCTGTTGTTCATCCTTTCTAATTAGCACACCCAAACTATGAAGATTATGCAATGTTTATGTACAAGTATACATTTCAGTCATTGATTATGCACCAAAAATGATCATAGTTCCATCTTGAGGATTTTCATTTGTAAGTTAGAAGGCAGTGCAGAGTTTCAGGTTCAGAGTGTGTAATTTTCACTGCTGGTCATGCAGCTGTAGTACACACTCAGTATTCTAGTGCATGCTCAAAGTTACAGTTCTAAAATAGAGAATTTTCCAATGCAAATGGGAAATTCAAGCCCTAAATCAAATGCACTGGCCTGAAAAAAACTTGAAAATGTTACTTTTTGCTATATAAACTGTATATAAAACCCTACTATCATAAAACATGCTGTGAAATGTCCTTACTCCCGCAGTGTACTATTGTTGCTTTTTAATCATACTCATCCTTTCTTTCCCTCTCTTCTTTCTTTAGAGTTGCTGGGCTCTGCCAAGAAGGTCAACGTCAACTTCCAGGACACTGATGGGTGAGTGGGACATATAAGGACTTTATATGGCTCCATGTGGCAGTCTCTTGTAAACATGATCGTTCCTGTCTGACTGCCAAATATCCTCGGGATCTGCCAGAGCTCATGTGTGCTTGTTGTTTTAGAAAAACTTTTATCCAAGTCTCTTTCCCAGTCACTCGTCCATATATATTAAACCGTATTTAACCATATCAATCCATAACTGCTCTTTAACTTTAACCTAATCAGTGCTTAGTTTTTATACAGTGGTTAAAAATGTGGCATTTTTGTAAATAAATGTATCACAGACACTTTTTTTTTAAGCAAAACATAAAAATTTTAAATGGTAAAGATAAACAAAACAAACAAAATACTAATGCATTCAAACCCAGGTTCTTGCTTTATATTAAGCCTATAATGTTTTTTATTCAGAGCTGTTCGATGAGATTTGGCAGAAAATGTCTGTAAACATTGAACAATAAAACTCTATTACTATTTTATGTTTAAACCACAGATGGCAACAGAGAGTCCATAATTCTGTAATATAGGCCTACCTTTTAAAATGTGGCTTAACTGTCCAAATGCTCATTGGGACTGTATATTGCACAGCATAATTGTATGTCGACTGCTGATAAAGTCTAGCTAGATTATGAGTATGACATATTTGCTCTCATCCAAATTGCTCCTGCCACATTCAATAACTCTTTCAGCCACCCTTGATGTTTGTTCAGTTCTATCCAGTGTGTTTCAGAAGCAGAGAGCATTGTGTTATTTGTGGCAGTGAGTTATTTGTACTAGCGTCATAGAGAGTTGAGTCAGCCATTTGTTGGGCTGCTTTGTTCTAAATATCCTGTAGATTTTTTTACCCCGAATGTTGTAATGGTGTACATACTGGTTGTTAATCATGCACTCTATACTGTAGTTTTTCTTGAGTACAGAAGAGCTGAAAAGAAGACTCTGTGTTGAGATATAATACAAACGGTGGTTTGCCACAAAGCAGAAAGACACCTGGGTTGAAGCATAAGTCTTTCTAGTGCTGCATGGTCAGTTATTTCTGTTGATGCAGCTAAAAAAACTAAACAAGCAATGGAATAAAAATAGGGATTCAACAATATTAACGGATCTAGTCAAACCAAAGATGTAAACTGATTCTCTGTGATTTCATCTTGTCAGAGTGCCTTACAAATACATAGCCTACAATGAAGAAAATGTGAGCTTGGGAACAAATGAATCTTATCAACGATGTTGACCTGAACAGCCATCTTTATCTAGTAGGGGTGTGCGATACTGACAAAAAATTACATCTTAATATTTTTGGGATTTTATTTGTTTTTTTGATAATGATAAGTAAACAAAATTTGTTTAAAAATTTGTTGAGTGTGTTTTTGTGGTGGTACCTTGACTGATTTAGACCTATCATGGATAAATAAATATGACTCTAAATCTGCCAGTAGGTGGCGGTAAGTCCCTGTCTTAATGAGTGATTCATTGAATCATTTGTTTTACCGATACGTTCAAAATAGCTAATTCGTTCAGAAATAAATCAAGTGACTGTCTTCATGAATGGATCATTGAATAAATTTTTTTTGCAAAAAACACTTGCACATCATTAAAACAATTACAATATTTTAATAGATGATAAATATTGCACACCCCTGTTATTGCGCGATAGTGTCAACTTTAAATGCATTTGGTTCCTAAAAGTTCAATTTTTAGGAGCTAATAGGTCCCTTTTTTGTCTGTAGTCTTTTCAGTCCACCTTTTCTCCAGCCATTAAAGGAGTTGTGGCGAAGACAGTATTTCACTCAAATTGCACCTCACACACAAAAGCACACTCGTGCACACAGTGGATGGGCAGGCTGCCATAAACACTCACTGATTCTCACATGCACAGACGGATAGGCAAACACGCACTGACACACTCTCATACACATATGTAGTCAGGTGCAAATACACAAACATCATCTTACAAAACCATCCTTACACCAATCAGAACAACATAGTTAGACTTTTTCAAATGACCCAAAAATACAGCAGGGGCCTGTCCTGCTTTGAGCTCAGAGATCCATCGATCAAAGGCTGTTTTATTTTGCTGTAGACTGTCAAGCTGTGAAACCGGCAGAATAATTAAAAAATCTCTTCTATTGATCACTGTCACTGAACAACGGTGGCATTCATCATCACAGCTCTGCTTCATGGGTTTTAAGGAAATGAAAGCTGTAACTCTAAACCGATGAATACCTCCACGTAGCCCGAATCCTCACACACTCCATGTACAGTATTTACAGCAGCCTTCCTCAGGCCGAGCTCATATTTGTATCAGCGAGATAAATGACTCACACATTAATTCCTTCTCCATAGACTGTTGCTTTCTAAGCAGAGATGAAATTATGTTGTCTGCTGAGTGGAAAATAGAGCAGCAGCAGTGAGAAAATGGAGTGCGGGATGATCCCTGTTTTCTGAGGTTAAACTGGCAGTTGCATGAGTGGTGGTCCTTCTAGCCTTGAAATGACAGTCAGACATCAACATCACCCTCCCCTGCGATCACTTTAATATCTCGCACCCTGTGTGACTGAGGCTGTGTTTACACTGGCACAAAAAATCTGATCTTTCGCTCACATCTGACACAGATCGGAATTTGCTGCGCACGTGTAAACACAAAAACCCGCGCGAGATCCGATTTTTTCGCATCCGATCTGAGCCACTTCCAAATGTGGATTTTAATCGGATACACATCTGATATCTGGACATCCCACCTATGTCGAAACACACATATCCGATTCTCCACAGAACTCCCAATGCGAGGGCGACATGTTTGCCCATAAATATTTTAATGCCGTTTTAAAGGAACACTCCACTTTTTTTGGAAATAGGCTCATTCTCCAACTCCCCCAGAGTTAATAAGTTGAGTTTTACCGTTTTTGAATCCATTCAGCCGATCTCTGGATCTGGCGATAGCACTTTTTGCATAGCTTAGCATAGATCATTGAATCCGATTAGACCAGTAGCATCGTGTTCAAAAACGATCAAAGAGTTTCGATATTTGTCCTATTTAAAACTTGACTCTTCTGTAGTTATATTGTGTACTAAGACCGGCAGAAAATGAAAAGTTGCGATTTTCTAGGCCGATTTGACTAGGAACTATACTCTCATTCCGGCGTAATAATCAAGGAACTTTGCTGCCGTAACATGGCGCAGTGATATTACGCAGCGCCTGAAAGTAGTCCCCAGCTAGGTACTTAGTTATAATATAGCTGGGGACTACTTTCAGGCGCTACGTAATATCACTGCGCCATGGTACGGCAGCAAAGTTCCTTGATTATTACGCCCTGAATGAGAGTATAACTACAGAAGATATAACTACAGAAGAGTCAAGTTTTAAATAGGATAAATATCGAAACTCTTTGGTCATTTTTGAACGCGATGCTACAGGTCTAATCGGATTCAATGATCTATGCTAAGCTATGCTGAAAGTGCTATCACCAGACCCGGAGATCGGCTGAATAGATTCCAAAACAGTAAAACTCAACTTATTAACTCTGGGGGAGTTGGAGAATGAGCCTATTTCCAAAAAAAGTGGAGTGTTCCTTTAATGCCGGCGTGCTGTATGCGCTCGCATTTTATTGAGATGGAAACTGGTAAGAAATTGCACATTCAGGAGGATCAACCCCTGCCCCGTGAATTTTGAAAATACAACAGCTAAAAGCTACATTATATTTCTCAGCAATTAGGTGATAACTTAGCAGTTTTTGTAATTAAACTGACAAAGATCGTTCGCAATGCTTCACAATCACTCGCTTGCTCACACGTGGTGCCGGTGCATGCGTTCGTTCGCGCTCTCTCTTTCTCTCTCTCGTTAATTAATTCAAATTCATTTAAATAAATAACATCTTTATTTCACTAAAGAATTCTACCTCTAACGAGCTGTAGATAAAATAGTCTAACAAATTAAAATTACCGTTATTTTCCGGTCTTTATCTGTTCAGTCAGATTTTGTGCTGCAAAACATCCATGACAGCCATTGTCCATGCTGGCAAATAATAATGGCCATTGGATGTGAATTATATAAATAATTTTAATAGCACTGCCATTTAAAACCCGAGGGTCTACCATGTGCATAGTAAAGCGATCACTGCAGACAATCCTTTTGGGCTGGAATTAATGTAAACACAGATATCGGATACCATTCGTGTCTAAAGTGAGTGTAAACAGACGGGCCAAAAAATCGGATCTGTGCATTAAGACTTGCAGTGTAAACGCAGCCAAGGTAAAATTAGTCTTTAATATTCGCCAATAAGATTAGTCAATAAGATTCCAGCGACAAGCACGTGACACAGCTATGAAGCAACAAAATTAATCAAACATTACAGCCAAACAGAAGCACATGTGCGCGGGCTCTCTAAAAACTCACTGCACATAATGAAATACATAAGGTTAAAATCTAATTCATAAGTATTAAACCATTTTAACTGATTATCTTCATGAAAAAGCTTGATGGTTTGCACTGAGTTCACAGTTTTAATGCTCCTGCTTGCTTTCATTTATTTTCAAGATCTGAGGTAAACTATCTACTGTCTACGATCTACTATCAGTATGGCTATAAAGGTCACACAAAATGATATTTAAACTCACATTAGACACTTTTAACATTGAATAAAGCACATAATCATTACCTGAGATCATCATTGTCATAGCATGTATGTTGTTCAAACCGCAACGTTGCAGAAGTGGAAACCGTTTCTAAAATCGAATCCACTGTCACTCGTGGCGTGTCTCTGTTACGAATGGTTAGGACAAAAATGCTGATTAACATGGAAAAGACACCTTTTATTGCGTGTCACAGTGTCGTGTCACATCTGTTTAGGACACAGTGTTAACCATAGCTTAGTGTTTATTACACCTGTTCCAACATTGCTAAGAAACTAAGTTATAAGGCTGATTTCTTAAAAAATCCTTAAATTTCAAAAGAAAAGAAAAAACCCACATCTTTCTTCTTTCTATAAGTTGCATAATTTGAGGTATCATTCTTGCCCATAGCATGGTGCCGCAAAGTTTTGTCTGGAAGAAGAGTTTTTAAGAATAGTAGAATAGTAATGCTACACAAATATCTATAATTTAAATAGAAAGCAATTATTAAATTAAAATTTATTATTATTATCATTGTATTTAAATCTGTATTTGTGTCAGATATGTTTTTGTGGTGCATCAGGATCATAGGTGCATGAAAGAAGCAGCAGGAGCACAGCGTGAGGAGTGTCAGGTGCTTGATGCTGATAGGAGGATTGTGTGGTAGAATGTCTGCAGGAACAATAAAAACAAAGACGCTTTAGATGGGGCGCACACTAAGCTCTGATTTAAAGGCTTGTTGTGACAATGTTTTAGACAGATTTGTGAAGGCAATGTGTCTCAGTGCCACAGGCACTCAGTGTGAAGGTCACTGGCACTGACAGCCACACAAACACACAGTCTCATTGCGGTCAGAGTTGAGGCCCAGCAGAGCCACAGCAAAATAGGAGGCTTTCAGTGGATTCTGAGATAAGCTGTATCTGAAATGAGCTCGAGGAACATTGCTACATGACTGCCATCTGCTGTGAGGCTGTGTTCATTGGGATAATCTTACTATGTCATCACATACATTTGTGTGATTGTCTCGATCACATACCATAACAGCTTTCAAACTGACTGCAGACCTGTTTGTCCATTGCTTCCAGGTGGATTCAAAGTCTGTCTTCTATGACCGGGTAAACATAGGGTTGATAGACTCTGTTTGTAGAGGCTTCATCCTCCGTTCTTCAATTCAGCCCACATAAAAATCTAAGATTAATATAGCTGCCAGCCCCCTAAAAAAATCTAACCTTGCTCTTGAAGCAATAAATAATTCTCTCAGCCACAACAGCTCATTTTCAGGTAAGAAGCTGAGTAAGACGACTGAAATCCTGAAACAGCCCCTACATGTTACCTTTGATCTACATAATGCACTTGTACCTTTAGAGTATTTCCATTTTTGGTGGTGTTGATTTGATTCATCCCAGGATTCACGTGTTTTGAGTCTGTCACTAAAATGATTAGATTCATTCAGTTTTATGTGATTTTAAATGTGATTTTGAGTGAGTCAATTTGATTTGTTAACATGCCATTTGTTCATGACTGAAAAAAAGTTTTAATATGCTTTTGTGTGTGTGTGTGTGTGTGTGTGTGTGAGACAAAGCAGATCTGTAATTTTTCCTCCATTGTGTGAACTGGTGAGCGTGACTTTTAGCAAGACAGTTTTATAATGTTTCATCATGAGGTTTTTGGTTAGCCACCAAGGTCTCATTGGCTTCAAAAGTGATAGACTTCAGTGAATAAGAAATAAGAGTCAGTGTACGAAAGTGAACGAGACTGGTTTGTTCAAAAAACAAAAAAAAAAACAGGTTAATTATCATGTCATTATGATGTCGCTACCACATGAAATGAGCAGCAGTTCTCTAATTAAACATGCAGCTTTAGCTCAGCAGATAATGCTCAATGTGTGTAATGCTGAGAATCAATGTAATGACTTTATTTTGAGGATCAAAAACTACCTAATCTATAAACCTGCTGATGTCTTCAAAACACACAGCTTGGGCAGCTACGACTCAGTGGCAGGATTAATGATGCTGTTCTTTTATTGAATTCATTACTACGCTCAGTGAGCATTAATAAAGCCTTAATTGTTCTGTCTAAACCCAATCAGCTAATTATGACTTTTCATTTCTTGAACTGCAACTCTGCAGTTTCCTCCATGCAATTCGTCATCTTTAGACTTTTAATATACTAAGGGTTCTTGTTATGCATGCCAATCAATATAACAGAAAAAATAAATAAATTAGTGAAAGCCACACTGTGACTTGCTTTGAAACCATAAAAGTCACTTTTTAAACATGGCATTAATTTAACAATTTTTTTTTATATGAGCAAGAGTTCTGGTATAGGCCTATAATTTGACTAAATATTAGGTATGCATTATACAGTCATGGCCAAAAATATCGGCACCCTTGCAATTCTATCAGAAAATGCAACAGTTCTCTCCGAAAATTGTTCCAATTGCAAATGTTTTGGTATTCACGTGCTTATTGTTTTTGTTTGCACTGCAACAACACAAAAAAAAACAGAAGAAAAGTTTATCAAACTTGATAAATTGTCACATAGAACTCAAAAATGGACTGGACAAAATTATTGGCACCTTTTCAAAATTGTAAGAAAGAATTGCTTTTAAAGCATGTGATGCTCCTGTAATTGGTATTTAGACACAACCTGTGGCAAGTAACAGGTGTAGGCAATATAGTAATCATGCTTGCAACCAGTTAAAATGGAGAAAAGTTGACTCAACCTTTGTGTTGTGTGTCACACTGAGCATGGAGAAAAGAAAGAAGTGTAAAGAGTTGTCTGTGGATTTGAGAGAAAAAAATGTGGAAAAACATGGACTCTCTGGAATCATGGAATCTCAAGGCTACAAGTCCATCTCCAGAGATCTTAATGTTCCTGTGTCCACTGTGCGCAATATCATCAAGAGGTTTACAGCCCATGGCACTGTAGCTAACCTCCCTGGACGTGGACGGAAGGACAAAATTAATGAAAAATTACAATGAAGGATTGTTTGAATGGTGAATAAAGAACTCGAAACAAATTCAAGCTGATCTGCAGACACAGGGTACAACAGTGTCAGCTCGCACTATCCGTCGCCTTCTGAATGAAAAGGGACGCTATGGTAGGAGACCCAGGAGGACACAGGAGGGGCACAGTGTAGTGGCCAGTGTCAGAAAGCTGCGTCTCCACCAGAGGTCATGGGTCTTCCAGCAGGACAATGACCCGAAACACACTTAAAAAAGCACTCAGAAACAAAGCGCTGGTGAGATCTGAAATGGCCAGCAATGAGTCCAGATCTGAATCCCATAGAACACCTGTGGAGAGGTCTCAAAACAGCAGTTGGGAGAAGGCATCCTTCAAATCTGAATGACCTGGAGCAGTTTGTAAAAGAAGAGTGGTCCAAAATTCCAGTAGAGAGGTGTAGAAACTCAGTCATGGTTACAGGACGCAATTGATTTCAGTTATTTTTTCCAAAGGGGGTGCTACCAAATATTATACCAAATGTGGAATTGTATCAGATTTGACTTTTCTTCTCTGTTTTTTGTGTTGTTCCAATGCAAACAAACAACAACAAAAAAAAAAACCATGTGAGTTTGCAACTGCAACAATTTTCAGAGAGAAGGGTTGCATTTTCTGACAGAATTGCAAGGGCCATGACTGTATATCTATTCTATTAAATGTATGACTGTTTCCACAAAAATATTAAGAAATTGTTTTGAACATTGATATAAATAAGAAATGTGTCTTGAGAAGCAAATCAGAATATTAGAATGATTTCTGAAGGATCATGTGACACTGAAGACTGCAGTAATGATGCTGAAAATGCAGCTTTGTCAACACAGGAATAAATTACATTTGAAATTTATAACAATAGAAAATAATCGTTTTAAATAGTATTTTAGAATATTACAGTTTTTACTATAGGCCTATATTTAATCAAATAAATGCAGCCTTGGTGAACATAAGAGACTTTATGCTCACCATAAAAAAAAACATTGAAAAAATCATACCCACCACCCCAAACTTTTCAACAGAAGTGTATAGTAAGATCATAGGATGCCACATTGTTTGTCAATATGTCGGGTTTTACCTTCACAAATTCACAAATTTCCATAATGGTGAATCTCTACTAAATTTGGCCAGGTAGTTTAGATATATATATACTTTTATGTGGTTCCTTTTATAACTATTCTTTGTTGGCAACGCATCAAGCTTTGCTTGTCACCAAGCAACACACAGCGGCAGCAATTTTCCCACCACCTTGGCCAATCCAAATTGAGAAAAAAACATTTTGCTGGTATGTCATACGCACATTATGACATCCATATGTTGCACCACTGCTCTCTTCAGTAATAGAGATAACAGACATCTTGTGATAATAAATCTAAAGTGTTCTCATCAGAGGCTTAATGTTCTTTCTAATCTGAGATCATTCCCTTAAATGGGAGCACTAGAGGAGCAATAGTGGGAATTTGATTTATGAGACTGTCATTTTGCTGCCTCCCCCTTTAATAAAACGATATGAAACCTGCCTTCATAAAAAAAAAAAAAAGTGTTATGGAGAAAGAACAACTGAGAAACAGTAGAGCTGAGATATTTCAGAAACGGATATTACCAGCACTGATACAGAGGATTGTCTTGTTTTTGGCATTTTGTTGGAGATAAATTGTTGGAGCCACAAATGTGCAATAAATGTGCCTGGATTATTACCCATGATCCAACTGATGTGGCTGCCAGAAACCAAGTGTGTGAGATCACTGATGGATGAGTAGCAGTTTATTCCATGTGAACAAACACCTTTTAAATTAACAGTGAAATGTCAATAATACAGTCTTCAGCACTTGTAGTTTCATAGATCTGCTGAAACACAGAGGTATTTTTTGTTTATTTAACATGGTTGCCAGTTCTTAATAGTACTATGACATTTCTGTGAGGGAGCAGACAAGTATGAGTCCCCTGATAGTTACAAATAATAAAAACTAGTTGTTATATTTGCTAACTTGTGCCTTGAGGGCACAATTATTCTCTTAATATCAGACTACATATATGTGACCCTGGACCACAAAACCAGTCTTAAGTGTCAATTGTTCGAAATTGAGATTTATACATCCATCATCTGAAAGCTGAATAAATAAGCTTTCCATTGATATGTGGTTTGTTAGGACAATATTTGGCTGAGAAACTAATATCTGGAATCTGAGGTTGCAAAAAAATCAAAATATTGAGAAAATCGCCTTTAAAGTTGTCCAAATGAAGTTCTCAGCAATGCATATTACTGATCAAAAATGGAGTTTTGATATATTTATGGTAAGAAATTTTCAAAAGGTTTTCATGGAACGTGATCTTTACTTAATATCCTAATGATTTTTGGCATAAAAGAAAAACTTATCATTTTGACCCATACAATGTATTTTTGGCTATTGCTACAAATATACCCCAGCGACTTAAGACTGGTTTTGTGGTCCAGGCAAGGTCACATGTGTAATATGTTTGTCTCTATTATGTGTCATAGTGAAATAGTATATATGTAAATTGGGATCCAAATTTGAAAAATATCGATTGAAGGAAAAACTATATATACCCTAGTAAAAAAGTAATACTATATATTTAAAATACATTTCTTTCATAACATATTTACTGACATATCACTCGACACTTATAAAAATTATAATTAAACTTTATTTGGAGTACAACTTGTGCACAATGCACATTTCTTAATATTAAGCTTAAAATGTATTTTAATGTCACTGTCGATGAGTATTGTATGATCTTTTAATAATATCTGTCTTTAAATGCAAGATATTTCAAGTGTACCTGAAGTATATTTACAATAGTTCCACTTTAGCACAACCAAATATACTTCAGTATATCTTTAGTTGAAATTTAGCACTACTTCTACACAATTAAAGTGCATTAAGCAGTTATTAATTTTGCAGACTTTTAAGTATACCAGTTTAGTATACCAAAAGTACAATTGAAGGGTATTTTTATTAAGTACATAAATATGTAAATCTATTTGTTATATACTTAGCATGAAATAAATGTATTTCAAATACATTTTAGTATATTTATTTTTCACTTGGGAAAGTATCTTGTTTCAACCGTGGAAGGACGTCAATATAAACAATAAAGTTATTTAATATATTTCAAGTATCGCATTTCTTGTGATTTATATACACTATTATTGTTTAAAAGTTTGAGATCGGGAATGTTTCCTATGTCTCTTATACTCACGAAAGCAAAAACATATACAAAATCACATTTTATGTTCCAGTTCACTTTTAATAATTTTTTTAAAATGATTTACTCTCTCTCATTATGATGATGATAATGATAAGGATGACGCTGGTGGTAAACAAAATCTCATCAGACATGCTGCTGGTGAATGGAGGAGTGCTGATGGTGCTTCCTTTGGAAGGAACGCCTTGGGCTTTAGTACCCTCATTAAGAAAAGTAGGTCAGGCGTGTGTTCACCTCACAAGAAAGAAAGACATACACGCATACATGAAGAGACAAGGCTTACTGTATCCGGCCTACTAATAGAGAAAGTACCACCGAGTGAAGAGGACAATGAATATAGTTCGGCTTGTGATGAGGAGCCTGGGAAACAGGGGACGTGAGGAGAGTGGGGTTTTCTGGCCCATCCCCCAGCATGCTCTGCTGCAGCAGCACAGTGCAGACCTGTATGATAGTGCCAGTGAGAGGGAGCGATGGGTCAGACAGGGTTCCTGTGAATTTAGTATTCTGCTCTGAGCCATGGCACTCCGAGGGTTTACGTTCACGCTTGCACTGGCAGCCTCACAACCGTAGCCATGGTTACAGCATATTTCATGCACCAATCACAGAGAGCGAGCTGGGACAGGAAATCCAATGAGGGCTTTTTGTCTGCTCCACTTTGAAGAACTGTCTGCACTCTGGACATGCTGTATCATAATGCACTGTTGGAAAATACTAAAAGATGTAAATTATGCAGATAGATGTACAGAATATACAAAAATGTTTATTAAGGTTTTAACTGTCAGTGTTTAGGCTATATTGTGTATATGTGCGTTGTTTGAATGAAACTACTGAAAAACTTGAATTTGAGAGCACTGTATCTGAATTTTGCTGAAATTCATTTTAATAATTTATTCACTTACACCTTAAAAGAGATGATGTTATTATAGTTTACATATTTCTATGTAAAATAACCAAACAAATGTCTGTTGTTTAGAGTATTTGTTTTATAATATTTATTATTTATATATTTATATTTATTTAAGTGTATACGTTATATAAGTATTTGTCCAATACCATGAAGAAAACTGCTATATTAAATAAAAACTAAACTAAAATGATTTATTTTCTCATTTTTATATAGTGCAAAAATGCAATGTATGTTGAAATGATTATATATTTGATTTTATAAAATGATTTTAAACACCTAAGGTGCATGCTGTGTGCATGATTGGCACCAGAATAAATGTCAGGAATAAACATACAACTTTTTCATACTGATTCATACTAAAAAATAAACATGTTAAATATACACTTTTATGTATGTGTGTGTTTGTGTGTGTGTGTGTGTGTGTGTATTTTTATACATACATTGTATATTACAGTTAATACAAACACACACACACACACACACACACACACACTTGTTTGATAAACTCAGTGATTCATACTGAAAAATAAATGTACTGCTTTTATAAATGAAAAAAGTACTTTAATTTTAGAATGTAAAGAAATAGAACTATTGTTAGTGATTATTGAGAAGTTCATGATTTTTATATTAATTCATTTTCCTTTAGCGGCAGTGTTTTTCTGCATAATCTAATTAGTCTGAAATGTTTTAATCTGTTTTTTTGTTGTTTTTTTTCAATAAGAAGCCAAAATGCTGGAGACTGGGATGTACTGTAGCTGTATGAGTTTTTGTTTGGACAGTCACAGCTGCTTTTGATGCAGAATTCAAGATGGAATGATTAAATCTAATTTTTACAAACAGACACACACAATCTGCTGTCTCATATATAATCACGTGTTCTTACACTGGCAGACTTTGCTATTATCAAAAACAGCTGAGCAAACATACACACAGTGACACATGCACACTGATGAATGAGGCTGTAGCGCAAACACAGGCTCCTCATATTAACTTCAGACTTGCAGTTCAGTGCAAGTTAATGAATGTTCTTGTAGTTCAAGTATATGTGGTTGGCAGTATTGTCTGCCAAGTCCTTTGTAAAGCAGTGGATGTGGTCTAGCTGAAGCGAGGCACAGGAGAGCAAGAGACATTAACATCTGTTATCTATCTATCTATTGATTTAAAAAAAAATGTTCATTCCGTTTTAATTCTACTTGCTTGCATTCAAATCCAAATTAAAGTTGTGTATCCTGTTTGTTACCTCAATTCTCATCCAAAAAAGGAACTGGCATTCTGACATCCGGGTTATGTTATTTTTATGTGTGTTATTCACAGATTTTCACCACTGCACCATGCAGCTCTCACTGGAAATGTGGAGGTTATATCACTGCTGCTGGAGTCTCAGGCCATAGTGGACATCAGGGACCAGAAAGGTACCAGATAAACATCAGTGTCAAGTGTTAACTTTACAATGGCATCCTCAAATGATATATTTGACCTGTTTTGGCACACAGATAAAAAAGTACAGTATAGCTTTGGATCTAACGTCCATACAACCTGACACAGGCTTAACTCTAAATGTGTGTTTTAATCTAATGTGTATTTTTTATATTTTGCAGTGCAGTAATATTAAAAGTCTTTCCTTTCATGTTCCAGGGATGCGGCCTCTGCATTATGCAGCGTGGCAGGGAAAGTCGGAGCCCATGAAGTTGCTACTGAAGTCAGGCTCCTCAGTGAACGGTCAGTCTGATGAGGGTCAGATCCCCCTGCACCTGGCTGCTCAGCACGGACACTATGACGTAGTGAGTGCACACTGCTACACACTGCTTAAACACCATGTCCACTGTTCTTCAAAGACTCCATATGAGCACCGGTGTATGATAAAAGATTCGGCATGCGGTTATGAATACTGACAACTTGGATCCAGAACCTGACGAGTAAATGCTTTGAAGCTAGATCATCCCACACACATGCATTTAATGAAAGGCACAAGTCAGACACTTTTCCTTCTCTCTGTCAGTGTTTCTACCTCTTAGTGAAGAAGCAGCTTCAATAGATACTATGGCTCTTATTCTCTCTTTTAAAGACTTTGGTTTTTGTTTAAATGTTTAAACATGAGATATAAACATGTCATTGTTTTGTGTGGCACTAAAGAGATGGGAAGTGTGGCACTGTTTACAGACTGTCCTGATAGTCTTGTGAATCCATCATCCATCTCTGATATTATGCGTATATAGTAGGGGTGCACAAAAATATAATTTTGTTCAACATGCCAGTGAGCCATTAATTATTTTCATGTTATGACTGATAGCTGATATTAAAACACTTTAGTATAGGGACCAATTCTCACTATTAACTAGTTGCTTATTAGCATACCTTTTATTAACATATTGACTGTTTATTAGTACTTATAAAGCACATATTCTGCATGACCATATTCTACATCCCTAATCAATACATAAACTTAACAATGACCTTACTAACTGTTAATACGTTGTAATTAAGAGTTGATTGAGGCAAAATATGTAGTTAATGGTTTGTTAATAGCAAGAATTTACAATAAACTTTTAGACTTTAAAATAAAGTGTGACCATAATTGTATCCTATAATGTCTAAAATAATTGATTGAATAATTCTTGCAAAGGTGACAACTGTCAAGCGGTCGTGGTTGTAGAAAGAACGCATGAGGAAGGATTAAACTTAGAGATACTTTACATGCAGCACCGTTGCACTTGGGGCGTCGCAAGTTCGAGTCCCGGCTCATAGACCTTTCCCGATCCCATCCCCCCTCTCTCTCCCACTTCACTTCCTGTCAACTTTGATCTGTCCTATCAAAATAAAAATAAAAAAAAAAAGCAAACAACGGAAATCAAACGGGGAGAAGGCGCGCCGCTTACTGTTTTGGGTCTCGGATTCTGATCAGGTGAACAGAATGAACAATGATTAACTAATCATGAGAACAGGAACTAAACCAAATAAGGACAAACAGAAACTTAACGGGAACACACATGCGGCAACAACAAATAAATGTACTTAGAAAGTAATATTTTCAATATCAGCCAATATATCCCCTGTTGACAGATACAAGTTGAAATAAGTTATAAAAATGTAATAAATGTATATAAAATATTAAATGTAAATGTTTATTCTATTCTATTCTATTATAATGGAATATATGTGCAGTATAAGATAATATCGGCTGGTAACCGATATTGTAGTAATATATCCAAACCCTAAGAAAAGAACTAACAGCTGGTTACCTGTTTACAGTCTGAGATGCTTCTGCAGCACCAGTCAAACCCCTGCATAGTGGACAATGCTGGGAAGACCCCGCTGGACCTGGCTTGTGAATTCGGCCGGGTTGGGGTGAGTCACATGCTGTTTTTTTGCTCACTGTCAAATTACTACTACATCTTTTTCCTGTCTCTAATTGGCTTTTGTGTGTGTGCATGATCGTGTCTGTTTGCTCTGCAGGTGGTCCAGCTGCTACTGAGCAGTAACATGTGTGCAGCTCTGTTGGAGCCCAAGCCCGGAGACTCGACTGATCCCAACGGCACCAGCCCGCTGCATCTCGCTGCCAAGAACGGACACATCGACATCATCAGGTGAGCGTTCAGAGCCTGAGACTAAGATGGAAAGACAGGATGCATGGCTCGAATGCTTTTCTAAAAATAGAAGTCACACCTCTAGTGCGCTTTTCCAGATCTCAGACTGCCTGTGCCGGGTCGATGTTACACTTCTGTTTACCAGACACTGAAAGTAAATCAGGTCACGTTTTCAAGCCACTAAAACCTCTTGGGATAAGAAAACTTTATAACAACATTACACACTTTACAATAAGGTTTCGATTACATTAGTTCAGTGTCATGAATTAACAAGCTAAATATTTTCACATTTTTTATGAATCTAGGTTCATTTTTAAGTAACATACAGTAGTTAAATAAATGAAGTTTTAATTAATTTATTGATTATTATTAGTAGTAGCAGCAGCAGTAGTAGTAGTATTAACAAATATGCAGTTTTTCCTTAATTCATGTCTGTTCACAATACATAATACACATTAATATATTGATTAAGGTTAATTTATACAACTAGAATGTTGTTAAAAATGTTAATGTGGAATGTAGAAATTAACATGTTCATTCTAAAATTCTTTAACATAAAGAGTGCATGTTTTTTATTAGTGCATGCTTTTCATGAGCTGCTGGCAGGATTTGCGCCTCATATATTACGGGCTATGATACATCACACGTAGGAACCTCTCGTAACACATCTGTAAACCTGTTGTTTGTGCGAAAGGAAATATTTCCTGTCATATCTAAGCCTGATTCACAGTCCACAGCGGCACAGCATAAGAAACAATCCATATTCTCTTTGTGGCATCAACACCATGGGATCCTGTTGAAAAAAAAAAAAAAAACTGAATATGCTGGTTAGGTATGTTTTGAAGCATGGCAGCTGGTTTTAGCTGGTTTAAGGTGGTCCTGAGCTGGTTATAAGCTGGTCCTGAGCAGGAGGTAGTTGCTTAGGACCAGCTTAAACCAGCTCAAACCAGCTTCCATGCTTCAAAACATACCTAACCAGCATATGCTGGCTTTTAAATTTAGCTGTAGCCAGACTCAGAAATTTGTGTGTATTGACTAAAACATGTAGCAGTTCTGGGATGGGACAGGAAAGTTTGAGAGAAATTGTAAGTTGAATCATTTATCAAGAGAGTACTAATACAATTATCGCTCTGCATTTGAACTGAACCAGCACTTTTTTATTTTAAGAGCTAAGAAAGTTGTTCTATTCATGGTCATAATCATAATCAAACATTGTAGATGTAGATTGGAAATGTATAAGGGGAAGGGAAAAGCCTACATTACACTAATGCAAGTTGACATTATGAGCCATTGGTGTGATATGATGCTGGGCCCCGGTGTGTGTGTTTGAGTGTTAATGGATCCATGTGCTTGATGAAGTGAGACTCTGCAAACAGACACGCTCTCACTGATGCTAATGAGCAGCCAATGAGCATGTGATGATGATGCAGGCAGCGTGTGCAGGTCAGAAGTGCTGGATTTACTGCCACTCATGAGAGAGAAGGGAAAACAGTCAGTCACTTAACATGTACTACAGTATCCATATATCACGTCATGTTCAACAAAGCCATTTCTGCTTTACTGGCACCAAACAGAATTGCAAAACCAATTGTTTTCAAATAATTCCACAAAAACTCTGCCGTAGTTTAGAAGGGTGACCATATATCATCTCTTTTTCCAGGTCATGTCCTGGCCGGGGTTTCTAAATTGCTGAAAATGTCTGGGTTTTGGCTTTGTTTTCTTGTTTTTTTTTAAAATACTTGCTTAAGGTAATAACTGAAAAGTAGTTTTACCAATTGCATGCAGACGTTGTTCATACTCAACCAATCATGGTGCAAAGAAGGTGGGATTTGCAGAGAACTGTTAAAGCAATACAAATACGCTTACATATCATGTATGAGGACTGTAGAGAGCATGTTAATGGGAAAACAAGGCCAATATTTTTTTATTTTTATTTATTTAGTTATTTTTTTTATTTTGCCACTGCTTTACTCAGTATTATAAGACATACAACTTCATGTTTCATCTCACCATTCATTTCCACACCCATTTTCAGTGAGTCATTGATCTTTCTGTGTGTGTGTGTGTATGTGTGATGAGATCTGAGTATTATCAGAACTGGCCTGGAGCTCAGAAATCAGCTAATTAAAGAAACTCTTTGATGAGCTGCAAGTCAATTATCATGTGACTTCCCATTGCATTATTATACAAATGCCCAGAGGTCCTCATGCAACTATTTACATTGAATGAGAAATCTATCGCTCCAGATTTCAGCTCAGCTGTGCATTTTGTGCATCAACATAAAAGCTCAAGCGAGACACTGGACAAGCCATGTCCTCACCATCACCTGCTGTATCTGTGTGCAGACAGCTGCACCTGCTTGTGATGAAGGGCATCTTTCCATCTTTCCACTGCTAGCATGAGCACGGTTGAGTGTGCACGTCCCCAGCCATATTCCTCTGGGTTTGCCAGGCCCCATCCACTTGCTAAAACAACACACTGCCATCCATCATTGTGACAGCCAGAGCCAGACCTCCTTCATTATCAGACAGAGATGAGAGGAAGATCAGAGGTGTTCTGCACTGTCCTGCCTTTGTACCATCCTAATGCTACACTGCATGTCAGACATTTTATTGGACAATAATCAGACTGACACATTAATCACTGCATCATACACCCACATGTTCCTTATTTGATTGATATATGTATAAAACAAATTGTATTATGTATTGTTTGCCTTTTTGATTTAAACCCTCTGGTTATGATTATGACGATACATGAATAGGCTCAGTCTCAAGCCCTGTAGTTAACAGGACTATCAGTGCAGTTGCCAATAAGGATCAATACTAGGTGTCAATACAGATGTCAGCACGTGACTGTATGTCAGTGTATATTCTAGTGCAGGGGTGTCAAACTCTTTTTAGGTCAAGGGCTGGCTTGGTGTAAATATCACTTTATGCTGGGCTTTATTTTGTTTAACCTTGGTGTACCTATAGACAGTTCTTGCCAGAGTTATTGTAGTTGATTAAAACTTAAACCTTAAAAAAAACTTTTTGATATGTGAATAAAATAAATGTTAACTGAAACAAAATAAGTTAACTAGTTGCCAAGGAAACATTTCTCATTTTTATTTAATTTTACCTTATGTACTAAAAAATTAAACTAAAACTGAAATAATAAAAAAAAAAACTGTATTGCCATATATTATTAATTTAAAATGAAACAAATGAAAACAAAATATTAAAATAAAAGCTAATTCAAAATAGTAAAACTAAATAATAAAAACTATAATAGGATCTCAATTATACTAAAATAAAACAGCCCAGAATCAAATTAATGCTGCTTTAATAATAACCAATACTAGGGTAAATCAAAATATCAAAAGGGAGCACATAAAATGTAATCATTTCTTCCGCAAGATGCTTTTATGTGTCATGGAGCCTACTGATGCAATTAATAACCACTAACTAGAATTGCTTTATTTTACATCTGTAGTCAAACCAGAACAGTTAGAAGGTTACATCTAAAAAAAAAAGAAACTGAATTTCAATTAGACTTCCCAGTCAAACTTTAGCATCAAATCAGAATTATTGTATTATACCTAAAAACCATGCAGTATGAAGATGTGAGCAATTCACAGTTTAGCCCGAATATTTTTCTGTCTTACTGTTTTTGTTGTCATTATTGCCATGAATGACTCAAACTTCAAAAGAGGAGCAATGAACTGAGTTATCCAGGGACACATTGTTCACTTGAGTGCTGAATGTTTTGTGCAATTAGTTGCAGAGTTTATCTTTCCTGCTGCATCTTAAAATATAATATTATGAATGTACTATACTAATATAAATAAAAACAAATTAAAATTCTCTTTATATCATCTTGCATGCTGGATTGGACTGCTCAGTAATCTGTTTTTGAGCTTTTAACCTTGGTGATATGAATTCTTGTTTTCAAACCTTGAAGAACATTACCAACAAAATATAACACGACAAGCTATTTGACACTAGATTGATCAATGTCTCATAAAGACTACAAAAGGGGCTCAAACATCTCCATGCGATCACCAGGTCTATCACTGCACATGACACTCATCGTTAATTAGCCTGGCTGGATTGTAAGTGTTGCTGTGTCGCACATTAGAATAAGACCCACGGACAGCAGCCCTCCCTTGTCACATGTGCCCACACATCACCCACATCTCCCTCTCTCTCTTCAGCTCTGATCAGCTGGAGCTAATTATAGGCCATGTGACTGTGCAGGTTACAGCAACAGAGCGCGGGCTATCGCAAGGCTGTTAATTACATCATTAATCCAGTAACCCCAAAAGGCCGTACGCATTGGCCGGCCCTAAATAGATTGATGCAGTGAGGGAAAATATGAAAGCAGGCTTCATTTGTTGTTCATATCTGTGAAAGAAATGGATCATGGCACCTTTTACCAAAGCTGTTACCTTCATATTAAAATGCTGTCTCCTAAACTCAGTGTCATGTACGTGTGTTAATGCTCTCATACCTTTAATTAACACAGATGAATGTGGCCATTTGCCCACTAGCAGAAAGTGTTTTTCCAATGTGGGCTGATGTTAAGTGACGGCTCAGCACAGAATTGGACCAGTGTGTGCACACCCGACCAGTCAATATGTTATTTAATCTGCTGCATTTTCCAAGAGAGGTTGAGCATGAGAGGGCATTATATGAAGCTAAAACAGGTCATTTTGGCAGCTAATTATAGGGGGAGGTGTCTGATGCAGTGCCAGGGCCAAGTTCTCTCACCCTGTTTCCCATCCTCCTCTCTGTAGCCATGACTCAGGCCACCTGTGTTTGCTGATGTCCTGCTGCCATAATTGAATTTACTCTAGTGTCAGAAGGTCGTGCTCTATCTAATTGAGGCTGTTCAATCTTCGGGAGGCTGACTGGGGGGGTTTTGGGCAATTTTGCAGTTTAATATACAATAGTAGGGTAAGATGGGAAAGACACTTATTTACTTTTACATAATGTAACATAAATAGAAATAAGTCTAGCATGCCAATGTGTTATCAAAGGAAATAAATGGAAACATAAAAACACCCTCTGCCCCACTTTTAAAGAATGTGTAATTGGCTTTTGATGTAATTTTTATTCATATATATATATATATATATATATATATATATATATATATATATATAAATTACAGTGCTGTGGTATATAATGACACTAAACTCTACTTGGCACCTACACTCTCTTTACTTTTCTTTTTTTCACACATAATAAAGCAATTCAGTAACTTCAATAATTCATTTTGTAAGTAGCTGTATAATAAGCAGAATAATGTACAGCACAGCCATCTGGGTAATTTTTCAAAAAAAATCTCATCAGGAAGATGATCGCTTGAGGACAATAAGAAGTTTATTTGAGAATGATGATCTATGCATGAGTTCGGTGTCAGATGTAAGCAGTTTGATTTCGCTTTTCCGTGGGAGAGTCAAACTAGTTACTAATTGTGTCCTTTCTTAATAGATTGCTGATCCAGGCCGGTATCGACATCAACAGGCAGACCAAGGCGGGCACTGCCCTGCACGAGGCTGCGCTGTGTGGGAAGACTGATGTGGTGCGCCTCCTGCTGGATGTAAGTATACAGAGAAACTGCTATTGATCCCTGAGGGGAATTTAAGTGCGCAGTGGAGACACATAAAAAAACCCCTCTAATTTATCATTGAGAAAAAGCACCAACATTTAATTAACTGACTGACTGATCAACCCATGTTTGTGATAACACTGATTGTATTAAGAGCATAACTGAGTGTTATACTTAGGTGTACATAAATGTCTTAAACCAACTTTGTTAGCAAACAGTCAGCCCATTTAGGTTCAAACTAGCAGTTTCAATGATATGGTGGTTTCCCTCAGATTTGGGCTGTTAGGTTTAAGTGATTTTGATTAGTGAATTGGTTGGAAGTGCCCAGACAGAGTAGACTAGTCAGGTCTGTTTTCTCATACAACTTCTTATCTAACTTCTTATCTTATTCACCCTACAGAGTGGCATCAATGCAACAGTTAGGAACACATACAGCCAGACAGCACTAGACATCGTCTACCAGTTCACTGCTACACAGGCCAGCCGAGAGATCAAGCAGATGCTGCGAGGTAAGAAAAAGGGTAAATATATATCACTTATTTATACGTGTTTGTGTTTTTATATATATACATATATATATATATTCATATGTGATGTGTAGTAGCTTATGCAGTTTATATCTGTTTATCTCAATGCAGATGCCTCAGCAGCCTTGCAGGTCAGGGCACTGAAGGACTACTGTAACAATTACGACCTGACTAGCCTTAATATAAAGGCTGGAGATGTTATCACGGTAATATTCAGATGACCTGCTCTAAAACAAATTATGAATATTTAAACTATTTGAAGCTAGTTTGAAGTCGACTTGTCTTACTCTCATGCATTATTAAAATTCAAACTGTGTTAAATATGTAGACGTTTTTAAAAATTCACGTTGAATGTCTTAGGTCAATTTTGACTGCATAAAAAATTCCAAATGAATCCTTTTGAAATAATGGTAGATTGTTCAGTGTACTTTCAGAATTTGTCAACAGAGGGTGCTGTTGACTGTGTTTTCCCCCAGACTTTCAAAAATAATTTAGATAAGTGCATCAGCTTATATGATATTATATGATGTCTTCTTACTCTATAGTATGATATATCAGACTCTAATGGAATTGTCTAATTTCATTAAGTTCAGAAGTTTTCAAGGACTCAGAAAAAAGGTCAGAAGTCAGAAAAGTCACAAAATTGCTCCAAATGCCTATGTAAAATGTTTTACACACATTTAAAATAGTTATATTTTAAATTATTATTATTTATGGACATTTATTTTATTTATTTTATTCTAGGCGTATTTAGTTAAGTATCTGTTTATTTTTCATATGGTTTGAAAAATGCCTAACAAATGCCAAAAAAGTGAAAGTCAAGTCCAGGAAATAATAAATAATATTGAGATAATAATGAGAAATAATAAATAAGATAATAAGAAACGTTTAGTTCCAAAAATAAAAATAAAAAATCTCAGCAACGCTAAACTTTTGAATGTGTCATTTACAATAAAAATTAACATAAAAATAACATTTGGAATTTCTACATTTCTGTAACATTCATTAACACAAGATTTTAAATGACGTTAACTACGAAGATCCTGATTTTAAGTTTGCACTTAATTTTGGCATTACAAAGTATTAAAGGTGATGTAGATTGATTGTAGATGATTCATTACTTATATAGGTTCTGGAGCAACATTCAGATGGGAGGTGGAAGGGCTGCATCCATGATAACCGCACAGGAAATGACAGAGTGGGCTACTTCCCCTCCAGCTTGGTGGAAGTGATCAGTAAGAGGCCTGGGGCTGCGGGTAAGAGAGGACAACAGGCGGGTCAGTGCTGCCTCTTACTGAGACCTCACGCACTCACAGATGCACAAGTAATGCTGCTAAACTCACATGACCCTGATTCTGTTTACAGCCAGGTGTTCATGCTGCTCATGTGCACTGGATTGAGAGCCAGACAGGGCCATCTGCTTTTGTGGCAACAAAAACAGGGCAAATGTGGAGCATCTTTAGCTCTTTTCTGATCTCCTATTGCTCAGTATATACAGCAATTTATGCTGTGAGAAAGGAATCTGCTGATAATAGTGCCTCAAATATTAGCTAGGTCTCCATCCAAACATAGACAGAACAGCAGAACTCATTGGATTGCGCCCTCTGCTGGTCATCTAACGGTGGGCATCTAGATTTTCTTCTTAGTTCACATTAGCCATTAAGTACCTCTTTATCCATGTTAGAGAAATTAATTTTGAGGCTGATGGTATCAGAGAAGAGAAGAGAAGAGAAGAGAAGAGAAGAGAAGAGAAGAGAAGAGAAGAGAAGAGAAGAGAAGAGAAGAGAAGACCTTAAAGATATTTTTAGCTTATCACTCATAGGAAGAATTTTTGGGCAGCAGAAGACTTTTCTGTGTACCCGTGCAGATTTCTATGATCCATAAAGTGCGCTCTTTCCATCCAGAGGGTTATGTCCGGTCTATGGCTCTGTTTGGGAATGACAGCAGGGGACTAATCTATGTGTTCATTGTGTCTCATGCTTCACTAAGTATCCATGTCTGTGTCTACATCTGCTGCTCGGTCTCCTCCACTCTATCCATGTTTTTGTGCCCCACTTTTTGTGCTTTAGAATATTTCATGTCCTTTTTTATAGTCCCTTATTTACTGAAATTGCAGTTTTTATAAACATACTGTAACGGATGTAATATCTGATATATTTATGTAATTAGTGAAAGGAGGAGAGTTCTCATCTCCAACAAGCCCTCTACTAAGTCCTGCTGTGCTCACAGTGAACATAAATGGTCAAATTGCGCACTCACACGGCCACCCACACACAGACTTACTGAAAAGAGTCGTGCATACTAAACTTCTCATTTGAGAAGATCACTCTATTTCTGCTCAGGCACTTACAGAAAGAGACCTTTCATTTCACTCAAAGCACCAGCTCATTTCCAATTCATTCACTTACCTTGCATTTCCACACATCGCTCCTATTTCAAATATATATATATATATATATGTATGTATATAAATATCAATCGACACCTTTAAGATGATATAGTTACATGCATTTCGCTCCATTCGCACTGAATAGCTTGAAATATAAAGCAAGCGTTTCTTCCTTTTGATTTGTGTTTTATGGTTTTGCTGTTTTGAATTTTGTGATTGGTTGTGATTTTTGTGTTGGGTTAATTTGTTTTCCCTCTCTTATGTGTAATTGTTTTGTTTGTTGTGGTGGTGGTGGTTGCTGTGTTGTCGTATCTAGGTTCATGGAGTACAGTCACTTGTACCCAACAGTATCAAAAGATACAGCTCTGTGCGCCGGTGTGCGGCCCTGTGTCGCCCGCCGTTGCCATGGTGAATGGAGACTCGTATCATGAGATTCATATCCTGCCGCCTCCTCCACCTCCGCCACCACATTCCCATCTGCCACTTTTCACTTCCTTTGGCTATAACAGGTCCCCAAACACCTCAGGAGAGCCGCACAGTGGACAAGGTACAGATACCCTAATCTGTCTCCACTGTATTATTATTAATATCATTTAGAATTATTATTATTATTCACAAAGCTTTAAGGAATGTGATAAATTACCGTGGTTCTCATTTTAATAGTCTGAATATGAATAATAATCAATTAGCTCTAATAATTCCTTAAAGTTTTCTGAATTTATTTTTCTGGAAGTTATTATTTACATTTAATTTACATTTTATTTTCTGACATTATTTTGGTTGTTGATTTTTTTTTTTTTTAGAGTACAAGAATGACCAAGATTTGGCTAGTAAGTTCTTTTAACCAGCTCAAAAGAGGTTCACTGCCTCTCTTTGTTGAAGCTGTTATCTCTCCTCTTTTACTCCTAAATCTCCCTGAACTTTGCTACATTTTCCCTCTCTGTGATGACCACACCTGGGATTCGCTCCACTGCCCCCTTCACTCGTTCTCTCCTTTACACGTGACCCACAGGGAATGCACAGCCAGCCTCTCACCTCTCCATACCTGCATCTCTGCACAACATCAGTCTGTGTGTGTGTGCCGTCAATGAACATCTGTCTGTTTCATCTCTCCTTCGTCTCAAATGTACTGATCTGTCCATTCATATACTAACTCTGATCCTTTCAGCGATTGTGTATCAAACCAAACTTTGATATTGTTATGGAGCATGTTGCTATTCTTATGTGCTCTGGGTTGTCGTAAATTGGAATATGTTTATGTCTGTTTTAGTTGTAAGTGATCAGTAGTCATCAGGCTCATGTGGAATCAGTGGCCTCAGAATTTGAACAGTTTGGATATACTTTCAGCTACCAATGGAAGTTTTGTACTTTCAGTTCCCTTTAACACAATGTTTAAATCCATTATGAAGAATTACGCTGATTTTTTCCCTTTAAAATGGTGAAATAAATCTGCACATTCTGTCTGGGCCTGGTAATTGTGAAACAAACCCTAAAGGGATAGTTCACCCAAAAATGAAGATTGGCATCATTATTCACCCTCATGTCGTTTCAACCCCGTATGACTTTCTCTCTTATGTGAAACACAAAAGAAGATTCTGTGAAATGGTGTGTTTTGGTCCATAAAATGTGTCAGTGGTGTCCAAATCAACTATGGTGAGTGACTTTCATTGTATGGACATAAACATTAAAAAAAAAGACATGAGGGTGAATAAATGATGACAGAATTTACATTTTTAGGTAAACTTTCCCTTTAACAATATTTTTAAAAAAGTCTGGTGAGACTCTTCTTTGATTAGTGACAGGTACTGTAAGACGTTATTGCGTTTATTTGTAAACGAACACATTATTGTACATTTGTGGTTTGATGGCTTTAGAATCCTAATGAACTATGCTCCTGTAATGCACTGCAGCACCTTTTGTTGTTATACCTATTTACATATATAATCATATATCTCTGCATATATTATATATGTCATACCTATGTGTATGTGTAAATCAAGGCATATATATATGTATATACACATATATACAGTACATGTTTCTTCTTTTATATTTCATGTGCCTCTGTATATAAATGTTCATATATATTTGTGTTAGATATACAGTATATATATGCGTGCTTCCCTTGCGAGTGTGTTTGAAAGGGAGAGAGAGGCTTGCAGTCAAGCAGACTGCTAAAGCGGCATAGTTTAGACATAGTTTAGCTGTCCTCTTGCCTGACCTGTCCAGAAAACTTCTGATCGGGCAGGTGGTCAAGCCAGGGCACAGTTAATGATGGTTTCTGTGTTAAAGGTTCTCGCGGCTCAGAGTCCAGTCCACATGGCTCACCCACCCCAGCCGGTGGTCCCCAGGGCGGCAGCAGCGAGGAGATCTGGGTGCTGCGCAAGCCTGTGGCAGGTAACAGCAGGGCTGCCCCCTCTTCCTCCTCCTCTTCTTCTTCTCTCATAATTCCCCCTGCTTTGCCACGCTCCCGGTGCAGCTGCTGTACGCCTGACCTCAGAAACCTCCTCAACTGCAGGCGTGTAGGCGCATTGAAAGGCTCTCATTCGCTCTGTTAGGGCAGCATCCGTTAAGTCATTCCCTCAAGAACACGCGTACAGACAATCCACAGATATGTCTGTAGCCATGTTTGCAAACCGCATTTTCAATGAAGGCAGCGTGGGCCTGACTTTGTTCGTGTTAGTGACTATGCTAACATGTCGTGTGTCATCAGTCACCTGGTCTTTGGTCACCATTGTTATGTAAGTCTCTGTCATCCAGTGTATCAGATCAGTGCATTGCAGAGGGGAAGTTCATAGTTGTGTGATTGGAGGGTTTCGGGGAGGTGTGGTCCGACTGGGCTGACTGTGTTTGTGTTTGTGTGTGTGTGTTTCCTGGGGGCTTGTTGTTCCAGGTGGAGACCGCAGCAGTGTGGGCAGTTCAGGCAGTGTGGCCAGTGCCCGATCCTCTGGTAGTGGACAGAGCGCAGGCAGCAGCAGTATCCTTCATGCACAGGCAGAGGGAGTCAAGGTAAGCTGTCTGACATGCAAAGTGACTCCAATTGTGATTTGAGAACATGCCTGAAAGAACTTGCTGTTGCTGGTTTAAATAGTTAGACGTGTCTTATATCTAGTAATACTGGCAATAGAACAATCTCCAAGAACTGAGAAAAACAGGTCATAATGTGCTAATGTGAACAACCACGTCGACCAGGGGTGTTTCCCAAAAGCATTGTTAGCTAACTATGGTCGTAAGTTCTATTGAGCTCTATTGGTAATGATGGAACTTGTGACCATAGTTGCTTTCGGGAAACGCAAAATGTGTTTTAGAATTGACCCTTCGCAAAAAGCTTGATTGACAGGCGATCTGACTATCTTGAATCCGCCATCTCGAGGCACTACAGTGATCTGTCACAACACATTAAAGAGCCTCAAAATAGTATTTGTTTTTTGAATTTCTTAAAAAAAGAACATTTTAAAACTGAGACCTCGTTTCATTCCAGAAGCTTTATCTTGTCTTTTGGCGTGTTGTCAATTTTCTCTTTGCTCTGCGATGTATTTTTTACTGCTTGAGAGTGGCATTATTTCTCAGACATAGCAACAGTAACTAAGGAAAGTGGTTTTTTTTTTTACAAAGGATCGATTGAACCAACTCAGCCAATGACCTAAATCTTTGTGCTTTGCACATTTTGTATGCCTTCCTTATTTAACACCTAATTCAGATCAACAGCTTGTTAGGTGAGCGCTCCATGAACTCAACTGAGTGCATCAGATGAAGGAGTTGAGAACCACTGACCTAAATAATCATAAATAATGAGCTTCAACAAGCTATAAAACATTTTAAACCAGCTACCATTAGAAGCTGGTCTGCCAGCCCTAATCACCAAGCAGAACAGTATGGTACAGTACGATTTGGGATGGTACACCCTTAACTGGCTTGCATTTCCACCACAAACAGTACCCTTACTTGATAAAAATGGTGTATGCTGAAAAGTAGCGATCAACGTCATTCTTGCACAAAGAAGAAAACGCAAAGTGGTCTGTGTGTATGTGTTTAAAAATATCCACCTTATTTTTTCCGTAAGTGCGGACTTGGCCATTTGTAAATTTTATGGGTCTAGCTTCCAGTCTCATCCGTTTCCAGCTATTTTTAGCTGTACAAAACAGCTCGATTTGCTGCTTGGTATTGCAAATAGGTGTGTCTTACCATATTATCTTAAAGTATTATCTTAATTATGAACACATTGGTTTGTAGTGCAAACAGTTTTACCGTATATTGCACATTGTTATTCTTGTTCCCTAAGCTTAAGCCCCGTTCACACAAAGAACAATAACTATAAAGATATAGTTCTAAAAATCGTTGTCAATATTAAAGAATAGCAGAGTCCACAACACAGTTATAATGATAAAGAGGCTCAAGATGGTCTACAAGGTCAACCTTGACCCTACAAGCTATCAGTCTAACTAAACCCACTAGGACCAGCTAATCACTTTAAACGACCAGCTTAAACCAGCTAGAACCCATGTAAAACCAACAATATCAGAAGCTAGTCTCTACCAGCCCCAACCAGATTGGTCAAGATGGTTTTCAAGGTTGACCTCAACCTCTGTAGCTGGTAGAGCACCTAAACCAGCTTTGTCCTGATTGTGATAAGCTACTATGAGAAGCTGGTTTGACCTAAATTTTCCAAAGGGACATTTTACACTTACTAATTCATGCAAACCTTTATTCTTCAAAGCTGAGCACAAGGGAGGTGAACTTGGAGTGCAACTGGCATAGCCTGCTTTGATATTTTAATGTTATTTCTTGATCTGATAAGCTTTGTTCATTCTTTAGCTTCTGGCCACGGTTTTGTCCCAGTCTGCCAAAGCTAAAGAACACCTGCTGGAGCAGACCAAGTCTTTGGACCACCCCTCTCACGCTTCAAGCAACAAGGGTTAGTGGGAATTTCAAACAACTCTTTTGAGAAGAAATCATGACGAGAATCTCTTATCACAAAGAAGTCTCTCCATCCAAAATGTTTTATCATTTATTTCACAAATTGGCTGCTTTTTCTGTGCCAGATGGTTGCACTAATAGCTGTGGATGTGAGCATCACAAAGATCTGATTGGCTAAGAGGAGTAGTTGGTCAGAAAACACAAAAGGGATTGGTTTGTGCAATTGGAGCACTCCAATGTGTATGAATGATCTCATGGTTCTTCTAGGACCCTCCTCACGCAGTCAGAGTTTGTCAAGCTGTCCACTTCACGAGCAGCCGTATGGGGAGGCGGTGTCCCAGAGGAAAGGGGAGGCGCTGCCCGAGGGGAAGGTAAGGAGACTCCTACTCCCGCTCAAATCACACTGTCCCCTTACCTTTCCCTCAATCAAGCAAACACTTTCTCACGCACACATACGCATGCATGCGCTGGCATCTGCGCATACAGGATGCTTTCCCAGCATTTCCTCTCACAGCTGGCATCATCGGTATTACGTGCTCTCGGTTGTCGCCAGGACACGGTGAGTTGGCTTCTCCGCAGGCTTCCTTGCACGCTTCAGGTTTCTGTCAGTCACTCTGTCTGATACTACTGTCTAATATTGACAGCGATTCCTTTCTCTCTGATCTTTTCTGATCATTCATTTCATTTTCTTTGCTACATTTTGAGTCCATTCCAATTTTTTGCCTTATTTGCAAGAATTTTCACCTTTGATTTCTTTTCAGAGAGTACCCAACAATGTAGGCTTTTGATTTGAATGTGGAGTGTATTTTAGAGGTGATATGGTAATGGGACATCAATGAATCAAGATTTAGTCTGCCCACACTGAGACTTGTGAGTGTAGAGGATATGACGCTGATATTTTCTAGAAAGGTGTATCAACACAATATGAATATGACACTGTCTAGGTGTTATTATCCTTTTATCCCATGAATGAGCTTGTATGTTGCATACTGGTAATGCATATTTGACACTCGCCATTTTTGATGTCATTTTTATAATTAGCTGAAATCAGAAATTACACTGTTTGGAGTCATATAACAGAGAAATTTGGCTGCCATATCTTCCCCAGCGGGACTTTGGAGCTGCTGAGTAGAGCTGCTCCATGCTGGACTTCTGGACTGAAGGCCATCTGTTCAAAACAGCCCTGTTTTCTTTGCTGCCCACGTCCATTTTTGCCTCTCCTACACAGAGTTACAGTACATCCTCCTACTTTCAGAGAAATGGCATTCCAAAGCAGATAATATATGGACACTCCTTTTTTTAACTGAACCATTTGGTTCATAAGAGCCCTTATTTGCTAAAGCTTTGGCTCTTGTTGCCAGAGCTGGTACCTGGACCAGGAGCAATAATTTTAACTCCAGTATATAGTTGCTGGCCTGGGGTCTGGTCCATTTTTAGCCACAGGAGCCAAAAAATGATAGACTGCCACCTATCTTCTTTTCTAGAGCTCAGAGGCTGTTATCGAATGGCTGAGTGAATTTCAGCTGCAGGTCTACGCTCCAAACTTCATCAGCGCCGGCTATGACATTCCAACCATTAGTCGAATGACCCCAGAGGTAAGATTGTCCCCCCACCCCCTTAAGCCACCCTGAACTATTCACGTCACTCCCCTCTACCCTAAATGTAACACTCACAGACCCACACAAAGCACAGAAAAGAAGCGAATCAACCAACAAATTATCCTCAAATTTTCAAATATAATTGCTAACAATGTGTCTGAAGCACACAGGTTTTATGAAAGTTAGAATTTTGCCCTTAGCAAGTTGGAAAATCTCACCCAGAAAATCCCCCCAGACAGTGCCGTTGTCTTGGTTGTCAAATGTGTTTGTCTTTTGCTACTATGTTATGTTGGTATTTTGATGAATTACATAATATCTTAAGCGTATCTTGTGATTAATGTACTGTACATTCTGTTGTGTGCTACTGTATGTATTTTTGTGTATATGATTAAAATCAAAGGCATTTTAAACATATCTCATAAATGTATATTTTGTAGTAGAATTATTAATGGTCATTTCATGAATATTATGGAGTGTAAATCTGTTACTAAATCAAAATCGTTTCTAAACCTGAAATTAATCTTTGAGCAATTTGAATTCTACCCACACTTAATTACATTAAACCACTGATTCATAGGTTTTACACAGTGTCATTGCTGAAAGCAGAATTAACAGTTCTGTTGAAACAATGAGAACATGATCAATTAGGATATGTTTATATAATTATGTTTGGGGGTACTCTGAAAAGGCTTCTTTTCCTCACTTGTTCCCGGTATTATTATTTTTTTTTTCCATTGCCTTTTTTAATTACTTTATTTTGCATCTGCTTCTATCATCCTGGCACCTTTTGCTAATCAGAGTGTTTGATGTGTCTGATTTTAAGTGTTTTATCTTTTATGTAATTTTGCGTATAATATTGTACATTTTTGCGTAAATGTTCATATGCACAGAATATATGCCACTTGGTTTAGTGTGTATGAAGGTCTTTGGGTGCTGAAATGTGATTGGCTTGTTTAGGGGCTCCTATATTTATTTTCAGGATTTAACAGCTATTGGAGTTACCAAACCAGGACATCGAAAGAAGATAACCTCAGAGATCAATAAGATCACTGTTAATGAGTGGCTGCCTGACCAAAAACCGGTGAGTTTAACACACAACCACATACACATTCAAACACACCCAGATGTTAATTTGTATTTGTTTACATTTAATCTATAGGCGAGTCTTGGAGAGTGGTTATCTATGATTGGGTTGAGTCAATATCATCAAGTCTTAGTCCAAAATGGATACGAGAACATTGACTTTATCACTGACATCACGTGGGAGGACCTTCAGGAGATTGGCATTACAAAACTTGGTGAGATAGATAGTGGACTGGGTTCCATAATATTAAAGTGATTTCACACACACAGACTTCTGTTCTTTCCACACTGCTTGACCATAGTGTTTTACTCTCGTTCTCTATCCAAATTTGCCTAGGACACCAGAAGAAGCTTATGCTTGCAGTGAAGAAGCTGGCAGAGATCCAGAAGGCCTCTGACGGTCGCAACACATTGCGTAAAAAGCCCCCAGTCACTCAGGAAGTGATGGCTATTGAAAGCCCACCCCATGACAGCGGAGAGTGTATGTCCCCTAAAATGAGTACTTTCCAGGACAGTGAACTGAGCGGGGAGTTACAGGCTGCTCTTACACGCCCTGCTGATGTGCAGGATGGCGCAGAAATGAGAACCAACAGCAACCTGGGAGCACAACACAGAGCCCGCAGTCTGCATGAGAACAGTATGAACAAGAGCCGAGACACAGAAGAGCCTAGTGGGCCACCCAAAAAGGAGGCACGTACTATGCGCCAGAGCAGCCAGGGGGGGCAGAGAAGTGTCTCATCGGCACACCCAAAACCACGTCAGTCTTATCCCCAAGGTACAGGACCGCCCTATACTCCACCACAAACGCCCACCAAAACAAAACCTCCCACTTCACAGACGGTGAGCAACCCACCGAGTAAACAAAAACCTAGCTCTCAGCTGCATCAGCAGACCGAAAAGACCATGACACCTCGTGCTCACCCCCAATCCCCCACTCAAAGGTCCCATCCACACCCAGCGGCCCAGCCTGTGGAAACTAAGGAGGCTGCACCTCAAGGACCTGCTGTCTCAGTACCACTCCTGTGCCTGCCTCCTGAAGGCGACGAAGCTTGCGATGAATTTGGTCTGCCTAAGAAACGTGCCCACAGCCTGAATCGCTATGCTTTGTCTGATGGTGAGCAGGAGCGGGATGAGCTAAATATGCCAGATTCAGGAGGAAAGTATGCCACAGTACAGAACCGGGTGGGTCGCAGCAACTCAATGAAAGGGCAAGCAGACAAAAATGTCAACCGAAGCCAGTCCTTTGCACTCAGACAAAAGAAGAAGGGTCCTCCTCCACCTCCCCCCAAACGCTCTAGTTCAGCCATCTCGAGCTCCAGTAGTAATCTGACAGAAGTGCCCAGGGAGACAAGCAGTGGACCTCTTCTGGAGGTCCCCTACCAACCACAAAGACGTGCAAGTGACCTGGGTGGCACTGTAGACACGGGCAGTGCCGGCAGTGTGAGGAGCATCGCTGCCATGTTGGAAATGTCCTCCATTGGTGGGGGTGCCAAGGGTCTTGCTTTACAGAAGTCTGCAGGCCACTATCTGCAGGTAAGGTGGTTGTCATTGTGTCTTTGGGATGATACTTAATATTTATCATAGAAATGTATTTTGTCACTATCTAGTTCAGTAAAACAAGATTGTTTCTCTTCAGGTGGGTTCTGCAGGAGGAAAGCAGCGTGATGCCATTGGTCTGGATGGAGAAGTAGTGAACCGTCGCAGGACTATTAGTGGGCCAGTCACTGAGTTAGTAGCAGCTGCTAAGCGAGGACCACAGCCGGAGCCAGTCCAGGATAGACAACGCAATGAAACCCAGCCAAGCTCTAGTGGGAGCTCAGCAGAGAACCTTCCATTTGCTGAGGATGGAAACCTCACTATCAAACAAAGACCTAGACAGGGCAAAGATGAGACTGAGGAGGGACTAGAAATGTTATACTCTTTACCCCAGGAGGACCCTTCACGTGTGGATGCCACAGCCTCGCTGAAAAGGACGGTCCAGAGCATCAAACAGCAACCAAATGGCACCAAGTTCCAACTCACAGAGTCAAATACAGTTAAGCGCCGCCCCAAGAACAAAGACAAAGATACAGAAGAACTCCAGGATGGGCAGATGCCTGTTCCATATGAGAATGGGACTGGCACCATTAAAAGGCGCCCTGTGTCAGAGGTGACTGTTTCGGAGCAGCCTAGGCCACAGGAACATACTGAGAACTCGCCTCGTCGGGACAGTGCAGACCTGGAAGGCCATGTGACTGAGAGTGCCCCTCGTAAGTCCGTCAAACCTCCGGTGTCCCCCAAACCTGTTCTGGCCCAGCAAATGAAGAAACAAGGACCACCGGCTGCCATCACCAAGAAAGCCCCATTTCCTGGACCAACTGGGGCACCTGGCAGCCCAGGTACTACACAGTGTGGCCCTTTCACTTGCCCTGTCTTTACACAATTATGTGAGTATCCCGTAAAACCCTGTAGCATTTAGACCTTGTTGCATCAAATTCCGCTCAGTCTCTTTTCCCATCTCTCTCCCTATCTCTTTTCTCTTCTATTTACAGTTGAAGGAAAGAAAGTACCTCCTCCAATTTCACCGAAACCTACACCTCCTCCCACAGCTCCCAAACCATCCAAAAATGTTCTGCAGTCTTTAAATGCGACACCTAATCCCACTCCCACGCCCTCTCCAGCCAAGCAGACTGTCACCAAAATGGCCAGCACAGCTTCTGCCCAGAACAACCACCCTGTCAAGGCTACAACCCCACCAGCCTTGAGTGCGCAGACCCCACACACACCCCAGTCTCCTCACACCCCACAGACACCTCAAACACCCCAAACCCCACAGACACCCCAAACTCCCCAGACATCAGGTCCCCCAACCCCCATCCCTACACCACCACCTGTGAAGCCCCCTCGCTCCTCAATCAGTGGGGTGTCCATGGACAGTTCAGCTGGATCAGCGTTTATCGCAGGGGTAGTGACAGTAGATGCAGTTCACCAGAAGATAGAGGAGACCAGTGCCTCACTGGCTGCAGCCCTGCAGGCAGTCGAAGAGAAGATCAAAGAGGATGGGCAAAAAGAGTGAGTGTCACGAAACATGCAAAAAATGTTTTCAGTGACATCGTAGACCTGTAGGAATCTAGTTTATGGTGGCATCTAGTCTCAAGTTAACATTTAATTTCTTTAACTTTTTTTCTAGTTTCAAGTCCTTCAAATCAAGTCAGCAGTTTTGAGGCCACATATGTGGTTATTAAGAAGCAATGACTTTAAAGTAGGAATGTCCCTAGCTGATCTCAAAGATGATCATGCCGATTAAGAGTTTTTTTATCTGATCGTTATCAGCTATCCTGAGCCCGATCCTTATTTTATGCCGGTTTTGTGCAGTAGGTGGCGATGTGCACCTTTTGGTAGGTTTGCCAACCACCATTAAAATAAAAAGAAGATGCTCAAATGTGTGATTTGCAAGAAACAATGAGATCTGTTCCAATGCATCACACACATTCGATCTTCCATGTTTAGCATTTTTGATGTGCACTTTAGTAAGAAAACACTGAAAATTTATCTAATTTATTTACCGTTTACTTTTAACTGGCATCAGACTGTCTGAAACATCGCTGTCATAACGCATTGCTTTGGGTTGTGTCTTGCTTCGGACTTGATTGACAGACTGGCATTCTGACACTGCGAGCTTCATGCTTTCTAACCTTATCTCCATTTTGAGCCCCTGTCCCCTGAGAAACTCTGCACATCTATGTGTACATTAGATTGATTTTAAAGGGCTGGTTGACTGTTTTTTTTCTAGGCTTGATTGTGTTTATGGGGTGCAGTCTAACATGTTAATGCTTAGTTTTTTAAAAAACGCATTATTTTTCACATAATTTACCTTTATTCCACACTGCTCTGTCCCTTCTCCTCTAAACGCGCTGATCATTTCCTGCTTTTAGGAAGCTCCTCCCTCAGAAATAAGCAATGGGCTCAGATTGGTTAGCTGGTCCAGTGTGTTGTGATTGGCTTAACCGCCTCTAGTGTGCGTCTAAACATCACGCCCCTCAACTCAGTGGCATGTGCTCCGGTTCTATTGTAAACAATGGCGTCGTCTCTATTGCTTATCAATTTGAGCCCGATTGAGACCCAGAGAATATTAGTGAAGAGGATCGCACAGAACCTGTGCAAGCATGGCTCTTAATGGTATGTTTTTTGTTTGTTGTTGTCTCAGATGTGCTGTTATTTGTAAATGCTCTTGTTTCTGTTAGCTTTTAATATACGGTTTTATCCTGATTAAAGCTTTAATACAGTACGGCAACCGCACGTGCGTCCACATATAATGCTTCTCATAGCTGTGTGAAAATAAGTGTATAAATGGAACATTTCATTGTTAGAGCCGAGCTGATGATCTGAATGAGAGAGAGAGAGAGTAGAGCGTGTGCAAAGGAGGGCGACGCGAGGAATAGTATTAAGAACCGCTGCTTTAGAACATTGATTTTGAAACTTGTGAAGACATTAGAATCGTTAGAAGACAGAATTGCGTGATTCATATATGAATAGATTTTTACGTGCACCCCTAGTTTTCTCTTCCTCTTCTCTAAAGCAGTGGAGCATGGCCTCGCCCCCTTTGCTGCATGTTCCTGGGGGCGGGGTTTATCTGGGTTTGTGACATAACGAATCCGGGAAGTTTTTGTGGGCTTTAAACTACCAGAATTTTAAAAGACGATATCTCCATTTGCACTGAACTTTCAGTGCCGCAACTTTGCAGATATTGTTTATACTCAAACAGCAACATTACACACTAATTAAAAAAGTGAAATCGCAATCAACCACCCCTTTAATAACTTTAATTTTCTTGAAATGTGCTCTAAGCACTAGGAAAATACTAGTATCGGATTGGGACTCTGTCGGATACTCAATATTCAATGACTCGGATTGCATCGGGGCGTAAAAAAACCTGATTGGGATATCCCTACTTGAAACAATTTTTCACCATCAGGTTTAGTACAGCGAGTGATGGTATCAGGATATTATAGATGTTTTTCTCTTAACCGGAAGGATGCTTTGGATTTCCGGTCTCTAGTGTTTTTAATCAAATTAGCATATATTCCGATCTGATAATCTAATGTTAAACCTATCAAAATGTTTTAAAAAAAACACATGGCTCCATAGCGCCATCACTTTACAGTGTCGCAGTGACTCATTTGTCAGTGCCTCACTCCTCAAAATATAATGAGTGTGTAAATGATACGAAGCTGCTGATGTTAGCACTATTTGAATGGGTTCCTATGAAGACCAGAACAGAAGAGCATCCAACTGGATGTTAGAATTCGTAATGGCGGCGCTCATCGTTTACTCAGGAAAAAGGTCTATAGTAATTTAAATATTTTTGATTTTCAAAACTGGCAAACCAAATTTTATAATTAAGGGCAAATCTTTTTTTTTTTTAACTTTTGAACTTTTCTGACCAAACAAATCTATTCATGTCACTTGCAGCAACATTTAAAAATATATATATATATTAATTATATTTAAGTTTGTGTGTTTTGATCCACAGCTCATTGGCTGAAAACAAGAGCACAGTGAGCATCCTAGACGACATCGGCAGCATGTTCGATGACCTGGCCGACCAGCTGGATGCCATGCTGGAGTGAAGAGCACAGCCTGTGTCTCTGTGGCACAACCTCAGGGCCCCGGGAGAGCACAAGGGCACAATGACCAACAACAAACCCACCTATCCCTTCCTAATCCTCATCCCTGGCTCCTCTCACCCCTCTTTTCTCCCCCCACCCCCGCCTTCCCCGTCGCCATGAAACGTCTATCTCTCCTCTCTCCCTCCGAGTTGGTTTGCACAAACCCGAGCTGATGTACCTCAGGACTGGGCAGAAGGCCATCCAGGGCTTTAAACATCAAAGACAGAGCAGAGGGTGGAGAGCAGAGGTTGGGTTTTAATACCTAAAGCTCAACTCTCTCTCCATGAAATATCTCTATCTACCATGAGCAATGAGTAGTAAAATAATACAAAAACAATAATAACTGTATATGAAATAATAGTATGGTATGTGTATATTGTAAGCATGAGGAAAGTTTGTATCTATAAAGAAAAAAATCTCATAGTGAGAGTCATGCATTAGTACAGTTATATATATATATATATATATAAATAAATATAAATATTTTATGTTTTTATTTCATGTTCAATGGTACACACAGTGTTGAAACATTAAGAAATCTATAAACTTTGATGACAGATATGTGGATTTTTCTATGACTATATTGAAGTTTAAAAAAAGAAAAGAAAAAATAATAATAAGGCTGGCTTAAACATCCTGTATGTTTGGCTGTGCTCTGCTGAAGAGTGTTGTGGGCTGTGTTGAATGTAGTGAAGTGACTGAAGTGGCTGTTTCACCCCCTGCTCTGTGCTTGCTCTGGGCTCCCGCTCTGTGCTGCTGTGACCCTTTATGTTTCCACTCACGTTCTGCCTGTGCGAACTCATACATTCCTGCTCCTGCACATCCTGCACAGCCTTCCTCGTTCACATGCCCTCTTTCTCCTCCTGCTCTCATCATGTGCAGTGTCCTGTGTGCCTTAACATGAGAGGTGACCTCAGTGCTTCTAATACACACAAGCCAACTGGTTCAAACTGAGAAAGGCCCGGTGTCCATGTGGGAGGCATTACCCTGTGTGCTCTGATTTGGTGAGAAGTGACCTCATCCTTGGACATCTCTATGCTTCAGTCATCTGCAGCAAGGTGATATACAGTTTAGGCCTTGAAATCGACATGAATTGCCAGTTTATTTCCATGATGTGAGGCATTTCCAGGATATGCAAGGGAAACAGAATTGGTTTGGTAGTTGACTGAAGGTAGGCACTGGATACCAGAATAGCGATTGGTTAGCATTATGCAATAGCCTGTGTGTGTGTGTGTGTGTGTGTGTGTGTGTGTGTGTGTGTGTGTAAAGTGCAATGATGAATTGTTCAAAATGAGACCAGGATCATGCATCTAATCGGGTTATGTTGACTTTGACTCTATGAGTGACCTCAGAAACACAGGCGAGAACAAGGTAAAAGGGTCCATTGAAGGTTGATGGCTTGCAGAGGGTGGGAAGTCAGGAAGCACAAAGTGAGGAAGTTGCATAAAACAGGAATCTAAAAGAAACATGCATGTACAGACTGACAGTGAACTAACAAGGATTTCGCAAATGTTGATGTGGCTTGATGCTCAGTATTTCCACCTAAGGAATCTTCTTAGCTTAAGGCTGTGTGAGTTCGGACAGATGTAGTTCCATTGGAAGCCTGCATGCAGTCTAATCTCAGCACATCGCTCAGCGGCTGTTTAAGGGTGTGAATGTACCATGGTGTGCCTGCTTTGTTTTGCATTCCCCCCAATATCATCCATTTCCTTAATGACCAAAGTAAGAGCACCAGTCCAAGATGCAGTTAAGCTTGGGTCCATAACTTATTCTGAAAAACATAGCAGTATCTAGGTTAAACATATTCACTTTATAGGGACACGTTGAGGGTAGACTGAGTGATGCTTTTACAGTTGTAAAGTTTGGTCTCTGTGGACATGAGATGTTTCCAGATGCCTTGCTCTCTCATTTACAGTGGGAACGTTATGACAGCACCGGTCACAAGTGAACCTCTTGCAAGCCTCTGAATGTCATTAGCTCATTGCCAGCAAACTCACAGTCTCTCATTATCTTTAACCATCTTTGTTGCCATGACAATCTGCCTGCTCATTATTAGAATCGTCACAGTATCAAAATGATCTTAAATGTAATTAAAGAAAGGGCCCAAAGGAAAGGGACACAAGCAAGAAAAGTAGTTGCGTAGGTCCCACTTATGCTTTACACTTTCAGTAGCTCCATATATGCTTAACCCCTTCCCCGGTTCTCAGAAGAATATTTGTAATATTTAAGTTATGAACAGAGATTATTATAGATGTTTTCAACAAGTATTTAATGATGCAGCATCAAGAGGGCTTGTTGATGAAACTGCAAATATTTGAGATAAAAGTGTCTTCTTGGCTCAGAGTGTTTTAAATGAATTGTAAATGGTCATTTTTTTAGAAATCCAGTTTTCTTTTTTAAGGTAGCTTTTTGTGATAAGTTTTTTGACTGCCATGTTTTCAGATGGAATAAGTTGTATATTATGCAAATGTTATGTTTTTTTTAAAAACATGTATGTGCCTTGCTTTAGTTCTTGTCATTTTGTTTTTTACGTTTGAACAATGTGTAGAGAATATGTGGCCGGTCTTTGTCCACCAGATGTTCAGAATTATATCCCCTTTTGTTGCGGTCTCCTCTGTGGACAGAGTGCAGATGTCTGGCATGGGAATGGCTTTTATAAAAGCTTTATCATGCCTATTGCTTCAAAGGACTGGGTGTCGATCCAGTGTTAATTGAGCTGTTACGGCCCTGTCCCCCCTCCCCCTTCTTCTGTATATATAGCTGGATGTTTGTCACTGTGAATCTTCATCCTTTTTTTAAAAACTTGTTTTCTTCACTTTAAAGTTCTCATTCCGTCATTTTCTTCTTGTCATGTTTGCTTGTTTTTACTTTCGTCTTTTTTAATACCAGAGAAGAAGAAAAAAACAATGAAAAATAAGGAGATTCTGAAAACACTGGTCAAACTTATTGTTGGTGCAAGATGTTATTTAATAATGAAAGCCGTTTTCAATTCCATCCTATTTGCAGAGACATTTAAAAAAAAAAAAAAGAAAAAGAAATCTGCACTGCTCAGTGTGTGCAGGCTGTATATTGTGTTGATGTTCTGCCATTGACTTGTATGATACCTGCTGTGACTGGCATTGGGAACAGTGGTGTGCTTGCAGTGACTGCATCAACAACCACCTGCTCTAAATAAACATTATATACAAACACTCTCGTAGCCGTCCAATTACTGAACACCAACAAGACCCGCTGGAAACTGCTCAACACCATAGTGTTTCATTACTTAACACATAAAATACTAAGCACTCCTCAAAAAAACTTAACAAGCTTGTACCAAAGGGCCACACAGCCCTTCACAGATTTATTTCTTAACACAAAATGCATTAAGGACACTAGAGGGAGTCAGTGCCATATTATGTGAGGGTAAAAGACTCCAATTCACTCGATACAAGCATTAAAAGTTTATGTATTTTATACAAGTAACCATTTTCAGTTGGAACAGAGTCTCAAGCTCATATCCTCTCTCAGCTTAATGAGGGGGGAAAACAATCTTGTCCTAAATGTGCAGAGCCGGATTGAGTAGCTCTATGCCACAAAAAGGCACTTTGATATCCAACATAGCAGCTGTTTTTTACGCCTTTTGTCTTAAGATTAACATCGACTTATCTAGCACACTTCAGGTAATAGGGAGAGTTCACCCAAAAATAAAAGCTCTGTCAATTTACCCACCATCACATTGTTTAAAACCTGAACATAAGTTTTGAACAATTTTGGTTACCACTGATTGCACTGTATGGAGAAAAAAAAAAAAAAAACAACACACATTCCACAGAAGAAATTGAGTCTTGAAAGAGTAAAAGATGACTATTTTTTAATTATTCTTTTTTGGGTGAATTATCAGCTTAAGCTGAGAGAGGAACTCAACTTCATATTAATGAAACGCAGTGTTCCCTTTCCCTCCATTGACCTCATTACTTCTTGAATTAAGTGCTTTACACTCAAACTAATTACTGTTATTCATTTCAAAACTGTTTAGTAACTAGCATGAATTACATTATAAAAGTCTTGCTAGATTTGCATGGGCAAAATCTGGCTTCCACAGCAAACATGGAAGCATGCATGAAGCAGTTGCACCTTTGGTAAAGAAACATCGCATTATTTACACAAAATCTTGATGGATGAGTAGGTCATTACAGCGTCATACAAAGGTTTCAGGTCGGTCAACAGGCAGTTAGAAAATATCTGAGCCGTTCCAGGAGCTCAGTTGGCACTGTCAAATCGGAGATAAAAAAACATGGGTACTGTGTTGTCCAGAACAATGCTCTGCTGTTTCAGGCCCAAGTTGGTGTAGTGTAGGTCTTCATTCAGCCCTGGGATGATGGGCGCTCCATGCATCTCCACTGGTGTCAGACTCAAGCTTAGGCACTCACTCAGTCATGAGACTGCAGCTCATAAAGGTCAAAGTTCAACAGTCATCGCTGAGGCCACTGACGCAGCAACTTTTCCATGGTCTGCAGGGAATATGACCTTAGACTGGAAGTCTTAGCAAATCTAAATCATACTTTCCTAGGAAATGATCGTGTGTATATAAAATACGGTGTTGTCATGTTTATGACGAATGTTCATAAACACTGAAGGTCTGGAGGTTCTGTTTGCTGTCAAGAGGTGTCTGGTAAGAGGAAAGCAAACGAGCAACATCCATCCAGCGCATGAAGCAAGGCGTCTTTGTTTAACAGTTTACTGCAAAATTCACAAGGTACAGACACCCGAGTCCATAGGGTACAGACTAAAAACATTTCTGGTCCAATGCATGTTGTAATGTTTTCTTGAATAATATTCTTATTCATACTATAAGTCCGTGCATCAGAGTCCATGTGGTTTCTAAATTCCAGGAGATTAGCGACACGTTACTCAAAATGTTGACAACTAATAATGATCAGCCGTCACGTTTAGCACGTCCACACCTGAGGAGAGAAAACACAATAAATTGTTAGAGCTCATACACAGTGAAAGATCTGATTCCAGTAGAGAAGAATGGTGTATACAGGATTGATCAAATGTGACCTTTATACATTTTCTTGTTTTAAATTAATGCGCTTCTTCTGAATTTTCTATTCAACGAAAAAAATAAAATAAATAAGCAGTTGTTTTCCACATTGATAATATTAAGAAATGCTTCTTGAGCAGCAAATCAGCGTATTAGAATGATATCTGGAGAATCATGTGACATAGAAGACTAGAGTAAGGTCTTTGTACACCGAGTCTGAAATTCTCATTACAAAATAAAAAATAAATGCGACCTCGCGTTGTGCCAATCACGTTTACACACTGCCTCCGAATCTTTCATCTGTCAGACAAATTTGGAACAGGTTCTATTTTCTGCATCCGTAGCAAGCATTTTGATTGAAAATTTCGTACGTGTTGTTTCGTATTCGTCATCCTTTTCCGACTCTGTGTGCAAGGACCTTAATGATGCTGAAAATTCAGCTTTGCATCACAATTCCAGCATCATTAAGCTCCTTGCACACAGTCTAAATTTTAAATTACATTTTAAAATATAAAATAATTTCACAATATCACTGTATATTTGATCAAATAAAACCGGACATGGTGAGCATTAAGAAACCTCTTTCAAAAACATTGTCTTACCAATTCTTACCATCATAACATTTGAACAGTTGTGTACACATCATTTAAAGTACAAAAAGGTAGCCCATATCTTAGCAAGCTACAGTTTGAAAGCAGCGTCCCCGAACTCATTGTACGAGTCTCTGACCTTTACAGTGCTGTCTACAGCTCCAGAGAAGAGTCTTCCTCTGGACACAGCGAGCGCCGTCACGCTTCCCTGGTGCCGCAGCAGAGTCTGGGTGCAGATCATGTTGTCCATGCTCCACACCTGCACAGGTACAATAATCAGTGCACAAAAGAGGCGGCACAAATCCCCATATTTCACAGCCCAAACCCAAGCCTTGTCCTTACCCTGAGAGAGCGATCATAGGAGGCACTGAACACTTTGGTCTGATCAGGGGTTGAGATGACAGCCAGGGCATACACTGTGCCCACGTGGCCCGTCAGTGTCCGCACCTGCTCTTTCGACTCAATGTCCCAAACCTTATTCACAGGGAAAAAGGAGAAATCACAATTTTAACAATGTCCTGACATGTTCAGGTTTACATGATCATTACCCTTGCAATTAAATCTCTGCAGGGTGTAGAGATTAATACTACTTACATGAATGAGGTTCTCGTAGGTGCCACAAACTATATGATGATTGGTGACTGCAATGGAGTACACACTGCCTCCAGAGGTCTGGAGCACATGGACACACTCCAGAGAACGGATGTCCCAGATCTGAGGGGAAATCCACAAAAATCTATTTCATTTAGTGACACTAGATACTGTAGTATGCACCATAATAATATATATATATAGCCAAATTACTGGTGGAGAACCACACTACACAATCCTGTAAAGAGATTCTACTGGAATCAACCAGTTAGAGAACTCACTGTTTCCATGAAAACGAAATGAGAAGAGTCCAAAAAAAGTGGAACATGTGAATGACGTAATCGAGTCAGTCTCCCTACACTCTCAATTTAAAACTTGAAGATTTTTATACATTTCAATATTCAATATATTTTGTATTCTGTACTCATGATCCGTGAACATAAGCTAATAGTTTATATTCTGCTTTTGTGGGCTGTTGCTCATTACCATATGTCGCACAGTTTTGTTTTGACCTTTTTTTTCCCCCTTCATTTTTCAAAAAGTACTTCAAATTAACTTCAAATTAAAGGTTGTAATGAGATGTGTATCATCTCAGAGTTCATTTGTTTAGTTCATTACTTTAACTCTGTATTATTTTTTTTAATCACTATGGAAGCAATAAACGAGAAGTAAAAGTCCACATAGTTTGCTAAAAAAGCGATGGTCACTGTTGCACTCCATAGCGATGGAGGAGTGTTTCTATTTATTTGTTCTCTCTCTGTGAGCATTTGTAGCAGTCTGTAGTCAGCTTCCTCCTGGAGATCTCTGGAGTCTTAATTGGGCAACTTGAGACAACAAGCAGCTTTTGGTCTTATCTGGTTTTACAAACAATTCAGAGAACTGCTCTCTTTTTACCAGTTAGACTGAACAGTAAAGGAACTAATGAGGACATCTTCAAATCTGAAACTCTTAACGTAACTGTTTCTGGATTATATATATATAAACAGGGCCTTTTAAAAATGAAGAATCATGGAATATATTACGCTATATCTTCATTAAGATACTGCAAGGAGTATGTAAACTTATGAGCATGTCTGGATGAGAAAGCTGACCATCGTTATTCAATATGTATATGGTCCTTTATGATGAAATCTGGGCGTTCCTGAAGCAGTTCAAAGTTTAACACTTCTAACCTTTATGGTTTGATAAGATCCGCTGTACAGATGATTCTGAGAAGCAACCAGGGCTCGAACCCAGTGATTCAAGCCAGTTAGCTCCTTCTTTAGCTTCAGCTCCGTTCCCACAATATCCCACACCTACACAGAGGGAGAGAGAACACGAGAGAGAAAGATGTCCAATCACTTGAAGAACACTTAGAATCGGTAAACTGGAAAGTCCCAGAGAGATGAGATCATTCTACTTTTAAGCCTCCACTCCCTCATTCCTCCCACACATCACCATGGTGATACGAGCTCAGCATGTGCTCTTCAGACGGGCTCTCAGAGCCAAGTGGATCTAATTCTGCTCCACTCGTGCCTCAGTAACTTAAGTCTGTGCTCTTCTCTTCTCTGCTGGAGCACCCATCGTATCCTCCACATCACTTTAGGAAAACCGTACACCACTAACGTGCACACCAGCAAATGGGGCAGAATAAAGCTCAATATTAGCTGCTTGATTGGGCTCGTGTCTGCAGACACGCGTATCATCTCTTCAACAGACACCACTGACCTTAATGGCTTTGAGAGAGCCGCTGAATAGCATGTTGTGTGAGGACACCAGAGTGCACACTGGGTTGTCATGTGCCCGGATGGTGTTCACTTTCTGCAGGGTCTGGATATCCCAAACCTGCAGGAGAACAAGCAGATATCTGCATTAGATGCACATTGACCATGTCATGAACAGCTGGATTCCTTTGAAAAATGTATTTCAGGAACACTCACAATAATGGTGCAGTCAGCTGAGCCACTGTAAAGCTTGTTTCTGCAACAGAATTCCTTCCAATGTCAATTTGTTAATTTACTTTATTATTTCTTTATTTTTACAGTTAATTTGTGTAATTTGATCAACCGGAAATTAAAAAATAAAACACCGAAACGCTTATTTGTTACAGGCATCCTCAAATCTGGCCCACTCCTGCAGAGTTTAGCTCTAACCCTAATCAAACACATCTGAGCATGCTAATCAGAGTCTTCAAGACCATTAGAAAATCACAGACAGGTGAGTTTGATCAGGGTTGGAGCTAAACTCTGCAGCAGATTGGCCCTCCAGGGAAAGATTTGAGGAACCCTGATTTATAACAATATATTATTTATTTGTTTAAATATTCATGTCAGTTCAAAACCCTCAAAATGCTTACCCCTGAATGCACAATGCCAACACTATGCCATCATGGCCCTCAAGGGTCTTCTGGCACTTATATGTGGTGCATGTGTCCCAAACCTATGTGGAGCACAGAAGTACAGGCAATTTATCCAAATGAAGAGGGATGCACATAAACCAAAGTGACAGAAAGCCGATGGCAGGTTAAATTACCTTGATGGACTTATCTGACGACCCACTAAAGAGAAGATCACCAGTAGAATAGACACACAAACACCACACCGGTCCCTGGTGGCCCACAAAAGTACCCTTGCATTTGAAGATCTGCTGGGGGTCGTAGGCTGCAAAACATTTCATATAGTCAGACAATGACATATCTCCTTATCCTCACAGATATTTGGAGTATAAACGAGGAAGAGACACTCACAGCCCAGTATACCCATATTGAGCCTGGCATTGATGTGAGACAGTTCATCCTGCAAAAGGAGGGATGGGTTAGAAAGCTCTTAATACTAAATCGCCCCAGTTGTACATCTTAATTTGGTGAAAACCAGAGTGAAAATAGACAAACATTCAGCATGGAAGCATCTCGTCTGAATTCCATCAGATCTTCACTGAGTTTACTCTGGTTCTCATCCAGCACATCTGCCATATTAGCACAAGAAAAGCCCAACAAAATGAACATTCATGCATGTTTTGGCCTAAAAACTGCAAGTAGTTAAGAGTTAGTTTCCTCACCGAACTTGAGTTCCAAGTTTTTCTCCAGCTGGTCTAGTTTCTCAGAGAGTTTGCCCAACATGGAGCGCAGGAACGAGATGTCCTGGTCCTTCTGCGCCAGTGTCACCTGCATCTCATGAAATCGGTCATCTGTCTGCTGGAGAAACTCCTTCAGGCCCTCGAACTTACACACCTCCAGGTGCGTCTCATACGTGTCCTGATTCCCGATGAAGGTGCAACTGGAAAAGTCGGAAGGGATAAATTCAAGGCTGTTTTATTTCTTTATCTATGGAACTGAAGGAAAGATTGTTAGCTTTTCCAAACATCCATACCCATATTTAGAGTGAGGGCACTTAATGTGTTCACACTCCTTCAGATGTGCCTCCAGGTTCATGGTGAGTAACGGAGGGCAGTTGGGGTTGTTGGGACAGCGAACAGGTCGGTAGTCACAGCTCACTTCATGATCTCTGTCACACACAATCCAAAGTCATGATTACACTCCCTTTGCATGACTCATGACTATGTCGCAACAACAGAAATTAAATGCTGATATTGTGAAATCCAATGAACTGGTGTTCTCACTTCCTGGTGCTAAGCTTGATGGTGAAAGGACAGCCAAGTGGGTCAACCTCAAAGGCACCGGGTTTGCCCGAGGCAGCTGGCCGACAGCCGTACTTGCAGTGGATGAAAAGCTCTCCGATTTGCTCAGCCACCGCTATGTTATTCACGACCACTGTGAGCTTGGAATTGTCCACAGGGCATTTCTCTGTAGAAACACAGGTTATTGGCAAAACAAAAATACTACTGTATGTCGAAAACATAGCTCAGACCAAGAGCATGAAATGAAAGATTCAGCATGGAGCGGAAATGAAAGAGGAACTGAGCTAGAGACCTGCACTTGGTCCAAAATTAACTTTAAGCCACTCCTGCCAATAGAGAGAAAATTTAGAAATTTTAAATAAATATTCAAACAAATTTCAGAAAGTATTCAGACCCTCTCATTTTCTTTCACATTTAAAGTTCTACCCTTTGTGCTAAAATTCTCTATTTTAAAAACTTTTTTTTTTTTTTTACAAAAAAATCTATACTCTACACCCCATAATGGCAAAGCAAAAAACAGATGTGAAACTTTGCAAATTTATTAAAAAAAACAAACACAACATTCTTGCCACCCACGTAAAGGTATTTACCTTTTAAACATTTTTCTAGTTAACAATTATATTTTTTCTCTGACTTTAAAATTAACCTTAAAAAAAAAAAAAACTTCAAGACTGATTATGATTTCCATTGTTTCCTTTTGATTTAATATAAAAATATTATACATGTGTTGCCACATGTAGTTCTAGATGGACAAATTCTAGGCATCCTTGATGGTAAGTTTTCCACTCTTAAATTAAATTTGTGATTGACAACAGATGTCTTCTGTAGTAGATATCATATCAGATTTTCAGTACGTGATTATTGTGGCCAAAAGAATTCACAACAACATTATTACGATACCTATAGAATCTTTGACAAAAATAATAATGCTGCCATCAAATTCATGTTTACTTTTTGTTTTCTCTTTTTTAGCCAATGAATCACACTTAAAATATGAGTCCAGGGAATTGTAGAGCGTTTGTAACCATAATTGTCCAAAAGCATACAAAAAGAACTTAGTACAATAGTGCTTCCTCACTACTGGCAGCAATGGTCAACATGGGAAAGGTGAAAGCCAGACAAATATTTAAGAGTAAAAATGTTCTCCTTACCTGAGGTCAAGGCACATCGCCTGCAGAATGTGTGCTGAGGTGACAAAGGAAGAGAAAAGAGAGCACAATGAGAGTGAATAAAAGCTGAATTTTCATTTTCATCTACTCAGCTATTTTAAGTGTAATTCATCTCTCAACAGACACTTGTACTGTGGTGTCCAACAGCCTGACAGTGCCTTAGGAAACAGGTCAATGAGGCGTGCTGTTCACGGCCCAAGCTGACAGGAAATCAATACATGGCCTAGAACCAGATCATGACGGGCAGCCCCATCCTGAGGGAGAGGTGAGGGGACGGCTGGCTGACTCACTCCGCAGGTGGTGATGACGGGGTCCTTGAACACGCTGCAGCACAGCTGGCAACAAAGCTTAACTGAGGGCTGCTCCGCAAACACCTGTGGCTCCTAGGAAGTAAAAAAGAGGGAGGGTGAGAGAGCGAGAGAGAGAGACAAAGTCAATCTCGTGCTGGGCACAGGTGTAGGTCTGTCAGTCTTTTGCGTCACTATAGATGATCAGCATGTGAATAGGAAACAGAAGACTGCTGACACTCACCGTGTCTTCCTCTTCCTCGTGCAGGGAAAAGGTGGAGCGCAGCGACATGTTGGACTCAGAGTGCAGAGAACGAACTGAGATGGCAGAGTCTGAGCGACGAGGGGTACTAATGGGCGGCTGCAGGGACAGAGACAGTTTGAATCTAAACACTTTTTAAAGGTCATTTAAATGTCATCTGGGGGTATTCCAGAAAGCAATTAGATGACATACCGGGTAAGTTTAAGGACAAGTAAACAGATAACCTCAACTTTCAGGATATGTTTACATCAGAAGTATTCAGTGCACTGATGAAGCTTCAGTGACAGATTTCACAATATTAAATTGCAGTTATACATTTTTTATTTTATTTTAAAGCACTAATATAACATACAACGTTTATTTAATTGTACTATCATTTATTTTATTCTCATCTCACACACGGTTGATCTCCTTCCACAAGTGTTTTTTTTTTGTGTGTGTGTGTTCTCTCCAAGTTGTCTGAACTTACTCTTGGCTACGTTTTTTTTTAAACTTATAACCACAATTAAGAAAGGTTTGGGTCAAGAGTTCTGGGTTTATGTGATTAAGTAATTCTGCTTTCTGGAATTCCCCCGCTGAGCATGACAAAAAGCCACTGAATCAGACACACTCCCTCCTAGACAAACCCCATCCTACAAAAATACCTTTGAGCTTGATGTAATCAGGAAAGCATGTAACCTCAGTGTAACCAAAACCAACAGTAGTAAAACTTTTCTAACTACCTCAGCTCATCTCATTACATGGGCTTTCCTGTGAATGTCCAAAATGATTGACTAGAGGAAAACACCTTCTGATAACAGTCTTCTGATACACTTAAATTTGGTGAAAAGCAAATCTGATTGTAAACATCTGAATTTCCATAAACTAATTTTGCACCTAGCCAGGCAATAAGAGCCACAAGAAAAGACTACGTCTTTGTAAATATTCACGCCATGGCTGTGTGGTAAATAAAAGAAAAATTAAAAAAAAAAAAAAATAATAAATGGTATGGTTTGGGACTCTCTCATAAACACTCAGTGTTAAAATAATCAGAAAACCAGAAACAACAGAACAATTGATCAAAAAGCTAAGAACTGCCCAAAGAGCAAATAAGCTACTCCAAAAGCTTGCTATTATGTACGTCAGCGACCAAATTGTGAAGTGTTTGATTTCCATTCCTCAATATGTAAATCTGATTGACTGTTTTGAAAAGGGATGGCGTCGTGATTACCATGCCATCATCGTCGTCACGAGGGGAGTAGGTCAGAGTGCTGGAGGATGAAGGGGTTCTACGGTGCTGTTTGTAATTAGTTTCCGCTGAAATGAAAGAGCACAGTTACAAGTGACTGATTGAACCTTGTTGCTAGGTAAACGGTCAAAAGGATTTCTGTACAATCAATGCAGATGCAGGTATTTTCAGCACCAGCAATTTCTTTCATAGTGGTTTGAGGTACAACACTCAAAATGTAGGAATTTTAAAACAGCTGTATCATAAGTGCTTTTAAGAACCATTTATAATGTCATTTTTGTGACATGTTTTAGTTTTTACTTCTTATGACTTGACAGCTAATACTGACCTTTTGCTACTTGAGGGACTGCAGGAAACGTGGATCCAAAACTAGCCTCCATTTTGGTCTGCATACAGAAGAGTATGAAATAAGAAAACAAAGAGAACTTTTGCTACTGAAGTCTTCACATAATTTGTAATAACAAATAAACGTAAATACCCATTCATTCTTACCTGGTTACTGATGTCAGGTGAGGGTACAGTGATGGTGGCACCTGCCACAGATCCTCCCGAGAAACGATCGAAGTGCAATGGTTTACTACAGCTCACAATACAGCAAAGCCCTGTAGAAAATATCTGCTGCAGCCTGTAGAAAAAGGGAAAAAAGTCATTTCAAACATAAGATATCTGTCTATACACAGACACACATTATAGATAGATAGATAGATAGAAAGATAGATCTCAAACCACAGGAACGTTTAAAATAAGCTTTAAAAAAGTTAAAAAAAAAAAAAAGACGTGTAAGAAATGCTGACCTGCTACAAAACCCGATATACCCTCATTTAGACATTCTTATCAAATGTAACCTAAAATCTAAAGAAAAATGGACACTTTTTGCGTCAACTACCCCTTTTCGAAAAGCGTTGTTGTCTTAAATGTGGCGATACACACTCTTTAAGTACATATTGAAAGAATATCTGCTGTGAAGAAAAGCATACACGCTTCCCGGCAGAACGTCAAAACAAATCAAAGCGTTTCATGTGTCAGAATAAACACTGACGGAGCTGCACGATAGCAACACAGAAATCACAACCCACACAAGATTAATGCTTTAGCTGTCTTTATGTCTCACAACTGGTGCGATTCAAAATGTTCAAACGCACCAATTATAGACAAAAATGCTGTTAAAGTACGCAGTTCCCAATGTTTTGAGACACAGCCAAGATTTTGTTAGCGGGTGACTGCTAAAATGTGGACGCTGTCCTATAAGCAGCAGATAAAACGGGAATAAAACGCACAACATGTTTAGCGCATTATGTTAACGCGGCAAAACATGCTAAAAGACAAACAAGCAGATATGTCCGATGATGTGATTCCCGTGTCTGAAGTGAGCTGGCTAAGTTAGCTATGTTGGCTAGCTGACGAAGTTGGTTTGTCGAGCAGCTTTACTAAAACACTAGATTTAGCTTTACGAAATGTAGTAAGATAGACCTCTAGCTTAGCTACAAAAGACATTAGATACATCTCGCATGTCTATTTAGCCAAACAAGGTAGGTTCTCACCATTGATGCTAAATCAAAGTCTGCAGATGGTCCAATTTTAATCTTTTTCTCACACACCCAGACGCACACACCAGAGGATTGTGGGTAATGTAGTGCGGATATAGCAAATACGCTTCATTGTCGGGAACTGACACAACAAGTTCCTGGAATCGGCGGAGGATTATTCAGTATTCAAAATGATGAGGCTAATATGGTTGGATCATGATTTTTACTGGGTATTTTTCTAATCAGTTTAAGAGTCAAATGTTTACATTAGTGGTGGGAATTTTGATTCATTTTTGTGAGTCGAATCTTTTGAATCCTGCAGGTTGCGCCGTTAGGCCAGTATGTGGCTTCAATAATATTTTGTGTTATAAATGCCTTCTCTCTGTATGCCTTTAAATCAACGAAACCACCAAAGCAAGCACAATCTTTAATAAGTCGGTAGGCTCCAAGGAAAAAAAGAGCCAGTGCATGGAAATGAACGAGAACGATTCGTTTCCTTGACAGGTTTGTTCAAAACACTGATTCATAAGAATCATTCACGAACAACACTTGACTTGCTCCAGGTCAACATGCGTGTCTAATGTCACGTTATGCTTTTTGTTATGTAGCCTACCGCTGCATATTCCTGAATGTTTGTCAGGCTATTCTGTAGGCTACCTAAATTTTTTTTTATTTTTTTTTATTTTATTTTTTTACATTATAATTCTGGGTCTACCATATTGAGGTAATTAGTTAAACGGAAGGGGGTGCTGTTTGCTCAGATCCTAAATCTGGACACGAATTAAACTCCTCTGTAATTCACATTAACTCGGCAGATCAGTAAAGTCTGACTGCGAAATATAGGTCTATCACTATAATTTAGACAATTATACCTTGATTGCCACCTTTAATTTAAGCTGTTGTCTCTAGATATTGGTTAAAGCAACAATTAAACCCATAATAATAATAATAATAATAATAATACTTAGGCTATCCAAGATGTAGATGAGTTTTTCATTACATTACTTGCTCACCAGTGGATCCTCTGCAGTGAATGGGTGCCATCAGAATGAGAGTCCAAACTGCTGATATAAGCATCACAATAAATCCACAAGTAATCCACACAAATCCAGCCCATCGATTAACATCTTGTAAAGCAAAAAGCTGTGTATGTAAGAAGCAAATCCATCAAGACGGTATTTACTTAAAACGGTTGCTTCCAGCTAAAGTACAAGTCTTCTATCCATAATATTGCTTTCTCCAGTGAAAAAGTCTTCCAGTATGAAACAGGAGAGAAATATACACAGATCAAGCACTGTTTACAAGCAAAAAGAGTTCAGTGGTTTTTTTGATGTGAGACAACAACAGGGGATGGACTTTTTCACTGGAGGACGCTTAATTATGGATTATAGACTTATGTTTTGGCCAGAAATTATGGTTTAAAGTTAATGCTGGATTTGTTTCTTACAAACACAGTTTTTCACAAGATGTTAGTTGATGGATTGGGGTCGTGCTGTGGCTATTTGGTGTTTTTATCAGCTTTGGACTCTCATTCTGATGGCACCCATTCACTGCAGAGGATCAAACAAATGATGTAACGAAGAAACAAACTCATCTACATCTTGAATTTTCAGCAAATTATTCCTTTCAATTCTGCCATGTAGTTTTTATCATTTACAGATATTTCAGTGAAATGTTTTGGGAAATATTTCTTCATGTGCAGTAAACTGTGTAAAAGTTTCTGTCATCTGTTGTACTGTAGTATTTTGGGAATATGTGGTAATGTTATAATACCTATAATTGTATCCATTGTTATTGTCATGCACTTTTCAAACAGAGATGAATGATTTGACCTGCATTCACCTGGCTGGAGATGCTCCATTATGCTGTTCTCAGAGCCACAGGTAAACCACTTAAGGCCAAAATAAATGCAGAAATGTTGTGAAGATAACATTTCTTGGACTGCTATGGTCTTGATTCCTTTCAGCTGCAACCTCCATTAGAGTAGCTTACGGCCCCTTGCATTTGCTCTTTGTGTTAAAGCACTAATGGCAGTTTCTCGTGGACACCCATCAATTTAGGACACATGGGACGTGTCTTTATCTTCAAAATGCGGTCCCAGGCTATTAAAGGGTATCTGTGTAAATTGTCTTTGATGAAGCATCACTGCCTCTATGAACTGTTGTCCTACCTGCCACTTAAGTTACTCTTTGCACTGTTAAGCCAAAGAATGGCCAGCGGGCCCATCAAAAGCTTGACCCCATCGGCAAACCATTGCAGGAAGTTCTTCATTCAGGATCCATTAAGCGTATTCAGAGCAGTGCTCCATTCTTCCCGTATGCTCATGTAATAAATGATGGATGGAATAAAAATAGAATGTGCTAAAGTTAGGAAGTAAATGGCTGAAGGGAGAACTGGTCAGTGGCTATTAGTCTGTTTCTAATCAGAAGACAAATATCTGAAAAGGCAAATTCAAACGGACAATTAATGCACTGTCTAAATGCGGCAATGTTAACTAATACTGATCAAATGTATCGAATACATTTTTAAATTAAAAGCAGTTAGTTTGGATAAAAATAGAGAATCACATCTCATAGTTTGGTCATGACATATGATAATAAGTTTGGTGTTTTAGTAGGCCTACTGTGATCTGATATAGACATTATACTGGAGGTTTGCAATCAGCTCTCAGAATATGGTTTAATCCCTCTAGAATTGTGCGTATGTACAATCTGGTGCACCATTAATCTTATCAAGCCTATATTTAGCATAGGTATTACTACTTTAAATTATATTTATCTCACATTTTGTCTAGTATTTTAGCCGTGGTTCACTTTGGTTAGTGGCAGCCGCTTGTTCTCCATCTTCACATTACCGAGCACATTTTGTTTAGTTAATGATATAACTAAATGTTTTTATGAAACAGCCATTGGTTGCCAATGTTTGTGTTTGTCTTTCACCAAGACATCCCATGTTTCTTTTAGCATTAGCCAAAAATGCATTGCATGGTGACAGTGGTCTAACAAAAGGGGGCTCATCTGATCTGCTGCTTGCTGTCCTGTCCCGCAGGCATCTCCTCATCTTACACCTCCTGATGTTGCTCTTGGGTGTGATATCAGAGAAGACTGACATGAGTGCTGCTCTGAGATGAGCAAATGACAGATACCCTTGTATCAACAAAACAGGCAAACTTTTAAATATCCCTGTGAGCAGTTTACAGTTGTTCCACCTTTGATGGAATACTATCATCAGTGCTTTCAGGTTTATGTCAAATTGTGTGCAAAAGCATTTGTAATATAATTCAAATAAACTATAGCTCAAATATGTTATGTTTCTGTTTTGCATAAATGAACAGTACTAAACAACACAAAGTCTAAATCGTTTACACTGTAACTTTTGGCCCTCTAGCAGTTATATAAATATAATATAAAAACTGCAAGTGTTTTACAGAAGAACATTGTTTTAGTTGTGGCTCTGCTGTGCATAGATAAATAAATGAGGTTGGAGGCACCAGTGTACAGATGGATACAGGATCTTATGAGAGAGGATGGTCAAATATATACCATTTTCTTGTTTTGTTTTTAAACTGGAGATTCCCTAGAGATTTACCATTTTGTAATGATCCGTAGTCAATTTTGCTCATTTGTTGTGACAACAAACCTTCAGCTTCACGCTGTTTAAAACTCAAAAACCTACTTCCGGTTTCATCATACTTAAGTCAAAGGGTTTTTGGTTAAATGCCTGAACTAAGATCTGTGGTTTACACTATAGATCAAGTAATTTTCACGTTTTATACATAAACAGTATCTCACAGAAGTGAGTACACCCCTCACATTTTTGTAAATATTTATTATATCTTTTCATGTGACAACACCGAAGAAATGACACTTTGCAACAATGTAAAGTAGTGAGTGTACAGCTTGTATAACAGTGTAAACTTGCTGTCCCCTTAAAATAACTCAACACATTAATGTCTAAACTGCTGCCCACAAAAGTGAGTACACCCCTAAGTGAAAATGTCCAAATTGGGCCCAATTAGCCATTTTCTCTCCCCGGTGTTATGTGACTCATTAGTGTTACAAGGTCTCAGGTGTGAATGGGGAGCAGGCATGTTAAATTTGGTGTTATCGCTCTCATTCTCTCATACTGGTCACTGGAAGTTCAACATGGCACCTCATGGCAAAGAACTCTCTGAGGATCTGAAACAAAGAATTGTTGCTCTACATTAAGATGGCGTAGGCTATAAGAAGATTGCCAAGACCCTGAAACTGAGCTGCAGCACAGTGGACAAGACCAGCGGTTTAACAGGACAGGTTCCACTCAGAACAGGCCTCGCCATGGTCGACCAAAGAAGTTGAGTGCACATGCTCAGCGTCATATCCAGAGGTTGTGTTTTGGAAATAGATGTATGAGTGCTGCCAGCATTGCTGCAGAGGTTGAAGGGATGGGGGGATGGGGGGGGGGGGGTCAGCCTGTCAGTGCTCAGACCATACGCCGCACACTGCATCAAATTGGTCTGCATGGCTGTCGTCCCAGAAGGAAGACTCTTCTAAAGATGATGCACAAGAAAGCCTACAAACAGTTTGCTGAAGACAAGCAGACTAAGAACATGGATTACTGGAACCATGCCCTGTGGTCTGATGAGACCAAGATAAACTTATTTGGTTCAAATGGTGTCACGTGTGTGTGGCAGCAACCAGGTGAGGAGTACAAAGACAAGTGTGTCTTGCCTACAGTCAAGCATGGTGGTGGGAGTGTCATGGTCTGGGGCTGCATGAGTGCTGCCGGCACTGGGGAGCTACAGTTCGTTGAGGGAACCATGAATGCCAACGTGTACTGTGACATACTGAAGCAGAGCATGATCCCCTCCCTTCGGAGACTGGGCCGCAGGGCAGTATTCCAACAAGATAATGACCCCAAACACTTGCTAAAGAAGCTGAGGGTAAAGGTGATGGACTGGCCAAGCATGTCTCCAGACCTAAAGTCTATTGAGCATCTGTGGGGCATCCTCAAACAGAAAGTGGAGGAGCGCAAGGTTTCTAACATCCACCAGCTCTGTGATGTCGTCATGGAGGAGTGGCAGAGGACTCCAGTAGCAACCTGTGAAGCTCTGGTGAACTCCATGCCCAAGAGGGTTAAGGCAGTGCTGGAAAATAATGGTGGCCACACAAAATATTGATACTTTGGGCCCAATTTGGACATTTTTACTCAGGGGTGTATTCACTTTTGTGGCCAGCGGTTTAGACATTATTGGCTGTGTGTTGAGCTATTTTGAGGGGACAGCAAATTTACACTTTTATACAAGCTGTACACTCACTACTTTACATTGTAACAAAGGGTAATTTCTTCAGTGTTGTCACATGAAAAGATATAATTAAATATTTACAAAAATGTGAGGGGTGTACTCACTTCTGTGAGATACTGTATATCACTAATACACCTGTATGTTATTATTATTATTATTATTTTTTTTTTACTTGTCTTGAAAAAGGTGGACGCTGTGGCTAAATGGGAATACAGAGGTTGTCGGAGACACATCATCAGACCAAACATGAAAACTCATCTCAGTTCTCACTGCCTCCTTGTGTTTATTATTATTTTTCACTTCTGCCGACTGTATTTCAGCTTCAAAATTCATAAAGGTTGTGTTCACTTGTCCAAAAATCCAAAAGTCAATGAAAAAAATCTTCTTCTTTTTTTTGTCGAGGGAACCAGGGGTGATGCTAATTTCCATGTTGGCCTACAAATATCACTGAACCATTGATAATGTAGCCAATAGCCTAGTTGGATAAAAACAGGGTTTGGAAGATAGATTGCACGCGCTCATTTAAAACCTTTTTTTTCTATTTTATAGTGTATATTGTAAATTTAAATGTGTTTAATAAGTGGGGTTTCCAACATTGTTCATATTTAGTATCCCTTCAATGATCTTGACCCCAGCCAGAAGCTGTTTGAAAGTCTTTTATGGACAGTATTTCCTATCGCTCCAGTACGATGTGGAGCGAGCGCGGTTTAGCGCTAATGAGCGATGAGTGAGAAATTACAAAACGCGTCGAGTAGAAAAACCTCGGTGAATCCACCTCAAAACACCCAGCCCGCCTTTCAAACTACGTGTTGCTTAGCAACAAGCAAAGCTTGGTGTTTTTGGCTGGAACTATTTTAGCTGGCGGAGAGAATATAAACAAACCGGCCGATTTTTCTTGAACTGAACTGTTTTTAAAGCAAGAGATTCGTGCTGACAGCCGCGATATTCAGAAAAGCACCCTTGTTGTGTGATCTAATTAAGCACCAGGGCATAAATAAACCGCACAGCTAAATAATGTAACGTTTTCTTAAACAAAAACGCTTAATCTCAAATTGGAGCTCAATTTTTCCATATTAGGGCATAGACAGTGGACTAAACGCATCAGGAGACTAGAAGCAAATGCGTATGGAAAACCTAAACACCGACACGGACAATTCTAGCGAATAGGCAACGGGATATCGGGCGTCCTTTTGTCTCCAACATTAGAAGAGGCATTTAGACTTCAACAGCATATAACCGCCCTCCGATTCCCCCCTCCCAGACAGATTTGCCCCAGCACCTCCTCTACATTGGCCCAGCAGTGGCTGAACAGCGTCCTTGCACTTTACTAGGCTGTAACCACTGCCATCAGCTCAACTTCTTCAGCATCGCTTCAGCCGCCTCTGCCGCTGCCGCCGGAGCCTATCTTCTTCAGTCTCCCTGCCCAGTCCTTTGGCTGTCTACATCGGATACTCAGTCGTCCGTCGTTTTTCGTCAATTAGACACAGGCGTATGTGTGTTTTTGATTAATCTGAGGACATTTCCCATAGATAAGAACAGTCTGCACCAAAGACGGGCTTCGGGTTTTACCCAAAGATACATCACCGAGGTAAGCGACACAAATATGAATTCATATCGATCTCATCTTTTCCGTGATTGACTCTTGATGACAGTTGACATAACTTAGGATGTTAGCGTGAAATGTTAGACATTGATATCCATGCATTCTTATTTTTTGCATTTTCATATTGTTTTTTCCACTCCCTCCATCACCGCTGTGGCTGCCAGCGATTTTGCCGGTGTTACATAAAACTTCGATTTTCTGCGTCCTGCTTTTATCCGTCCCTCTTTTTTGATTAATAAAATCATTGGGTTATTTAAATGTACCCTATATTTACAGGAGGGAGGAGATTAAGAAGCCTGCAATTCACCCTCAGCCTGCAGTAGCTTCCTAATAGTTTTATATCTGCTCTGGGAAACCTAAATATACCAATTGGAGGTAACTGAGATACAGCAAGTCATGCTGGTCTTCATCAGATGATCATGTAGCTACAGAAATGGTCTTATCACAATTATTGACAGATTTGATTTCTTCTCGAGTTCCTTTCACGCCAGTAGGACACAACATACACGTATCATATGTGCTTTAGTTTAGTATTTGTTACATTTTGAATCATTTTGTTAAATCAAACTGAAATTTAATTCTCCCTGTTTGGATGCAATGTGGTGATGACCTACATCATTGAACGACCTACATGAAGAACTTGGCTTGGGAAGTTCGTCCTGGTCCTCCATCTAAAATGGCACACTGTCCCACTGTACTGATGAGTACACATAATACTATGAACAAACCAAAAGCATAAACCTGATGAATAGTATCATTCATTCATTTCATCTAAGATTTGATGCATCAATAATATTTGGTTCATGACTAATGGGTGAGTGGAAAAAAGAGGTTTATGGCTTGCGGCAAATTGCTGTATATTCTGGGACACTATTGATTAGATTTTTGTATAGGGCCTCAGTGAAGCACTGAAATCAGTGTATTTACCTTCTGGCAATAACTGTTTTCTGCTTCCATTGTATTGGTGCACAATGTCACATTTAAAAAGTATTTCCTGAATATCTCCATATGAATTTCGTATTTACGGATGGTTTGAAAGAAGTGAGAAGTTTTACAGTTTGCGAAACATCTTTGTCCGCCAACCATTTCTGAGCATCGCGTTGGATTTGAAAAACAGCACAATCTCCCAGCTGCTTCGAGTGTGTTTAGTCTCAGATAGCGAAATCAGAGCTTTTAGAGTGCGAGGCTCCAGTGTCTGGCTGGTGTTGCTGGGAAGCGCTTAAAAGCCTTTATGGGACGGATGTAGAGAGGCAGCAGAACACCTGCATGCTGAACTGTCTCTGCTCTCTGGCTCACACATGCCCTAATGCTGGACTCCTCTCAACACTCAAACTCTCCAGACTCAAACTCCGATCCCCTTAACTCCTGCTCAGAGTGGAGGAAGCATTAGACAAGCATCTAATTACTGAAATCTTTATTTATTTGAAAGCCAAATACATTCATGCAGTGCATCCCAGAACAAAATAGGAAGGGGAGAAAACAGAATATATGCGGTTGCAGTATATTCAATGTTGAAATGTTTTGTCAGGTAATCTAAACTGTGATTTATGTCGTGACATCTATTTGACATGTTTTTCGAGTCAAAAATAAAACGTAGCATGAATTAGCCTTAGAACCACATACTACTTTAAATACAACATATTTTTAAGGGATAGATTAGATGGAAACAGCCCTTTAAGTTAATTACCACACATTTCACTTTTGTGAAATAAAAATACAAGAGCAGTCAATTTTCTTTTTATTTAAATGAAATTAATCAATCAAACATACCAATAATTGCTGGAAAAGCCCAACATAAATTATTGTGGTAGTCAAAGCAACTGAATAAACATTACAAAAAGTGGTTTCTTTGTTTATTTTCCTATCATGGAACATATGCAAACAGTTCAGCATGGGCATGCAAATCACATTCATAAATTCTTGGTGCTGATTTAGCAAGATTATTAATTGCAATCCTCATCGATTGATGCAAAATCAGCTGTTCAAGATAAATCAAAATAAAAACACATTTGTATGTTACATTTACATTTTGAGTCGGCACAATTCGCCCGTCTAAAAACTCCATAGGGTGGCTGTTTAAAGAATCACTGAGTCATGTAAAAGATCCACTAAAGCAATTTAAGTACAAGCATCTGTTTTAGGACACAATGTACAAAAACAATCTTCTTTCTTGTTTAGGTTTAGTTTGATCACTTCCACATCAAGCCGCAGTCATGGATGAGATGGACTTGCCCCAGATGAAGAAGGAGGTAGAAAGCCTCAAGTACCAGCTGGCCTTCAAACGGGAGAAATCCTCAAAGACAGTGACAGAGTGAGTGTGCTCTCTTTTGTTCTTCACACTGTGATAGTCTCTGTTCCAACCCATATATTTTACGCTGTCGCCCCATATCACAACAGAAAAGATAATGGCTTCTTCTACCCTTCTTCTATTTTTGTTGCTTTTCGTCACATAATCAAGTACAGAGAAACCTAACAGCAAGTCACTCGAACATCACCCATGTATTCTGTCCTTTTATAACACAAATACTTGATTGTAATTGGTCAAAATGGCATTGACCAGTCAATGTTTTGTTAGAATGACTTCTAAACTATACATTTAGTTGTTTTGACAATATATTAGTTCTATGTTCGTTTCTCATATTAGTCTGTGACCTCTCTCTTTGCAAGTAAAGTCTATAGGTAATTGGAGCAATTTTGTGACTCTTTGCTGTGGGTAAAAATTGCACTTTAAAAGGGTTTCAGTAATATTTCAGTATAAACTACAGTGCAAAGGTTTGGGGGTCAATAAGATTTTTTTTTATATTTCTAAAAAAAAAGTCTCTTATTCTCACCAAAGCTGCATTTAATTTGAATTTAAATGTTCTATTTTAATATATTTTAAAGTGTAATTTATTCTTATGATGGCAAATCTGAATATTCAGCAGTCTTTACTTCAGTCTTCAGTGTCACATGATCCTTCAGAAATCATTTTATTTATACTGAATTGGATACTTAAGAAATCTTTCTAATTATTATCAATTTTGTTGCTTAATATATTTTTTGGAAACTGGAATGGAATGGAAAAAGAACAGTTAAAAAAACAGCATTTATTTGAGATCTTTTTTTAACATGTAAAAATGTCTTTACTGTCAAATTTGAATGTATCGTTGTGTTTTCTGTCCCACTTTTTTGTTGTAATGGACTATTTTTAGCAGAAGCTTTAAGCTAATGTAAGTACTGGAGGTAAATATAAGTAATACAAGTAAATAATTAATATAATAATAATAAAATAGCTCGAATTAGTATTTCTTGTCTCTCTGTTTATTAATTTGGTAAATAGTCGTCTAATATGCAAAAGAAAATTTCCTGTTGTGTAGAGTAATCAGTTTTGTCAGTGGAACTGTTTCCTGATTGAATAACTCTTATGCCACCATGAACTCACTGCAGTTATTTCTGAATTTTCAGGTTCACCTCATGTCACAAATTAGGCTGCCCAGAGGCCAGGTCCTCTTGGTGATTGTTCAGGACAAAGCTAATGCTCTCAGATCTCTGGTGCTTTACTCTCCAATTTGAGAGCAAGCATGGCCTCTTAGTCACACCCGCCACTGTCACATTACAGTGACATCTCATTTCCCTGCGTCCCAGGGCTCTCTTCCTGAAATATTCACAATGGTAATTTCTCTGTTACAAATTACCTTTTACCGGCCAGTAGTGAACAGCCCAGTTTACGCAGCGTAGTGGTTCCTTCAGTGTTATTGTGCAGTTTAGCTGAATAAGCAATTGTGGAGACGTAATGTTGGGTCATGATGACTTAATTGCATCTGGGTTTGGATGGAGTCTAGCAGGAGTCTAAGAATATCACTCTCATCTTTGACACACCATTTCTATTAATCGCCCGTGATGGATGGTGCTTCAGCAAAGAGTTACGCGATTATCACCCTCATTTATCATGTGTTCAACATGGGTGCGATCTTGCATGGCCCCGATTCCTCAACACTCAGCATCCGTGTTCAAAGTCACACGCATTCAGAGCAAATCTCTGCTCTATTTACTCCTAAATAGTACTCATTTTTGCACCAAATGCAAAGTTTGTTACTTTAAATAGATTACGCAGTTAGCATTGTGTCCCAGAATGATGAGGAAACTTTCTTCGTCTCCTCAGCCTGGTGAAGTGGATCGAGGAGTGTGTGCCTGAGGACCCTTTCCTGAATCCTGAGCTGATGAAGAACAATCCATGGGTGGAGAAGGGCAAGTGTGTGCTTCTATAAAAGAGTAGCAGCAGCAGCAGCGGTCGCCCCAGCCCTCCTCTGTCTGAGCCTCCACCAGCCTGACAGGATCACACGGCGCTTGCTCTCTCTGTTTCATTCCCTCACCATGAATGTACAGCAGTTTAGCATCCACTGCACAACAAAACACACACTCGCACACACATTAGCTCTATATAGTCACTTGCAAAATTTGACACTTTGACATGCATTACTATTATATATAACCATCAATATATCTTTATATGCAGTTAGTGGAATTTCTCTTGCCTACTTGACTTCAGTGTTGTCGCCGCTGCTTGCACGCTTGATTTTGAGTTCAAGCATGTAGTGTCGACATCGAAAGGCCACAAAAGGCCTGCTTTAGACAACATACCGCATGACAGAGGCGAAAAGAAACGGCAAAAGAATGGCTCAAAAAGGCGAAGGCAGAGTTTCCCTCTGTTACGCAGCATGTTCAGTTCTCCTGCAGGCCCGTGCACTATTTACACCACACTCAGCACTCTCACTTACAAACCATTTTTAAACATGTACAGATCATTTTAATTTATTAACTTATTTATGAGCATTAATTTATTTATTTATCGTTTGATTCACTATCTAAGCTGTCGGCGCCGACTGCTTTAGAAGCTACAATGGACCTGCTGTTGTTCAACTGCAACCTTCCTTCCTTGAAAGCTAAAGGATAAAAAAAAAAAAAAAAAAAAAAACGCATCTTGCCAGATCACCATCGAATACTGCCTTGTACACAATTTCCTTAAAAAGAATGTATATGTGTTGTGAGGGACTAGTAAACCATCAGCACCCTTAAGCATCGAATGGATATGCAAACGGAGAGGTTGTGCACTGGCCAAGGCTTTTTTTCTTAGATTAATAGCTCAATCTGCACTTATGGCAAGGATGTGGGGTTAATTTATGACTTTTGATTTGTTCATGTTTTTATATATTCAAACAGTAGAAACCTGTCTAATTATCTAGAGGTGTGTTACATATGAGAATGCTTTGAGAAAATATGCATAAGATCAAGTACTAGTTTAATAAAAAGCAATAAGTGATTACATTTTTTATTGAATGTTTTACAAAACATCTTATTGAATAAAGTAGAGGATTTTTAGACAGCTTTAATGTCATTTGTGTGATTCAATTGGGTGTGTGTCATGGGTTTGTCAAGTTTCTGTTTACTCAATAACAATTACTGATTACAGTAACAATATAGCACATTAATTTAGTTTTAGAATGTACTAATATAATAAATTATGATAAAAAATAAATAAATAAAATGTCCCTTCACCCCATTATGGAGCCCTGCACATGACATCCAGGGAAAATAAAAACACAGTATTGTTGCCATGAATTAAGATTTTGTTCTCATTAATTTGTAAAAAAAAAAAAAAAAAAAAAAAAATCACCACTTTGTACTAATTTGTTCCCTCATTTTAGTTAAATCGTGCCATGATTAAAACCAGTAACAAATTACTACAACATGGCCACAGTTTCACCAAAATGAGGGAATGAATTAATAAAACATGGCCACGAATTAATAAGTTGTGGGAGCGAATTCTTCATTTGTGGCCACAATATCTATTTTTCTGCAAGCAGCCATGCAGGGTTCTGTACTGCTGTACCTAAAGAGTTTTTCTTACTGTAAGAGCCATACAAGCTTGAATGCCCACCTTTATGTTTTTGCAAGCTAAAGAATAAGGGAAGCAAAACAGCTTTAGACAACTGAATGGTTTCAAGGTTTAGAGGTGAACTGCTGTTAACTTTACACAGTGTCTTAGAAATACAACACTCATAGCTTGAGATGCTGAAAAACAGCAGGACTGCACAACAGCTGCATGTTTACACAGACCAACAATTAAAAAAATATCAGACATTAAAAAGGAATGTTTCCCAAGTTTCGAACAGCTTGACAGACTCGATTGAACGACTGCTGTTGACTATAGGCAGGTCATAGGATTATCTTCTATGATATTTAAATAAAACAACAAATTGACTTCTAAAACCACTTTTTATGTTTATTTAGTGCGTTCATCACATGTAATCTAATGTCATCAAAAGATCTTCATTTGGGGGCTTTTCTCAACAAATATTACATTAACATTTATTCATTTAGTGGATGCTTTTATCAAAGGCAACTCACAAATGAGGAATACAAGCAATTCATCCTAAACAATCTTAGATGTTTTTTGTTTTTTTCGTCCTACTGAGAGAGACAGCTGTCTTTTAAAAGATCTGGTATCTCTTTTGTAAAAGTAAGCCATAACACAGCTTTGGTACAACAAGACCACTAGCACAATGAGCACAGTCTGTCATCTTTTTATCCGCATTCCCAAATCACTGCAAAAAACATCATAAGCTCATTCTCAGCTAAATAATGGAACGCACGAGGGTCTTTTTCTCCCAACTAAGGGAATCTGCATATTTTTCCCACTAAGGGAAAGAATGTGGCTCTTCTTTTCACACACTTTGACTTCACTCTGTCCAGACCTATCTGTGTATTGCAAGTGAAACCCCAGCAGGCATTATAATCAAAGCCCATGCATCTTTATGCACTTAAAAGACATGTGCGTATCGGACCGTACAGCAGTCACCCTTTTACCAAACAAAGATGCCATGAGTGGTTCTGGGGACCATGAGACTAATGCAGTGGATAATGGCCCACTCTCTAAGATTAGGATTGGTAATCCTGATGCCCATTGCCTAGCCACACATTCACATGATTGCTCTCTATGCCGGTTGAACCCGCAGCAGATGACACTCTAATCTGTCCAAAATAATCCACTCTCTCAGCCTCACCACAAATCTCCATTTCTAAATACATATGGGATCACATGGACCAATAGTCTGCTTAAATGTACACATCTGGGGTAAAATGCTACTCTGACCAAGTCTGACACAATGACCGTGAATCTGCATGTATGGCAAAGCTTAATGCCTCTTTAATCTAAATATCAAATGCATGAATTTGAATCTTATATCTGGATCTGAAATAGGGATTTATGCTAAGAAGGGCATATGCTCTACGAATGGACATATCACAGGAGAGAATAAATGATGGGTTCTGGCTTGTAAAACAACTTGCTGCTCTAAACACTCTTGCTGTTCTCCTTTGAGAATTTATAAAAGATGTGTTGTCAGAAGAGAACAATCTCAGAGTGTAAAAGTGTGATCCAGACAGTATTTTAACAGGTCCGGTTCAAATGAGGATAGTGGTCACCAGGGTTTGTGATCATTTAAACATACTTAGTGTCAAATTTATGAATAAAATTTTATTTTTAACCACAAGGCAGTGCTAATCTAACCTTTTAGCTCATGCATGACCATGTCTTAAGAACATGATGAACTAAATATGACTGAATTAGGCAAAAATGTGTGTCAAGTCCATTATCAATGCAAAAGAAAACATTTTAAAGAAACAATTCAAACTTCCTTTTTTCTAGGTCATTAGTAGATGTTTACATATTAATCATTATTCTCAAAAACATTTTGTGAATTATTTTTTTGTGCATGTGTGTGTCTGTATATATTGTATATACTGTGTGCGTATATGTATTTATACTGTGTGTGTGTGTGTGTGTGTGTGTGTGTGTGTGTGTGTGTGTGTGTGTGTGTGTGTGTGTATAGTTGCACAATTTTTTTTCAAATTTTGATAAGCAGCATGTTTTTTTTTTAAAGAAATAATAATGAATGACTATGCAAGAATACTGTATTTCATTAGATTGTCTTTTCAAGAATTGTATTCTTATAATTAATTATAAGCTATATAGCTTTTCTTATAGTTAAGTTTTTTTCTTCATTATAATATCAGGGCAGCTGTGTCACTTTGACTTTTTTACATTTTGTCCCTCATAGATAAGAGGTTTAATCAAATCATTGTATGAATAAACTGTTTTTTTTTTTCAATTATTGGAGAGGACAAAAAATGTTAAAAAGAGTCAAACAACACCAGCTGATCTCTCATTAACCTGATTTCCAGGGGCCATCTCTACTTCAGGCTCCATGAGTAGTTCATTTAAGAGCAGGACTCAGCTTAAGACTCGGAAGTGTTCATTCTGGTATCGTGGTTGAGAGATGGACAACAGCAATGAGCAAGTAGGCTTCCTGAGACCTAATATATGCAAAGTAGAGTGTATTCATGCCGTGTGTAGCCATTTATGAGCCATTTCTGTCACTGCAGCATGGCTCTTATCCCCTGGCAAAGGCAACTGATCCAGTTCTGTCAGTGCACTCTTATATAGTCAACCTACACGTATATTTTAGCGCTGTCGAACACCTGCACGCTTCACTCCATTTGCCTGAGCGCCCAGGGAGACGGGTCAAGCCGAGGCCATGCTTCATTTCCTCAAATGAGGACAGTGCAAAGATTCTGTAGACACCCATTTTTCCCTCTCCCCTCTAAACTCTTTCGTTTCCGTGCCCTGAACTAATTGGAATCGGCTGAGTGTAAATTGAATGAGTGGAGATGTGTTTTGGGATTGTGATCTTTGGCCCACTTTTGGGACATGTGCAAACGTGCTCTAAGAGGAAGATGTATGGTTCTAATACTGCGAACAGCATCTGATCTGATCGTACACTGAACCTGAGCGAGAGGTTCCTTCCCAAGGTACATGTCCTCGCAGTTCAGAATCAGCCATTTTACAAGGCAAACAAAAACAATCTCGAGCACGGCTGCCCATTATTCCACTGTGGTGTTATTACATGGCTGAGTTAACCCCAGTGGGCCTGCTGTGTTTGCACAACGATCTGCCTGAACTGCCCAAGAGGGACTGAATGCCTCTTATTCCACGCGGTGTTACGTGGCCACTCCTACTATCTCTCAGGCTACTGATATGAAAACACGTACAGTGTGAGTCTTTTGTTAATAAGCAAAAAGCATCATCCTTTTAAGTCGTGCATGAACGCTGTCACTGCCATCCCTCCTTCAGACAACAGGCGGTGACAGGAAGTATGTGCTGTGACGTGCCTGTGTGCCCCAGCGGTCCCTCTTTAGGAGATTAAAGCCCCGAGCTGACAGCTCTTTAATCTCTGGTGCTTTGTTAGCAGACCATGTGGTGTAGAAGCAGCAGTGCCTTATGGGGAATAGGTCTGGGACGAAGTCATCCACAACATTTCACATCATCAGCAGCTGTGATGGAGGTAAAATCATCAAATGTTACCATAAATATTAATCGCTGAACTCACAGATTCTGAAAAACGCATTTTCAGGGATCTAAAATATGCATCTTTTTTTTGCCAAGGTCAACATTATAAGCATGTTGCACAGTCCACGGGACATTCCAAACCGTGCACATCATCCGTGTGCCCGCTAAGACCGACGGCAGCTGTATATGCTGTATGTCTTACTGTGGAAAAATACTGACTCACTCTAACTGACTGTGTGACATAAGGAGAGGGAGCGGCACTCAGGGAATTCCATGGCAACACGCTGACCGAGAGACGACAAGATTCTAGAAATATTCCAAAAGAAGAAATACAGGGTACATGCTTTAAGACCACAGTCTTCCTTTTATAGCGCTCTCCTGTGTGCTCGCAACAGTGGGAGATTTGCCAGTGCACTGATGTTTATGGCAAGATAATAAGACTGCATTCTTTGATTCTGTGTTGTTCTCTTGCAAGATACTCTCTTAAAACATTCAAAATTAATTTGCAGTTGGGTTTAAAATGTAGTGAAGTAGAGCATACAAATGGTTGTGGATTATTAATAAATCTAAGAGGAAATATCGTGCAGACAGTGCAGACCGAATGCACAGCTGAAATAAAATATTTAGTGGCAACATTTTGAATGCACGCTAAAGAAAATAACACCCACAGTGCAAAAACCTACAAAACACAGAATAACACAAACCATCAGATTAGAGCAGGATCCGAAGTTTACAAGCTGGGGCCGCCATAATTCTAAATATGGGAGCAAAATTAGTATAGAAAATAGTGTATACACTACTGTAGAATTTTTAAATGTTTCTTATTCTCTAAACAAGGCTTTATTTATTTGAACAACACTCTCAGAAAAAAGGTACAAAAGCTGTCACTGGGGCGGTACCTTTTCAAAAGGTACACCTCTGTACCTTAAAGGGTTACTCCACCCTGTTTTCGTTCAAATCAAAGCATAAATAAATGTAGAAGACGTATCTGTGCAGCTGACACAGAATAGCGTACGAAAAGCATTCTTGTTGGCCTTGACAGTGTTATTTACTTGACAGTCAATGGGACAGTCACAAGCCTTCCGGCTTTCATCCAAAATATAATAAATTGTGTTCCGAAGACGAACAAAGCTTTTACGGGTTTGGAACGACATGGGGGTAAGTGATTAATGACAAAATTTTCATTTGGGGGTGGAGTAACCCTTTAAGCGTCCATATTGGTACCTTAAAGTTACATATTAGTATCTAAAGTTTGTACCTTTTTTTCTGAGAGTGAAAAATACAGTAAAAACAATGATATTGTAAAATACTGTTACAATTTAAAATAACTATAATAGTAGTATTTTAATTTATTTTTTAATTTATTTTCGATTTATGGCATAATTTTCCGCATCATTACTCCAGTCTTCAGTGTCACATGATCCTTCAGAAATCAATATGCTGATTTGCAGCTTAAGAAATTATTTGATGAATAGAAAGTTCATCAGCATTTATTTGAAATATACTCACTCTAAAAAAAGCTGGGTTAAATACAACCCAGCACTGGGTAAAATATGGACAAACCCAGCGATTGGGCTGTTTGACCCAGCGGTTGGGTTACTGCCCAGAAGGTTGGGTTAAACATTTAACCCAACTGTTGGTTGAAAACAACCCGATCGCTGGGTTTGTCCATATTTAACCCAGCATTTTTTAGAGTGTAACAATGTAAGTCTTTACTGTCACTTTTGATCAGTTTAATGCATCCTTGCTGAATAAAACTACTAATTAATTGAATACATATCAAGTCATATATAAATAATATCAATACACGTCAATTCCACATCAGATGTTTCCCTTATAAGTTACTTTCTGACACTGTGTGAGATTTGTAACATCAGACACATAGATTTCTTTCCCCACCCAACCTGGTGAGATCTACTGTGCATATAATGCCACTTTGTCAGTTTTGCTCTCTCTTGCTCCATCCCTTAGGTCTAATTAACCAGCTCAGGCTCAGCAAAGCGCAGTCAGCCAATTCAAAGGCATTAACAATTCATGGACAGACATCACAGAAATAACCAGACCTTCTCTTTCCATTTGCCTCTGGAAGGGGGAGGGTGGGTCAGCGAGGTCCCTGGTAGAGAGCGGTGTAGGTCCATCATGTAATCTGTTCGCTCTCTCCTCCAGTACTGCATCCTTTTGCTTGATCCCATGAGGTTGCACATGCTAGAGCACTTTTATGAAACTGGAACCCTGCCATAGAGATTGAATGATGCTCAGTGAGATAGAGTTCCTTCTGCACCATCAAAGAAAGCCCATCAACATCTTTATGACTCATTAGAGATCATATGTACTTTTGCTATAGTAGTAAACACATTTTAAAGTGGTAGTTCATCCAAAAAAATGAAAATTCTGTCATCATTTACTCACCCTCGTGTTGTTGCAAGCCCATTATGAATGTCTAAGAAAGTCATACATGTTTAGAAAGACACTGATGATGACATAAATTAGGGGTGTAAGATATGACGATTTTTGATCGTGGACGATAATGTCTCCACGATCTGCTTTTGCAGAAATATCGTAGTATCGCGCTACAGCGCACATTCTAGCTCTGCAGTTCTGGCGCCTCCATCTTATACTGTACAGCGCCACATACATTCACATCAGTGTTAACTCAGCGGTAGAGTTACTCTCACGGGACACTGCACTTATTCTCAATCACAAAAGTACATTATTTTTCGTGTGTTTTAAAGCCCTGCAGGTTTAACTCTCGTCTCTCATTAGCTGAAGCGCTTGCACTAAAAAGGCTGTTAAATAGCGCCTGATTACTGAACTAAGTTATCTTTTGTGATAATACGGTCAAAACATAAGGTTTACATACAGACTCAGTTGATTATGTCTAAAATGAAAGTAAACAGTTGAGAGAAAAAGGGATGAGTGTCTGTATATTAGATACGTGCAGGTCTTAAAGGGACAGCACTAAACATGCTGCCGACTGTAATTAAAGGGATAGTTCACCCTAAAATTACATTTCTGTCTTATTTACTCACTCACATGTTGTCCTAAACCTGTATTATTTTCTTTCTTTTTTTTTCTTCTTTTTTGTGCTGAACACAAAAGAAGATATTTTGAAGAATGTGGGTAACCAAACAGTTGCTGGTCCACATTGACTTTGATAGAAGGAAATGAAAATACTATGGAAGTCACTGTGGAGCATCGACTGTTTGGTTTTCCACCTTCTTCAAAATAGCATTTATTTTCAGCAGAAGAAAGAAACTCATTCAGGTTTAAAACTAATTTTGAGTGAGTAAATGATGGTATAAAAATAAAACACTATGCCAGAATTGACAGACAGATGATAGAATTTAATGTGAAAACAACAAAACGCAAAGAGAAAAAATAACAATACAGTTGCTTTAATAGGAATCAATCTATAAAGTGTTTCGTTTTTGTATTTGTTCATTCAATTTCTTGAATGCTCCTGCTAAATACACCTATTGTACCTGAAAATAAAGCGCTGTTTGTATATTATGTGTATTTGTAATATGTATCTTTGTTCTTATTTTTAATAACGAAGATAAAATAATGACAAAGATTTTTATCTTCGCCCACTTTGGTCTAAATATCCACCATTCTTTTTTATATTTTGTTACCTGGAAAGGCATTGTCTTTATAATAAACCAGCATGACAAAGAATTGTGATAAAATTGTGAAATCGTGATATTTCTAAAAAATATTGTGATATTATATTTTTGCCATATCGCCCACCCCTAACATAAATGATTATTCATTTTTGGTTGAACTATTTCGCTTTTAGATAATTGTAAAAACACAAACCCAATCCAATCCAACATAACATAATTTATTATAGAAAATATACTAAAATATAAAATAATATAATATATAAATGAGCCCAATCATTTATAATATGTGACCCTGGAGCACAAAACCAGTCTTAAAGGAACACTCCATTTTTTTGGAAATAGGCTCATTCTCCAACTCCCCCAGAGTTAATAAGTTGAGTTTTACCGTTTTTGAATCCATTCAGCCGATCTCCGGATCTGGCGAGAGCACTTTTAGCATAGCTTAGCATAGATCATTGAATCCTATTAGACCAGTAGCATCGCGTTCAAAAACGATCAAAGAGTTTCGATATTTGTCCTATTTAAAACTTGACTCTTCTGTAGTTATATCGTGTACTAAGATCGGCGGAAAATGAAAAGTTGCGATTTTCTAGGCTGATATGATTAGGAACTATACTCTCATTCCGGTGTAATAATCAAGGAACTTTGCTGCCGTAACATGGCCGCAGCAGCTACCGGGGACTACTTTCAGGCGCTGCGTAATATCACTGCGCCTGCTGCGGCCATGTTACAGCAGCAAAGTATATTTTTATACTTTGTAAATATATTTTGTAAATTTTCTACTTTTTGATTTTTAATATGCATTGCTAAGAACTTCATTTGGACAACTTTAAAGGTGATTTTCTCAATATTTCGATTTTTTGCTCCCTCAAATTCCAGATTTTCAAATAGTTGTATCTCGACCAAATATTGTCCGATCCTAACAAACCATACATCAATGGAAAGCGTATTCATTCAGCTTTGATGTAGCCTATATGATGTATAAATCTCAGTTTAAAAAAATTCTGAAAGCTGTGTATAAAGCTGTATATAAAGCTGTATATAAACACATTGAGTTCTGATAGCTCATGTCAAAGAAAACATATATTTTTCACACAAACAAATAAGGAGGTCTGCATTTGCTGCAAGGTTTTTGCCTCAACTTTTGGCATCTCCCAGTCCAGAGAAAGCTGCTCAATAAAACATTGCTGTCATGGTAAAACTTTAATGGCTCTGTCTTCGAGCATTAACCCACATGAACACACATTTAGGGCATCTTTTCTGCATAAGCCTTAGTTGAAAACACCCGCCACCCCACCTCCCCACTCCCCACATCACCAGAGAAGATTTAACAGTCATTTAGCAAATAGAGCTCCCCAGCCCAGATCAAAAAGCATTATATCTGTTCAAATGGTGTCATGGATGACCGTGTATTAACCCTTTTGCATGACAGGTGGATGTGGTGTCTATATAAATCAATCTACCACATTGTATGAGGTTGTTGCTCTTAGCTACAGTAAACACATACAATGGTCTTCCTTGTATATTCATTTAAAATGAGAGTTTTGTATTTAAATATATAGTTCACAATTTGTTACTTACCTCATGACATTCAAAACCCAGATGAATTTTCTTTCTTGGAAACATCTTTCTATTGTTGTATTTTTATACTATAGGATATATATATATATATATCCTATAGTATAAAAATACAACAATATATATATATATATATATATATATATATATATATATATATATATATATATATATATATATATATATATATATATATATACAGTAAACACATACAATATATATACACATACACATATATACACTTTTTTTTTTAATCAAATATGGCGCCATTGAGGTCAAAGACGTTTGGTCACGAGACACATGGGAACCAATTACGTTTAGCGTGAATGGTGTTAGGCGCCCTTTTTGAAGTCCATAGCTGTTGTAGTCCATTTCAGAGCTTCGACGGTGAGAAAAATTATTGTGAGTATTGTAGGCTAACAAGTTACATAGCGGCAGAATTTTCATTTTGGTTTAACTACTAATTTAAGCAAATATGAGATAAAACTGTTAGACACATTCACACGAATGCATAGCATACAATTTGCTGAACATGTTTGTCCGTGCAAACAAGTGAGATTAGTGGACACTCCACATTCACTGCCAGAGTCAAAAACAGTGAGAGATTAAGCGCTAATCTGATGATGGGGCACTCCCGTCAAATAGGCTACAATAAAACAAAACTGATCTCCTTTTTATTGAAGGCTGTTGATTAAAACAGCTTACTTCACCATACAAAAGCACCATGATCCTAGAAATCCACTGAATCCTTGCTCCTATAATGTCTTAAGCACTTTAGAGCACAGCCATTTACTAAGACACTCATGTATTCGTATCTGTTTATTAAACTGATAGTGTGTTGCTTCAATCATTTTGAAATAAAAATTAATTTTTCAATTTAGTCTGCCTTAAAAATTCTCTTTTGTATACAGTTTTTATTGTTTTAATGGCACATAACTGAAATCAGCAGGGGTCTTAAAATCGCTAATATCTTATTTTTCTTATTCCTGTTTGACAATCAATTATATCAGCTCTATGATTTCCTCTCTCTCTCTCTCTCTCTCTCTCTCTCTCTCTCTCTCTCTCTCTCTCTCTCTCTCTCTCTCTCTCTCTCCCTCTCCCTCTCCCTCTCCCTCTCTCACCCACACACTCACACACACTTGCATACATATGCTGGCTGCATAAGACTTTGTTACATCACAGTGGAGGCTGCAGGATTTCAACAAAGTAGAAGTCTGCCCTCCATCGTCCTGATCCCTGAACATAACCACAGATCACAGTCAGAGGCCACATTCAATTTTAATGATGAAAGATGAAGCAACTCATTCTAGCAATGATATAAACACATCGTTTCACGACATGGAGCAATACAGAACTTTATTGGCTTAAATATTGTATAAATAAGATCTTGTCATAAATATGAATCATTTACAAAGTTCATAGGGTTCAAAAACATTACATGCAATTTGTTGAATATTATGTATGAAATTAATATATTTTGTGGTAAAAGGGCAAATAAACCACACACGAATCTCTTAAAAGAAGCATATATCTCAAATTATGCATACATCTCTTAAAAGTCTGAATGTTTTGACAAAAAAAATGACAGATCAGCCAAACACAATCATTCCTTTCACATTTACAACAATTACTATTTTTCATTTTTTACTGGTTTACATCCAAAGGCACCCACCTTCCTCGAGCTGAACAGATTATAGTTGTGCTGGTTTGATTGAGCAGGGATTTTAAACAGAATATTTACAAGTTCTAATATCATAGTGATTCTTTCTGGCTGACACGATAAGCTGCGATGATGACTTCAGTATGACTAATTCCTCTCCCTCGGGCTGGACTGGAAACACAAGGAGGTCCTATGAGGCGAGAAATCTCAGAGCTGCACAGTCCTCCTCCTCCTCCAACTGTGGTAAAATATGATTCACCATTCACATCTCCAGAGCTGGATCTATTCTTGGAGTCTTAGTTTTGTGCATAAAGCAAAAACTTAAAAGAAACGCTGGGGCCGCCTGTGTCTCCACATCACCATCTGATAAAGAAACGCTGCTTCACAGGTTTCAAGGTTCAGGTTACTTGCATAGAAGGACACAATGAAAACATCTGTGTCAGTCCTAGGTGGACGAATGCAAACTTCTGCTCAGTCGTCTTTAGGAAGGAAGTCCTCGCTGGCGGTCTGGTTGGCGAGGGCCTGTTCCAGCAGGGCTCTTTGCGTGATTGCAGGCAGGTAGAGGAACGCGTAGAGGAGCCCCAGTAGCAGAAGAGCGATGATCAGAGGAAGACCCCAATCTGTGGTCATGATTGGCTGTTCACAGCGGGCCTGGAGGAAAGAGCCCTGCATTGTGCCGGTAGCCGTCGGAGAGAGACAGAGGAAAGTATCCGCTGTCCAGAGACTGTTTGGAAGTGTGTGTCTGTATGCGTCCCTTTGGCAGGACACACCTGTCACTAGCCGCTCTGCTTGGCACCGAGACACAGCTGTCAATGTGACACTCCAGCCAGATGTCACCAAATCAGGCCTGCCCTACGAGGGACATCCCCAGACTGACAGCAGACACGGTGACCTACGTCAAAGACATGCAGAACTGATGGCGTCATAAGTAAACATCAAGCATAAAGTATGTTTCATCGTTAAACTCTTTTAAGTGTATTACCTGTGCATGATTGTTGACCTGAGCCACTCTCAAGGTGGCATATGGGTAACATGGAATACGGCGTAGAGCTGATTTAAAATGTTATGCAACATTGTTTGGGCACATCACACTATGTTACGAATAATACCTGCATCCAGCACTTCCTCGTTACAGCAAATAACCTCCCAAATCTAGAATATGGATTATAGTGCTTGCATAACGTAATTATGTAATTCTTGGTAACGTTTTATGGCACCATATTTTATGAGTTAGACTAAATTGCCTGCACTTCTCGGATAGAATGGGATTAACTGTGGGATATTTTTACACATAAAAATCTGTCTTGTAGTGCAGGGGTTTTCAAATTTTTTAATGCCATAAAGCCCCCAAATATGATACCCTTGTGAGAGACCCCCTTTGTAAAACATAAAGACAACTGAATATACATTTTATTTAGATTAATATAATAAAAGAAGAAGGACAGATGAACAGAATAATAATAACATATAATGAATAATAATAATAAATAGTGCAAAATATTAATTGTTGTTGTTAATAATAATAATAATAATAATATATTTACAATTTTTTATATAAATAATTTCAGAGGGTTTAGTTTGAAAAATAGGAATGGCTTGTCCTATTTATAGTATAGTGTATACTATAATATATGAACTAATATCTAATAATAATACTAATAATATAAAAATGTCAGAAGTTAACGTATTCACATTGACGTCTCTAAAATATATATTTTTAAGAAATAACCTTTTCTCTCCTATTTTTTTTTTCTCTCCTAGGGGCCCTCTGGGAGTCCTGGGACCCCAGTTTGAATACCCAGTCCTAGATTAACTGTCAAGTATAACATGTACAAAAAAAAAAAAAACTATAATAATTTACCTTTAATTTTATCATGAAGGTCTATACTTGAAAGGCCTGGTTATTTATCCACTTCTCATACTTCAGTTCACATGAGCACACATCTTCATTTAGACTGATGTGAAAAGCAAGAAAAGGACGATAAGTGTGATGGTTACTTATACATGCATTCTGACTCAGACAGGCTGTCTTAACCTCCACAGAGAAAGGCCTTTCCCTCAGTGCCTGCAAAATCAGGTCACCTCACTGTGGAGCACCAAAGCAAGGACAGGACACACAGTGCTGGTGAAACCTCAAAGGTGTCCATTGTTTTTCAGACACAAAAGCATATTTCACATAATTGTCCCCTCTCTTTGTCTTTTCATGATTGAATCTGATTAATCATTTATTTATTTATTTGTTGTCAGATATAAAGATTACAGGAATGCTAAAACAGACAGACTCGCTAATTAGAGGTGCTTAAGGCAGAGTGGTGCTTAGAAGGTCTTTGATTTTTTATTACGTGTGAACAAGGCTATTAAGGGGAATATTTTTGCAATTTGGGTGCTGTTAATTGCTTTGGATGAAGAACATGAATGTAATCATGTTGTTGTTGCATTTTTATTTTTATTTTTTAAGTTTATAGGCATATACGTAATTTATCATTAACCGTGCTTTTTATGTCAGGGTCAGGGTCATTTTCTCAGTGCTGTATTAATAGAATGTGTTACACCAAGGTGTAATATTGTGCAAACATGGGTAGTTGACATTTAAAAATTATAATTCAGAACACACCAACATCATACTTATCAAACTAAACATGCTAAATAAATAAATAAATAAATGCATTTGACACCTGCATTTCCTTTCCTTTTTACCACAAATGTTTTGTAAATAATTGTTTAGAATATCCAGTGTACTGTCATTCTATCTGTTGGTTTATTCACAGCTAACCTCTGTATTAGTTATAGATTTTATGAATAAATTAGTCAGATTGTGTTGCTAAAAAAGGATTTATTTTATGTGTGAACAAGGAAACATATACCAGATGATACAGCATATGAGCTCAGAATTCACGTTTGAGCTATAACTGACATTTAAAAATATGTTACAAATGCAAAATTTGTTTATATACTACCATTCAAAAGTTTGGGGTCAGCAAGGATGCATTCGTTTTAATCAAAAGTGACAGAAAAGATGTTAATAATGTCACAAAATATTTCTATTTCAAATAAATATTGTTCTTTTTAACTTTCTATTCATCAAAGAATAATGAAAATAATGTCTCAGTTTCCAGAAAAATATTACGCAGCACAACTGTTTTCAACATTGATGATAATAAGAAATGTTTCTTGAGCAGGAAATCAGCCTATTATAATGATTTCTGAAGGATCATGTGACACTGAAGACTGGAGTAATGGTGCTGAAAATTCAGCTTTGCATCACAGGAATAAATTACATTTTTAAATATATTTAAATAGGAATAGAGACATTTTAATTGTAATAATATTTCATAATATTATAACAACAATAATATAATTATTACTGTATATACTGTAATTACTGTATTTGGATGAGAATAAGAGACTTGACTTTTGAACAGTATTGTTTATATATTTACTGCACACAGCATGTCTTGCCAACCATCTGTTTCAAATGGCCATTATACCAAAGTAATTATATGACTCAATACATATGATCCAGTTGCAGGGATGATAGCATTAGATAGCATTTTCCCAAAACAGGAAGCATTACATAACCACTCAACAGAGACGAAACCTACACACTCCATATCAGGAGAGAAAGATATAACAATTAAAGGACAGAGAGAAAGGAGACAAGGTAACAGTGCCTCCGGTTTTCCTTTTCTCTTTAAGCACAACCTGAACAAATCATCTCGACACACTCAATACAGTCCTGACTTTGGCTCCACTGGCTCATCTCAACAGATAGATAGCGTGTCCATCGCCCACAGACATGGAGGCTGTATGTATTATATAAAGCCCTTGTGAAACCCTGGCCACTGCAGTGATGACTATACGATGATGGCAAGACTCCACATATCTTATACTGTGCATTTACACACGCACGCACGCACGCACGCACGCACACACACACAGTACCTAAAAGCACATTCTCTAGACACAGTGACCCCTGTACTATTTTTAGCTCAGCTAGTGGTGAGAACTTCACTGCTAAGAGAAGCATGATTCAGAAAAGTATGAAAATAGTTTATGTTATTTAAAGAGCCCTGACAAACACTGCAGAGGCAGTAATCTCTGGACAAGACAGAATAAAATACCACATTTGGTGATGAAAACAGTGAAGTCTTGCTTATGTGAACATCAAAACAGTCCCTTTAGCAGATATACAAGGAGATAAAGGCACCTCCTCAGTGCTTGGAGGCATATAAATAGTTTCTTGAGTTCAGATGCTGGGTATGTTTTCCTGATGTAAATCTATTGATAAAGACTCAAACGGGCAAGACAAATCCTCCCATACAGACGCCAGCAGTCAATCATCTGCATATTTCTCTGCCTGGTCTAATAAAAATAGATTTTACAGTTAACTGTTTCTGTTAAAGATACACAAAGGGCAATGGTCCACGAGGAGGGATGTTGGTTGTAGGGGCACACAATGTAACCTATAGCTGTGTATACAATTGAATAACTAGTCAATACAATGTCAAAGTGACCTTAGCTATGATATTGTGATAACTGATCTGTGGGATTGTATAACTTTAAGAGAATTTCTAGCTGGCAGATGTGGTCAGCGAGGGATTACAGGACCATCTTACACAACACTGCATTTGCTTGAGCACATTACAGTCAAGGTGAGGGGGCTGTGTATTGTTCCCAGCTCATGAGTAAACAGAAATCGGCCTATACTGCAGAGGCGCTTGGACTGGACAGAATTATGTGCTAAAAAAATATATAAAAACAAACAAATGGAAATTAATTTTTTATTGGACTAATTAGATTATAGTGCAAGATAAATTAACAGCAAAGTCACTTTAAGGGTAGCCTGCTCTATAGTCTTTGTTCACAGTAGGGTTGTCACAGTACCATACTATACCAGCTGAAGTATCACGCTACCATGCAGTATTGTGTTAATTTAAAATTCAATTCTACAAAATTAATCAAAATTTCATAAAATGTAGATGTAAATGAAAACAGACAAGGTTTTTTCTCTGAATACTTCATTAATGTGAATGAATGACTGGCTATAGTTATCCTTGAAATGAAGTAAACAAAACTCATCTTAGCACTGCACAGAAGCTGCATAAAGTGACATTTAGATGTGGTATTTATACATTTTGACTTTATTTATAATAAATAATGTTATGAAATTGTTTTAAATATAAAAATCTGAATATAGAAATATGTTGGAAAAAAATGTAATATGCCTACTTTTAGATGGGAAACTTAAAACCGCCAGCAGGTGGCAGCAAGTGTTCATGATTGAATCACTGAATCATTCAAACGATTCTTTCAAAACGGCTGAATCCTTCAGGAGCGAATCAAATGACTGGCTGCGTCCGAAATCGCATACTACTTGTGTAGGTACTACATTTGAATTCGAACGTACTACTCGACCGTTAAAAAAGTACGTTCTATATAGTATGAATAAGTGTAGTATGAATGGAATTCGGACGTACTACATCCGCCATGTTGATGTTGTCACGTGTCATGTGTCTTCACAACAGCGCTAAAATTTAAAGAGCCCACTTCACTGCGCGAACATCGTTAATGATTTAAATTCTTAACGAACCATCTATTTAAAGAAAGCAGCGTTAACAAGCTGATGTACTACATTGAGGTTAACGTAATACCATCTGATCGGTAATGATAGAGATCTTTTTACACCTAATTCACAAAATCGTTTCATCTGTTTGTTAAACCCTCAACGAGTCAGTCGTTTACTTGGATGATGTTAAACAAGCACAAGTTAACCACAATGAACATCAACAATGCTTTTCCCTGAGGTGCTTTACACTTGAAGACCTTGAAATTCTTGAAATTTCCAAGTTAGCAGCATTTATATTAAAACATATTTATTTATAATGTTTATATATATATATATATATATATATGTGTGTGTGTGTGTGTGTGATTGATAAGAACAAAGTACAAAGCCACTATGCTGATGAACGGAATTGCATTGGTGATCTCAAAGATGCTTCCAGAAACGCACTATTACACTCGTTCTATGTGGTCTCAGTGGTCAAATGTGAGAATACTTTATTTAGAAACTGTGAGAATACTTTCTTGTAAGATATTATGATGTTGAATAAGTGATGCTGCTGTTTTTTTTAAAATGACATAAGATCGTCTGAATCAGACCCTTTCTTCTGATAAACTGCAGCATGAACAACGACGTGCAAGTGCCACTTCTCACTGCAAACTATATAAAGCGCATACACAGCCTGTAGCCTACTACACAGAGCACACAGAAAGACATTTGGCAGTCAACTTGTAATGTTTCTGCTGGCATGCATGTTCAAATTAACGTTTTAAACAGTTTTCCCGCCGTGCATGCAACATACCGTATGGACCATACTACCGTTTAAAAAAATGCAATGACACCGCGGGTATTTTTAAGCTTTAGTATCGCGAAACTACCGTAGTACCGGTATATCGTGCAACTCTAGTTCACAGTCCATATCTTAATATAATTTATGGCGCATCTTATTAGTTTTAAGGGAGTTTGCATACTACACTAATTTTTGCATAGTAAACTTTAACATTATTTCGAGGTCAACCTTTTTTTTTTTTTTTTTTTTAACAGACGAAAAAAAAAAAGCTCATCAACATCGTGGGTGATATTTTAGCCCACGACCGCAGAGCTCTGTGGATTAATGAAGCACATTTCAAAACAATACCGCCTTCGTACTGCGGGACAGCGGGAGTGAAACGATACGGCAGCGCCATCATGCGGTTAAAGAGGGTTTAGCAGGTTACACAAATGTGCAGAATCAGAATGAGCTTTTATTGCCAGGTATGTCTACACATACGAGGAATTTGTTTTCGTGACGGAAGCTTCCACAGTGTAACAGAATGACAGCGACAGAACAAAAAAAAAAAAAAAAAAAAAAACAACAACAAAAAAAACAGATAATAAAAAGAAGAATTAAAAAATAGAACAAAAACTAATAATAATAATAACACGACTTCATGCATAAATCAAATTTGATTCGTAATACATTCAAATCCAAAGCATAAAACGCATACACATTCAATTAAAAATGATAAATTAACTGAAATGGTAAATGAACGGAGACTTATTTTATTGCATTTCTGTTCGATGTTTGTTGTTGTCATGCATATATATATAAAACATATTATATATATATATTTTTTTTGTTGTTGTTGTTGTTGTTGTTGTTTTTAAAATATTTGTTTATATGCAATGAAATTATATCAAAAATAATAAAAAAATGTTTCCTTGTCATCTTATAGCGTACTACGTTCTGCAAGTGATGTCTTGGTACTAACCGGAAGCGGAAATCGCGAGGGAGCGGTTGACAGCTGCTGGTAGTCTGAAGTGGGTCGCCAGCAAAACAACAATAATTGTGCAGAGATGGAGCTGTGTGAAATATTATACAACAAGGCTGAATACATTGAGACGGTATGTTAATAAAATCGATAATATCCGTCAGCTGAATCAAGCGGTTGCTAGTAATAAGTAACTTAATAGTAATGCTAGTATGTCTCTGCAAACCGAATGTGTATTGTATTATAAACAAAGATGATTCACCAGCACAAGTGTTAGTTTGTCATAACTTACTAGTGCGTAAACGTCTTTACCTTTTGCACACGGTGTTTATTAAATGCTCACATCAGCCCAGAGCTGGACCGTCATGTGATGGTAACGTTCATATTTGATTTCTCTACTTTAGGCATCAGGCAACAAAGTCAGCAGACAATCAGTTCTTTGTGGCAGTCAAAACATTGTTCTCAATGGAAAGGTGAGTTTATGTATGTATGTATTTCGTCTTGTTATGTTCACCAGCGATGTGTTAACTATGTGAAATGGCCTCTTCTTTCAGACTATCGTGATGAATGACTGTATCATCAGAGGAGATCTCGCTAATGTCAGAGTCGGGCGCCACTGTGTCATTAAAAGTCGGAGTGTGATCAGACCCCCGTTCAAGAAATTCAGCAAAGGGTGAGCAGTGCTGCTGGTTTAATGTAAAACATCTGTTTTCTCACTGATACGGTTTGTATGATTGAACTTTTCTTGTTCTGTGTACATCAGCGTGGCTTTCTTCCCCTTGCATATTGGGGATCATGTGTTCATAGAGGAGGACTGTGTTGTCAATGCTGCACAGATAGGATCATACGTCCACATTGGCAAAAACTGTGTAATTGTAAGTAGCTCCTTTGTCTCTATCCTCCAATTATCCAACATTTTTACCTGGTGGTGCTTAATTGCCATACATGTTTTTTTTAGGGTCGGCGCTGTGTCTTGAAGGACTGTTGTAAGATACTGGATAATACGGTCCTTCCCCCAGAGACAGTGGTTCCTCCGTTTACAGTATTCTCTGGCTGTCCAGGTTGGCACCTTCAGATACAATATTATTTTATTTATTTACTGTGTTATAATTTGTAGTGAAGTGATTTTGAATATCATTCTGTGAATATAAACAGAGCTTTTTTTTCTTTCTATATTTTAGGTCTGTTTTCAGGAGAACTCCCTGAATGTACACAGGAACTGATGATTGACGTTACCAAGAGTTACTACCAGAAATTCCTCCCTCTCAGCCAGATCTAGGACTGAACTTTAGTTTGTGTCTTGCTCACTTTCATTCTGGGACCAAAGGAACCAATGTGGACTAATATTTCCCGATCATCTCTTTAGCTCTAAGTTACAGTTGTGAAACTCGAACAACAAAGAAATACCACTATTAGTTTTGGTCACAGTTGTATCCACTTGCAGTAAAAATCCCTTTCTATCATGGTTATGTTAACATAGTATATGAAATTATGAAATATATGACTTGTACGCAGAACACCAGTTTTCATGTCAGTATTTTTAGATTTCTGTTAATGTTTCATATAATGTCAGTGTACATTGCAGTCGTATTGGCGTGGCTGAGAAAAATATCACAACACCGTGATTAGTTGTTAGACTGAAGGGCCCTTATTTATTAAACTTTACCATTTCTGCAACACTAACCATTTTCTGTTTGTATAGACAGATTACAGATGGTAATAAATGCCTTTTAAAAAAAAAAAAAAAAAAAAAAGTGTCTATACTGACCCATTTTAAATGATCACAGCATGTTTTGGGGTTTTTTACCAAACAACATGCTCTTTTTGTAAGGTGTAGTCACATCAGTGAAATTTTGGTGGGCAAAAAAAGGATAATTTTCTATTGTTAATAGTGTAGCGACATATGAAGCACAGCTCACATAAAGATCTCTTGAAAATCAAGCAGCTTTCTGTTGGTCAAAACTGAATCTGCATGAAGACATTTTTCATCCTCAGCTGAAAATCTTGATCACATGAATTCCTATTTAGATGGATTTTGTCTGTAAACGTTTGCTGAACAACAGTAGATATCTTACAAATATTATCTAACAGCGTAAGGAACAGGATGACATGCAAAAATACTCCATAGATAGACTCATTCAATTACATACTTTAATTTCATTTGCTAAAGCAACAGTTTTAGTTTTTGAGGTAGGGATTTTTCAGTCTATATGAAGCAATGAATTTCTTTAAACATGATTCATATTAAGTGCAGAAATCAAGAAGACCTTTCAGACTGTAACTTGCCTGTTTATGTAGTGGAAACAGGCAAGTCTTGGCCCCTTCTAGATTGCAACGAAACTGATCCAAAAAATAAAAAAAGTAATAATAAATAAAAGAAAATAAATCATAAAAAATATTTAAAATCTCTATTGCTTTAAAAGCACAAAAGCTAAAACCATAGTTACGCATTCATACAATGAACAATACCACTTGTACACATAGCATACTTGCGTTAGAAAGATGTAAAGATACTTAATTGGGAGGATTTAAAAAAAAGTTCTTCCCCTCGGCACTCTAATGACAGGCATATTACATTTTTTTCTTTTGATATTTTTTGTTCAAATTAGGTATAATACTGTTCAAATGTTCAGAGTCAGTAAGATTTTCTTTTTTAAATTAATTTTATTCAGCAATAAATTGATGTATTCAGTAATTAGTTACATTTTAAAATGTATTCAAATGGAAAACAGTTCTTTAAAATTGTAAGAATATTTAACAATATTACCGTTTTTAGTCTATTTTGGATCATATAAAAGCAGGCTTGGTAAGCAATTTGACTTTCTTTAAAAAAAAAAAAAAAAAAGTAAATCTTACCGACCCCAAACTTTTGAATGGTAGTGTAAATTGACAAAAGCGTGGGGGGTCTCTATAATGTACACTATGGCACACAGTGCTCTTCTTCATACAAAGATCAGCCAAAACTCCTTTATGCCTTCTGTTCTTACTCTATACTGTTATTGAGAAGTGCTAGCTACCCACTACCACTTAAAGAAAAGAGTACTCTATAGAGCTGGGGACACTGCAGTGTAGCTTCAGTGTTGTACTGGTAAAACAGCGCAAGGGTTCCTCAGTCCAGATTCCATTCACATAACCACTGCTGACACTGTGCCTGTTGCTCATCACTCTCCACTGGGCTGCTCCTCCTGTGCACTGGCTCTGGTTCTTCTTGGATTTCAGTTTGTGGTTTTGTCAAAATATTCTTTAGTAGGTCCTCCAGAACATTCACACATCTTTGTGGTGCCCATTTGGAGTCGAGGGTGGGAACAAAGGGATCTGGGGCTGTGACGTGGATGGGTTCATTCTCTAGTGGGATGTGCAAGAAGTAGGCATGCAGCATCATGCGATACGGGGCATTGTCTGTGCGGAGACTGTACGTGTAGTCTCCCACTATGGGGTGACCAATGGCACTGCAGTGAACTCGGAGCTGGTGCGTCCGTCCTACAGGGTGTTTGATATTTAGACTCTTTCCATTTGACAGTGCGTTTCATCTATATTTTGTCTGTATTGTTGATGATACTGTACCTGTCAGAGGCTGCAGAAGCACTTTTGTGACTGGATCTCTGTCATATTCTCCATACTCTAAAACTGTCAGCTCTGTTTGGCAGGGCTTAGGATTCTCACAACCTACCACACAATATGAAATCGATGCATGAATGAATTTCTATTAGTTTCTGATAGTTCATCCAAAAAATGAAAACGTACTCACTCTTAGGCTATACAAGATGTAGATGAGTTTGTTTCTTCATCGGAACAGAATTGGATAAATTATAAAATAATATTATAATATAATAGCATTATATCACTTGATCCTCTGCAATGAACGGGAGTCCAAACAGCTGATAAAAAGTGATTCCAGTCCATCAATTAACATCTTGTGGATTGAAAAGCTGTGTGTTTGTAAGAAACAAATTTATGATTAAGATATTTTTATCTTCCAGCTAAAATATGATGCCTCTAGCCATAATATTGGTTTCTCCAGTAGAAAAATTAATGTCTGAATCAGGAGAGCAATATACACAGATCAAGTACCGTTTACAGGCAAAAACAATCCAGAACAGTTTTAAACAAATATGTCGGTGGATTATTGATGTTGATAGAAGAATAGGGGATTAACTTTTTCCACTGAATGAAGCATTATTATGGATTATTTTGGCCAGAAGGGACTGTTTAAAGTTAAACCGCCTTAATAATGGATTTGTTGCTTACAAAGATTTTCACTTCACAAGACATTAATTGATGGGCTGGAGTTGTGTGGATTACTTGTGGGTTATTGTGACATTTTTATCAGCTGTTTGGACTCTCATTCTGACGGCACCCATTCACTGCAGAGGATCCATTGGTGAGCAAGTCATGTAATGCAAACGTTTTTCCAAATGGCCTGAGGGTGAGTAAATTGTCAGCAAATTTTCATTTTTTGGTGAATTATTTTTAACATTTAAGTTAAATTTACAGCAAAAGAGATTCTGACCTTCTGTTCCTTCAGTACACATCATATGGGTTTTGCCCTCTGTTGTGTTCTTGCCGATGGCAAAGTCCAGGCTCATTTTTTCCTCAGCCACAGTGCCACGGACCTGCACAGGAAATATAAATAGCCTATATTATTATGAAAAACCTTTTATACATCCATTGCATGTCTGAAAGTTACAGTACCAGAGCGAGATAAGCTTTGGTAACAAGTCTGTCCTTAAAACAGCGGTACGCCTGTCCTGCTGCTGCCTTGTTCAGTGCTACACACAAAGCACCACTGGTAGAGAAATCCAGTTGATGGCAAAACCTGCAGAATATCAAAAGAATACATATGAATTAACTACTGAAAAGATGCATGAGCTTCTTTAAATTATTGTTTGTCTCAGCACATTGCAGAGTAACAGAAAACCTGGAGAAAAAAAAGACCTGAAGCCGTAGTAGGTGCCAGGATCTGCAAGCTCTGGGAAGCGATGCTTCAGCTGACTCTGGACAGTCTGTTTCTCATACCACATCTTGCTGTCAATACGAACATCCCAGTGTTTGTTGACAACTATATAGTTTGCGCTGTGGTACAAAACACACAAGTTCTCCAGGCTCGCAGGCTCCATGTTCCCCTTCTCGTACAAAGCAAGACCAGTGTTATTCTGTGTGGCACATCAATAAGTTTTGTGACAGCATTTGAAACACATTTAAATAATGTATATTGACTAATAAAGACTGACCATTAAAGGCACAGTTGGCAAATGCTGTTCGTCTTGTTACCGCTGCACTTGTATTGTTGTTGACTCCTGTTGTTGACCAGCATGCTGCTTGTGAATTATTTACATCCAGCCTTGTTTATCTTTCCTCTGCGCAGAGCAAACCTTCTCCTTTAGAGGCAGCATTAGATTATATTCAACAGTCGTGCAACATTATATTCAACAGTCGTGCAAAAAGTTGTTACATTGACTGCTTTTCGTGTCTAGCTAACAGCGTAGAGTAAATAAATTTACTTTGACAGACCGTTTCTGTAACATCCCATGCGTACCTGGCAGACATAATAGTTTCAAAATAAAAGCCTCATTATTACTATTTTGCACGCGTATTCCGTAATTAAATGGTCTTATTAAATGTCTAATAATTAAATGGTCTAATTCCAAAGGAATCAGTTAAATATAACTTAAGAAATAATATATAAAATAAAAGAGTAAAATAGTCAAACGTTTCTCTAATTCTGATTTGTGAAATAGTCGTTCTTCTGACTCGGATCTTTTCTCTGTTCGGTTCCATTACAAACCGATTCTTAGAAACGAACTGTTCGAAAGAACCGACTCGCAGAAACGTTCTATTAATATTAATGCACGATTCGTGAGTGAACCATTCGTTTAAATCGGATCTTTTCAATCAATTTGATTCCTTCAGTTTTGAACAAACTGTTCAAAAGAACCGATTCGCCGAAAACAGCCGGACAAAGTGCGCACGCGCATGTCAAACTTATGTCCAGTTTGTCGCAGTGAATTGTGGGATAGAAATTCACAGACATGGCGTCCCGTGCGCTTGCATACTGTGTGCGCTCCGTCGCTCGCGCCACTGCAAGGTTAAATCATGGCAGCGTGCTCAGCAGATCCGCCTGCGCGCCCCTCGTCTCAAAGCAGCGAGCGCTCTCCGTCCTGTCATGCAGCCAGCGGACGTGGTGGACTCAACCAGTGAGGGTGAGCTTTCTGCAGAGGGGGATGTTTGTCTGTGGCCTACTAGTGCTGGATTACTCTTGTGACCTACCTGTGTCTTTCCGACAAATCTATTCGTGCATGACAACTGGGAGCCCTACACAGTTAAAGTAACTTCGTATGCATTCACAACATACACCATCCGCATCAGTTATCACTGTTTTCAAGGTGTGACCTGCAAGACTTTAAACAGCTGATCAGTCAACTTAAGAAAACGCTAATGGTTTATATACGACGATGACTGTGTGAATCTTCACGGTTTGCAGCTCTTTGTGTCTTTTATTGTAGCTGTTATTAAAGTGATAGTTCACTGTCATCGTGGGGCTCCAAACCTGTTTGACTGAAGTCCTTCTGTGGGACACAAAAGATGTGGGGCAGAATGACAGCCACTTCATTTGACTGAATGGAAAAGATGCAACATTCTCTAACATTCTGTCTAAGATCTTAGGTTTATTACTGAGGGGGGGGGGGAAATAATAATAAAGACCATTTTTGGGTGAATTATCTCTTCATTTGGTAGAGCTTATGTTTTTTCCCCCCTAATTATCTTCCTTCTAATAAAGCTGGTATTGTGTGCTGTGAATATTGTTGGCTCTGGGATATGAATAGCTTATGTTCCTCATCTGTAAGTCATTTTGGATGAAGCATCAGCCAAGTGAATAAATGTTTGAATGTCTCCAGATTTTAGGCCCGTCTGTTCATCAGTGTCGGCACTACGGGGATCTTCCACCCCTCACTTTAGAGAACATCGAAGAGCGTGTCATGTACGTCCTTAAACTGTATGACAAGATCAGTCCAGAGAAGGTGAGAGATGCTTCATACTTGCCCTCTGCACCGTAACATTACATAAGTGGTTTTCTATATGATAATCTCCAAATACTGAAATCTGAAGGACAACGATACGCAACTTCTGTGTTAACTGGAAACTGCATGCCTATCCACCATATTTTAATACATTTCTTTGGTGTAACACTTTACAACATTTTCCATTATTTAATTCATTAACTAACAATGAGCATTGCATTTGTTACAGCATTTATTCATGTTTGTTAACCTTAATAAAAATTCAGCTGTTCATTGTTAGTTCATGTTCACTCAGGGCCATTAAATTAATAGATACGACTTTTTATTTTCATAATATATTAAGTATAAATGAACTAAGATTTATAAATGCTTTAGAAGTATTTTTAGTGTTAGTTTGTTAACTAATGTAGTTAAACAAATGTAGTTTTTGTAGTTAGACAAGCTGCTTTGTTTAGATTGAGATATTGTATAATACATTATTCCTAGCATCAATCTCTGATACTTGTTTCCTCCTCAAGCTGCAAACATCGTCTCATTTCATGAAAGATCTGGGGCTGGACAGCTTGGACCAGGTGGAGATTATAATGGCTATGGAAGATGAGTTTGGTTCGTATGGGTTTCTTCCTGTACCATTAAAGCATTTGACAACTGTGATACACCTTCTAAACATTTCATTTGAATTGTGAACAACGCATTATTGTTCAATCCACAGGATTTGAGATCCCAGATGCAGAGGCCGAGAAGCTTATGACTCCTGCGGAGATCGTACAGTTCATTGCAGATAAAAAAGATGTGTATGAATAGAAGCAAGTTATATGGTATGTGCATCCTGTGTTTTGAGCTAATTCTTAAGATAGTAGGTTACCTTTGCATGCTTGGTAATTCTATCTTAGTCTCACATTTCCTGTTTTTAATTTTTTTTTGCAGGTACGGAGGATTGACTCTGTATTAAACAATATGGATGTGGATCGGCTGCATCCACACAGTGTCCAGTTCCTGTCATACCATTTTCTTCTGTCTCTTGCTTATGGAGTCAACTGCCTTGTCCTGTACTGTTGTATTTAATGAAAATGTCACTATAAACTCTTGGGAACTTGAGCTGAAAATAAAGCCAAGACTAAATTGTAATTCTTTGGTTTGTCATGATACCCCAAGTGAAGCCTCATTGTGATGCCTCTAGTGTATGGGCAGTGTTACTACAACTTAAATTCAAGGTCAGTGCAAGAACTTAAAGGAACACTCCACTTTTTTTGGAAATAGGCTCATTCTTCAACTCCCCCAGAGTTAATAAGTTGAGTTTTACCGTTTTTGAATCCATTCAGCCGATCTCCGGATCTGGCGATAGCACTTTTAGCATAGCTTAGCATAGATCATTGAATCCTATTAGACCAGTAGCATCGCGTTCTAAAACGATCAAAGAGTTTCGAGCTACCGGGGACTACTTTCAGGCGCTGCGTAATATCACTGCGCCTGCTGCGACCATGTTACGGCAGCAAAGTTCCTTGATTACGCTGGAATGAGAGTATAGTTCCTAATCATATCAGCCTAGAAAATCGCAACTTTTCATTTTCCGCCGATCTTAGTACACGATATAACTACAGAAGAGTCAAGTTTTAAATAGGAAAACTATCGAAACTCTTTGGTCATTTTTGAACGCGATGCTACTGGTCTAATAGGATTCAATGATCTATGCTAAGCTATGCTAAAAGTGCTATCGCCAGACCCGGAGATCGGCTGAATGGATTCAAAAACGGTAAAACTCAACTTATTAACTCTGGGGGAGTTGGAGAATGAGCCTATTTCCAAAAAAAGTGGAGTGTTCCTTTAACAATGCTGTGCAATATCCTCATCAAAATACTGCTTCCTTTCACCGGTTTAAAATGCTTAAGAGTAAGTAAATTGTAGGATGATTTTAAAACGTGTGGAACTTTCAAAACCTCATTGGGCAGATTTACCACACTTTTTTAATTATGTTTCCATTCAGGCTGATTCATTAAAGATTGAGGAACCAGTTTGTCCAACTATTTTTTATAGCATAACTAAATTACATGTTTTTTTTAGGTTTTCCATGACTCTGAAAACATTCCAACCTATGTCACCCATGATTTATTCTGCAATGACCAATAATGGCAGGATTTCTGAACTAAAGCAATTTTAATGATCCCACATTCATGTAGAATAAAACTTTTTATAGCCACTGTATGACTGGAGTCTGTCATGTAAACAAACATTTTAAAAGCACCGTTTATGTTTTTGCATGTAGAAGTACTCTACATACTGGTAGGTAAAACATTTATGGTAATCAAAATGAGATTTTTTTAAAACATTTCCATAAGGAGCTCTCCATAAACCATGGTACTAAGCAAATTAGTTGTGTGTAATTTGTGACGAGATTCTTGGTAATTCACTTGCAGTAAAAGTATATTAAAGAAAAAAGAGAAAAAAAAACACCATTGCACACCATATCACTGTTAGGCTTTATTGCGGGTTGTACCCAAGTTATACAGCTTTGTATTCCGATATCAAGATCAGGACTTTACAAACAGTTATTATCAGTCTACAAGTACAGCCAACAAAAGACCTAAAAACTACTCTATTACCTCTACCTCGTTACATATGCACTTAAGGGTACTAAAATTGAAAACCAAGCAACAAAGAGAAGAAAAAAATAAAACAGCATTACAGGAAACATTCATCACTACACATTTGAGTATCTACCATGTATTACTAGACTAAACCTTGTCAATTGTTACCAATACAAATAAGGATTGTCCTTCAAAAAGTGCAGTTCCCCAAGTTAAAATTCTAAGATGACCCCAGGAAGACGCTGAAAAGAACTTCCTGCTCATTTAAGTTATCTTATTGATGTTTATTTCTATTAATTTTCAAACAGTCTACCAAAGCAGTGTGCATATAGGTTACATGTGAGCAAACTATTTCTTGACAGACCACTAGAAGAAATGTTGGAGTTGAGAATTTGCTATTCCACAGCCCGTTCTGTGAGGAGCGCTGTGAAAAAGGAAATGTTAATGCAACCCTCCATTTGCTACAACTGGCCAATTTTCCGTGACAAAAAGTTAAAGAAAATTTCAATCATGGCACATTACAGGAATCGGATTTTTAAATCCCACCGCTACCGCGGCCAGGATTTTAGTAAGCAAAGACACAGACATGGAAGCCTCACCCTACACTGCATAGACTCTCTTAGAATTTCCCCATGGTGGAAGTTTCGATTTAAACTCTCGTTCATCCGCTTCTTGTGCTGGTTTTACTAAAGCTTTTCAGGTTTATAATGACATGACAGCAATACTCACAGTTTAAGTCAATTGCCTTAGCACATTGTTCAACAGTAGGAACCATTTAAAAGACGAGGGTATATTTGCTCACAGGATAAATCAGAAAAGAATGACATTTTCAGTACAAAAGTAGAATGTCAGGCCAAGTCACTTTTTTCGTTTTCCTCTACGTTCAACCTGGCTATAAAAATGGGGATTGTACATTGCTCATGAATATCCTCAAAACATCCATTTTGCAAGTGACATTTGAAGCATATACATTGTCCAGCTTTTACAAAAGAACAAATCCCTTTCCTCCCCCTGCTTGATAATTTGGCATGACAGTGAATTATCAAAATGTCTCAGCATGACAGTTCTGTCTAACACCAAAAAAGCTGCACATACATAAAACAAAATTGAGGAAAAGAGGGGAGGGGGACAAAAAACAAAAAACAAAAACAATTAAAAGTGGAAATAAACTGGGTGCCAATGGCTTTTCCCTACGCTTCCGAAAAGTAAAAAGCCACGAAGAACGGGGAAACTAGCACGTTTGCCAAGACGGCAGGGAAGAACCCATTCAGAACCATTGGTAAAGCTCAGCGTAGCACTCCCTAGAAAGGACTAACGCTACCCCGGACGCATATAAACATGTAACTAAAGCACAAAAGATTGAGCGATCCACATCGAGGGAGTAAACAGTCACGGCAAAACCATCGGCGATACCTGCAGTTATACGCCCCCTAAACAAGAGGAGAATACTTGGGCTCCTGATGCGCAGGAATGGAGCAGACCACTCAAGCACGCAGGCACAAACGCACGCTTTAAGAGTCTAGTCAATGTACACGAAGAATAAAAAGACAAACACAAGGCAAAGTCCTCCGTCCATGCCGTCCAGTCTCCAAAAGCTACACTCCTCCTCCAGAACACAAATACAGTACAAGCTTTTCTAGTTCATTATGTACACCAAGTGCAATTCCAAAAACTAATTTTCGGCTTTCGTTATGTAGTTTCTCTCCAATGTTCCACTTAAAATTTGTCCAACAAACACAGATAAACCAGGTCTGGAATTAAGTAAACAAATCCTTTGATTGAAGTATATTTGGTAAAGCAGTTACTTAAAATGGTTCAATACTGGCACACAACCATAAAGTGAGGGTAATACTCAGGGTTTTGTACGAAGAGTCATTAAATATGGATAAGTTAACACACCACGCACGCAAGTTCTACTTCTCAAATAAAACAAAATGGAGAAACAGCTTAAACAAATATTAAGGTCCATGGCTTAGCCTAATGCTGACATCTTTCTCTCCCTCTCGCTCTTGAAGCATCTCAGAAATTGTGCACCTAAAATATAGTACGATAAAAGGTAAATAGTCTGTAAATCTACGCACATTATTTAAACTACCAGCAATAGATTACATTCACCTCTAATCCAGCCTTCCTTGGCCACAAGTACAGAGGCAAGCCATTTTCAATGACAAACCAGCTTTGAGGAAGGGGAAAAAAGGGGAGGGAAAGGGGGAGAAGAAAAAAAAAATAATTCAATTAAATTAAATGAAAATAAAATGGTAATGAGCAGCCAAAACATTGATTTATTAATATTGTAAGGAACTTCAGATTAACACAACCAAACTGTACACATTACAATCATTTTCTATTTGTAAACAGTTAAAAGCCACTTGACTTGTTGCATCTTCGGACACAATTTGAATCAAGGCAATGAAATGTGGACGACTTTTGCACTGTTAAAATAACCAAACAAGATTTTCTTTAACACCAGCTCTGGCGATGATGAAGAATTTTTTTTTTTTATATATATATATAAAAAAAAAAAAAAAAAAAATCAAACAATGTATATGCAAATTACTGAAACATAAAACATTACTTCGGACAAAGAAAAAGCGATTCTGTAGGCCGAGTCATTGGCTACAGTATGCATAGTTACAGATTTCTGCTTTTTCTTATGACATTTGACGGTTACTTCGACAGTCACAAAGCGAAAAACATTGAGCCACTCAGTGGGAAAAAGGGAAGGAGGACTAGATAGTGATTCGGCAAACCATATCCACTCATTAATAAAAAGACAGCATAATCGAAAAGCAGTATGTAGAATGTCTCCAGCTTAAAGCAGTTATTTGGCAGAGAAAAACTTACAGAGCTATAAGTAGTTTCAGTGCTAAAAGTTGGATTTTCCTACAAGGAGTTTCTATGGGGGAAAACTGGCTATATTTCCTGAGAACCATGCTGGTTATTTAGCAGACAAGAGGAATAGATAAAATAACCAATAACATGGCCAAACACTGATCAGTATTCCCAGAGATAAAAAGCTTCATCTTCATCCTCAAGACTTTTTTTTTTAATTTTTTTTTTTGTTAATTTTTTTTGTTGTTGTTGTTGTTGTATTTTTATAATTTTTTTTAATTTTTATTTTATTTTATTATTTTTGTAAGATTTTTAAAATTCTTTATGCATTTTTTTCTTTTTTTTCTCCATTTAAAATAAAAGGAAGAATGACCATACTTTCCCCCTCAAAAAGTTTTGTAAACAAGAGGGCACAATGTGATGCCTCCAAAACAAAATTGAAAGCCTATTTTGAAAGTGCTGTTCCCCCTGGCTTGCAGGTCGGGTTTGCAAGTCACAGCTGTGGCTACAGTTTTTTAGACTGCAGAGCTAAATTCTTTAGTTTTAAAACAAAATTGGTGCAATACTTATTTCTGTAATATCATCAAATAATCCTAAGTCAGCATCTATATCTTGATCTCGAACTCCACAATACCACAATAAGGTAGGCGTACATCAAGGCATAGTAGAGCGCACACTTTAAGAACATCCTTGAGTAAACAACTACACTGGAACTGTCGGCTCCCTCCATATTGCAGATTATACTGAGAAAAACCACATTCAGTGCAAAGTTAAAAAAGCTCAAACTCCAACATTGTCAGCAAACAAAATGCAAATAATAAAAACAAAACAAAAAGAATTGGAATTCAAATAAACATGATGAATAAACAGATGAGCTCAACTGAAGCTTTTTTTCTGTATGAAGAGCACTACCTGGAAGTGTAAATACATCCTTTCACATTATAGAATTGGCCTGCATAATTCAAGTATTCAAACTGATATGTTTTGGGCTAAAACAAAGTGGACATATGTGCAGAAAAAAACGTAACTTGTTTCCACAGGGTGACCCCGCATTGTTTTTTTTTTTCTTTTTGTAAGTGAAGAAAGTCTAACTAGTGCCATTTGATTTTTTTTCATATATAATATATATATGGTCATATGATTATGATTAACTATTTCCACATTGAGGTCACGGGTTTGTATGCGTTTGTTTTTTTTGTCTTTTTTTTTTGTTTTTAAGTCAGAAGGTGAAAGATGCACTACATGGACTCCCCACCTCCCGTCAGGTGGTCAACAGGAAGGAAGGAGTTGATGGGGGAGGGACTGTTGATTCTCCCCCCCTCACCACCACTGGGGCTGCCCCACAGGCTTGTGGAGTAATTGGGAACGCCCCAGAGAGACGAGCCATGCAGGTCTCCGCTGCCAGCTGACAGCCCGCTGCCGTTCCAGTGATTTGGATCAGTGCGGTTTGGGAAGGGGTGAGAACCCTCGATGGATCCGATCCGGTTCTGAGAAGAGCCCAGCGTCTGCCAGCTGGGAGAGGCAGTCATTGACTGACCTTGTGCAAAGAAACGATTAATTTCCTCTTCACTAGCAAACTCTGCAAGAATAGTAGTGTTCCCTAAAACACACCTGAGGAGGAAGAGCAGAACCTTCATCAGTATGGTGCCTCACTCACATACAAGTTTTCCAGAAATCTGGAATTGGCTTCGCACATCTTTCAAGAGAAAGCAGGCTGATACACCATTAATTTAACAAGAATTAACAGATTTTTGTAATGGAAAAAAAAAGGTGCTGTGTTTGTGAAATGATTCGGTCAAGACCCTTGAAGTAATCACTAAGGATAATATTATATTAATAGAACGTCACATTATTCCAAACAAAACTCCTAATTAAACATTCTGATCAGTGCATCCAGAATATTTGATTTCTAAGAATCTGAGAACATGATAAAACTGTATTATGCATATCACCCTCAAACATCAAAATAGTAATCAAGCATCTCAAGAAGATAAAATTAACTTGCAGTCTAAAACTGTACATTTACTTAAAATTATATTTACTGTAATTAAAACCATTCATGTTTATGATAAATCTAGTTATTCCAGAAGTGATCAACTTATTTATAGCTGACTTACTTGCACTAATATTCTCTTAAATGGCTTCGTAATTATTAGCTTTAGTTGTAACATTTCTGCTCTTTACCCACATTGGTGGGGAAAAAACAAACGATAACAAAAAAGGTGGACTTACATGTGCAGTGACTTCTGGGCTTTTGCCGCCTCCTCCTTAGAGCTGTAGCAGACTACAGCGTTGCCATGGGGAAGGTTCAGATGGAATGTGATCAGTGGACCGTGCTGCATGCACAGAGTTCGCAAGGTGGAGCCATCAATCTGTAAAACACAGGCATGACTTGTTACACCCAAGAAATTATTCTGCTGTAGCTTTATACATAAAATAATATGTCGGTTTCTAAATGGACCATTTCCTTTAAAAAAAATCCATCAATTACAAAATAGTTATTGAGAGTTGGCCATTGAGAATTACAAACTCTCGTAGCTTCATAAAATTAGGGTTGCACCACTGATGTCACATGGACCTTACTACCTTTCTGGGCCTTGAACATTTCAGTTGCGTTGCTGTCTATGGAGGGTCAGAAAGCTCTAGGATTTCATCAAAAATATCTTAATTTGTATTCCGAAGATGAACGAAGGGCTTACGGGAACGACATGAGGATGAGTAATTAATAACAGAATTTTCATTTTTTGGTGAACTATCCCTTTAAAACAAGTTTTGTTTTTCTTTCTAACTTGTATTAAAAAAAAAGTATAAATTATCTATATTAGTAATTAAGGGTGATTCATGAAACCAAAACAGTGCAAAACAGTGTGCTGCACAAACCAGGTAGTGTGAATGCTTAACCTGCTAAAACGAGTCAATACATTCCAAATCATTAAACATCTTACCTGAGGTGTGAGGTTTTTGAGAACAAGCCAATTAGTTCTCCCTGAGCTGCTGTCACCCCAGCTGGAACCTGCGTACAATGATCATTTCAAGTCTCTCTCGTTTCTTTAAATGCAACATCATTTACACTATTTATTAATAGAGTTTATGTAGGTGAAAGGGAATATAATGGACTAACCAGAGTTGAATCTGGATTCAGCGCTACCCCAGCCTGCCAGTCTCAGAGAGCTGTTGTCCCAAGATGAGGGCTGTTTCTGGCCAGTCAGGCCAGGCGGGGGGCGGGACGGAGCAGAGATACCTTTTGAGGGGAGAGGAACCTTCCACAACTCATGAGCCAAAGAGGTGTTGGTGACTGTACCAGGAGACCATTTGGAGTCACTGTTTCTGGCTGCAGGGAAGAAAAAAGATCAAATTAAAAGGAGTATATGAGGGTCACAAGCCTGCGGCTACGCCGAAATAGCTTCCCACCAACCTGAAGTGCTTTGTGCTGTACTGCTGAGGGAACTATTGTGGTTGGAGGCACGAATGGATGTCCAGGCACTATTTGAAGGCAGCGTGGTGTTAAGTGATGAGGATGGCCCTGGAAGAACAGAAAAAAAATAAAAAATTATTTGACGGAAACGCTAAAACATACAAATCTGCAAATTACATTACAATTTAAACAGCTGGGGTCAGTAAGATTTTTGTTGTAATGTCTTTGAAAGAAATCTCTTTTTGAAAGAGGTCTGCATTTATTTAATAAAAAATACAGTAATAATAGAAATATTGTGAAAATGTATTACAATTGAAATGTAACTTGTCTATTTTAATATATTTTAAAATGTAATTTAATCCTGTGAAAAGCTGAATGCCACAATCCTTCATAAATCATTCTAATATGCTGATTGAAAAAATCTTATCAATATTTAAAACAGTTGCTTAATTTTTTTTGGAAACTGTATTCATCAAAGAGTCCATCAAAATAATTACTAAGTTCAAAAGAACAGCATTTATTTTTTAATTTAAAAGCATTTTCATTTGATCAATTTGATGCATCCTTGCTGGAGAAAAACAAAAACAAACAAACAAAAAAACACACACTTTTGAACAGCAGTGTATACTGATATACCTGGTTTAACAGATCGCTTACCATTGTTCCTGTCCCTGAGGTGATCAACATCCCGGACTGTATTAATGGAGAGATTATTAATCACACTGCCAGGAGTGACAAATGGGTCAGTTTCAGGATCAATGTTTGGATATCCTTTCCAGGGCTCACCAGGACGGAACTCTGCCAAACACACAAGACACAGTGTCATTTATGCTACAATGGCACAGCGACAATCTCGACCATCTGAGCTACTCTGTAATATTTTGTTTCAATGCAAGATTTGATTGGAACAAGAAGCATTTATGAAGTGAATGGGACCGAACCTGGTGGCCAGTTGACATTTGTGGAACCATGAGGTGATTTGGCACGGCTGGGCCAGCCATCTCCCACAGAGCCAGGAGGACTGATGGGAGCGTTACTGGCATTGATGAAGTCATATGGACCAAAGGGTGAGTCTTCAAGCCTCAGGCCAGATGTTATAGCACCTATAGTAAAATCATATCCATCAGACATTTTTGCACACTTTCAAGACTGCATATGAAAAACATTTTTTGTTGAGACAAGATTAAGGCTGCACAATTACGACAAAAATATTGGTGTATATTTCAAACCCATAATTTTTGGTTTGACTGTATATCCTTAGGTTATTTTCACACTTAATTATGCACATTAAAATCTATTTTACAAGTTTTTGTTACTTTCACTTCATTTTTGTGCTCTATGGTACATCATCTTTAATTTAGTGGCATTAGAGCTGCTCCATTGCAGTGGCTTAGTACTGTAATCACGCAGGGAACCACTTGTTATAAATCTTCTAAACTGTTTTTCTTTTCATCTGAAACATGCTGCGATTGATATTCCAAAGCCACTCATATAATGCGCACGCATATAATGTAGCCCTAAGACTGATTACCAAAAAAAAAAAAAAAAAAAATCAAATAAAAGGGCAGACGTACCAGATTTGCTGGGGTTTTGATCAAGTGGCGAGTTAACGGAAATGTCCATGGCAGTCCACTTCTTCAGTCGAGACTGTGGCTCCTTAAAACCAACACTGCCAATGTCGAGGTGGCTTACATTCAAGTTCGAGTTCAAACCTAGAGGAATACAACAAATAAAAATAATTAAAAAAAAAAAAAAACACATTCTGCCAGAAAATGAGATCAACAACATTTCTCGTATCCAGGAATTAACATCAGCAGCAGGTCTAACAAAAAGATCATTTCATCAATTCATTCAATTTTAAATCAGAGTGCACTCAGTATTTTTTCTCATTAAAGACTTGATAAAGTGTACTTCTAAATCATTTATTTTGGAGACAGCGTCACAAGTCAACACAATGTCCATGCCACTATGGCAGTCTCAACACCGTAACCAACAAAAAATGACTGAGTGCACAATAAAACATGGGAATACATATGGAAGGGGAGACAAGCACATACAAAGAAAAACAACCTTTTTATTGTCAAGCGGCAGAAATTATGAGTAGAAGCACCAGCCAAACATTGGATTTCCAATCAAATAATAAGGGTATGAACTAAAAAGGTTTTGCAACATAGCATTGTTTTCTTTTCCCTCAAATACAAAATGCAAGAGGAAATTTTGCTGGGGACAACAAAATAGATAGACTGTATTCACCTCTTGCTGGCAGAGAGCTGCTGTCAGGACAGAAGTTCTTTCCTAACCGAGGGTTGATGGGAGAGCCTGGCACCATGTGGCCATTGCTCAGAGGTGGGGCTAGGAGGCTATGACTTTGACTAATGCCAGCTGGCTGATAGCCTGACATGTCAGAGGCAAACATCGTGTTGGGCTTGGCAGCTTGGTGCAACAAAGAGTCAGTCTGGCCTACATTAAGATGGGGAGGACACCCACCTAAAGGGAAATTACTGAACGAGCTCAGGGAACTTTGTTCTTTCTGCAGGTCAGAGGCATTGGGGGGCATGAAGTTCTCCATATAGGACTTGAAGCTGGGCTGGTGCAGCGAGGGTGGCTGAGGGGAAGTCTGCTGCTTCATCAGGGAGGGATCGAGATGGCGGGGAGGCTGGATCATCTGCTGAGATGGACCCAGACCACGACCCTACACATCACAAATGGAAAATGTCACATCAGACAAGCCAAGACAGAAGGAAATGGAACACATAAATGAGTCTAAGAGATCACAAACCTGTTCCTGTTGCTGGCGGCTGTTAACAGGCATGGCCCTCTGGCTTTGCGCTTTTTGCTGCAAAATGAGACGCTGGGACGGGGGTAAAAAAAGTGTAAGTTTTAAGTATGACAGGGAATGAGTTAACTTATCGCTTCTAGGTTGGTACTAGCGACAAGATCAATACCTGTAACTGATTAATCTGAGAAAGCTGAGACAGTTGGTTGAGCTGGGACAGCTGGTTCAGCATAGCCACCTGCTGCGGGCCAAACAGAGGGTTCAGACCTCCATTATTGGGAGAGTACTTCAACAGGGGTGGTGGGACCTGGGAAAAAAAAAAAAAAAATACACATTTGTTATGAGCCTCGTTATTAAAAAAAACCCAAAAAAACATAAAACTGATCAATTTAAAAAAAAAAAAAAAAAAAAAAAAAAAAAAAAAAAAAAAAAGAAACAAAGATGTACATAGTTTACATATGTGGTATACAAATTTAAATATGAACTAAACTGAGAATATTTATTTTAATATTTATGATTATACATTATTATATAGATAGTTTGTGTATTCAAATATTAGTATTATATTAATTTAATAATAAAAAATAAATCAAGTCATATTAATTCATTTAATATAAAATTTATTTTAATATAATATATATTTTTTAGTGGATAAATAGTGGAGCAGCAACAGTAAGAACCTCAATACTTTTAAGTAGGACTTCACAATTAATCTACCGTAATTTCCGGACTATTGAGCGCACCTGAATATAAGCCGCACCCACTGAATTTGAAAAAAAATATTATTTTGAACATAAATAAGCCGCACATGTCTATAAGCCACAGGTACACTGAAACAAATTAACTTTACACAGGCTTTAACGAAACACGGCTTGTAACAAAAAAAAAAAAAAAAAAAATAGCAGTAAACAGTAGCCAATGTTGCAACATGATCTCACAGGATTCCGTGTAATGTTCACGGACTTAATTAACCTCCGAATCTGTGGTGGCATCACGGAATCGCCGAAAATTCCGTGATGGGCTCACAGAAGTGATACCAATGTAAGTCAGTGAAAGGCATCAGCCGTGCACCACGCACGGATCCACTGGTTCAACACTTTAAATAGGAAGCATCAATATGCCAACGCGATAATTTATCGTCATCATTATTGTTCAGAACTGGGTAGGTTTAGGGTAGGGGTGGGGTCAGGTACTCCAGTGAAAGTATAACTGCATCGGAGTCACTCTTTTTACGTGGTCCGATGCAGCGCTGGTGTTGAACCAGTGAATCCGTGCATGGACCACGGCTGATGCCTTCTGTGAGCCCATCACGGAATTTTCGGCGATTCCGTGATGCCACCACAGATTCGGGGATAATTAAGTCCGTGAACATTACACGGTCACTATTTTCCTCCTCCTGTGCTTTAGTTGTCTTTATGCACCAAGTCAATTCCTCACGCTGCTGTTTCCAACGTCTTATCGACTCATTAAGACCAAGCTCCCGTGCAGCAGCTCTATTTCCTTTTCCAACAGCCAGATCAATCGCCTTCAACTTGAAAGCTGCATCATATGCATTTCTCCGTGTCTTTGCCATGATGAGGGTGACAAAATGACTACCGTAATCAGAATGATGGGAAATTTGAGCGCGCTCGATTTAATCTAAACAGTAAACAAAAAAGTTGTTTGACCTCAACCCGTTCGGCAATTTCATTGGTCTGATGAAAGCTTCATGCCGCCAAAAAAACTGAGCGCGTCACAGAATGTGGTGTGTTTTTTTTTTTTTTTTTTTTTAAATTTGAAAGTGGGAAAAATCCATATATTAGCCGCGTCATTGTTTAAGCCGCAAGGTTCAAAGCGTGGGAAAAAAGTTGCGGCTTATAGTCCGGAAATTACGGTAATCTAAATCAAACAAAAATTGTGATATGGTTGTGATTTCATGACAGATATAAAATACGGCACTGTGTTTTTACATGCGAGCAGCTCATGGCCCAGTGTTTTTAGCAGTTCGTAAAACACAGCAAACCTGGGACGAGTTGCATAAGCATAACCACTATAAGACAAGACCTAGTTGAGAACTAGTCTGACCAACGAGCAGTTAGTCAATGGGTAATCAGTCTTTTTGGATTCAAATTAGGCCAATCTACTTTTTCTGTAACTGAAAAAGTAAGTTGACTAGTCCCACAATAGTTTTGTAAATTGCATTTTAAAATGGACATCACAATTTTTCTCAGGAGGAAAAAAAGGCCTGGAGTTACACTTTGGAAATTCCCTGATATTTCAAGGGCATTGGAAACCCTGTACACCACACATCTTCATCTTACAGTCAGCTGGGATTTAAAAACCCAAGTGGCATTACCTGAGAGGGAAGTAGTGGAGGAGGCACTTGGTTGCGTAGACTGGGCTGAGCGGAGTTCAGAGGTTGTGCTGGAGGCTGCTGGGCATTCCGGCCCTGTGCTGCTGCATTACCGACACCGTACATGTTTACATTCTGTCAAGAAACATAACACCCCACATGTGAATGAGCATCCGGCAAACCAGTGCATTCACACCTTCAGCACACAGGGAGCAGCATGCACTAACTCACCTGCCTAACAGAGGCAGAGTTTGGATGGCGAGGCAAGCTGCACTGGTTTGGCAGTGCATTATTTGTAGGGGAAAAGCTGATATTCTGCATGGAAGTGATCTGTGACTTTTGGGACTCCTCTGCTACAGAGCTATCATATACAGGCAGTGAATGCTGAAGCACAACCACAGGCCAAGCAGAGAGAGGAGCAGGACGCAGAGCACAACAGCAGTGAGGAATTGGACAAAGACCAGAAGGAACACCAGGCCACCAGAGAAAGACACATCAACAGCCACAGAAAAGGAGAGAGAAAGGCTATGTTAGCATCCTCTTTGGCATGTTTTAGCAACTGGAGAGCTTTCTTCAATTTTAATAAGTTAGGGAAGCAATGGGAAAATTTGGATCAGAAGAAAGACTACGACTACTGAAAGAGTTGCTACTAAATACCCCATGAAATCAGCTGTAGCATTTCCTATTTACTTTTCTCCTAAACAGCCAATGCCATAAACCATAATTTGCTGAACATATTGGTTATTCTTCTGAACATAAAAGTTTGCATCAATATTTCTGGTCTGTTTTTCTGGATTCTTTCCACAAATTTTACATGCGTATACAAGATATTACTTAACTTTTAGAAGCATATAACCTTAGATCTAACAGACACGGTCTTATGCAGCGGTTATATATACGGTGCCCAGTAGGGACCTCAGCAAATTTCCAATGGTGCCCCCTCAGGAGGACTGAAATGTTTTTAAAAGATGACAAAATAAGCTTAAAAATAAGGTAATGCAATTTAACTCACCCCCTTAATAATTCTGTTTAATTTGAAGATCTTAACTTCAGGAATACTGAAGTTTAATTCTAATTAGAATTATTAGGTTATTTACTACTTTTAATCCATGGACACGCCTAGTTTCTGTAAATTAGAAAATGTTTAAAAAATAAAATAAAATAATTAACTAATTATAGCAGATTTTCCAGAGGAAATATATTCATTATGGACAAAGGGGGTCAGAGTAAAAAAAATAAAAGGTTGAGACTGGCTGGTCTTGAAGCCGTAAGACTTCAATTTTGATATCATGAGGTCTTTAAGTTGCAATCTTGTCCCATAGAGGGTGCTAAAGTACCGATCAAGCAGGAATACAAGACTGGACAAAATGAAGGCTCCATTACAGTTATAGCAGGATAGGAAATAACTGACCTTATCCACATAGGGATTACGGTCTATAGGAGAGTCTTTGTGGATCTGGTGGCGTGAAGCAGGATTTTTCCCGTACTCTCCGATATTAAGAACATGCTTGTCAACATCAATGCGCTTGTCTGTCATTCCTGCAGAAGATGAGAAGTCATAGATTTTACAAAATCATGCTAATACTCGTGGACTCCAACAAACATCACTCAATACAAGCACTGGAGGAACATGTGAATGTGATCTACCTCCAGACATATCCATCTTATTGCTCTTCAGGGAGTCTTCAGCAGAATCCCTCTGTAAAATGACAAAGAAGCGTCAACATGCTATCTAATAACTTTATGCTCCATAAAGGATTTGGGGACACAAACATATAGCAATCAAGACTTGATCCTTACAGGGTACATGTTGTTGAACTGTTTCACAATCTGATTCATCCACGGAGAATCATCTTGCTTGTTGGGTCCTTTGTTCAGCTAATGGAAAGAAAGGTAGAAAATAAGCAAGCAAGCAAAATGTACACATAATTTTGTCCTTGCTATTAGACTCAACAGTAAATTCAGTGAGTGACACTTTTCTGCCAGGCTAAATGAGGTCTTAATTATTACCTTTGGAGTCATCTTCTTGTAGGGCCAGTTTCCAGTTTGGTTCACTTCTTGTGATGGATTGTTGTTCCACATGCCTACTTCCACTTCCTCCTCCCAGTTGGAGTGCCCTGTCATGGACATCTCTTCTCCACCCCAGTTATCTTGCATAGGTTTGGATCCTAAAAAGCCAACATCGTATTAAAATGGAGGGGGAAAAAAAATGATCAAACAATTTACACTGGAAAAGCCAAACAAAACAAGTAGAAATTAAGTCAAAGAAAGAAGAAAAAAGAAAAAGAAAAAAGAAAGTTCTTTGCCCCAATTGGAGATGGGACGTACCAGACTTGTGCTGTGACTGCTGTCCTATAGCAGGGTTGCTCCAGCCACTGCCTCCTGAGTTTTCCCTCCCCGACTCTTCCCAGCTGGAACCTGTATCAACAGGCTTTCCCCAAGCAGACGTGCCATTGTCCACAGTGACAGGTGGAGCAGCATGCTCACCCCAGGTAGAGGACTCCATTTTTTGTGGCCCACCATATGGCTCTCCCCACCCTGTGATCAAAAAAAAAAAAAAAAAAAAAAAAAAACTATGATCAAAGACTAGTATACAAAATGCTATACTGTTCTGCACAAAAACTAGTAAATGCAACAAATGAGAGGATAGCACAGTTAAAGGCGGCATTTTACTATTTTGTAAGCAAACTGAAATCTGTCAGAGCAAGCAAGAATCAAAGTGCTTACCATAAGCTACATGGAAAATAACTATACAACAACTAATTTGCATCTAAAAATATTTAACATACTTAACTGAAATCAATTAACGAAGACAATACAATTAATATTTACAAATAAACTCCAAAGTGGGATTGGACTGTACTTGCAAACTTTCCAATGGCCCAAATCCGACCCTTGCATAAACATGCTTATGTAAGCTTTGTTTACTCTGAAGTCCTTCTGATGGATCAGCTTACATTTAACCACTGAGCTTTTTGCACTTTCACCATCCAGCATATGCCCTGAATACTTCCTTCAAAAATAGCCCTGTTCATGTGTGCCCTGCTGCTCAAGTTGCTGCCATATGACTGCACCATCGGTCACAATGTAACCCAAGCCTATTTTTCCCTGAGCACAGCTTATCCACAGCCAATTCCAAATGAAGCAGGAACACTATTTGCACATGCACCTTTACATTTTTTGTTTGGCAAATAATTCAAAATTAATGGAAAAAGCTGCACTTCTAAAAAGTATATACATTCCTCTGCACTGCATAAACAAATTTATATATAGACACACACACACAAACACTTGCTCGTAAGTTCAGAGCTTGTCAGTGCTTGAAGTATTAGAGGAAAGGGGTGGGAGGAAAAAGCGCATCCAGAGAAATTCCAAAGGGATGACTGCATGACTAAAGATAAATATAATGGGTGAGTAATAATTGCAAAGGCACTGCCAAAAAGGAAGACACCCACCTGAGCTGCAGTTCTTTTCCTTTGGAGCCATGGCACTTTGGGCTTGTGGGGGCTGAGAAACAGCCATGCCATCCTGCTCTCCAGCAGTGTTCTTGTTCCACAAATTTACGTTGCTGTATTTATATTTGTTGGGATCTCCCCATGCTGAAGTACCATCATCGATCTCCATTCTACGCCTGATGGATTCAGGTGATGGCTCTTCCCATCCAGTGGATTCTTCTTCTTTGGAGGCAGTAGGCATCGGGCCTCCCAGCCATCTTGTAGGCTTGTTCTGACCAGGGGCTCCAGTCTGAGAGGTGCTCCCACTCCTGAACGTTCCCATGCTGGAATCTTGGGACTTGCCCCACTCTGAAGAGTTGTTCGGTTTTGCATTGTCGCCCCAGGTGGGGTTGGAGTGGCTTGATTTGATTGGCTCGCCCCAGGTTTGGTTTTGATTGTTGGTCTTGGGTGGCTCTCCCCATCTTGTTGTTGGACCACTCTGGTCAGGAGTGTTGGTTCCTCCGCTGCCTCCCCAGGTGTTGCTTGTCCCGCACCGACCAGGCTCACTCCAGCCCGAACCAGAGCGGTCGCTGTCACTGTCCCAGCCACCTGAACCAGACTTCTGGGGCTCTCCCCAATGGTTCCCCTTCGGGCCTTCTCCGCCCCATCCTTCTCCGCCCCATCCCTGCTTTGCCTTCGGTGGATTATTCCAAGAGGAGGACTTCTCATCCTTAGCACCATTCCATGAGGAACCACCCTTGTTCATTGTAACAGAAGGTGCATCCTCCCATCCACTTTGCACAACTGAGCCTTTGGTTTCTCCCCAGCCAGTTGAAGGTTTTGTTTCAGTCCACCCAGACACTGAAGAATCGCTACTTTTGTTGGTGCTGGGCCCATCTACCCAACCACCTGAGTTAGACGCCTGAGGGGGAGCGCTACCCCAGCCTGTCTGTCCATTTCCTGTCTTTTTAACAGAGCTTGAAACATCCCACACAGTGTTCTGACGGACTGGAGTTTGTCCCCACCCCGTGTTGGACAGCACCCTGGGGTCCACGTCGATTTTAGAGAGAGCTGCGTTGATCATGCCCTGCTGATTACCCCTCCTTCGGCTGCCACCACGTTGCCCATCCCTCTCACTGCAACCTCCCGAGCTCTCTCCACTTCCTTCACTGCCTGTAGATTTGTTCCATGTGCTGACTTGTGACGCTTGACTGGAGCTCCCTATACCAAGAGCATCATCCTCCAAGGACTTCCATCCATTTGTTCCCTTCCTGCTTCCATTCGTGCCATCATTGGAATGCTGACTGTTGCTGGGCAAAGTGTTCCACTCCCCGTTTGAGACCTTAGTGCCAGTGTTTGAAGAGGATGAGGAAGAGGAAGATGAGGAGGAGGAGGCACTCCCCCAGGGGTGAGGGATCCCAGCTGGGCCCACACCATTGCCTGCTCCCCAAGACATACTTTGTGAGGTAGCGGGCGCTGAGTCCCAACCTCCTCCACGACCGCCCATCCCGTTATTATTATTATTCTTTAAAGAAGCAGCACTCACAGAGGAGCCATTGGCTCCAGACTGCATTAGAGTTGCATTCACAGTGTCGCCCACAGCTTGGCCTTTAGGGACGGGACATTTGTCTCCAGAGTAATTAGTGCCGGGCGGAACGCCCCATGCTGTACCATAAGACCCGCTGTTAATTCCCTCACTGTTGCCATGTTGCGAAATGGAAGTGCCATTAGAGACTGGAGAAATAGGGAGCTGAGGGGAGCCCCCTGTACTCATAGGCCAAGCTCGGTGCCCTGGGGGCTGTTCATTCATTTGCATTGAACCTGTAGAGTTTGGTAAACTAGAGGTCATCGTGTTAGTAGTGTTATTTGGTCCATTAAATTCAGTGTTAAGGTTTTGAGGCTGCCCACTTGGAACCTTGTTTGTACCATTGACTTCAGCTTCGGACATATTTTCCTGCAGGCATCCCCAGGACATCTTAGAGTTGATACTCTGCATGCTGGGTGTTTGACCTATGGTGCTTTGTTGAGTGTTGGTGCCACCATTTCCATTCCCCGCAGGCCCATGGGGGTTGGGCCCAGTGTTCTGAAGAACGGGCCAGGCACCATGGTTGGCATTTGGGTTCAAAGTGCTTGGATTTATACCTACATTGGTTGAGGAACCTTGGGTACCCCATGCATTTATTTTGCCATGGCTGCTTTCTGCCAGCTTGCTGCTGGGGCCCTCGCCGGAGCCTTGACATGTGCTTAGCATCGAGCCATTGGACATACCCCAAGGCCCCTTAACACTCCCATTGCCCACATTATTGCTGCCATTTGCAACCATGAAATGAGAACCTTGTCTATTGCCATTGTTGTCACCACCAGTGCTCCCAGACGCCATCATACTAAGATTTTTTTCTGACCCAGAGCTGGAGGCAGAGTCAGCATCCATACATTCTGAGGATAACTCTGGGTCACTACCAGTGATGGAGGGCCAGGGCCCCTTATCTACAATAACTTTCCCCCAGTTGCTGTTTGAGTCGCTGCAAGGTGAGCCAGAGCTCCACGGTGAATTTTCATACTGAGGCTCCAGACCAGCATGTTCCAAACCTGTGAACACAAATAAAAGCTCAAGTCAGTTAAGATGGTAAACACCGAAGAAATAAAGAAAAAAACACAACGACTGGAAACACGTCTGTTTTTGGACTAAATTCAGACAAGAGGACAAAAAAATAAAATAAATCAGGACAATAAAATGTGGATGTATGTGTTTCTTAGTTTGTGCAACAGTTTTGCAAAAGGACTGAACAGTAACATAAGACACTAAGGGACTGAAACATATGAACTTGTATATAAAACAAAAATATAAATTTACCCAATCCTGATTTAGTTACACTGTATCCTTGTACTTTAACAATGATTAACTGTGAAACACCCAGTGCAAATAAAACAGTCTAAAACAAAAGCCAAATGTTGTACATAAACAATACCCTAGAAATATTAACAGTTGGTAGACTTTTTCAGAATTTGAAATAACTTGCCCATTTATGGATTATGCGACAATGGCTAACTGCCCATAGGGCCTGTCTCTGTCCTGCTGAGAGGTGTCTCACTCAAGCCAGACTGAAACAGTAGTAGATCTGCCACCATTTTGTAGCAGCAGCATGATCATGCTGCATGCCAGGATAGAGGAGGGAAAGACAGAAGACTGCTTACAGCAACACTAAGTGTGAAGCGTCTCTGCAAGTTCACTGATTTTACGTAGATGTGGCAAGTGTGGCGGCACTAAACTAACAATAACGCAACTGCTGTGTTCCTTGAAATAAATTTTCTGCTCTTGCTTTCATATTTTTCTGCAAGATGGCTGCCAAGCTTCCTTGAGCACTGTTCTCTTGCCAAGTCTGAGACTTTCTCCTTGGCTGTGTTACCAAGAGATATGGGAAGACAAAGAAACACAGACAGTCTCACTGCTGGTCTCGAGTAAACTGTTTGTTTAAGAGTGACTCAATAAAACGGGAGATTCTGTTGAAGGTCACTGAGGTAAAGGAAAATTACAGTTACATTACATTTCGATCTAGTATTTCATCTCTCCTGGAGAGACAAAAAGAGTTGTCAACCAAGAAGAGACTTGTAGACTCCAAGGGGATAGAACAATGGAAATTCTGTCATCACGTCATTCCAAAATTAACTCCATTTCCTCTGTTGAACACAAAAGATATTTTGTCCATATAATTCAAGTCAATGGTGTCCAAAACAACCTTGGACACCACCGACTCTCTTTGTATGGCCAAAAAAAAAAGATTTTTTCTTTGCATTCCTCTAAAGAAAGTCAGTTATACAAGTTTGGAATGATGAGTGTCAGTAATTAATGACAGACTATTCATTCTCTGATAAACTATCCCTAAAAGTAGACTTGTTCTGTGTTATGGGCAAAGTGTACAATCGCTGACTAGCATTGTAAAACTAATTCAGAAAAGTGAGAACTTTGAACCAGTTGGCAGCACTACTGCTCTGGCCTTTCATAAAACAGGAAAAACACAGATTTGGCAGGGGGGAAAAAAATGGAAATGTCAGTCTACCTATGCCAAGACATTATGATACATTGTAGAGCAACTGGTTAAATTTATATAATCAAAATTACTTAATGACACCATTAAGCATGCACCACAGAGATAGACAACAACTTGTAATCTGCCTAAATATGAACAGCCAAACAGGTCTTCAGGTGACTTTTGGACTAACACACACTAAACAAAAATGGTAAACAGCAGCACATGGTAAGGAAAAAAAGAAATGTGAGTCACCTGTTTGGTTAGGGGAGTGGCTGACGGAATCCCGAATGGGAGCCATGCCTACAAAACAAAGTGCAACACCATGAGTAAAACCAGCTACAGGAAGCCACAAAATAGGTCTCAACACCAATAAAACCGCCACATGCTAAGACCATGTAGCAAACAATCACTTATTTCTACAGCTATGACCTAAGAATTTTAATTCAATAAAATGAAAACAGTAGAATGTAAACAAGGATCAAGATTTGAAAGATCATGTCTTTCATTAGAAGACATGCTACTTTTTACGTGAGTGACTCCATTAGCTTGAATAATGAAATGGCAGCCACTGGCAAAAATAATTACATTCATTACATTACTTCAGAATTGTATACTAAAAAATGGAATGGGGACATAAATTATTATTTTTAAAGCTTTGACCAGGTTCTCATTTTGGAAATATATGGGATTACTAACACAGTCAATCAGAAAATGCTTACAATCTTAAAATGACACTGGTAAATTTATTGACCTGACTACTAAAAAAAAAAATAAAAAAAGATACATTTTGTTTTTTAGTTGGGGGAAAAAGTACCCCAGGAACACGCATATATTTCCTTGTATGTTTACCTAACATGCCTGAAACACCTCTGCCTATCAGCAATGGCTAACTTTAAACATACATATCATGGATCTCAGCACACCTGGCTGATCCGTAACCCACAAGGTCATTACTCAGAGCACCAGTACCTGAGAGGCGGCTTTGGGCGCAGTGTAGGACAGACCTCTCAGTCGTAAGCTCCCCTGGCTGGCTAGAGTTGAGCTGCACTTGAGTTCCCAGGGTGGCAGCAAGGACCGTGAGGGATTGCCCACGCTTCAACAGCTGTTTCTGTTTGTGCTGACAGAGATGCGGCGGAACTTCACAGAGCGGGTATCGAGGCAGGGCTTGGGGCTGGCCGCTGGCTGGGGCCCTCTTGGCATTGCTGATGGCGCAGGTTACAGTGGAGGTGCTGCTGTTCTAATTGGCAGACTGAGGCTGGCTGAAACTGGACTTGATATGTTCTGGCACTGAAATCAAAATAAAAACAGGTATTCAAAACATATTTTCCCCATTACTGGATTACCACTTACTACTAGAGATGCACCGATTGCAACTTTCTTGGCCGATTCAGATTTTTTGGAAGTGTTACCTGCCGATATCGATTTTTGCCGATTCCGATTTTCTTTCTAAGAACTATAATTGACAGCATATACAAATTAAAATCTACGCAAATTTCAGTGCAAAAATTATTTACATAATAAAATAAAATTATTAAACACAACAAGTCTCCCAATCTGGACCAAGATACAGATTTTTCTCTCACTTAAACAACTCTCAAAATAAAAGTGCTCTGTAACTGGAAAGAGGAAGAAATAGTTAACTTAAAATGAGTTGCTGTATGTAACAAAACAGATGTCATTTCACACTGTTTATAAATGGTCATTCTCCCCCCCCAAACTTTATTTAATGTGTCATCTTTCACATCAAATTCTTTGTTTCGATTAATTCAGTTAGCTAGTGTTGTCAAAAGACCCGGTACTAAAAAAAAAAAATTAAAACGTCACAGTGCCAGGTTTTTCTTAAGTACCGGTGGTACCGAGTGATTTCCGCGATGTAGAAAACACGGACGGAATCGCGGAACCTAGTTTAAAAACGGAATTTACAGTTTAACATGGAATGGCACGGAATTTGTCATTGCACTTAAATCAAATCGCGATACGGACTAGTATCTGTAAATATTAAGCCGCAAAAGTCAATTCAAATATGAATCCCGCATGTTCTGCGAGTCTCTGTGTGGATGAGTGAATGGCAGAGACGCATGTTTTTTTTTTTTCCCCTACTACACACACACACACACACACACACACTGAAGCGCGCGTGACGCTCGCGGTGATTTCAGCATCTGCCATCTCAATGAGGACATAAATACATAAACAACATCTACAGAACTGCTCTGAGAGTCACTTCACAAGCATTTTACCGTTTCATTTGAGTAAAACTAGCGTCATAACATATAGCGAGACACAGAAATTTAAAAGGTATTCACGGCAACCCATCAAAATAAGTTTATCTTAAAGACATTGTGCCAGAAATATATTATTATTATTTAGTAGAATGTATGTAATGCTATTACTACCATTGGAAAAAAAAAAAAAATTATATATATATATATATATATATATAATTTTTTTTTTTTTTTTTTTTTGAAAGAAATAAGTCACATTATTTCTTCCATATTTTAATTTTAATAGTAAATACCCTTTAACCCTCCTCTTTAACAAAAATAAAACGTGTTTAAATTTCATTATTTAAAAAGACAAATTAAATTTGGGTGAAACTTTTTTTTACTGTTTTTCATACTTCTATTATTTACGGAAAAACGTGAAAATTTAAACCATTCAAATGAAATTAGTATTAAATTATCTTTCCATCTATCTTTCTTAGATGCATTTACACAGACAGTTTGATGAAGCTGAAGTGTCATAAATGCATTTACACTGCAAAATTTCAAATGCATAAATTTAGTAAGATTAATGTTTCACATTTTTTAAACATAAAATACATATACAAACATATACAAATATTTAAACATACAAAAAAATGTTGAAAAAATGCCACGATACTTTTAAATATGACTAAACCACCAGGTGGCGGCAAGTGTCTGTTTTAATGAGTGAGTCATTTATTCATTCATTCAACCAATTCATCCAAACAGCTGATTCATTCAGAAACGAGACAAGTGACTGTCCTTATGAATGGGCCACTGAATCATTGACTCACTCGATTCGTTCAAAAATGTGGATTCATTCAGTAATGAAACACCGCTGTGTGTTACTCTGAGACACAGTTCTGCTTTGATCGGAACAGTTTGTCAACGAAATTGAGCAAATATGGTCAATATTGTCTAAAATCTAAGTCACTTAATTTTAAATTTCTTGTTTATTGAAATACTATTGTATAAAATCAGTGTCACATTCCAATCGTGTTGATATTTGGAGAAGCATCATGGCCGTATAATGTTGCTTATCTAAATCATATTTTGTAAATATCTTTTTTTCTTCTACCACAGTATGCATCTATAAATTTCTGCCAGTTACTTTGTGTGTGCTGTCTCTCTTACACACACTCACTCAGGCTGTGCAAGCCTCATCTGGCACGACAAATACATTAGTCGCCGTTTACACTGAATGCAACTAAAATGAGAATCATCCTCATGCGAAAACGCGTTTACACGCGACTGAGTGTGCGCATGGCTGTGACGTCATTGCCTTTGCCACTGGCAATAAAAAGATCGGCTTGGAATCGGCAAGACGTGAGACTGACCGCCCGGTCACCGATCACTGGCCGGTCAATCGGTGCATCTCTACTTACTAGAGCCCTGCACAAGCCTAAAATCTAGGCCCTAGCCAGAGATATTCAGGCCCTAGCCCGGCCTGTGTCCGACAGCTTATCAGAATTCTCGGCCCGAGTACGACCCGAGCCCATCTTTTTCCCCCTTCTCCCAAAACAGCTTTCAGCTTCAGTTTCAACTTTTAAAATAGCTCAGTTTTGTAAGAAATGGCAAAGTGATTGTATTTCATTTCGTTATTTTATTAAGTTCATTTAGAAAACGTTTGGAGCATTTTTTTATTCGTTAAACGCAAGTATTTGTTTTTTAATGTAACGACTAAGCGGCCAGCGGCAGACGGTGAGTTGATCATAGCCTATGTTTGATCAATTTAGCCTTCTCAAATCATCACATCCGAAATTAAATCTATAGTTATAAAACAGCTCCACAATGTTAGTTTTAACGCTTAACCTAGATAAATGTGTACTGATGCATATCCAGTCGCGCTTGTGCGGAGAGTGGAAGCTGAAGCGCGCTTTACAGGACGCACCAGAGCGATCACTTGCATTGGAAACATTTCAAAATACATTGTCATTTTTGCTCATAAAAGGTAAGAGTAATAGGCTACATTGTTCGGAACTGTAAAGGGTCTACTTTTATTTGTGTGCACTCACAATATCAACAAAACATGCTTTTATAAAATAAAGAAAAAAAAAGCAATTTCATTTTTGAGCAGGCAGAGCGCTTATGAAAAACCAAAACAGCAAATACTTGCTTCACAGACTTGATAAATACAGTAGGCTATAGAAAGCTTTGAATTATTACTTTAAAATGAAATAATTCGAATCGAAAGCAAAAACTCTTTCATTATAAAATCCCTAAAGATGCATTTCTCTCTAAAGGGGCATTTAATGAGGAGATGGCGAGTCAGGATTAGGGCTGTGCGATATATCGAATGCGATGATCATGCGCATCTCATCAGTAAAGCCGTGATTAGTCGTAAATCTTCATCACATGCTTTCATCATCGCGTTCGATATATTGCACAGCCCTTATCAGGATCATCATCAAATGCATGGATGATCCAAAATGCAGCTTTTCCCGATTTAATGTGAACTTTTAGTAACTCCCCACACTCCAACTTCTCCCTGATGCTCTGCATGGTCACCTTTATGCTAATGCGTGCGTATATGCGTGGCATATTGCGTAGGTGATGGTATGATATTTATAATATCAGTATTTCATACAGTAGACATGTGTGCTCTGCATGTATATGGGCACAATAAAAGGAGAGAAATTAAATGAGTCCGACCCGAGCCCGATCTGTAAACAAAACAAACAAACAAACAAAAAAAAGTCCCGAGTCCGGGACGAGTCCCGACGGGCTTGCAGACCTCTACTACTTACTACAATAACATTTGGTACCCTACGTGTGAAACTCTGTGCATGTCAGTTTTCTTTGTGGAATTTTTCCACACCCGGAGATGTAAAAAAACCCATCCCAAACGTAAAACAAAAGAATTAAGCTTAATCTCGTTAGAAACTGACCTAATTTTAAACTGAAGGCCAACAATCTAAATAAGATAGGACTGGGTTTTAAGAAATCTACTTGGTTTTCTTATAGAACATATAGAGCTATTCCAATAATATTCATGGTTACCATGTTAAATCCACAGTAGGCCCCCTTCTACATTGTGTCCAAAATTTGCATAGTACAGTCTTGCGACTGCCATCACACAAGTAGGGCAGTTGCCGTCACAGTCTAGATGTTTATTAAAATAATCTTGCACAATTATCAGAAACTGCTCAAGATAGTAGGTTGTAAAATGCAGTGAAAACTCAATTCTTAATCTCAAGAGAGTCATAGTCCATGTAAACAATCGTTGATATACGTCACAAATTCTGGCCTTACTAAAACAATATTCTCATTGAGAAATTTCCACAAAAAAAAAAAAAAAAAAAAAAAAAGGAGGCGGCACCAACAAAGAACCAAGACTATTTATCAAATATTTATGACTATAATACTTATTAAATTTTTTTTTTTTGGGGGGGGGGGGGTCTTATAATGAAAAAGGTTCACCAATAGGTGTTATTACTACAGAAAAAAATAAATCTATTTAAAATTATTCCTTAATAGTGGATATCACCAACCTTCCTGTATTTTAACCCCTCCCCTCCAACAACTTACAGAGACCACCTTTCACAATCCAATTATTTCCCTCAGGAGTTGGTAATACAACATCCGTTTTCACTTCTATATTAATTCATATTACAGAAGTAAAATGGGGACTGCCAAGTACAAGCAAACACAACACACATTACCTCTTAAAGGGATACTTCACCAAATAAAATTTGAAAATTGTGTCATTTACTCACCCCAAATCAGTAACAAACCTGTATCAATTAAGAATGTGGGTAACCACACAGTTACTGGAAATTTCACATTTTTCATTTTTGGGTGAACTTCCTCTTTAACAGTAAACTTGCACAACTGCATTATAGTGCATTAAACGATTTGAATGCACGACGTGGAGGCGAAGAACCGCCCGACGCGCAGTGGAGGATGGTTGCCTCTGCGAAGTGCATTCAAATCGTTTAATGCACAGCTAGCCATTGATTATCCCGTTTAAGCCATGGTCATTTCCCAGCATTCACATATTAAAGACGCTAACAATATTTGTGCTGCAATATTTGACCGGAACGATAAAAGTGACGGTTATTTTCATCTGTATTACTATTCAACTGTAACTGTATGTTACTATGGTTACCAATGTTTATAGGAAGCGCATTAATATAGAATGTGATTAAACGTGATTTTTTTTTTTTAATTAGCATGTTTTTCTGCTTTGCTTTGGTACCGAGAACCATGGATTTTCACTGGTATTTGTATCGAATACTGAACTTTTGGTACCGTGACAACACTACTGCATTACTATATTACAGTCAAGACTGACTATACAATACAATCCCTTTTGAAACTAATTTTATTATGGAACCGTTACATCCACTTAATGTACAGTATCAGATGGTAATATCATATGATGACTGCCTTCATATTTGAACGGTATTGCAAGGTATTCAAAAATGTTACATGCCCCCAGAAACATGGTATTATCATGATGCATTGTGGTTCTTCACTGTAATTATTAATATAGCTGGCAAAAAAAAAAGCAAGTAAAAGCAATGCATCTGATTTCAGTTTCTCTTTTCACACATACACATACATATATATGGCTTGTGCGGTAATACGGCAATATGGTATACCGCGGGATCTAAAAGTAGCAACGGTATCAGTTTCAATACCGTTATACCGTCATAAAAAACAATGCACTTATATAGGAGACGAGGATTAAATATTAAATATAATTTATTTAATGCCTAAAAATGCGTATGCTTGGTTGTCATCACGTGACAGCGTGGAGGAGAAAGAGAGAGAGGGGGAAAGATGGCGAGTCGCGCACCAAGTGACCAGGGTAGGGTTGCACCAGCCATTCGTAAGTTCTTACTTAAATTAGAATTTTAAGTTCACACTAGAGACTAGTAACTACTTGCTAGTTTGTAACTAAATTTGTACTTACTTCGGTTGCACCAGCTGTTCGTTAAGCAGGACGTAGCTAGTTCTTAAGCTCTCCGTAAAGTAATGCGTAGTCGCATAAAATGACGTTTACCCTAAATCATCCAATAGAAATCTTCAAATACACGAGCAGAGCTTGTTTAAATGTTATTGATTTTAATTAATCCTTCATTCTAACTTCTTTCGCCTCACGTATACTAACGGTAAAAACAAGTTTCCATTAAAAACGATACATTAATAACATTAGTCTATATGTAAGCTATTTTTATATGTAAATAACATTCAGAAACTGTAACTGAAATAAATAAGGATCAATAAATACTGAAAGAAAAAAAAAAAACATAAGAAATGCCATTTATTTATCATTTCATCTGACATGCGCAAACACACACACATACATACGCAAACACGGACCGAAGTGCACAGAGGCGCGCTGTAGATGGGGTGTTGAAGACGGGCTAAAAAAGAAACAAAGTACTTTTATTCACATTGTTCTCTCTCTTAATATGTACGTGAGTGTAAATGTCAGCAGCATCATATATGCCTAAAGGATTGGAGGTTGTCAGGTAAAAGAAGAGCATATTGATGCAATTCTCTCAGTCTGCTATTTTATTCCAACCGTTACTCGCGTCCGTAAATATTTAGTTTATACGTAGAGCTAGACGTATTGTCAAGTATGGTGACCCATACTCGAAATGGTGCTCTGCATTTAACCCATCTAAGTGCACACACAGCAGTGAGTAGTGAACACACACACACACACACCAGTGGGCAGCCTTACTCCAGCGCCCGGGGGAGCAATTAGGGATTCGGTGCCTTGCTCAAGGGCACCTTAGTCATGGTATCGAAGGTGGAGAGAGTGCTGTTCATTCACAATCCCCAACTTCAATTCCTGCCGGTGTGGGAATCGAACCAGCAACCTTCAGGTTACAAGCCCGACTCCCTAACCATTAGGCCACGACTACCCCAAAGTGTACTACTAAGTGTAATGGTGCAACGAAAAAATATTTAGTAGTGCGTAAGTCGTAACTTAGTGCCCATTTACGTCAAAACTAGGCTAGGTTGTAACTTACGTTCAGCTCGTGCAACCGGCCCCTGGGTCTCGAAAAAGAACACAACTTCTGCAGTTTGGCAGTATTTCGGGTTTCGACCGAACGAGAAGGGAGAGGCGGTAAATACGGACGAGGCAATTTGCAAATTGTGCAACAAAAAGGTGACCGCGAGAGATGGAAATACCTCGAACCTAAGGTGACACTGTCTGAGCCTTATGTCATAATTTTTTTATTATTCACGGTAATACCGTATACCGAGGTAAAATAGGGAGGAGGTTTGATGGTATCAAAATTTGGATACCGCCCAAGCCTAATATATATATATATATTCTTTTCATGCATTGCATACAGGCTGGAAAACATAATTCTAAAAGAGCAGAAAGTAAGTCACCAACAAGTAGTTTTACAATCCACCACTGCACCCTCAGCACAACTGTTTGCAATATCAAGCAGTTTGTTCATGGACATTGTTTTGGCTGTGGAATTTCCTCTCTAGGAATGACCTCACAGAGCAGCAATTCAGATTCATGTTTTAAAAAAAATAAAATAAATAAATACATTTCAATGGACAGACCACAAAGTGTAAAAAACAGACCATCCCCATCTTTCCATAACAGGTCTAGAATAGAGAGCTATCAAACTGACGAGTATGATCATTATTCCTCTCACATCACAGCAGCTGTGAAGATTTTACAAATTCAACGATTTAACAAGAAGAGAGACTAGAAGAGCTCAAGATACCAAGTAAAACATATTTGTAGTGTATTACAAAAGCTGAACCTCTACCTTCAAGTAATACAGGATTAGATCACAGCTTTCTTTCCCCTCCTCTCCAGGTTTACCAGAAGCCTTCAAAGACATCCAGCTTTGTTCCTTCTCTTCGCATTTCATAAGGGGAAAAAAAAAAAAAAAAAATGGAGAGGCATGGTGTCATTTTACTGCTTGAGCTGAAACTCCTGCCAGCTCCTCCTGCTGCCTGTAGCAGGGGCTCTACGAGGGGGGAGCTTTTTGGGGGTTTTCTTTTTTTTTTTTTTAAATCTACTTTTTCCGCTTAAAATGTTTTAGCAAAGGAGTTCAAAAGGAAACAAAAGTGTGAAATAATACTGCAACCATGCAACAGGTCTGTGTTTTCTTAGGGGCAACTTCCTGTTCAGACAACTTCGACTTGCTTGATGTGGAATGACAACCGTCAGGAAGTAAGGTGGTCACGTTGCAACAAGCAAGACAACCCTGCAGATCTGTTGCACTGCAATAACCAGTGGTGCATTCAAATTGTAAGTCTGCGTGTCTACAAAATTAGAAAAAGTATGAATGCTTTCCGGTTTTACACGGTATCTGAATGCATCTTTCCAGGAACACCCAAAATACTAATGCATTTCATCACTGCTGAAATGCAAAAATGACAAGAAAAAAACAAAAAAAAAAACAATAGCTTTTGCTTATTCAAACGACAAGCTAAAGCAAGTGGAGTCAAGTTGTAAAAAAAATAGCAACAATAAAAAACACTTTCTTCAACACTCCCGAAAGAACTTGCAGACATGACCAGGTCTGCAATTTGTCTTAAAATTACAAGTATGCACGAACAGGTCTTGACTTGAAACGGCTGTCCATATTTGGCATTAGTTATGCCAGTAATCTATAACTATTAAAGCCGACAGGACAAAGTACTATCTCTTGGGAGTTTTGCTTTTGGCATTTTTAAGTGCTTTTTTCAGCCCCTGAGTTAATGCAGAACATCTTTGCCAGTGGCTCTTCCTCGCAAGTGAACGTCATCTGTATTCTGCATGGTCATTGCTAAGCAACAGCTAGGTGATTTAGTCAACAAACTAAACCTTCGTCGCAAAACACAGATGCTACAAATCATTTCTTGAAGAGTTTTCCATTGTATGACCCTAAGGTTTTGCTCATAAAGGAAAAAAAAAAAAAAAAAAAAAAAAAAAAAAAAAAGAATGAGACAAATTTTTGACTTTTCTTAGACCAAGATGTTAGAGATAAAAGATGGAAGGAAAAACTAAAAAGGTAGATTGGGACATGTTTCAGAATTTTACATGAGGACTAAATGGTTACCAGCTGGTATTATTCGTATGAACTTAAGAGATGAAATAAGCAATTGTAATTGTATGATTATTATCTAGTCAAAATAAAAAGGAGCGAAACATTGTTATGTACACAGCAGCCAATAAGACAGAGTCAAATTTATTACTTAAGTATCACTCAGTATCACGAAGAAGACAAGGACATCTGGGCCAACAGATAAGTAAAAAGTCACCCGGGGTAACCAGGGAGGGGTGGGTTCTGGAAACATGATTCTTGGATATTTGCTGTGCGAATCTCTGAGCAGCAGATACCAAATGAAGCCAATGCAGTATTTACGTCACCATACTTTAAGGTCTTTTCTCTAATCAAATAATTTTTATACAGGGTTTCATATAACCTATTTGATTCAATTTCATCTTGTACACAAATTATTTTAATTTGACCATATTTTAGCAAACCAACAGACACCCCTGCAAACTCTTTTCCAAGGAGAGCATTTAGTCACTGAACTGAGTGCCAGTCACACCACTGGTTTTAGACTTAAGCTACTGTGAGAGCGAAGACAAGGTCAAGAGATAAAGACCTGAGCTATCAGCCTTTCCACATCACTCAGTGGAAAAATGCTACACCCACTGACAAGTTTCTATGATGTGCCTTGGTCTGCATAAATGGCAAAGTATGGTCACTTAAGATAAGATGGCTTTGCTATTCTTTCCTAATCAAAAGTAAAACACAGATAATGCAATTTCATTTATGAACATGGCACGGTAGATTATGCCGTGACAATACACTGAGCCCAAAATAACAACAAAATATGCTATTGGCCATTTTAAGCCCCATAAACAAGACAATAATTCCTACCTTTATACCAGCCCCCTCTTCCTTATTGTCATTCCAATGAGCTCTACACTTTCCTCCGTCCACTCTCCATCCGTGTTTCGAATGATTTCCCTGAAAACGAAAGGATCAAATGGGTGATAAGACACGATAACTTGGCTTCATCTTTAGCAACTCTAACAGTTACTCACAGCTACATCTCCAAATAAATGATGCAGCAATGCATTTAGTAAAAGGGAGAAAGCTTCTGGTAATCTCCTTAACGGATTACACTGGGAAATTACTCCTCTATAAACAGCCAACTATCTTTGTGGGTCAAACCGGCAAGCACTTTTTCCCTGACTACCGACACTAGTTCTGCACAATGATTTGCTGATCTATGTAAGATGTACAATGTAGTAAGTGAGCTTAATGAGCTCAGCAGTAATATACTAGTGCTCGTTTAAACAGGAGCGGGGGGAGGGGGATATTATGTTAACACAACAAATACGGCAATATAGCTAATAATTCTGCACCAGTAACTGGTTTACAGTGCAACACAGTAGGTGGTAGTCTTGCAATGTAAAGCCCAAAGTATACTTCTCTTTTTACATGTACGCACAGGTTGCACATGTGCACTGAATTAGTTTTGTAGTAATCAGTTGTTCCTCAAGGTGGCAACACTGTCCTGGGCCATTTTTTCGCAGTAGAAAACGAAACTAAAGAAACAGAACAAAAGCAACAAAACAGCGGAGGCTGCATCAACAACAAAGGCTATCAAGAGGGTATGAGACAACTGTGGTTTAAAAGAGTTCAAAAATATTTGTTATCGGTCATAACATAAGGGGAAAAACAGAGCAGACACTGGACATGGATGAAGCTTTCTAGAGCGCATGTGATGACCGGCCGTTTGCACACAATGTGCGTTTGACTGTACACATACGCTAACGTATGAGTACAAAATGAGTATACTTTGGGCTTAAGTATACAGTCGAACACGTAGCTTTTCAAAGTATACTCCATTTGACAGTTTGCGCAAACACAGGTGGGTGACACCCACTCAAAGTGGGTCCAGTGTCCAGTGTGGGCACTATATTTCTTCAGAATTTACGACCGTTAAAATAGTCTTCGTACCATTTTAAACTCTCTCATAATCCCCTCACACAAGTGCTTGTCAATGAAAGCGTCTGTTGTTACTGCAGTAGCTGGTATTTTGTTGTTGTTGTTGTTTCATTCACATAAACAAACTATACTTTTGGTTTAATGCTGGTATCCATCTCTCCACAAAAAGAAAAAAGGCGATGACAGTGTGCAGCTATACTGCTGACCAGTTTAAAAAAAAAAAAAAAAAAAAAAAAAAAAAAAAAGTGAACTCTCCAGCGTGGGAGGTTTTTTTGGATTACATAAAAAAAAAAAAGGGGTTTCAGACACCCCAGTCTGCAGGAAGAGTCGATCATCAGTTATTTTGGTACGCTTTTGTACAGTTATGCTTACAAACTGTAAACTCTCTCCTCCTCTCTACACATGTATTTTGAGTGTGATTCATTGGCCAAAAAACAAAACAAAAAGTCAAGGATGAATTTGACTGATAGCATTATTATTTTATTTTGAAAATATCTATAGATATAGTGATAATATTGTTACTTATTTTGGTCACAATATATTTATGTATTGGAAATTTGATATCATGACGGCCCTATTTGGAATAATGTGCACCAATGGATCATTCACAATAAGATCAGATATATGTATTATGAAAATAAACTGCATTTTGATTTCACATTGCAATTAGTTTACTGGCACAAAAAAAATCTTGACAAAATATGACAAATAAAACAACTGACTCAAAGAGACTGCAATAATAATGGAGTAATAATAATTACCTACAGTAGGGGGTAGAGAGGTACACTGACTACTGTTTCAACAACTGGGGGGGGGGGGGGGGGGGGGGGCTTCAAGCTCATAAAATAAGCCCATAGCATCACAAATATGTGAGAGGGCCAAACAAGTATCTGACGTGAAGCGTAGAATACAGCCACTTCCAGGGGCTAAAGTCAGCCTATCAAGATTGAGCTTACAGCCCTGCCCCTCCCCCAGGAACAACCTCTTCTCCTTAAAGTGTTTAACCAGATGGCCATCTCAACAACAGAAGCCTCCCATACACAAACACAAAGACATCTGTTTATGAAGCGCCAACATAATAAGCACAGCTGAAAGATGACCAGTCAAAATCATACCAGCACATATTGTCACTGCAAGATTTTAAATATAAATAAAATCATTCTAAAAAATAACTGGGCTGCACAATTAATCAAAGTTAAACCGAAAACATGATACGGCTTAGTGCGATCGTCAAATCGTAAAGGCTGCAATTTAACAGTTTCAGAGTGAAGCGAGGCACTGTGTTCATTTACACACACGCAGCTCATGATCCAGTGTTTTCAGTGTCTCAGAGTAGCTCGATTCACAGTAATTGCTGCTCCACTCATCTCTGCAATGTGCTCTTTTGGGTTGTTTCTAACCTGAATTTGTGAACACAACATGCAAACCATCTTTCCAAACTTGAAATGACAAAAACTCATAAACCAGCTGCTGTCAACAAAAAAGCAGCTTTAGAATCTCCTTGCAGTTTTCCGCCAAAATAAAAGCTTGATGGTTTACATCTGAAACTGAATTAGGACAGCCATAAATATTAGAAATGTAATTGTACAGTTGTACTGTAAAGTATAATTCTAAAACATTTGATTTCTTATTTTACAGTGAAATATTACAATATATAAATAAGGGCTGGGCGATTTTTCTGATTAATTAGAATTTAATGTTTTTCCATGGTTTTATTTTTTTTATAAATTGAGGAATTGCGATTTTGAATAGAAATTACCAAACTTTAGACACTTTAATGCAGAATTAGACACTTTGACAATATGCCAATGATAACAGTAAAGAGAAAAGAACGATCCGACCGCATGTCGGCGCACATGATTAACGCGCTCATATCGCGAGGCGCCATTCACACAGAATGTGCTTCTGTGTTGACAAAGATGCGACGCGGGCAGTAGAATAGCAAACACGTGCAAGAAGATGTGAATGAACTTTAGACTGCCGTTTCATGCAAGAGATGTGAGCTCAGTCAAATGCGTCCATGTTTACACAGAAAAAACAATGGAAAAGCAGCGCAATTGAATAAAAGCCTGTGAAGAACTATTAGCCTGATATTTCATGTTTGTATAGTGGTGATAGGCTAAAAGCTGCTGTTGTTTTTACAGAACACTTATAGTCAATAATAGTCTACTGTACTTACCTTAAGTAATTGTGAATTTGAATTACCTTGACTTTTGAGATTTTTTTAAAAGCATTTTCCTCGTATTATTTCTGAACATATATGTATAAGAGAAGTTTGTACAAGATGTAGTTGTAGCTCATCTTTTCTGCAAAGATATTTAATAAGTGACTTTTTTAACATTTACATCATGTTGCCAACTTCATGTGTAGTGCACTAGAATTTAGATAGAATTTTCTTTAACTAGAGGGTTAATAAACAAAAAGTTACTTGAATCATGTTGTAGTTAAATTTTCAAGTTACAAAATTGAGAATCGGTCAAACGTTCTGAAAAAAAAAAAAAAAAAATCAAGCTTTAATTTTTTTTGCCAAATCGCCCAGCCCTATACAGCAAACCTGTAACTTTAAATGCAGCGTTTATCAGAAAAATCACAATTTATTTGCCCCCCTTCCCCCAAATCGTGCAACTCTAGATCTGAGTCACTAATATGATCGAAATTAAACTTGGCTTTTCTCATTATACATCAACACAGGAAAAGCATTGTGATCATATGCGAGCATCTCATTTCAAGAAACAAGAATAAGAAAAAATGGTTTAAATGCTAGGAATACAATACAATAGGCGATCAAACTGTGAAAGCAAATGTGTTACGATCTAGTCCCTGGCACTGTTAGGTGTGGACGTGATTATGACCATACAGGGGCAATGTTCATTTCCCTGATAAGAAAAACTCGAAAGCGGTCTATGATTAACTTGGAGTCAAAAGCATGCCGGTTAAGCAATACACAGATGCTCCTCTGCATCACAACAAGAAAAAAAAACAAAATCAAACGGAAATTGTTCTCGATGTCTTGATCAGAAGTTTTTATCTGGCACATATTACAATGACAACAAACTCCGGCAGCTATAAACAGTGGAGGCAAGGGTTTGTGACTCATGACTGCAATACAGTAGCGTCACAAAGAGCTACACAAACACAGTTTTTGTTGAACATTTTAAAACAGCAAAGCTTACTCAGCACTGGGAACCCCTTTAATTCAAACGGAACTGCATTTGCTTACACCAGCAGCAGCTGCTTTGACCCGGCTTTGTTAGTGCTGCCCAGCGTAGGCATGAATAGGAAAAGCCCAGAAGGACGCAAGCTTCGGAAAAAGTAAGCGCTCATCTGCACAACTGAAAATGACTATAGAGAGGTGAGCGTACTTACTCACCTGTGTTGCTTCTCTTCAATGTCTTTGGTGGCAATAGCATCCAATCCTCTGCAAGGAAATAAACACAGATGTTAAACTAAGAACTTGACATTCACTAGTACATAAATCCTGACAAATCCAATAGTTATTATAAAAACATTTGACAGAATCAAATGGATCTGGATTATGTAGCTTGACAGTTTTAGTGAGGTGAATGCAAAGTTTAGTTCTTGGACAGATGGCTACATATTGTGTGCACAACACTGAAGTGTGCAATGACAAGGCAACCTTTTTGCATCTTACAGTCTAGGAAAATAATAAATATAGAGCTATTTGTGGTTTCTAAAATGTTCAGTTTCATTACTGGCGAAATAGCAACTACACAAGTAATGTAAGTGCCACATACTTGGGTGATTTGTCCAATGGCAACCACAAACATCCCATCCCATCCCACACCACAACATGAAACCAAAATCAACTTATTAAGCCTCTAGCCATATTTACATAGTGGGGAATGAGGAAAAGATGGACGGACACACTTCTAATTGTAAATCACAGAGTAGCTGTGAGAGAACAGCTGCCTATATTCAACCAGACTGCATTTTTAGCTAACCTTACTTTTAACTAAAACAATACGCGATTAATAAAGAAAAAGAGAACTTCAAAATAAAACAAGTGACTGGGTTTAACATTAGGTACACTTTATTTAGACGGTTAAAGGCAGAGTGCAGCAACACCTCCTCCCCCACCGCTGGCTTCAGCTGCTGCTAACGGGGCAAACCAGCAACCTTGACCTGCCCTTACAAAACATTACAGTATAACGCACTCAAAACAATGTTTCTAAACAACTTTTACTCTCAAAGAGGGACTTTGCGATCTCCATTTCCTTTACTCTGGTCTGGGAGAAGAAAACAGCTTTTTCTATAGCATTTTTCCCTCAGTGTTAGCTGCCGTGACTGCGTACTTTAAGAAGCTAAACACAAAATAAACATAGCGTTTAGCACCCTTCGCTCCATGAGGTTATTAAAGCGAAGAAAACGGTTAAAATGAAAGCGAAATGGTTATCAATTAACTTATTAAATACCATTTTCCTTGATGTGCGCATTTCAGCAGCTGAGCTAAGTGTGCTAACAAACCAGCTGGCTACTAAAGCCTCTGTCTTTTAACAGCTTAACGAATCAAACACGGTTTTATTAATGCTCACTTTAGCCGATAGCGACACAGATTGCATTTTTGGTTGAATTATTATGGATCAAATGCTGCTGGTAGCAACCAGAAAGCGAGTCGACATCGAGAAAAGTTGCAGGACATCAAATTAAACATCCAAATCAAATCTTTTCAAAATACACAAGAGAAAACTGTCCCAGAGCGCAGGAAACCTCATGTTTAAACGCTGTGCATTCATAAACTCGACTTTGGTATTTGTAAACACGTTAGCAACGACACACTTAAGAGAAACCGACTGCAATGTCACTTCGATGCCATTATGTGAAAACAGGAGATCAATGTTCAAGGAAATGTACCACACAGAGATGCATTTTGCTTCTTAGACACAATGCAGACAGTAGACACTATTCATAAAAACAATGAAATTGTTTAACTATCATGCAAGCAACACAGTAAAACATTCACCCGTGGCTCCAGTGCTGAGCTCAGCTTAGGTATCGCAGATACGCTGCTAGATCATGGATACCGCTTATACAGCTAAAATCACAAACATACACACGAGCAAACCGCAGGACTCACCTCTTGTAGTTTAAAGTGCAGTAGAGATGAAATGAAAGCAAATAATAAGGCTATAGAAATTCAACACATTTGCAGAGTCTAGGAGGGGAAACATTTGTCCTGCTCGATCGCCATTTTCTTCTCTCGCATTCATGCATTCATCCCTGTAACTGCAGGAAGAGCTCAAGCGCTGCTCTCAGAGCACTTCCTCCAACTCTACACTCACCTCCAAAATGGTGGCCACAGAGGGGCCGTGCTTCAAAACATAGCGAGCTGTCTATCTAGACTGCACTTTTGGGCTTCGCGGACACCTGCGGTGCTTTTGGACATCGTGGGGTGTTTCTAGAGATGTGGAGAAGTATGTTTCTAAAACAGCTATCATGGGGGATTTCTAAAACAGCTATCATGCTAGCTGTTTTTAAAGCCCAAAAATGCTGTCTAGGTAGGCAGCTCACTAGCAAGAGCTGATGGTTAACCGAGACCCGCCATGGTGGCTTTGCCGTTTCACTAATGATAGATGTGTTTTGCCAACGATATAAAGAAAAGGTTTTAGGGAAAAGTAACTGGGTTATAATGAGAAAATGACATTAAAAAAATAAATAAATAAATAAAAATAAAATAAAAATAGACAGAGCGAATTCATAATAGAAATGGACAAATAATCCAGGATAATGCAATCAAGGAATATTTCATCCAAACAGATGGGAACTTTAACATTTGTACAGAGAGTTTAAGAAAATAAGATTGTCCTGCTGAAACCAGCATGGGGTAAAACTAATCCTATATATAATTAAAGTAAATAATATAGGCTATGCTAAAGGAATTGGTTTCAAAATGTGCAGAAGTGATTTGGAATGCCACAAACAAAAAGTCAATTACATAGCATTTGCTTTTTTAAATATATCTCAAACAGAGCCTGTTTCTCCTTATTTATCAGACTGAATTTTTCAATAATATCATGTTCTAATGGATGACATATATAAAAATGGGTTTCAATATATAAATTATGTATCGTACATGAGTAGTTTGATGTTCATAGTGTCTGAACATGTTGTATTAAAAACTTTTCTGTGGATAAAGTGAGCTAAAACAATTTTAGGGAAACTACCTAGACAAAACAGATTCCTCGTTGTTCAGTTGTTTGTTTACAGTGAAAACCTTCACCATTGGGAAATACTCTTTCAGCACAAGGCAAAAACACCAACCAAGTGCAAACCAGGAATAACCTAAATAAATCTACAACAATATAGACACAGACCAGCTTTTAGTCTGGAATTTGCCTGCGCTTTCACTTTGAAGACAAAGCAGTGGCACACAGTTGAAAACGGCTCGGCTGCGCTGTCCTTTTGAAGCGCTCATTCTGCCTCACTAGACAGGAATCACACAGATTGAGCCACTTTCAAACAGAAAACAACCTGTTTTAAATGACTTGATCGAGATTTTACATAACCTTTTACATAACGCTTTAATTTGAGTGTCATTGCACAAAAAGTAGGATACTAAAAATACGAGAGCAGGTAGAGCCACATTCCATTGAGTTCAGAGGTACAGATATTTTGAATATTTTGTAAAATGTTGTTGCAAAACAATGTCAACAATCAGAATAAGTCCTTTGCAATTTCAAACATTATTTAATCATTCACTTTTACACTGTCTAATTATACAGCTCTTTAATATGGTTATATGTCTTTTTAAAGCAAGGATATACTTTTATTGTCATTCCAAATATTATGCAAGTCATATTTTGTCCGTTTCATCACAAATGTCTTAAAGCAAGAAAGTAACATGGCAGAGTGCTCGGGACAGCTCAGGTCTCGGCGTCTGTGGTACTAAGAATGAATTTTGTATGAGGCATGAATATTGATGATCAGCGGAGGTCCGGGGCCAGCTGCTTGTGAGTGAGTTAGCTGCAGTAGGACAAGGGTCAGTTTGGTCAGGCCAGTGGGCTGCTCTTCCCCCTCCCAGACCGATGAGAGCAAGGGGAGCCTGGGAACGCGGGCAGATGCATTGTGCTCGGGCAGACAGGGCAGGAGGAGGGGAACAGCTTTGCATGACAAATACATGGCTGGCTTTGGCTTTCAGAGACTCGCTTCCAAACTCACTTAATATAGGGAGCTCTTTTGCGCTGGTGTTATATTTCAAAATGGTCTAAATATACACAACATTTTAATCAATAAAACTTGCAAGTTGGCAAAATTCGCAGGAAAAAAAAAAATCATAAAAATATGCTCGTGCAGACGTGACATGTCACTCGCATTATTTACCTTCCCCTCTTTCGTCTTTACCTCTGTCCCCCTAATCCTCATTATTCTCTGGTCCCCAGATGTACCAAGAGTCTCACCAACAAGGGCGCTATTTTTCATTTGCTCTCGACCAATTCCTCCACTACCCCATCATTATATTCAATCTCTATCTGTCTCTCACCCATCCCCCTAGAGTCACTCTCTCAGACAGGGTGCCAGCTGTGAAAGGGATTTAGCGGAGCTGAATTACACTCTGCATCCAACCAATTACCTGTCCGACCGTTCGCAGGTCAGCCTGCACTGCCTGCTTCCAGGCTCGAGTTATCTATCAGACCACTATTCTGCAAGGCATTTATCATTTTCACACAGCCATGCGCCCTGTCATTTGTAAATGTTAATACACACCACTGCCTCATCAACTGTTAACCCTTGAGAGTAAGAGACCATTTTTGCTCTGTTGTGCTAGTTTATGGAAACAGTCATCTGTCCATTACAACAAAATAATGGACAGTAATGGAATCAGATTTTAATATCATGGTATTGTCAATAATGCAAAACAGTTAGAATTTCATTTCATATCAGAGAAAGGTAACTCGTATATAGTAACATCTAAGACTGTATGTTAAAAAAAAAAAAAAAATTAAAATTAAAAAAATTCTTACCAATTTGATTAACACTGCAAAATATATTTTTGGAGCCCCATGCTTTAATCTTTACACATTTATTTCTGGTGCTCTCTGTCTTCACAACTTGACTTGTTTCAGAGCCACTCCAGTCACGTAAAAGCAGTATAAAGATGCAAATGACACTCAGAAGGGCAATCTTATTGTCATTCATGTATGCATGCAGTATATACTTTAGATGGAGGCATTTTCACCTAGAGCTCCTACAGCTCCAGTCAAAAACTTTGCTCCAGTCCAAATGAGATACATTTGCATATGCCCATCCCGCCCTCATCTCAATAATTCACACCTATCAGTGTAATGTGTTTCATCTGCAAGGCATGCATTTGAGTTTAGACTTGTGAAGTCTTCTAGTCGAGACACACTATGCTTTCAGTCTTCTGTATGGAGAAAAGTACAGAACTGTATGAATTTTAAAAGTAAATGTCACATGTACTTCAAAGATCATGTCACATCAACTAAAAGTAAAGCCTGGAAACTTGAAGCAAAATAATAAAACACTCAAATTCAAGAAAACATCTTTCATAGAAACAATTTCCATGCCTAAAGATGAATTGTTTGCTATTGTAGTTTTGCTAATCTGATCTGGCTTGGGTCAAATCATATCCATAACATAGATGGACGCCCTTGTGGCCGACATTGTTCCGTTCATGCTTGTCTAAAGTGAGTAAAATTTATTGGAAGAGCAACTAGCAGGAATGTTTCTTACAAGTACATGTTAACCAAATGCATTAGTTAAACATAGTACAAAGCATTTTACTGAAATAAACCGCATACTATTTGGATAGAATCTGCTTACCTGACTTTCGCGACTTATCGCCCAACATCAGCTTGAGACTTACTAGATCTACTATGTTAGTTCCAATTCAAAGATAAGAATTGGGAAGAACTGACAAGAAGGAAATATACAAGGCCAATGACTGGAGAGATGAGTGGAGCTCATTGGGTGCCCTAATGAGGCCTCGCTCTCCCAAGGCTCTTCAGATAGTGGTCTGCAGCCCTCACGCCAGCTCTAATGAGCAGACTGCTCATCTTCCACCGCCATCTATCATACTTTCCGGCGGAAAAAAACTGTCTTCTCTCATCACCAACCACACATGAAGGAGACCTGACCACTTTAAAAGCATTTCTTTATCTTGCCACTTCACACATAGGCCTAATTCACAGACAGAAAGAAGACGGCCACTTTCACCTGAATCCTTCTGACTCTGAACAGTGAACACAAAGCAGCCAGAAGGCAAATGAGCGAATAGCAGTAATACAATAAAAAGAGTAATACAGCATCTGTGGTTGCCAGAAATTTGACATAAAAATATGGTGACAATGTTTTAGGTAATAGGAAATGGCATATTAGAGCATGTGCATTTTACAACAACTGTTAACTGAAAAATAAATGGGTGTAGAAACAGTTTTTACTGTAGTAAATTTCACAATGACAGAGAAACAGCAAGTAACATTGATTTAAACATGAAATTTTTGAAGTAGAAAAACTGAAATAGTATTTTCTTGTAAAAGATCCTTCAATAATCTTTGTTTTATTCATGTCTTCGAAAAACCATTTTACAGTGTATATTTCATTGCATGATGTAATGTTAATATACCAGTCTCAATCTGCTTTCTACTGTTAAAAAGTTACTAATAACCACCATAATAAAAGTAGTAAAATAGAAAGCCACATGATGTATCAGAGTTCATTGTAAGTGGCCTGTCTGTAAAATATGGCCAATACTCATATACAGATGGTCAACACATAAAAAACAATGAAACGAAACTAATTATTTACATAAAACCTAATTAAACATCATGTATCACACAAAGACTGTTACTGTTTTTTCACTGTAAATTATATGGCAATTTACTTTCAAAACTATAAATGTATCAGTATTTTACAGATTATACAGATTTTACAAATTACAGATAATGTGATGTTAAACTATTTACTGTTTTTCACTGTATGGTAAAGTAACTTACTTCAGGTTTTTATTGTAGCATTGATTACCAGCATTTTTACTGCACAGGTTTGTAGTCTCAAAAGTTTCTATAGATAAAATGCATCCATTGTCAGAGGGGGTTATTTTAGTTCTACAGGACAACAGATTCCCCCATCTTCCAACTTTAAAAATGTATGAATGTTCAATAATGTGTTTGGCTTTATCTCCTATTAATCTTTTATTGCATAACAGTGCAGTAGAGCGTGTGTATTATTCGGAGCCAGGAGCTTGGCAGGGTGTCAGGTAGCAAACGGGTCTCCTCACAGCCCCAGGTCCTGAATGCCATCCATGTGTTTTTATTTAGTATAACAAAAGACTCTTCACCACAGGGCAGGCTTGCATGAGAAACACTGTCCGAGCATGTAAAGAGGAGGAGTGCAGGAACCTCTTGACATGTTAATTGACTTGATTAGCATTAACATTACTGGAATTCCAGGAGGAGCCAAAAAGCTCTACAGTTAACTATTCATTTGGATGCAGTTTGATTCAAACCATCAGGCTGCCAAAGTAAACATGATTTTCATTTTAGATATGTGGATATGTATGTTTTCTCTGTCAAATAAAAAGACATAAAACATATACTGTACGAATACTTTAAGGGATAATTCCAAATCGGAATGACTTTGAAATGACAAAAGGAAATAGTTTGCAGAATGTGTATTATGTGATATTTTAAAGAAATCTTTTTGTCCGTACAATGAAAGTCAGTGGGGTCCAAAACAACACTGCACTAGACCCGACTTTTATTATGGACAAAAAAAGTGAGATGATGACAGAAATGTAATTTTTGGTGAAAAGGTCTAAACTGATTCGAGGTCCTACAATCATGAAGGGTCCAAAAATGGGTTTGACTGGAGGAATAATAAATAAAGTCAGGTATGTTCCCCTGCTGACTGATCCTAAAGTGAGCCATGGGCGGCACGAGGTGACGGTAATTATTACAGACAAAAAGAAGGCTAGAGAGTGCATTGCTGGACCCTGATGTGAGCATGCTTTCATGGTGAAAAATGCAGAGCAAATCTGTGAATTACGAGCTGTAAACGCTGGAAAATGAAACAACCAGAACCGAGGTTGGTTGGATGTTGCCTTGGCATCTTGCCAAGTGCTCATTACTGCAGAATGCGTGTGCAGTTGGGCTAGCCAATGTGACGCCCGTTGCCGTGGCAACAGCAGAGCAGACAGGAGATGTAATGCATCATATTTCAGCAGACCAACTCAATTCAATTCACACAGATCCAATCTATGGGTTTTAAGTGGGGGGTGAGCACAGGCAGGGGAAAGCTGGTACTACAGAAATAAATTGCCATGAAACCATCAGCTTTCCATGCAGATTTTCTTTTAATGCTGTCTGTTAGAAACTGAAATATTCATTGTCCTGCACAAATTGGTTTTATTCAAATCTGGATGCAATTGCTTGCCATGGAGCGAGGTCTCGACAATAGCTGGCACACATGGGTTACAGTGATGTGTGCCCAATTTTGCTTATTCAGCTGTTATGTCAGAAACATATCCAATACTGTACAAGTCATATAGCTAATGACTTGCATACAACTTTGCTATTATGTACAAATTAAAATTTTTGAATAAGAATTCCTTTGTGCTAAAACCTTACTGCTAACCTTTTTTTTTTAAAAAAAAAATTAAAAAACCTTACTGTGATGTAATTGTCCAGAGGAGACTGAAATTCTCAAAATAAAAACCTTGGCCTTAATAGTTAATCATGATCTCTTATTTAATTTCTTTTGTTTGTTTTTTGAGAAAACCAAACTTTTTTCCCCAGAATTTAATGAACAGGAAAAAGTTCAAAAGCATTTATTTGAAATAGAATCCTTTGTAACATTATAAATGTTTTTTGCTATTCTTGATCAATTTAATGCATATTTGCTGAATTAAGGCATTTATATCTATTAAAAAAGAAGGATCATATGACACTGAAGACTGGAATTATGACTTAAATTATACCACTATTTCATAATGTTAGTGTTTAACTTTTTACTGTATTTTTGAGCACATACTGTAAGTGCAGCCTTAGTGAGCATAAGAGACTTCATTTAAAAATTTAAAAATCGTAATGCTTTCAAACTTTTGACAAGTATGTACATATATGTATATATTTATTTTTTATTTTTTTATAGATGTACAGACACACACAGATTCAAATATCTAAGAACTTGTCTCTTGACATTTCTTTCATATCTCAGGTATCCTTAAGGTCAGGTATCTGAAATGGAAGCCTACTAACATCAACAGCTTGGAGAGACCTGACCCTTTTGTAGATCTCCCACCGAGACTTCAGTCTCTGGGTACAGTAGTGGCATTAGGAGGGCAGACAGGCACACAATAGTCTCACACCAGAGCAGATGTTTCCTAATTACAGTAAGCTATTTAACACAACTTCACTCATTACAGGCCAAATGCTATGATACTCCATTTACAGCAGATCACAGGGAGATTTGGTGGTTGTGAATTTCCTTTAATGAGCATCTTCACCTCTCAAGCTTAATAATGAGTAGATCCCAGGTATTAACCCGCAGGTAAGATGCTGGCAGATGCCCTGGCTATAAGAAATCCATCCCTTTTATTTGTGAAACCTCTTCAACACATGTGAACGAAAGTTGATAATGACATACTCTTATCACAAAAAAACATGATGATTTATATTCAAAGCCATATTTTAGTGTAAATAGTTAAATGTCCTGTCTCATCTGATTTTAAAACTGTGAGGACATCATGATTTATCCACCAGCCTAGTTTTAATTTTTGCAAATTGATGTTTTGTTGTATAATATATATATTTTTTACTTTCATTAATATAAATAAAGCCCACGTTTTGTCTCAGGCCACTTGAATTAGCTGTGTGGGCCTGCGCAGGACTATGGCTTGGAAACGTCTAGTACGGAAAACAAGATGAACCTCAGACACAAAGGTTTTAACCCATAGTGGAAAAACAGCATTGGATTCCTTTCCAGACCTCTAAAGAGAACAGGGATATTTCCACTCCGTGTTTTCTCCAGAGCATTGACATAGTGAGCAGTGATAAGGGCGTACAGAAGAAGATTATTTATTCATGTGAGGGATAAGGTTGCACACCTCCCTATCTTGACCATGGGTACAGACTCAAAATGATTCCGAGTTAATTTCCTGGCACTGTCAGGGTTTCAATAATGCAAAGTAATGTATCTAATGTCCTACAAATCATCACACAGGAACAGGAATACCTAACGTCTAACAAAATACCACGCAATAGACATCAAATATCTGTTTATACAGACTTGTGCTTTGAAGCGCAAGTGAAATGCTTGTCATGAATGGGACAGAGGTAGATTTGCTGTTTATGTACAAGCAAAAACAAAGACTGAGGAGGCAGACAATCAGACAAGATGCCTGCTGGGCATCACAAACTGTTTTCTGTCTGCTTACTTTCTCAACCAGCTAGCCAAACAAAATCAAAAACTCACTGCAGTACGGCTGTCAACCTTAAAGTCCCTTCAGTACATCAGCAGCCAATTAAAATCTAGAAAATTCTCAGCTAAGAGTTTAAAGACAACACAACACATCTGATTTCAAAGTATATTGTTTAAAAAGATGAGATTAATTTTTAAGGCAAAACACATTTACCCTTTGCTGTCTATGATATACCATAATCCTGTGATTACAGTTTGTTGTAAAAATAAAAATGACATTGAAATGAGAGCATTCATTTATAAATATTTACAAATATTTAGTACTGTTCAAAAGTCTAGGGTTGGTCAGATTTTACAATGTTTTTGAAAGAAGTCTCTTATGCTCACCAAGGCAGCATTTATTTGATCAAAAACACAGTAAAACAGTAATATTGTTAGGGCTGCATGATAAATCGAATGCGACTGTCATCTCATCAGCAAAGCCGGCTCTGTGATTAGTAGTAAATTTCCCTCAAGTGCTTTCAGATGGAGCAGCATTTAATACACAGAGCCGTAGATCACTGACAAGCCATGCAATATCTCGTTCATAATCGAAGGCGATACATCGCTGATAACGAACGTGATATTGCGTAACTTGTCAGTGAACAACGGCTCTTTGTAGTAAATGCCGCTCCATCTGAAAGCATGTGATGGAGATTTACTACTAATCACAGAACCGGCTTTACTGACAAGATGCGCATGATAAATGCATGCGATTTATCGTGCAGCCCTAAATATTGTGAAAATCTGTGAGGTCCCATAGACCCTGATGTCCTGGTGGAGAGGCCTAGCCTGTTTACACCTGGTAACATCCATCTCAGGTGATCCAATCACAAGCCATCAGTCGACACAGATTTCATTTACGCCTGATATTAACACACTGACCATTGAAACAGATGCCTATGATTGTTTGTTGAAAGCAGCCAGAGCTTCAGTCTGTTTAACAGGCAATTTCTGTGTCCTTAACTACTAAAGCAATTACAGAAGCAATGCATTGTAGTTAATTATAAATGAATAAGGATCTATTGCGGTTGAATAAAAGAAAGCAAATCATTACATAATTACCCCTCCACAAATACTGCCTCCTTTTTTAAGAATGGTGGGGTCATAATAGCCCACAAAGAGTAAAATATAAGGCACACTAGAGAGGCAAATGGTAATTCGTTATGTGTTGCTCCGCTTGGCTGTAAATAAGCCTGTGATAATGAAACCGCTTTAAGGAGCCTCTTCTGTCTGTTCTCCATTTGTTTGTTTTTCCTCTCTGTTATCTGTTACTCCTTTTGTTTTGATTGGGTTGATTGATCATGTTCTGCATTAAGTCCACAGGGTTCTCGCCGTCTGCTGGGGCAACCAGACCGACTCACTGACGGAGGAAGGCACTATGAGTGACAGTACACAATGTGTGATAGATGAGGATAACACTTTTCTACTCGCATACACACAGAGTTACAGAGCCTATGCTACACGGCAGTGTAAAAATCTCTCACTGGAACATATTTTACACCAGTGGGATGGAGCTCATCTGTCTTGTATGACAAGGACTGTAGGATGTCTCACAACAGTACAGCAAAACAAAATGAAACCATCTCATTTTTTCAAACACATACAGTGAGGTTCAAAAAACCTTTTAATAGAATTTTTTTTTAATTAATAAATTATATTGTCAGAAAATCACAACCATTTACTTTTGTATGCATTATTATCGTAATAATTTCTATAATTAATTATTTATTGTACATACTGTAGGCACCGTTCAAACGTTTGAGGTAAGTAAGATTTTTCTAAATAAATGAATACTTTTATTTCTCAAACATGCATTAAATTAATCAAAAGTGACAGTACAGATGTTATATTTATATAAAGATATTTATCTTATGTGTATATTTCCACAAAATTTTGATCTTTGATAATATTAATACATTTTTCTTAAGCTGCAAATCAGCATATTAGAATGATTTCTGATGGATCACGTGACACTGAAGACTGGAGTAATGATGCTGAAAATACAGCTTTGCCATCACAGGAATAAAGTACACTTTAAAACCTTTATTTTCAATTAGAAAACAATTATTTTAAAGTGAAGTAATAGTATTTTTAATCATATAAATGCAGCCTTAGTGAGCATAAGAGACTTCTTTCAAAAACATTAAAAAACTTATCGACCCCAAACATTTGAACAATAGCATATATTCAAGAATCTACCCAATTCTTTCCAACTGTTAAACACATAAGCTGAAAAAATTATAATGCATATCAACCTATATTACAGTATATGAACCTATATACAGCAAGAACAGGGCTGAGTGGACATAAGGCTATTACCAAACACCTCCCCAGTGGTTCTGCCTCCCCACTGCTGTGATCTGTCCTGGCCAGAGCTTTAAGCATTGTGTTCAGAAGGCTTGGGTTGGAATTAAAAAAGAAAAACAAACAGGACTGACTCCTCAGTGGGATTTTAATTTGGCACATATTCCCCTAATCCATCCTCACTGTGGGGTGCGCACGTGCTGCCTGGACAATGGAGAGGCCACAGCTAGGGCTAATTATGTGTTGTTAGATGGAGCCCTTGATATGAGCTCTGGCATGAAGTGTTTGATTTAATCAGACTGAACAGGAAAAAGAAGCCAGACAAATGATTTCGAAAGGCTGAGGACATTCTTTTTCTCCATGGGGAAAAGTTATTAAGTTAAAAAGAACAAGGAGTGCAGAAGTAACAGAAATGGAAAAGTGCATGTAAAAACATACTGTAAAAAAAATGTAATTTTTTTTTATCCATTGTATAAATATATAATGGTCTCACAGGCATCATTATTAAATGTAGAAATGTATTTAATAAATAAATATATGGGGTAAGGCATGTGTATAACTTTTAAATTATGTGGAAAACAGCACAGTCTAATTTAAGTACTAAACTTATAATCTCCCTTAAAACCTTTACCCCCCTCCCCCCACATGGGCTCTCCATCAGGTGTCAGGCATTGGGTGAGGGGGCTCACCTATATCCTTTCAATAGTCTGAACCTACTAAGCGGCCATTCGCAAGTCATTTGATCTCTAGTGTGATTATATTTATTAGGCTACAGCTGTGGATGATATGTTGATGAGGACACATTTCCTGTTGAACTTGTTTATCTAGGACTTTTCTCCTGATTAAAGAGAAAAGCCAACTTGGGCACATCAGTGGGCTGAATCACTCTCAGCGCCCTGTAGCTGACCATGATGTGGCCTGAATTGCTTATGAATGATGAGAGGTCTGGTTGAACAGAAAGACAATGGCAAAGCCACACCACCCAGCTACAGCAAGCATGAGTCCAAACAAAAGAAAGGTTAAAAGAGGTTCATTCTGCATTGGTGTGGTAAATTAACAGTCACCGTCGCAAAGCCCACTTGAAAGGGATTGTTCACCCAAAAATGAAAATGGTGTAATTTATGCTATTATTTATGTTATTTAGTTCTATTAGAGTCCTTTCTTTATTCAAATTAGATATTTTAAAGAACACTGGTGTCCAAATAACACATTTCTCAAAATATGTTCTTTTGTGTTTAATCAGACTGAAAGTCAGTCAAACAGGTTTGGAACAATGTGAGGGTGAGTAAATGATGATAGCATTTTAATTTTTTTAACTATCCCCTTAAGCATTGTTGGATCTGTTACAAAACTAATTCAAGCCAGTGTTATGTTAACTAAAATTAAAACTATTAAAAATAATTTTCTCTAATTGATATAAAGCGGACATAATATAAAATGTAAACATTATATGAAAAACTTTGTTGCCTTGGTAACTTAACAGAAATACAATAAGCTGAAGCTCTAAAATAACAAAAACTTCCTACATTAACTAAAAAACCCTACATTAAAAATAAAACTGAAAATATAAAACACAAAAGATATTTCAAAATATTAATAAATACTACAATAGTATAAATAATACTAAAATAACACTGGCTTAAGCTGTTCTTTTTGCGCTTGCAAAAAATGGGTGTAATTTTAACTGTAAAACACTGTAAAAATGCACCAGAAAAAAAAAATGTTAATACGTTAACAGTATGCAATTTTACTGTTAAAGTCAAATCAACATATAATTTACATCCAAAAACTGTGAACTGATATACCCAGAATTCCCTGCATGGCACTCCACATCTGAAAGTATTTTAAGTGTTTAAACAATCATGTTTCTTAATCATTTTTGTTATGCACATTAGGGTTTTATGTTACATCTTCTGTTGTTTAATGAATGTTTATTGCATTATTTAAAGGGGTCATCGGATGCCCATTTTCCACAAGTTGCTATGATTCTTTAGGGTCTTAATTAAAAGTCTATAACATACTTTGGTTAAAATTTCTCAATGGTAGTGTAAAAAACGCCTTTTTTTTACCATGTCAAAATCAGCTCTTTTTTCAGTAAGCCATTCTAGTCCATGTTGCTTTAATTGCTAATGAGCTCTGCTGACCCCGCCCCTCTCTACCGTGGGGTGATAAGCAGACTGTAAACTTCAGCCGCGAAACTGGCTAACTAGCACATTATTAGGAAAGGCGATTTGCATAGATTCATAAAAAACCCTTATACTGACGACTTCTGTGGGTGAGGCTGGATCACAAATGATTTGTGTGAACATAGACGCATTTAGGCAGATCGGGATCGGCGCATTCACTTAAAGTAACGTTAATCCTCTGCGTCTTCAGCGGCGCAGATGTCGGGAGTAAATGACGAATGCTATATTCATTATTACATCCAACAACAAAACACCTCAATCGCTTATTCAGAGACATTCTTGTCTTCCCCTGCACCGGAGGAGGACAGCTCTCAGCTCGCTCAGGGCGGGTCTAAGGAAAGACGGTCTTGTCAATCAACTATCGAGGGAGCAGTCTGTGCAGAACTACGTCATTCTGACAGGAATCTCAGAACAGCCTGATTTGAGAAAGCGAATTTTAAAATAGGGATTTTAAAAAAAAACACTGGGTGGATTTTTATCATTATAGGATGGATGTGTACACCTTCACCTTTACATACCAACACCTTTCCATTCTCTGGGAGCCTTTTATATAAATATTCATCCAGCTGAGTTCAGTGAAATCTAATGCAAACGTAGTACTCAGGAGACACTCAGTGCCGCATTTCTCTATTGTAATGGACCCCGGTGAAGAGTCAAACTTAAAAGGACAGGTCTGCAAAAATTCAGTAATTTCCCTCACAATAGGATGTCATCAGGCTCTCTTCCCTTTGAGATGCTAATTCACAAGCTGAGCCGTGTTTGACGCCCAGAACCCCATAAGTGACTATTAATCAAAAAGCACTTGAGGGCTGTAATCCACTGTCTCAACTGTCCACACTCCTGTGATAATTAAATTAGCACCAACCATAGGATTTCACCCGCTCAACATCTTCTTTAAAAAAAAAGAAAAATAGTACACAGTTTTGCTTAGCAAATGTCTGACATGTAAATTACTGCTCTCAGAGTTTAAAGCCAGTCAATATGCTTTTGAGGAAAATGGGTTAGAAGAGCCGGAAAACAATAAAGTGCTCTCGTTGCATTTAGCAAATTAGCATATAGAAAACTGACTTGCTTGTACCTCACTGAGGTCAATAAAACGCAGAAGTTTCTGAAAAGTGTATATAGAGTGTGCTGTGACTCCTTAAGTGTAATTTTATAGTAAACAGAAGCTTCCGTTGCACTAGCAGAAGCAGCAGCATTAGCATTAGCATCATTTAAACCAATAATGGGTGAGTGATGCTAACATTCACAAAGTCAAATATCAGTCCTATTTCAAGTCTTCCTTCACTCTCTAGAGAATAATTCAGTCTAGACATATCCCCCAACCTCCCCACCTAACACACACACACACACACACACACACACTCACTCACTCACTCACACACACACACACACACACACACACACACACACACACACACACACACACACACACACACACACACACACACACACACACACACACACACACACACACACACACACACACACACACACACACACACACACACACACACACACACACACACAAGTAAACCAGAACCGGGGTGAGTGTTGTTCTGCATTATCACCATTGATTAAAATAAGCCCCTGCTCTCTTGCCAGTTTACAGCTGAGGTCCCAGTCTTGGTTTTATGAAGTGCTAGCTACTTCATTTCATTATGGTAACTGGGTTACATTAGTTGTGCACAGCTGTAGGCAGAGGAAAAATCCATCTGTATGCCAGTTTCATTTTCTCTCTTCTCAGCCCCAGGCGTATACATCATCTCCTCATCCGCTCACACACTGCATGCACTCCCTTCTCCACTTTCTTCACCTTGTCCTCAACCCTAGATGAGTAAAATATAACACCCATATCATGAATGAGACCCATGAGGACTGTGCTCTCACAAAAAGCACACAGAAGGATCCCATAACAAATGCCAAGTCTGATTACATTTGATTTCATGCATGTTTGCTTGCATGAAGGTGCTTTAAAAGGTCTAATTGACAATATTGAGTATTTGCTTCCACACCCATTTTTTGCTTCCATTTTACCATTAGTTTGCCCATGAAAAATGAGTTTAACATTTACTTGGACTACAATACAAAAAAGTTCATTCACAGAATTAAACCAAAGCAAATTTCCTGTCTTGAAATAACATAAATAGCCTTGGAAGAATGCGTGAACCTTCATTTTAGGAAGTGCACACCTCACATGTCACCAACCCCCCTCGTGTCCCACCTGCTTCAGTCTCATATGAATTAAATTTGATATATATCATAGTACTGAATAATTACCATTTTCATCTACATTATTTCAAATAATATCTTGATATTACATGTTTTAAAAAACTGGTAGCATTTCCAAAAAAATATTGTAATACTTTTGTTAGTGCAGCATTCAGCATTGTTAGTTCTCATTCATTTTCTCTACAAGGAAACAGATTTTAAGTAATAACATATTTATCTACAATGAGCTATAAAGTTGTTAAAAAAATGGTACGTTAATTCAGACTTTACGCAATCCATAAACTGGATGAATAGGCCTAGTTATTACCGTACAAAAGAATTTAATTAGTCTTGTACCTCTGTCTCTTTCTTAATTTTGAAAGCTTTTTATTTTGCTTCAGTTAAGTCAGTGATTCATTTAAGATCTGGTTGGTTTGGCTCATGGCTTATAACTCTGTACATGCCATGGGGATAAAAGGCTGAATATGGCTGAATAAAAAATAACCATCTGAGATAATCAAACATCATTAAATCATTATTTTACATTAACTACAGAGAAACTGTAATTTGTATGGCTGCTACTAATCGTTTAAGCCTGAAAGTAAATGTAAACAGTAACGGCTAATAGACATCAGGCAAAGAAGAGTGATTGTTTAAATTTGATGCTTTTTGGTGTCTGTATGTCTTGCCTGTAACTCTGCTCTGCTAAACCGCAACTAATCTGAGCCTAATGAGCTCACCTTTGACCCCATCACACTTGCCAGTCTGCTCTGTTGTCTGAGCACAAAGTGGCCTTTGCCCTTGACTGAACCTTTGCCTAAGCACTACTGACCTGACAAATGCACATGAACAAAAACATACACATTCATAGATAATAACTCACATTGTTGAAGCAAAAGTACAACAATACTGTATGCCTAAACAATGTGCCAAATACGCTACATTCAAAGCATTACGGGCGGTTAAAGTTGAAGTGTAAAAATTTCTACAAAACAGATTTCCCCATCTCCTGCTGGTGGTCAGAAAAACAGATCGTTCCGGCCCCAAACTCACACCATTTGGTTGATGCTCTGCTATTAAGGTTTTAAAAGCATAATAGAGCCACAATTTTTACAGTATCGGACTGTGACAGGATAAAGTATTTAGACATAACAAAAAAAACAAAAAACAATTTACACGCATCTTTAGTTCAGATTTTCTAATACTAACCTCTTTTCAATACTAAAAGTGGCCTCTAGACAATTACCAAACAGTTTTCCTCTCACTAATGACTCAGACACGAGCCAACACAATCACACAGACCATTTCTAATGGTTACCTATTTTCATTACACATAGAGGGAAATATCTGTCAGAGTCTAATATAAACACTGGGTGTGCGAAACAACCAACAGTCTCACCAAAGAGTATTTAGATCAGTACTTAGTACTTAGTTTAAACCAAGTGGCATCAAATGCAACGCAATGAAACATTTCAAGACGTAACTTAACTTTTTAAAATAACATTGTAACTTCTTAACAATCAACTTCGATGGTCGTTATGCATATAAATCAGTAGCTCAGTATTTTTACATTGCACCATCGATTTTGATTGATCTGATGACCAGATGACTGATCAGACAGTGTCCAGATACTTAAAATTTTTGCTTAAATTTTCTAACAATCAGCCTTTTAAAATTTTGGGTTCTTATGCTCTCCAAATCTGAATTTATTTGATATAAAAAGTAGAAACAGCAATATTGTGAAATATTATTACAATTCACATTTAGGTAGAACGAGAGGTGCATTCCCTTCAAAAGCGAAAGTAATTCACTGCGTCTTCAGCGGAAGCTCAGATGTCAGGAGTAAATGACAACTGTGCTATATTAATTATTACATCCAACAACAAAACACCTCAATCGCTTAGGAGCCATTCTTGTTTTCCCCTGCTCGCTCAGGGTGGGTCTAAGGTAAAACGCTAGTGTCAATCAACAATCGTGGGAGGGGCCTTGGTCTGTGTGATGTCACCCGGACAAGAAGCTGAGATTTGAAAAAGAGGATATTATTTTTAGGGTTTAATTAAAAACCACTGGGTGGATTTTTATCATTATAGGATGGATGTGTACACACACTGCCAACACACATTTATGTTCAAACAACATGTAAAAGTGAATTTTTCATCCGATGATCCCTTTAAATATAATAGCATTTTGATATACAAACGAAATAGAAATATTTTGTAACTTTATAAATGTCTTTATTGTATCAATTTGATTCATGATTTAATTCATATATATATATATATACATATATACAGTGCCCTCCACTAATATTGGCACTCTTGATAAATATGAGCAAAGGTGGCTGTGAAAATAAATCTGCATTGTTTATCCTTTTGATTTTTCACGCAAACAATTCACAAAATTCTAACCTTTCATTGAAGTAACACAATTGAAACTGGGGAGAAAATCTTATGATGAAATAGGGATATGCCGGTATCAATTTTTCATGTTGCGATTAATTGCTAATGTTTTTATCACGGTATACGGTATTATCACAATATTGAAATTTAGTTGCAAAAAAAGTGTTGTCATATTACAGTATAACAGGTCTAATAACCTTTTTCTTATAACAAAAATATCTGAACATTTAAATACAATAAAGCAATACACAAAACAATTTATAAAGTTAAACATTTTACACAGATTAAAGTGCAAAAGACACCAATAGGTATCACTTTACAGTAAGTTCTCATTAGTTAACCTTAGTTAATGCATTAACATTATCAATGAGCAAAAGCTACATTTGCTACAGAAGTTATTCATCTTTGTTAAAAATAACTCTAAGTTCATGTTAGCTCGGGTTCATTAAAAAAAAAACAGTTTATAACACAGTTTATAATCGTTTTGATTTGGTGCTATTGAATGTGCTATTAAATATTTGAATTACCCTTAGAACGTTTCGAAGAATTTTTCATTGGGAGTTTATGTTAACTAATTAATTAACTAATGTTAACCAATGAAGCCCTAATGTAAAGTATGACCGAACAATAAAGAATCAAAACACTACAATATCTCTAGGGCATGTTGTAGTCCCGATTAAAATGTAAAATGTAAAAAAAAAAAAAGTCTAAATATTAAAGTATTTGTCGCTGTGCTGAACACCACTGCGAATACAAAAATCTGAATGGCTATTTAAAGCATTTAAATACGTTTTTAGAAGTAGCGCAGCTGCTTTATTTACTGGGTTTCCAGGGTAATAACGCCGCATCTGCTGTTCAGCGCCACCTGCAGTCAGAGAGTGAATGTGCGCTTTCATCCAGAGCGCCTCTCACGCGCTCCGCCATGTGCTTCTCATCTTTGACGCAGCATGCAGCGGTGTTGTGCATTTAACTAGTTAATGGGAAAAGTATTCTTAAAATGCATTCAAAATTCTGAATAATTTTGAATAAACAATTATTTTCAGTATTTTGAAGTGCCCACGATAACAATACCGTGCATATTCATTATCGTGATATCGCATTAATACCGGTGTTCTGACGCTTTGTGCTACCCGCTCGGATTGTGCTACCTCCCATTAAAAAGATAGGTAGCACAAATCCATATAGCGAAAAATGCTACCTATCAGATTGTGCTACCAGCATCTTATTCATTTGGTTTGAGCATTTTTTTAATGTCCATACCTACCCCTACCCTAAACCTACCCGTTCACACCTACCCTTACCCTAAATTTACCCTTAAAACAATGCAAATATATTATTGGTAGCACAATCTGATAGGTAGCATGTTTTGTCGGTACACCGGCACACGTCTATCAGATGAAATACCGTAATGTCCCGAATATAAGACGACCCTGATTATAAGACGACCCCCCTTTTTCCAGATGTACCTTTTGGAAAAAGGCTTTTTGAAAACCAAATCTTGTTTTTTTTTTTTGTTTGTTTGTTTGTTTGTTTTTCTCTCTGTAAAACACATTTTTTTCTTAAATTACCGTATTGTCCCGAATATAAGACGATGATTTTTTTCTTGGAAATACATCTGAAAAAAACGCGGTCGTCTTATATTCGGGGTCTAGACTTTGACATGTCAGTAATACACCCACAACAATAGGTGGTGCCAAAAACGCATAAAACGAGTGTGCCGTGAAATATGTAATGTAATGTGTGTTGTAAAGTCGTGACTGTCATGTTAGCCTGATGGGACCAAACTTCCTCTGTAAGTGATTTTAAAACATAAGACTATACCCAGATTTGAAGACTACAATAAGATTTCACTTCTACTGATAATAAAATTTTGGTTGGCTACTATGAGATGGATAGCCTAAATGTTATATAATTCAGATGGGCTACCTGTTATTTCAATGGTATATCAAAAAGTGTATATTTTTCAATGTCATTGTTGGTACATTTTATCAGTATTTACCATACTTTCAAAACAAAAATTAAAATAGGAAAAATATGCAATTTGAAAATAATTTAAGAAAAAAAATGTGTTTTACAGAGAGAAAAACAAACAAACAAACAAACAAAAAAAAAAAAAACAAGATTTGGTTTTCAAAAAGCCTTTTTCCAAAAGGTACATCTGGAAAAAGGGGGGTCGTCTTATAATCAGGGTCGTCTTATATTCGGGACAATACGGTATTTTCATATTGCATATTTTTCCTATTTTAATTTTTGTTTTGATATATATATCAAACAGCCCCTACATCACCACAAGAAAAATTCTCCTCGCTCATCCAAAAACAATCTCCAGCATATTCAGTTATCAGACACGACTGGAACTTCAAATGGGACTGGCTTCTATGGTCAGATGAAACTAAAAAATGAGCTTTTCAGCAGCAAACACTTAAGATGGGTTTGGTGAACACAGGGATAAAAAAAATAAAATAAAAAAAAAGTACCACGGTTAAATATACTGCTGGATCTATAATAATGTTGTGACCTGTTTTTCTGCTGGAGGTCCTGGACATCTTGTTCAGATGCATGGCATCATGGTTTCAATCAAATACAAACAGATAAAAAAATCTTCCACCAGGACAACAATTCAAAACAAACATAAAAAACAACACGAAAATGGGTCACTGAGCACAAAACCAAGCTTCTGCTGGTCATTCCAGTCCTCTGACCTGAACCCTGTAGAAAATGAGTGAACTGAAGAGAAGAAGCACCAACATGGAGCTGTGAATCTAAAGGGTCTGGAGTGATTCTGGATGAAGGAATGGTCTCTGATCTCTTGTCAGGTGTTCTCTAACCTCATCAGGCATTATAGGAGAACATTTAGAGCTGTTATCTTGGGAAAAGGACGTTACAATAATTGGGTGCCAATAATTGTGGCCAACATTCATTGGAGAAAAACATTTATTTCATCATGAGATTTTCCAAAGGTTGGAATTTTGTGAATTTTTTTGAATGAAAGATAAAAAGGATAAACAATGCAGAATTATTTTCACAGCCACCTTTGCTCAGATTTACCAAGGGTGCCAATATTAGTGGAGGGCACTGTATATACATATACATATATATATATATATATATATATATATATTTTTTTTTTACATATATATATATATATATATATATATATATATATATATTTTTTTTTTTTTTTTTTTTAATTTTATTTATTTATTTATTTTTTTTAATTACACTGACCCTAAAACATTAAAAACTTTGTGCATCTAATGTTTTGACTTTAGAAACCAAACAAGCTTATTTTTAAGTGTGTTTGTGCTATAATAAATAATAACTGCAGTTGGTTCAATAATTGTTTAATAGACGTTAAACCATTTTTAAATGCGACTTTGAAAATCAAACACTTTTCAGGGCCGCTCCAAACTCCTACACATTCAGACTCAAGCAATGGTGTTGGCCACGTTTGCAGTCCAAATTAAATAGCACTTAGGACCTGGCGTCATTTTCTTTAATCTTCATTTCCTTGAGGCTGGGCACCAAGTGGATGTGTGCAGCGCTGAGAGAGTGTTTGGTTTGTGATGATGTCATGGTTGTCATGGAAGGAGCTCTCTCTCTCTTTCTCAAATTACAACACAAACCTCTCTGTGGGAAAGTGAGGGCCGTGTTCTCAAGAACCAAGCTGCATGCACAATGGCCAAAGTGAGTCTGTTCCTGCTTTTGTGTGCGGCCAAACACTAGCCACTTTGATTTAGCTGGAACATGCTGGCACACAGGAAACTTGACCGAATTTTCCCCAAACATGCCACCCGTTAGATGAACTGACAAAGCAATACCCACCCAGTGCAACATAGTGGTGATCTTTAATCTAAAATCAGCACCAACCAGCCACTTAATAGCAATGGTTTGAAAACAGGGTCCGGAGTAAGTCATGAACAATGAAACAGGCTTTCTGCTGTTTCCAGATGCGGTGCTGTTGTCTGCTGAGCGCATTAATCAGAGTGCGGACTGGGTGATGGCACTTGGCTTTGGCTCTGTGCAACTTTTGGCTGCTGTAAGGAGGATTTGGAGCAGGGATGAAAGGCCTCTCTGTATTTAGAGTCGGAGGCTGCTGGGAGCGTGCCAAGCTGCAATCGGCTCATGTTCTGTAAGGAACAAAAGCTCAGTGCTGCCTTTATGGCACCAAACAAAAACACAGGTCTCTGAGAGAAGCGGCCATTTAGGATGCATGCTGTGAAGTGCTGGTGTACCAAGCCCTACTGTACACAGAGTTTAGATGAACCCTGGTCTCGAAAACCTGAGGATCAGTCGAGGTGGTTTACGTACAACTGTGCAATACAAGCTTTTAAAAACAGACTTTGCAGACTGGGTTTGGCAAGATATGTGCCCGTGTGAACAGTACTGCACTGTTGGTATCCTCACAAGCAAAGACAGCACTGTTTTTAAACAATCCATCATCGCATCGCTGAAAATAGCTTGAATATTGTGGTTTGTAAATCTGTCTTGGCGGCACTGTATACACAATGTGTCCAAGTGGGGATTCTGCACATTCATAACAATCACTGCAAAAGAAATTAGATAGAAAACAGGACTGTGCTCTGGATGAATGAATTTCATTAAAATGTTTCACTGATGACAGAATGTTCCCAGCTTGAGGGTAAATTTTCCCCCCAAGAAAAAGAAAGGATTGGGAAGTTTCCTTTCACTGGTTTGAATAAAATGCTATGTATTAGCATGTCAAATGTAATGGATTGTTATATATATATGTACATACATATATATTCTGCTCAATGCTAGAGTGTTGTTAGCATAGATATATATGTAGTTGCCATATTTAACCACTCCAGATGCGTTGACGTGCTCACCATCTTGAAACAGTCAACGTTTTGATAGTCACAGTAAAAAAATCAATGAGGTTTCCAAGATGCCACAACATTGCGCAGCCTCTGGTTGTAAAAACCTTACCTTCCAAAGGTAAGAATATGTTGGTTTGTTTTTTATATGTATTAAGTCAATATTACCGAGTTTTAAAGCATGGTAACTTTTTAATGTAGTGTTGTTTTGTTGTATAGAGCGCAACAGAAATGTTCTGGAAGTAAAAACTTCATTGATTTTCCCCAATTTTTGGGGAAATTTTTAACAATAACTGTCACTGATAAACCTTTAAGGACAGACCTGTTGTTTGCTGCGAGGTTGTTAAACACATCTGTTCACATCAATTCAACTTACTGTTAAAATAGTCACATTTAATAGTGGAAACAGAGGTGAAAAAAACTACATTACCCATGATGCTGTACAGAACATTCCACCAATCAGAGGATCACAGCTTGTCCGCAGTGGTTGCTTACTGGCAAGTCAAATTGCCCATTCATTTGTGTTTGTGTGTGTGTTTATTTCTCACTGCTGTTTGTGTGCACTTGGACATGCAGAGAACAAATTCCACCAGACTTGGCCACACGTCACGTCCTTTCCTTTCCTTTACAAAATTGATAAGAAATGCACAGTGCTGTCTGTGATTTACTTCTTTGGCACTGACCTCAAATACCACAGGGAGTTTCACCTCAGCACACCTCACAGAGAGAGAGAGAGAGAGAGAGAAAGAGAGAGAGATTTCCTATACAATGACCATCTTTGTTTGATACCTTCCAACAAATCCTCTGCACGACTGTCCACATGAAGCAATTAAACAACAGGGGGAAATAGGAAGTCTGCATATCAACTCAAACTCACTTACATAATTTTGCAACACAAAACCCTGGGCAGCTCTGCATGACATTCAACACTTGGGATGACGCATAAAAGAGCAATTTTTTCCTCCCTGAGTCAGTAATGGCCAACAGGGAAGTGGCTGCTCCTCAGTCGGGGCTTTTGCTGAAACAGACTAAACAGTCTGACTGACTGTCAACAACAATCAGAGCAGAGCACGAAGGCCAAAACACAACTACAGCTCTAGAGACGTTTTGGCCTCTCAGTGCTGCTGGTTAGATCAGCAGGGGATTAAACTCCCCACCTGTGTTCTGCAGTCCAATTAAGGCTTTTTTGTCAATTCAGTTGACAAATTATTATTATTTTTATGTATTTTTTGGGCAAATTGCCATCAGTTTTATCTTTAGAGTTCACATATGTGTATGTGTATACTTGTTATTCGCACAATAATATTGCCTAGAGACATGTTTGTGACACAGGGTTCATCTCAGCAAGCAATTAACTTTAACTACTGTGGTTTTGTATTTTGCTTTAAAAAAATGATTTACATTTACATTATTTCAACAAAAAATAAGGGTATTTAAAACCACACTAACGTTCAAAAGTTTAAGGTTTTGTCATCAAATGTGACAGTAAAAATGTTAAATGATACAAAAGATTTCTATTTCAAATAAATGCTGTTCTTTTAAACTTTCTATTCATCAACAAATCTTGAAAAAGATGTATCAAGGTTGCCACAAAAATATTAAGCAGCTGTTTTCAACACTGATAATAATAAGAAATGTTTCCTGAGCAGCAAATTCAGCAATTAGAATGATTTCGGAAAAATCGTGAGACACTGAAGACTGGAGCATCACAGAAAAACATTCAATTCTAAAATATATTCAAATACAAAATAATTATTTGAAACTGTAATAACATTTCACAATTGTGCCCTTTTAATATTTTTCGATCAAATAAATGCAGTCTTGGTGAGCATAGGAGGAGACTTCTTTAAACATACCAAAAACACCAAATGTTTTAATGATAATTTAAGTTTTGTACATACTTTCTCTGTCAAATGTAAAATTAACTCACAAAGCATCCGCAAGAATGAATGCATGCAGCATGCCACACTCACACAGCTCTGTGTAATCTCATCTGAGGCTGATCACCCAATGAGCAAGTGCTTCTCCAACCACCTCCCATAAGAGATAATAACCACTAGGTCTAATAACTCTCAAACTCTCCACTTGCTGCATTACAGCCTCAAACAACCGCACATTCTCGACCCCAGCCTATTGTTTCTGTGGATCCTCAGCTGACTATTCAAACCACACATGCGATACAGTAAAATACAGCACGAGTAACATAACTAAGCAAATTATCTTTATAATATAGGTCGCAATGAACAAGACTGGAGCATGTAATAACCCCAAACAGCAGAGAAACAATCCTGCGAGGTTAAACAAAAGAGTCTGCGCTCGAGCGTGCCATCAGAGCCTAACAGCAAACCCGCTGTTACTGCGCCACGCTTTCGATTTCAATGACAGCATAACAATATTTACATGGGGGCTCTGCATACACACCACGCATGACAATGACTTCACTGTGGAGAAGCACAAATGAATGGATGCGAGTGTCAGGCAACTTACCCAAGTGTCTGCCGCACATAATCAGAGTCAGGCTGTTCACAGACGCCGCTCCAGCGGCACACGCATGCACATGCTGACACATACACTTAAACAACCTGCCTGAAGACAGGTAATGGGGGACAGGCAGGGAAATTGCAGGTTTTCTCCCTTTTATTATTTCAAACCTTGTCTTTCTCTCCTCTTTTTGATTCACACATAACATGTGGTGCCAAGCAGCAATCCATGCAGTCACGTGAAGGAAAGGGTCACGTGACAAACCTAGATTCCCCGGGCTAGGAGTACCTGGAGAATATAGGGAGACCGTGAGAGGGAGAGAAGCTAGGGTAACACCAGGGGGCACCGTTTTCTGGTTCCTATTCGATTCTCTCAGCCTCTCCATGCAGGTGGCATCACGAATGCAAATCAAAATGAAAGAGGGCGAATGAAAGGAGCTGCGGACAGATAAAGAACCCTGGCGTGAGAGAGTAAGAACACTGCAGAAATGCCTCTGAGTTTCAATGAATATTTATCAGCTGTGCCAAACCCCCCCCCACCCACCCCAACACCCAACCTCTTCTTGGAATGGAGCCTAATTCATTTGAATGCTTGCCTTTGTTAACAGCTAAATCAGCAGGGTCGTTTGCCACTCCTGAGCTGCTGCAAGGCGCACTCTACACTGCGTCACACATACACTGGATACCTTGCGAACAGACACGCTTGTCCCTGTACTAGCTTGCTCTGCTTCAGGGTGACAAAACCTCCATTGTGTAAACACACATAAACATTTTCCACACTGTTATGCACCCAACTAAGAGCTCCGACACTCTGCTCTTCCCCAACACTCATTGATGGGCATCAATATGCAGTAAAAAGATGTGCCTGGGTCTGGAAGTCAACAGCCATAAGAGTAACATTCCACTGTTAAAAACAGTAAACAATTATTATATCATATTACAAATTATGACAAATAAAAGAATAAAAATATATAATATTGTCATTTAATATATATATATTTGTTAAGAAACATTGTTTTTGTGCAAATGTCATTCTCAAAGTGCCTTTCATAACTGGGATGATTGAATTAAATTACTCTCTAAATTAAAAGGTTAGGAATATTATTCAGTAAGGGTGAATTAAATGGATCAAAAGTGACAGTAAATACACTTATAATGTTGCAAAAGATTTCTATGATGCTGTTCATCTTTCTATTCAACAAAGATGAAAAAGAATTATAAAAAATATTAAGCAGCACAAGTGTTTTCATCATTGATCCTAATAAGAAATGTTTCTCGAGCAGTAATTCAGCATATTAGACTTTACCAACACAGGAATAAATTACATTTTAGAATATATTACCATCGGAATATTAGAATTAGAATATATATTAACTTTTAAAGTTAATAGTATATTATTTCCCAATATTTATATTTTACTATATTTTTGATCAATGCTTCCTTGGTGAGCATGAGATGCTACCTTCAAAAATGTTTACAAAATCTAACCACAAACATTACAACTTAAATACTACAATTTTAAATACTTTTATTTTCAAAAAAAAGGGAAAAAAATCATATGTCATGCCATAACTTTTAAAATATAGGCCTAGTACTATTGAGGTGAATTGTGAATTCACCTGATAAAGGCTGATAAAAAAGGCAAAAAATATTCACTTTCCTTAGATACTATACTAACATATAACCAACATATGTATGTATGTATATTTCTTTATTCATTTCAGAATGAGATTCTTATGCATTATGGCAAAGAGACTGGGGTGAAAAAATACAATGTAATTTTTTTCAAAACATTTAAAACTTCTTAAAAAAATTCTTTCTTTTGCATTTAAGTTAATATGTTACAGGGACATATTCTCATCAGGTTTAATTAAATTCATCCAACGGATTCCTTCAATCACAGCTCCCATCACTGTTTGCCTTGCACAATAAAACTAAATAAAACTAGTGGAACGTTAAGCTTGCACAAACCTCTCAACATCAGAACCAGCTATGAAACCAACCAGACACACATGGTGAGGCAGACAACGTCTCGTTCCTTCACAAAGCTCATTGATATTCTGTGCACAGCTCTGGTCAAAGGCGGGGCCAGGCAGCAGTGCTGGCATACGAGAGATGCAATCAGCGCCTCTCACCACTGCAGCCACAGATACAGACAGAGAAACAGCCAGCACCAGCAGCAGCAGCAGCTCGAATAATACTAAAGCAACCGCACACATATTAGTGCTGTGTGGCCTGGTATGAACTTATGCACAGACTGGAGTGCCATCCAGCACTCATTTAGTACCACATTGTTAGTCAAAGCAATGATATTCTATGCTATTCAACAGTGTAAACAGTAAAGAAGATCAAATTTCAATTTGTTAAGGACGATTTAGAAATCTTTATGATGCACGCTTCAAGCTCTGTGTCCTGTGTTTACACATATCAGGCAGAAGAGGTCGTTGTCTGCATCGTTCACTACATTTGCCTCACTATGGGTTGGTATGTATTGCTTAAAGGGACAGTCCATCCAAAAATGACGTGTCATTCCAAGCCTGTATTCTGTTATTTATTCTGTGGAACATAAAAGGAGTCATCTTTACAGAGCTGTTTTATATAAAATGACAGTTTATACCGATGTATTAATTTCTAGAAAAAGGAGAAAGAACATAAAATTAGACCATATGACTTCAGTCTTTTGAAACCAAACAATAACTCTGTATGAGCACCAGTCCACCAGAAGATAACCTTCCCTTTCTCTGAAGCTCTGAAATCTCATCTTGATTTGGAACAACAGGGAGAGAAAGTTAAAAAAAAAGAAGCAAATTCTGATCTCAACAAGAAAGAACACGGAATATTCGTATTTTCAAAAAAACAAACAGAAACAAAACAAAACAAAAAAACAAAACAAAACATGCATCATGCCATTTGCTATATAGTACTATTAAGGTGAATTGTAAAATCGGCTAAAGTTTCTTTAAAAAAAAAAAAAAAAAGGCTGAAAAAAGGCACAAATATTCACTTATCTGAGATAGAAATTTTTAATTTTGATGTTAAATAAAAAAAGAAAATGTTAAAAGTTTGACACATTGACACTACACAACATATTACCATTCAGTCATGTTCTGTTTGGAAAGTGAGCCCAATTACAGATGTCCTTGACAGCTTGCATAAGGACTGTGAAAGTGACAATGTCACATTAGTGACTAGAATAACAATTCCTACCTTCAAGGGGATTTGTATAATAATTTACTTGAAATCAGTGAGTAAATTAAGCTGACAGCAAAAAACAAAACAAACAACAACAAAAAAACTGCAACAATACACGTAAGGCTTTCCTGTGCCAAATTATGTTGAATCAGTTTTCCTAATTCATAGTCAGTTTTCTTGTTTTGTTGGGTAATAATTAGCTGCATTACATTAAAAGTAGTTTAACCCTGAAACAATTGGTTGCTGGAACAAAAAATATCAATTTTAAATCAATCCCATGTAATTTTTTTGGGCTCTTGTGAGGGTTAGATTGAAAAGGTGATAAGACAGTGTTACTGCAAGTATGTGGAATATTTTAAGCATCTGACAGGCCAAACATATGGAGGCTACAAGAACGCTGCTGGCACTGAATCTGTGTGTCTGTGCCAGATGAGTGGTGAGCCCTGCAGAGCTCTATGGCCAGACCAGACACACTCATTAAAGAAGCTGCTGTATTATGTGAGTCATGTGAGTCACCAGCTCTCGTGAACCTCCATGTTTGCCAGAGGATGTTCTGGCATAGTCATGCACAATACAGATCGACTTTGGCCCGTGTAGCGGTGCTGATGCAGTAAATGGAGTGACAAGATGCAGGTATCCGATTGGCAAAGGCACACAAACTGATGAATGAATCAATCGCAAGACAAATGAAAACACATCAGGCAATGTAAGCAAAGCAGCAACCTCAAAGCATTCAATCTTCAAAGATGAGATTGCCTTAAAAAAAAGATGCAGAGACACATATTCTCCAGAGATTTCCTGACAAAAGAGTAATGGAAAACAGAAACATACACCTTTACAAACATACTCGCACAGTCACCAATTGCTGAAGACCAGACACAACAAATAAGCGTCACAATTAGCTTAAACAAGACAGATCTGCATATGCTTCTTTTTAATGAGACAGACTTGGCATGGAGCCTGGACACAGTACCAAACAAGACTTAGAAGGGGGTAAAAACACAGACGAGTGAGAAATCAGAACCAAAAACATACATAAATAAATAAGAAAATAAAAATTCGGACGCCACTGTATATAGCTAAAGCTTTAATATTTATTAGCAATATAACCTAAGCCACACTTTTATGTGACGAATGTGTTAATATATAATTGGACTGACATAATAATTAGGCTAGAAGCATCTTTGTTTAAGAATTACATTTAAAAAGCCTCAAGCCAGTGAACTATTTATTTAATTCACCACATAATGCCAAATCCTGGACAACCTTTAAGAACAAACAGAAAAACACCAACTGCACCATTTGGTAAACGGACAAAGTTGCCCTGTATTCTTGCATCTCACACCGTATTATCCGTACTAACTGTTTTTATAATACTCTTGTATGCAAAAAGAGTAATGGGCCCATATCCATTCCCTAGTCTTCTTTCCCTCTGAATGTGTATGTATGTAAGCATAAGGGTGAAGGGTTTGCCCTTACCTGGCATCCAGCAGAAAGGACTCCCAGAGCACAGTGTATGGAAGCAGGTTTTAGCAGACTAGCACAATCAGCACACCGAAAGCAGTGCCAGACATGGCGGCAGGGGGAGACTGGAGGAAACTGGAAGCAACAGCATGAGGGGGCAAACCCTCTTGTGAGGACACATTCAGGACATATAATATGCTGGTGCCAGCCATTAACACTGTGCCAACTCACCAAAGGAATGCTCTCTTTTCAGCTCAGTACCAACTGATGGATTTTCGTGATCATGTTTACTTTGTTTCATTTAACACAATATACATTTACATTTAATCATTTAGCAGATGTTTTTATCCAAAGCGACTTACAAATAAGGAGAACAAAAGAAGGAATCAGACCAAGGAGAGAGCAACAGTGTACAAGTACTGTGACCAGTCTCAGTTAGTCAAGCACATAGCTAGAGTTTACTTCTTTTGAAGACAGCAGAACAGGATAGAATAGGTAATATGTGACCCTGGACCACCATAAAGTTGAATAAATAAGCTTTCTATTGATGTATGGTTTGTTAGGCTCGGACAACATTTGGCCGAGATACAACTATTTAAAAATCTGGAATCTGAGGGTGCAAAAAAATCTAAATATTGAGAAAATCGCCTTTAAAGTTGTCCAAATGAAGTTCTCAGCAATGCATATTACTAATCGAAAATTAAGTTTTGATATATTTATGGTAGGAAATATACAAAATATCTTCATGGAACATGATCTTTACTTAATATCATCATACTTTTTGGCATTAAAGAAAAATCTGATTAATTTTGACCCATACAATATATTTTTGACTATTGCTACAAATATACCCGTGCTACTTATGACTGGATTTGTGGTCCAGGGTCACATATATGAGTCTGTTTTTTGTTGTTGTTTTTTTAGCATTGGTAGCATTGGTTGAAATACAAAATGTTTTAGTCTTTTGCATTTAAAATGTTGCAGTTCTTTAGGAAATATTCTGGACTTTGGATAACTGACCTGATAAGAGAGCTCAGACATCAAAGAAGAATCAATAATAAAATAATAAATCAATAATAACATCAATATGGCTTGTTTGTAGTTGTCAACATGTAAAGCACTATCTTTCTTTCATCAATTTGGCTTAAACAGAACGTGCCTTTTGCCCTTTATATCTGCCTAACGAAGAGGGAAATATGATTAAAATGTGCATTTTAGCAAACCTTCAATACTTGACTCCGCGCTCTGAACTTCTCAACAAGATACTGCTTCAGTTCAGTGGGGTGAATAAGCTTGAACGCCCTCTTGTGGTTAGATGGCATAAAAGAAACGGGGGCTGCTCTCCTGCACGGACGAGGAACTGAGGTATCGGTTTCATCAAATTTATTCATCATCTGGGTCGAAAATAATTAATCCAGCGGGAACGGACTTTTCTAGACAAACCTAACACAAACTATACTACCTACATTTTACATTCCTACACCTTCAGGCAGGCCTAGGCCTATATTAAATGCTGCAGTAATCGTGAATGCAACTCTTGACTACAGGAGTCCTGTAGGCTTTTTGTTTATTTTTCCTCTAGGGTTCCTTCTAGCTTGATTCCCGCTCAAAAATAGGATTATTGCATGTCGGGTTTTTTTTGTAATCATTTGTAATTGTACAAATATATCTTACGTCCTCAAGTGGCTGACAGAGGAAACGCAACCACCATGATCTCAGCTCAAAGGGTATTTTGCATAAAGATCAGGAACGTCTGTTATATGTTATAGAAATCTATACAATTTAGTAATGACATTTTCTGCTGGCATTGGTTTAATATTTTGTTACATTTTAATACAAATTTTTTCAGTACATAATTTGAATGATGAAATACTAACAGTAATTTACAACCATTTACAACACTCCCAAACTCATATCTCCATAAACCAAAATACTACTTTTTATGTTCATTAATAATCAAAAATGTAAGGGAAAAGATTAATTACTCGTTGGGAAACATGAGATCCATGGCAATTCCCTTGAATACAGAAAGGAAAATCACATAAACGGTTCTATCTGAAGCAACATCACAGAAGTCCTGAAGAAGATGCAGTTCTTTTGAGTGTAACTCTGTTTTCCCGGTTTCAAATATTGAAAGCTGTAAGCCAAACAGCCCTGTAATTACAAGAAAACTAAATCCAAAAAACTAATCCAACTCATGCCAGATTCTTTCTTAAAGTATAAATAAAAGTTTAGGTACAGTAAGGCACTTGCAGTGAAAGTGAATTGGTCTTGGCAGTAGAAAGAGTTTCAAAGGTATAGCTACAAACATTTCTTTTAAATTTGTAAGAATAATCAAATTTCCTGATTCTGTTAGTATTCAAAAGAGGATATGGCATCAGATTGGGTGTAGCACCATTGAGGGAAAAAAAAAAAAAAAAAAAAAAGAGTACCCAACCAATTACAAGTACAAATAGGACAATTAAATATTAAACCTCAACACTTCCAAAAATGTAATAGTTGGTACTGGTGAATTACACATACAATGAAGAACTTTTATTTAAAAAGACAACTAGAAAGAGTCATCTATGGTTCCTAAGTAATCTTTATTACCAAGGCATGAAAATAAACAACTTGAGACCATTTCCTGAAAAAAAATTTATTACCCTCAAAACATATTCAATTCCATTTCAGCAGATAATTTAAATTACTCTTATGAAGGTGTATTAGAATAAAACGAAAGAGTAGAGGAAATATTCACAGTGCAAAAACATACACTTTGTAAATCAGCTTGCCCCAATGGCTGGATGCCACTCTCGTTACCTCTGTAACAATATTATCATACTGTCATAATGATATGTTTCTCTCCAACTTAAACATACATGAGGTACAAAAGGGCTTTTGCAACTCTTTGCAAAAATCTGCAATCACATTCACATTTCTAAAGTGCTTCCTCTACAATGGCCTTAATGCAAAACCATGATGTAACGAGAATCTGCAACCATTTTAAATGAGAACCAAAACATTCATGAAAATTCAGAACCCAAAATAAAATAACCTTTTATCATTAAAGTAGCTATTCTCTTACATTGGTGGGAGATGTTAGCGTGGCCAAAAAAGCACATCGTTAACCATTGAGAAAAATCGCAAACGCAATGAAATCTGAACAGTACTTAAACTTCTCTGCAGAACAATATTTTTTTTTTCAATGCTGCTTAAAGATGAGAAAATCAAACAAATGATTAAACCTACAATGAATTAAACAGATACTTTTGCCTTATGTTCGTCTCTCTCACTCTCATCTTTTTCTTTGTCCTTGCTTTTTTTAGACTTCTTTTTCTTATGTTTGTGTTTCTGTCCTTTGAGCTCTGATTCAGACTCATTGCTCGTATGTTTCTTATGCTTTTTGTGTTTTTTGTGCTTCTTGTGTTTCTTCTTTTCCTTCTTCTCCTTTTTGTCCTTTTTCTTCTTTTTGCTGTCCTGACTGCCGGGAGAGCTGAGGCTGCTGCTGTGTCCGTGGCTGCCAGATGGGCTCGGACTCTGGCTGCCACTGCTGTCCCTCTCTCGCCCTCTCTGCTCGGTTTTGCTCTCAATGTCTGAGGTCTCGCTGTCACTTTCGCTGTAGTCAGGGACAAACGCAGCCTCGTCTGTTTCCCGTGCTAAATCTGAGGACAGTCTCGTGGAGCGTGCAGGTGGGATTTTGACTTTCTCTGCATCAGTCCTAGGCTCCGGAGTCAAAGCTCTATGAGGAGTCCTGTGTTCCCGGTCCTTTGCGGGACGTACATCAGAATGCCTAGAACCCTGGCTCTCCTTACTGCTTGGCCAGTCTCCTTTGTGGTCCTCTGGTCCTGTTCGTTTTGGCTCTGGGGCATTCTGTGATGATGCTCTCTTATTCCTATTTGGACTTTGTGACTCCTGAGATGCTTCAAGAGTTTTTCTTCCAGAGTCTGTGTGTAAGTCCTTTACTCTTGGGGGCGGGGAGGGTGATGCTCTCCTCCTGATTGGATTTCGCTCATCTTTTGATCTTGTGCCCAAGTGGTCTCTTGCATCATCTCTATGCTCTGTTTTTCTACTGGGGACGCCTGTAGTTGTCTCCCTTCCTGCTGGTTTTCTAGAGGTAGGTTCAGGCCTGTCAGGTTGCCTGTCTCTGGAGGACTGGGAAGAAGAGCTTCGTTCACTGCCATGGTCACTGCCTTTCTCCTGTGCACGCTCTCTTTCCTGATTAGGTAGACTAGGTTTCCTTTTATCAGTTGCCTCACGATCTGCAGTGCTGCTGCGGTCTTTTTCTTTCCCTCTGTCTCGTTCTCGCTCTTTCTCCTTGTCAGTATCTTTCTCCTTATCACCAGATGTGGAGTCCTTGGCTGGTTTGACGTCTGCCTCTTTGGAGACTGGCGGAGCTTTGTCAGCATGTGGAGACTCCTTGCCAACTGATTTCACTGCAGCGTTCTCCCCTGAAGGAGCAGAAGTGGATGCGTTGACGCTGCCTGTTCTGGTGGCAACCTTAGATTCATCGTCCTCAGATTCATAGTCCTCCTTTTCCCACTTGGAACGGGGCACCTGGATCATGACAATTTCATCCTCAGCAGGGGTGGAGCTGTCATTGGTATATTCCTCCAGGGTCTTCACCACAGTCTTCTTTAGGTCAAGCTTGTCTTCATGCTTTTTGATGGGGCTTCCACCTGTAGAACTGGTGCTACCAAAGACAACAAACATGAATAAGTTGATGGTACAGATTAAAAGAAAATACAAGTTGCCGAGTACTTTAATATTTAAATCATCTCACCTGGTGTAATCAACCAATACGGACCCTGACCCATCGGGAGCATGAACCTTCCTCCTCAATTTTCCTCTAGACTTGTCCAGTCTGCTCTTTCCTGTGGCATGATCAGAGTCCTCAGCTGAAAGTGGTCGATCAATGCTAGATATTCTCTTGCCAATTTCCCTGTTGATTTTAATCTTTCTTACAGGCTCTGGCTTAATGTCCATCAGAGACGGAATAGCTACTTTCTCCTTTTCAACTGGCCTTTCGCTCTCCAGTCTGGGTTTAGGTTTTGGAGAGCTTTTAGCCATGTCAACTTCTATTTTTGCTACTTTTACTGGAGGAACATCTAGGTCTTTCGCAGGTGGCTTGTCATCTTTCCGTTTCTTCTTATCCTGTTTAGCATCAACTGTCTTAGCAGGAATCTTCTCTTCAGTTTTCACAGGCTTCTCTGGCTCTCTTTTGGGCACCTTCCCATCTTTGACAGGAATTTTATCTGGCTTTACAGGGTCTTTCACCAATTCTTTCTTGCTTTTGAGCTCATCTTTGATATCTTTGATCGGCTTTACCTCCTGATGGTGTTTGATGGGCCTAGACTGCATCAACTTGCGTGGAAGCATGAGTTTGGACTCCGAGGATTGAGGTTTGCTTGGTTCAGATTTGTGGGATGGTTCATCTTTGACTCTCTTAATGGCTGGTTCAGTGGGAGCCACTTTCTCTCGCGGTGCATCAGATTCTTTCTCTCTAGCAGGTTTTGATATCTTTCCCGATGCTTCCTTCTTCTGCCCACTGTTTTCAGACTTTCGTTTAACTTTGTCAGTTTTACTTTTTGATTTCTCTTTCTTCTCCTTTACAGGAGTAGTCTTATAGGGCACTGTAGAGCTATCCATGGGCTCATCCCTGACAGGTGTGGCATCATCACGACTTGAATTCATCAGCATGGAATCCTCTTTACGATCATCTTTCCTGGATTCATCCATAGAGTCAGAGTGACTGAAGAGGTCACTATCTTCTCTCTTCTTTTTGCGATGTTTTTTATGCTTCATAGACTTGGGGTCTGCAGCAGTGCTGCCACCTGGTTCTCGGTCCTTAAGAGGTTTCAAAAACTCTTTGTTAAGTCCTCTTCCTGCTCCAGTGGCGTTGACATGAAGGTGGCCATACTTCTCAGCACACTTCTCTTGGTATGTCATGGAACCTCTGCTTCTAGGTGGGGCGCTGTGGCTCTGAGGTGGTGGCGGATAATCTTCCCGACGTCCCCTGCTGTAAGGGGAGTTTTCTCTTGGCCGGGGAGGAGCAAAACGCTCAGGGCTATAGGGGTCTCTGCTGCCTGGAGGACGGCCTCGCATTTGACTACTTGGTGGGTTGTTGTAGCTCTTGAAGTATTTATCGTACCATTCCCTGTACTCTCTTTCCCACTCTCGATATCGCTCTCTCTCATAGGGGTCACTTTGGTCTATGTTGCGGCCATAATATTCCTTAGGATCATAAGGAGGGAGCTCTCTGTACCTCCCTGCATATTTACGCTCACCCTCAATTTGAGAAGGGGGTGGGAGTTTCTTGCTGGGACTGTGATTCCTATATAGTGGGGATCTAGAGCGGGAACGATAGATCCCACTTCCCATTCCACTCATCTCCCGACCCCTATATGATGGTGATCTACTGCGGGAGCGATGGTATGTTGGAGTGCGTGACCTAGATCGATAGCTACGGCTTCGACCTCGGCCCCTGCGGGAGTATGGTGAGCGAGAGTAGGAGCGTGATCGGGAACGAGAACGTGAGCGGGATCTTGACCGAGATCGGGAAACTGACCGAGAGTAGGAGCGTCGTGATCTGGACCGAGAGCGGGATTTGGAATACGAATATGATGAGCCACTGTAGGAGGAATCCCTGTAAGGAGATTTTGATCTGCAGAAGAAAGGTAAGTGAGAATTTAGTTGATGCCAACATTTTTCATCATAAATGACATCTTGGTGGTGGACACCAGTCAATTTTCCTAACCTAGAGTAGGATCGCCTTCTCTCCTTCTGGATCTTTCTATACTCCAAAAGCTCTTTGGCAAAGTCATTAGTAAATTCCTCAAGTTTGGACTTCTTCTCCCTGGTAACGAATCGACATTGGGAACTATTTATCAAAGACAGGAAGAAAAAACTTTGCAGTTAAAACTTGGTAATTCATTATTACATACATGATTATAAGTGGGGGAAGAACAATAATACTACACACAATTTTTAGGTTTAGTTCAAAAGCTTTTACGTTCATCTGTCAAAAACACAAATTATGTTGCTACAGTCAGAATCTCTATGATAATGAGGAATGAGAAAACTAACCATTTTAACATATTAAATATCTTTCTTAATTATATGTTAGAACTACTTACTCTTCCTTCAGTCTACGCTGCTGACGGTAAAACTCCTCCTTGGATAGAAAAGGTGCTGCTGGCATCGTAGAGATGGGGTTGGCTATAGGTGGCTGTGCACCTGGAGGCACCCATGGAGCAGTCACATTTGGTGGGACAGGTGGAAATACAGGTGGTGGAATGTTGAAGGGAGGAGGAGGCTGTTGTCCTGGAGGATACTGTATGGGATACTGCTGTGGAACACCACCAGGTGGCTGAGGCATAGGATGTGGTGGAGGAGGAAAAAGAGCAGGAGGCACATACACTGGAGGGACTACAGGAGGAAGGTTTTGTACTGGGGGAGGCTGTGTTCTTGGTGGTCGCTCACTAGGAGCCCTCCCTCTACTTGAGGGCCTGATAGGATAAATAAACAGGAGTGAAGAATCTGTATCTTTTGAATGAAACTGCAATCTTTTAAGAATACACTTGAGGATACTTACGGATCCCATGCAGGACGGCTTCCAGACGGCCTTGGTCCACTAGCCCTTGGCTGCCCTAAAAAAACAAAAAAATAACTATTAATAAAATATTAAGAATGGCCAAGTCTACAGAAAAAAACACCCGAAATTGTGCTGATGTTATCTTACCTGATCTATGCATGTGATGCTGAGGCATATTCGGCTTCCCAATTACTGGGACATGGTATCCCTAGGCAACAAATAGAAGGGAGGGGGAAATAAAAAATTAAAATTAAAATAAAATCACTAAATTGTACTAATGGAAGTATCCATATTTAATCTTAACTACTCTTGTCCCTGTGATATTACTTTATTAGTCTATGTAATTCTCTTAAATGAATAAATATAAAGAACATAAAAAGAGTAATACCTTCGGAATGGAAGTTGTTGGGGCAGCAGTTTCTGATGAAGGCACAACAGTTGCAGATGCTGGGACCTCTGGTTCTCTGGGTGGGAACAATGATTCCATTAGACAAATTTGAATCCAGTACCTCATGTTTTACACAACCAGTGGATCCTCTTCAGTTCTAGAAATGCTGAAAAATTACTTACTTAGATGAAGGAGGGTCATCCTGTTTAGTAGAGTGCTGAGGAGAGTTCACCACAGGGCTATAGTTTGACGCTGCAGGTGCACTGCTGCTGTTTACAGTGGAGCTGCTAGAAGAAGGTGGGGTGCTGGAGGGCTGATGAGTGCTAACAGGAGATAAAGGGGCAGCAGGTGTGCTTTGGGGAGGGGTGCTATCAGCTGCTGAGCTTGGAACATTGGCCATCAGAGGGTCCTGCTGGCGTGAGGTTGCCAGTCTCATAGGTGGCCGCTGGGCAGGAGCCTGTGTTTGGGCTCCTTGTGCAGTTGCTTGATGAGCAGCTGCAGCTTTTCGAATCCTCTTGGTATATCCAGTTTCATTCCTAAAATTATTCACTGCCTGGGGTTGGAAAGAATAAATTGTCTTAATGTTCTACTATTAACTTAAGAGGTGAAGACACTGCTGTTTAACAACAACAAAAAATTAAGAGAGATTTCTTACTTGGCGCAAGAATTTGTTTGCGATCAATGCATCAGGAGATACATCAGATTGTTTGCAGGTTGGGCAAACATGTTCATCAGACTCCAGCAAACACGTTCGAATACCTGCGGCCAAAAGTCTGTAAACTTTAAAAGGTCAAAAACATGTAACTTTTTACATTTGTTTGTACATACACTTACACTCATCACAGTAGCTATTTCCACAGCAGGGGATAACCACAGCATCTGTCATAAGATCCTTGCAGATCAAACAGAGCAGCTCGTCAGGTACTGGATCTTCTTCCTCTGAGGATGAAGATTGATTTTGGGGCAAGAATGGTGGCTTCTCTTTCTTCCCAATGGCATAGGCCTCACTAAACACAGAAAGCACAATATCATCAGCAGAACTGACATGTTGAGGCCACTGCGGTTTTGTAAAATTGCAAACACAATCCTGCAACACATCCACTTACAGCAAGGCCAAGTATACTCACGCATCAATAGTAGGAATGGCATATATTCCACTGTTGGTCAGCATGACTCCCTTTCTGTTTGGATCATCAACCTCCACCATGAAACTCCGAGGAATTCCTGTGCTTTTCTTTATCCGTTGAGGAGCTTCAAAACTTCGATCCTGCTAACACACGGTTGATATTCAAGGTTAAATTTCTTCTGACTAATTGAGCATACGAATGGTAAAAACATATACACAAGCAAACAGTTGTAACAAGCATCACCAAGTTCAAAATAATTGTCATGCAAAAGCAGCTGTGGTAATGAAAACCCAATTACCCCATTTGTTGGGCAGTTTCGGATATAGTGTCCAGTTTTTCCACAACGAAAGCATGTGTAGTTTGGGGGAGGTGGACCAACAAGCTTCTTTGCATAACTAATGAATAGAGATGTCTGTTAGAATCTTGTGTTAGAATGACGCCAAGAGTAATATAAATAACAAGTATCAAAGTCTTGAATTGCATACTTACTGGATTGGGTCATAGTCATGGTTAGACTGAGACATCATTGCTTTTATTTTGTCTTCCTCTGATGCATTTGTTTCAGCAAGATTGGCTGTCTGTTTAACAGGTAATAATGTTTTCACAAATAAAATCAATGTTGGAATGTTCAATTGAGCCCAAAAATTTTACTGAAACCTTGTCCTGTAAGAAGCAGCTTCTTGCCTCCATCAGTGAGAGATCTTTAAAAATACAACAGTACCACCTCAGGCCTTGAAACAAAGGGATAAACTTTTTATATTAACCTCAGCAAGAGAGCAGAAATATAAAATTCATAATTGAAAGACAAACTGACTCACATGCATGGCTTAATTCCAATTATACACATGCATTTACCAGGGTCTAAGAGATTGTTTTGCCATTTTATAAATTTTATTGCAACGTGTCTTTTTTTTGGGCACGTGTCAGATATACATAAATGATTTCATACTAACAAATGCAATGCATTCATGACATAAGACATGTACACAGAACCTAAATGTAATAGTCTCCTGCATTCAGGGTATGAACCTGAAAATGAAATTAGCAACTGTACCAAAATTACACTAATGTGAAGAATTTTGACATCACATGAAGAATAAATAAGACAATTAACTATTAGCAATATAAAGTATAATCATATCAAAGTATGATACATAACGCTGCTGGTGTATTTAAAGTCCAGTAAGAAGAAATTCAAAAACAAAAAAAACACTCCCCCAAAAAAGGAATTAAGGAAGGAATTAAAAACTGTGGAAAAACTTCAGCTTGATCCGCAGGCTTTGATCTTCAATGTGAGAAAAACTAAGCACAAAAGATTACAACAGGATTCCAGAGTGCTTCATTTTATATTTATATATTATATTTATTTTATATATTATATTTATTTTATATATATATATATATATATATAAAAAAAAATTATATATCTCAACACTAGCAATTAGTGTCATGTGGACAAGAGGTTTAAACGGTACTCCACTCCACACTGATAAAAGGCAGTGAGCTCACTCTTTACAGGACCAGGCTTTCACACAAGTATCAACAATTATACAATTAACAAATGTATGAGCACACATCAGCATCAATTCTAAATATAAATCTTACATTTACAATAAATAAAACTAATTGATATGCAGCAATTAAAAAAAACTAAGTTATCAAAATTACTATTGATAACGAAGACGCAAAACAAAATTTCACAATAATTATTACAATGACTATTGCATACATAAACATAAGCTGGATGTGACAAACCACAAGATTTTTGACAAAATATTGCTCACTTGTGGCTATATTATGGCTTGCCAAATCCAAAACACTGAATTTAGAAACAGTAGAGTGGAGTGTATCAAGTAGTTGCAGAGTTTAAAATACCTTTGAAAGTAGGGCCAGTGAAATGGATGAAGAATCATCAATCTGTCATTGGAAAAAAAAACATTAAAACAAAGAGGGGTTTCACCACTATGACAAGGCACAACTCCATCATGCCCAACAGAGAGAAATTGGACAAATAAAAATCAAACACGAACAACAAATCAATTAGTATATTTACAACTAGGCTAATTCCTATTGGACACAAATGAAATTTTAAGTGTTTAAAAATGTAAACTCCAGGCTGCAAATTAGACATTTACATATTTTATCTTAAGGTCAATACCAATTAATGAATATTTCTTAGCCTTAACTGTTATAAACTGTGGAGTAAAAATATAGCATCATAGCTATGTTCCACAGGTTGAACCAATTACTTGTAACCTAATAAAGATGTCCAAAAAACAAAAACAATAAACCTACGGAGAGTGAACACACAGGGCCTTAAGAAAGATGTGAGCGAATTAAATACTGATGTTTTATTGTAAAACCTTGCAGTAAATCAAATTATGCAATTTATTCATGTAGAAAATATAACTAATACAACAGGCCATATAGGATATGAAATACGCATTTGAAACTGTTCACTGGAATTTTGTAAAACTGTCCTACAAAATGTGCCTCATAGTGGGTCACTGCTTTTATAGGTAGTTTGGGTCTCAACATCACACAAGTACATGGGAGACAAGCAAACTACAAGTGGCATCACAAAAATGAATAAATATATAAATAAATAGTAAAGCATTATAGCATAGTGTATGTTCAGCTTTCACATGAGCGATCCCAGTAGCTGTTTTGCAAACATTTGAAATAAGACATCAAATATAGAAAACAAGTACAAAAAAAGTCACATGATTAAAATATGAAGAGATTGCTGTGGGGCATTAAAGTACAATGTTCAAAGAAAAAAAAAAAAAGTTTAGTTTTGTTAGAACAAAAGACAGCTGAACACTTTTAGTGTAATACACCATATCAGAATGACAAATATTAGCTGAAACTACAACCTCTCATTACAAATGTGCCCAAGAATCACTGAGATAGACTTTTTACCAAAAATCTCACTATAGACCAAAATAAGACAAATGTATTGTATACAACTACACAATAGTGTTGATAGTTGGTTAGGAATTTCACCCAAAGCTGTCCATGCTCTTTCATTTGCCTACGGCTTTTGTAATGTGTCACAATAAGCTACAACAAGCAATGTAAGAGAGCAACTCTCAAGTATAGCTATAATAAAATTGTTCAAATAGTAATATTACTTAATATTCAGAATTATTCTCTCATCAAATATTATAGTTAGGAAACTGTATATTTATAATCAACACCTACATGGGTCAAGACACAATTTACACAACAATTATCACTTTTAAAAGAAAAAATATATATTAAAATCAAGATACTTAAATTAGACTGAGAATTAAAAGAGAACTCAATTTGATGTACTGTTTTAACGAGAGCAGGGAACTGAAATTAAGTCATATTACTAAAAGTAATTTGTTTTCTAAACTGACAATTAAATCATTAAAACTGCATGAGCCAAGTTTCATTTGATTATCTTTTAAATGCCAATAGCGAGTTACCTAAACACACTGAGCCAGGTTAAGAACAAATGGCCAGTATATATCCATTTTTTTTTTAATAAAAAAAAATAAAAAATAAAAAAGCACAAACTATGTGTTCAGTTAGTCCAAGTCAAGGCTCATCATTTTAGATAATACACACACACACACACACACACATATATACATATATATATATACACATACATATATACATATATATACACACACATACATACGTATATATATATAAATAAATTAATCTCCCTCTCACACACACACTCACACATCCACACAACTAAATTAAACTGCTGTTTCTTATAATAGCAATTGAGTAAACATGAGTAGTCAGACACTGAAGCTGTATGATACAAGGTGAAATTAATAAATAACACAATGTATTTTTTATTTAAAAACAGAAAACAGACAGCTTTTTACAGATGTGTCACTTTAAGGACAAACAAACTGAACATTGGCCATGTTCAAAAATTATATAGATCAGTATGATCTTACACTACACTGTACAACAGAATTCATAATTGTAGAGAACTTATTCAATGTGAAACACAGTGTATTGGCATGCGCACAGACTTCTGTACACACTGGAAATTGTATAAAAACATGAAAATCAATGTAACAGCTTTAGCGAATCACACAATATAAACATTCAGCTCGACAATCTTTGTTATCTTCAAACAGGTTTCAAAGACAACATTGAGGAGCATGAGGAAAGTTCCCTAAATGATTTCAAGAAAGCAACTGTTGAGGAGTTTGAAAATGTGTGTAATGAGACAAGGAAATGAGGTGTTTTTACATACTGCTTTTGAAGATCCACTTGGTTCAGATCGATCGCTGCAAAACAAAACAAAAATGAAAAAAAGAGGTTAACTTCCAATTAAAACTATATTCCCCCCAATCACAGACCGATAACTTATTCACTGCAATCTAACATTCAAACTGAGGTGCATTACGATGTTAAGTTGGCAAATACTGAATGTACAAATATGATTTATTATGTTAAATATACTTGCTAAAAAAAAAAAAAACAAAAAAAAACAAAACACAATTAAGCTACAGTTAACCCTTTTGTAATCATGACATTTAACAAATAGTTCAAATAAATCTTCATTAGTCAGTTGAAAAATCTCCAGTTAAACTTCTAGTGAACTCCTAATTCATAGGGTAAAATCAGTAATATAAACAGAATAACGAATATAAACGGTTTGCGACAGGGTTGACAACTCAAAATGTCACTGTTTCTCACACCTTGTGCCCAATCACAGCACATTAAGCTCAAACATGAAGCAGCACAAATAAGATGTGACAGCTTCAGTTGAAGGCAACCTTCTTTGCGAAGAACGCAAAGTAAAAACGTCTTACAATTTTGAATTAATATCAAAAGGACTAATTTTTATCAGACCTAAAGGCTCAGCTTTGAGGACATATTTCAAACTGAACTAAATATAAACACAGAGCAGATGTTAACGTTAAGTAGAAGTATTAATGTACTTACATGACAAATGTTTTGCTTGTCGACTTCAGCCCCCCAATAGGGATTCGTCTAATGATGACAGACGAGTTTTTAGGGATGAGGGCTCCATCATCAGTGTATTCTGCAAACAACGGAAAGAATGACAAAGAACATTAATCAACGTGGCACATTTTCCATTCATTTGTCTATACACAAGGCTAGGAAACCCAAGCACAAGTCGTAAACACATACATGCAAATGGAGGCTTCACTACACTACAAGTGAAGTTTAGTCAACGTTTACATTGCATTAATACTCACAAATTTAATAACAGCAGCCATAATTTACTTAGCACACAAAACACAACGTTTGAATACAATGGCAGTGCTGGTGGCGGTCAGGATTTGGCCTAGTTACGTTAGGTCAGTTAGCAAACATTAGCTTCGAGCTAGCACTGATAAAACCCTTCTCCCAAACAAATACACAAGCCTCGTAACCGTTTTAGTTTCAGTTAACTCACAGCGACCTACAAACGGTGTATAAACAACGTATTCGTCCAGCTTACCTTCTTTAGTCTGAGCGTTGGTGATTTGCAGGTCGCAATCCGCGGCCTTCAGCTTTTCTCGCCCCATGATCTGGCGTTTCAAATCACTGAGCGTGATATGAAGGCCATCAAAGGTGACCGTGTCGTAGTTAAGTTTAGAAGAAAACTTGTAATGGACACAAGACATGTTTAAACAATCCTCGTGGTCAGACACCACCACACACAACCAAACTCAACTACAATTCGCTCTCCCAGCGATCACCCTTTACTCAATGTCAGTTTATCAGCTTAACAGTTTAAGAATAATAGCCATGTTTGCTCATCATCTCAACACTCTTTTAAATTAAGAGAGTCACCACTAAGGAGGGTCGTGTGGAGTCTGCCTCACGTGAATAACTGCGAATTGAAAATATCAAGTGTTCAAAGAGACCGTGATCAAAAGTGTAACACGCAATCTTAAAGACGCAAGTGACTTTCAGTCCACGGAATTTCCCGGCAGAAGCCAGAAATACTCCTGCTGTTTCTCAGTGTCCCAGGACCATATGGCGGTTAGCCGCGAGCTGTCCAACTCTGACAAGGAAATACACAGTTCAAACGGTGTCCGTATGGGTGAACGTGTAGAGTCCGGTCAAATATGTCTCCCCAATGTCCGCATCAAAGTCCCTTCGAAATGTTTGTTCGGTGTAACGTTAGTCCAAATCTCAACAAAACACAAACCGCCGTAGTTTGAAGCAAGGCCTGAAACAATGTGGCTAGCAGCTAGTAAGTGTGATCAACCTAAAATGGCGTCCATCACACATACAAAAACAAAAGACTACAGCAAAACCATTAGAAAACGCTAAAACAAAATGAGCAAGCAAAACGGTTCTCCTTTCATCAAAATACTGCCGCGGTAATCCAGTCGCCCCGTCCTCAACTCTGATGGCCACACCGACGTTTAAAGCACACTTTGATCGTACTGACTACGTTGGGTTGCGAAAACAACCTAACGACTGCACGCGCACTCAAGGGGTTTCCGCAGAAAGCGCAGGGGCAAAGAATAAAGACGTTACTAGGAGGGGCCACGAGTGCGCATGCGCACACGCTACCAATTGCAGGAGGTCAACATGAGAATATTAATACAAAACAACAAATATAAACTTTATGCATAGATTGTATGTTTTTAAATGCACTGATCGTTTTCAGGTTGCTTGGTTTCATTAAAAAAAGCCAGATTTTTTTGTAAATTTACATTATGTGGAATTTTGATAAACGTAGGCTATTATAAGATAAATAGGCCTAACATTAAAAATAAATATGTATATAAGATAACATTGTTTTACGCATCTGTACTTCAGTCATCAAAAAAATAATAAAATAAAATAGGCAAACATAAAACAGGCAAGAAAAAAAGTGCATGAATCAAAAAAGATCAGCCCAAACTTTTTTAAACCAACTGTACAGCTGTCTTACAAAAGCTTACAAAAGTCACACTTTGTATAAATCTTTGGGTGATTATTTGCTTGAAATTTAACAACAGGCTAATTATTAAATTTAATTTGTAATAAAAATAAAGATTTTTTTTTTTTTTTTTTTAAACTTGTCCCTTTTAGACTTGCACTCTATTCATTTACTGCTTGTTCTCCTAAAAAAAAAAAAAAAACTCACACTTGCTTTTCTAATCTTTTGGTATTCTATCTGTTTCTTTTTATTTATTGTATAATTTAAAAAAAACCTTGCTACTTGTACTGCATTAAGCTGAGACTTGTCATAGCACTTGCATATATCATTGCTCTTTTGTTTATTTTGATTGCTTCTATTGTCCTTTGTCAAGTCGCTTTGGATAAAAGCATCTGCTAAATAACTAAATGTAAATGTAAATGGATCATTCCGTGTCAAATCAACCAAATTTCAGAAATTTCCCCAGTAGCCCTTCACTGCAGAACAAAGATCCAGGGGGCGGGGTTGGATCCACATCTAGGGGTGGAGATGGGTGGGTTTAGGGATCAAGAGGTGGAGTCGGGTAGGTATATATATATATATAGGTATAGATCCAACCTCGCCCGAAATTTCCCTGGCTCAAATTTTGGATTTTGCTAATATTATTTTCTGAAGAAAGATAAACGTGTATAGTAATGATAGCCAAAATATTAAATGTCATAGATTAATATTTACTGAGTAATCCATTATTTTGTAGAGGGGGGTCAAAATGGCAATTTTCACCTGAGATTCAGAGCCAAATTACAGGGGGGTAAAAATTACTTCAGAAAGATGGCAGCATCACAATGTTATTTTTACACAGAGACTGGTAGCTCTATTAGTAAAATCTGTTGACTTTAGCAATCTTTGTTGCATTATGTGCCAATGGTGACCATTCAAAAATGGGGAAACAGCACTTTTCAAGTTATTTCTCCAAAGTTTGCATGCCTGTAACTCAGAAAGTATTAAATATATCTTAATGCCCTTTTAGATATTGGGTCGTAAGAAACTTTCCTTTTGGCATCTTTATTTTTTAAGGCCCTATATGGTTCGATTCTAGAGATATTGGAATTTCAATATGGCTTCAGGAGTAAATTGTTAAAATGTACATATTTTCAGTGGTCAAAAACCAAATGTGGGTCAATTTGCAAAAATATGATACTTCTTTTCTTTTAAAAAGGAATGTCTTAAGAACAAATAATGTTGAAACTAGTTCTGTCACAACAACTGCATTGAACATACCTGTCTGAGTGCCATAAATATTCTTTTTCTGAACTCTGGATGCCTATAACTCAAGAAGTATTAAAGATATCGCAATATGACTTTATATTGTAGTTCTTAATAAACTTTTCTTTCAGAATCTACATTTTCAAGGCCCTACATCGTTCAATCCCAGAGATATGGGGACCTCAATGAAGTTCCATTTTCAGATTGTTGAATATTACATTTCAGCGCTTGAAAACCAAATTTTGGTCATGGTCACTTTGTATACAGCCGATACTTAGTGTATCTGAAGAATAGGTAATGTTAAAACTATTAATGCATCTTGTTTCCCTCTATCTTTCCCTCTATGTTGTATAGGATATACCTGTTTGAGTGTCTTAAATGTTTTTTTCCAAAATTTGTGTGCCTGTAAGTCAAGATGTATTAAAGTTATCTTAATATGATTTTAGATTCTTGTTCCTAAGAAAGGGGTTTTCGGATTTTCGTTTTTAAGTCCCTGTATGGTTTAATCCTACATCTTGGTGCAGCTCCATGTCCAAATTGTTGTATCCTATTCATTTTCACACCAAATGTGGTTTTGTGTTTATCTAGTTATCACTGCTGACAATGCAAACAATAACAGTAGCCCAAGCTTTAAGAATGTACAGTGTGACACATAAGATTATGAATGATCAGGATTAATTGTTAATTCTAGGTAAAGTATGAACAGTGTGAAATGTAATCCCATTTACCTGGGGTTTAGAATTACCCAGTGTTAATTATTTCAAGAGTGAGAGACCTTAAATGTTTGAGGTATTATCAGTGATTATGCCAAATATGCCCTTTATCATTATGACTATGCTCACATCATATAACAATAAAATAGAAAAAATAAATTCTAATAATTAATCCAGGTTAGGCAAATCTTGGTTTATTGATTTGAATGCAAAGTGTGGCAAAAGCAACCACTTTTCCCTATGAGGTGTGGGATTTGATTCAAACATGTTACAATACTGTCTATTTAAACTCTTGGTAGCTTCAGAAGCTGTTAAACACTGTTCGGGAGGCAGACACACTCTGTCAGTTTAAATCTAGATTAAAGACCCATCTCTTTAACCTGGTTTACACATAACACACTAATATGCTTCTAATATTCAAATCCATTAAAGGATTGTTAGGCTGCATTAATTAGGTCAACCGGAACCGGGAACACTTCCCAAAACACCCGATGTACTTATTATATCGTAAGAAGAATGGCATCTATGCTAATATTAGTCTGTTTCTTTCTTATTACGGGGTCACTGTAGTCACCTGGATCCAGTTCGTATACAGCCCAGATGATGGATCAGCACCTAGAGACGACCTCTACCGCCCCGAACGTCAGCGGAGACCAGGACACCTAGATGAGCCCCAGAGACAGATCTCCATTGAAGACCTCGTCACCTAGACAGCCATCGGGACAAGACCACAGGAACCAGATGAGTCCTCTGCACAATCTGACTCTGCTGCAGCTGTAATTGAACTGCTGGTTGGTCTGGTCAGAGGAGAACTGGCCCCCCGACTGAGCCTGGCTTCTCCCAAGGCTTTTTCTCCATTCTGTCACCGATGGAGTTTTGGTTCCTTTCCGCTGTCGCCTCTGGCTTGCTTAGTTGGGGACACTTAATTTCCAACGATATCGTCGACTTGATTGCACAGATACTATTTAAACTGAACAGAGCTGGACGATGACATCACTGAATTCAATAATGAAATGCCTTTAACTGAAAATTGAGTGTTTAATCTTGTCATTTTACATTATTGACACTATTTTCCTATTTTGATATTGGAAAGTTGCTTTGACACAATCTGTATTGTTAAAAGCGCTATATAAATAAAGGTGACTTGACTTGACTTAAAATGGACAAAATCCCTTCTTCCAAATATCCCTGAAACGGATTCAAATATAGAATCTTATGAATAGATTACTGAGAGAAAGATAATGTCCCTCAACTTGACAATTTCAGTGCATTTTTAGCACTCCGACAGTTATGTTCTGTGCATATTGTTTTCATTTCAACATTACTTATTCTTCAGACATTCTGCTTTAAATACAATAAATATCAGCTGTATACAAAGTGACCTAGATTTGCTTTTCAGCCACTAAAATAGGTAATATTCAACAATCTGAAAATGGAGCCTCATTGAGGTCCCCATATCTCTGGGATTGAACGATGTAGGGCCTTGAAAATGAAGATTCCAAAAGAAAAGTTTATTAAGAGCTAAAATCTAAAATCATATGCGATATCTTTAATACTTCTTGAGTTATAGGTATCCAAACTTTAGAAAAAGAATATTTATGGCACTCAGACAGGTATGTTCAATGCAGTTGTTGTGACAGAACTAGTTTCAACATTATTTGTTCTTAAGACATTCCTCTTTAAAAGAAAAGAAGTATCATATTTTTGCAAATTGACCCACATTTGGTTTTTGACCACTGAAAATATGTACATTTTAACAATTTACTCCTGAAGCCATATTGAAATTCCAATATCTATAGAATCGAACCATATAGGGCCTGAAAAATAAAGATGCCAAAAGGAAAGTTTCTTACGACCCAATATCTAAAAGGGCATTAAGATATCTTTAATACTTTTTGAGTTACAGGCATGCAAACTTTGGAGAAATAACTTGAAAAGTGCTGTTTCCCCATTTTTGAATGGTCACCATTGGCACATAATGCAACAAAGATTGCTAAAGTCAACAGATTTTACTAATAGAGCTACCAGTCTCTGTGTAAAAATAACATTGTGATGCTGCCATCTTTCTGAAGTCATTTTTACCCCCCTGTAATTTGGCTCTGAATCTCAGGTGAAAATTGCCATTTTGACCCCCCCTCTACAAAACAGTGGATTACTCAATAAATATTAATCCATGAAATGTAATCTTTTGGCTTTCATCATTATACATGTCTGTCTTTCTTTAGAAAAAAATATTAGCAAAATCAAAAGTTTGAGCCGTGGACCTCTGGTTGAGTTGACACGGAATGACCCAAATGTAATTATTTCATGAATTAATTTGAAATAAATTCCTTTAATTATATATTATATTTCTACAATAATAACCAAACCTTCTCCAGTTTACATTACTTCTATAGGCTTTCACTTCACTGTTTTAAGGACTTATGATTTATGACCACCAGATGGCGGTCTATATTTACAAATTCTCCTTTTACTTGTACTAGAGACGTTTTTATTTTATTTATTTTATTTTTTTTGCTGCTTGTAGCATTATACTAGCAGATGAAGATAGACTGCTGACGTGTCTGTCATCTTAATATGTTCAATCTGAAGCCAACAAATCAAAACTGTTTCTATTATAACACTTATGGTTTTATTATAGCTCTTTGTCGATCATAGGCTACACTGTTAGCAAAATACTTAGGAATAGGCTGCATTTTGTAGGCCATTTACAGACGAAGAGAATTCATCTTCATTTTTTACTTTATCAAAATGCAAAACTGTTGCACTTAGAGAAACAATGAGTCCCTAACTCTAATATGGTTTTGAGAACATTACAGTAATTTTAGCTCGACAATCTCTGTTCATATGTGGGACTGAATCACTGTCGTGATAAGAAAGCTAAATCAACCAACGCTAGCAAATGTTTATTTTCAGAAAGCATCTGTGCACTATTTATTCTTCTGCATGGCTCTGCAGTATGGAGATTTACTCAGGCTTAGGCTTATTGTGTTCTTGAGGCAAAAGTAAAATATAGAACATAAATGAGAATAGTTTTATTCCCTCTTGTGTGCTGTGATCTGATAAATTACAAATGTGTTCGACTGATACACTAAAGAACCCTTGGGTAAATCAGTCTGAATTAGAGCTACTTGTGCAACTAATGGTTATATGCGTGCAAATCCATTTATGCATTTGGAGAACACATTTAAAGGTGTAGTACCATTATTGGCGAGTTTCTGTTGGATGCTCCCAATTAAGTGTACTAATGCAGCCATTGCTGGCTACAAGTGCACGAGCACAATAATTTGCTAAACTATCGCAGCCAAACAACTCTGGCCACATTTGAATGTCTTCAACATTTATCCCTTTTATTAGCACTTCACCTTGGTGTCATTCATTTCTTTTGGTAAAGGCTGAATAAAACCAGTCATATTTTCTCTCTACCTCCCTCTTTCTCCAAAGGTCGATATTATCTGCTTGGGGCAGTCTTGACCTATGGTATAACTCATGAATATATGATCTACCTGAACCAAAAAAATAAATAAAAAATACTCCACCCACTCTCTGGGTTCAGTCAGGCTGCTCACTCATACTTACACAGATAAACTCACGAGATGTCTGCAGTGATGTGCTCTCTTCTGTTACCCCTGAGCATAGGAACATTTGGCTCTCTGCTATCACATCAAACTCTAATTTTCTCAGAAGGAAGGAGTGACTGATGGTCACCTACTTGTCTGCCATTTATTATCTGCTCCCCAGCAGCCCCGAGCAGTCTTTCAATCCTCTGGTTTCACCTCAGACTGCTTTGCCCAGCCAATCACTGTAAATCCAGTTCATTTTGCTCAAACACTGGCCTTCAGGGGACACAGTGCGTGGATGTGCTGTGAGCTTTAACACATACATGAATTTGATTGTTAGGTTTTTGACTTTGGAAGCTCTGGGAGGGGAAATTTAAATCATTCCACTTCAAAGAATGACATGGCTTTTTTCTTTTTTGACATTTCATTTACTTTCACCCACATATCTTTTAATGGGGTGAATGGAGTTCCCTGTAGAAAAGAAAGTTTTACTGTAATATATCAGTTGTTTCTGTATAGACAGCAATGAGATTAAATGGAAAGCTGTTTTTCACTTCTCTTGAGAAAAAGACCTCAATAAAACTAAAGTTAGCAATCAAAAGTAACATTTCTCATCAGGTTCTTCCAAAATCAAATGATCTGTGCTGTTATCCACAGTAATTTAATGGTTCTTTACTTTTACTTTATTCCAATAATTGGTATTTGTTTTTAGCTTTATTTACGGAATTTTAGGATAAATACACAATGCTGATACATGTTTCCAAAAAATAAAAAAAATAAAAAATCCAGCACTGATAATTAATGTTTCTTGAGCAGCAAATCAGCATATCAGAGTGATTTCTGAAGGATCATGTGACACTGAGTAATGATGCTGAAAATTCAGCTTTGCCATCACAAATTACATTTTTAGAATACAGCAAAATAGAAATAGTATAAATATCTGACAGTATTACTGTTTTCACTGTATTTTTATTCAAATACAACTTTGATGAGACATTTCAAAAATTCCTACACCACGATCATTTAATAAAATAAAACTATAGTTTACTGCTTGTTATGTAACACTTCAGCTAATCCACGTCATCACACATTAGCAAGATTTCCTTAAAGTTGAGTGTTTTCATTTGTGCGTCTCTTGCTTTGAAGACAGCAGCAGGGTTTGATGAGGTGAAGGGTCCCGAACGCATCCCCCAGAGGCTCTTGTGAAGGGCATCCATGTGGCATAACGTTCCAAGAAGAACCTCATCATGCCAACTAATTTGTTTAAGCAGGTGTTTATACAAAAAGGGAAGACAAAAAGGGGGTAGACTTGTTATGTCTTATATAACACACTGGCAGATGACTGTAATTATCGTTATATGTATATAAATACCTTTGCAGTGTTAGTTTTAGTAGAACTCTTTTTGTATTACCATTTCATTTCCTATTCAGACTTCAGAGACGTTAAGTATTGCTTAGAGGAGATGACCGAACACATCTGTCTAGGAGGGAGAGAGAGCAAAAGCATGCAGGTGTTTCCAGAGATAAATCCAAAAGATCCTCCCCGCTGCGCGTCAGGCAGCCACAACCTCAGCAGTCATGAGAGGTAATTAAAATCAGCGCTATCATTGCATGTTTGGAGAGGTGCACTTTGGGGAGGAAGGATGCTCTGGCACTTCAGCGGAGGAGGGAACAGAGCAAAATCATCAGCCATTGTGTACAGAGGCTGCCTCCCACTCAACTGCCTCACGAAGCTCTGATTTACTCCCGTGTCGATGAGAGTATCAATGCAAACGCAAACACAAATGCATGGAAATGATCGCACACGATGTGGACATCTCCGACACGATGCGGGACAAGCGCAATGTCTCTGTTGCACATCTTATATTTACATGTTCCAATACTGACACGCAAAAAGGGAGAGGAGAGACGAGGAGAGTTTGTGCTCAAGGAGGGAGTTTTTGGGTCACTGGCTCTCTCTTGGTTCCCCACTTGGTAGTGACAGCTGGCAGCTGGGAGCCAGCTTTGCCCCTTGGTGAACACCTGGGTAAAATCCCCCTCGGCCCGTCATAGAATCCCAGAAGCTCCTTCTCACCTCCTGAGGGAGGACAATTTTCTCTCCTCTGCTTTTGCCTGTGGGTTTTTATCTTAAGTGGAGATTTCAACTCACTCATTTTTTAAAACAAAATTATTCCCAGCATGATGATTTGGGAGTAGAAGCAAAGCTTGGCATTATACAGAAAGTAAAGAATAATAAAAAAAAGTCTATTGAGATGCACAGATAAATTCCTGCAATAAGCCAATAATTAATTTTTTTTCTAAATAAATGAAAAATAAACACTAAAAAATAACAATTGCTACAAGTGAATTTAGGCACCACATTACAATGTTTATTCTGAAAAATGGATATTCATTTTTAGATTTGGTAAAAATTACATTTAACAGTTTATTAAATTATGAGTGTTTTTTTTTTATTTTTTTTTTTAAATACCTTCAAGAGAATGTTACCTGACAGCAATTATAAATAGGGAAAACAAGCATTATTAATTAAACATCAAATACAGACCGATATCGATTGTTAAAAATGAATAATTTTTCTCTAATTCCTCTAATTTATCTCTAATATATAATCACCAAAATACAACTGAGCAGCAAATCAGCACATTAGACATCTGAAGGATTACGTAACACTGAAGACTGGAGTAATTGCAGCTGAAAATACAGCTTTGCCGTCACAAGAATAAATTCCATTATAAATACATTAAAATAGGAAACAGTAACTTTAAATTGTAATAATATCTCACAATATTACTGTTTTTACTATACTTATTTATCAAATAGATGCAACCTTGGAGAAACTTCTTTCAAAAACATCCAAAATTTCTTACCAACCCCTTACTTTCGAATTATAGTGTCCATGAAACACAGTAATTTTACAAAATAAAAGAATTATTTCAACTTTGTTTATATAACATTCGTATATATTGGTTTACGTAACACTTTAGTATATATAAACAAATTATTTATATTGCTATTACTCTCCTTAACTGTATTTTATGTATTTAATAGAAACACAGACACTGGTGTGATCATTTTAGCAACAGACAGGCAGAAAGGAATAGCCGAATCAATAGCTGATTCCTGAAAACATGAGCATTTTATTGCGCAGTCTCATAGTCTGAAGGGTGGGGGTGCGGGATAACTCCCAGACATGATGTGCATTCCTCCACTTTATCACACCTTGATAAATATATCTGTGACAAACTTGACAAGAGGAGCCATGAGGGGTCTCATATATATTCATTTGCAGCCCAGTGAGAGTGGAGATACCTTCAAGCCCTTCATAGCTGAGTGGGATGAAATATAGCTCTGATTCATTGCGGTGTGCTATGTGTGTTGGCAGCTGACATTAACCCATACAGTGAATCATGTGTGTCAGTGTCACATTCCTTGAGGGCTTCAGAAGCCCGTGAGAGAGGAGCAGGACTATGTGGATGGGAGTGATGGAGGGGTCTGGCCCACTGTGCCCTGCTCAGGATCAGAATATGCGCTGAGAAAACAGAAAACGGCAACATTTGCAACAAGTGATGGGGCAATACTTTGCCATGACCTGATTTACTGTGATCACTTGTCCTTTTTGTTGAGTAAGGATAATCCAGTGCTTGTAGGAGAAAATCTGCTTTTGGCATTGTGAAAGTTAATAATTTTTTGGCCCATGTTCATTGGCAAATTTGGAGCCCAAATCTTGTCATCTTGCTCTTGAGATTTCGCTAACAGCCTTGGATAAGACGGCCGTCTCATAAGACAGATGAATTTTATCTAGAATAACAAATTACTGTGTCTAACTCACCATGATACAGGCTGTTAAAGACTTGATTTAGTTTGTTTGGCAAACATATGATGCCTTAGTCTTGGTCTGTTTATCTTCATTAGTACTTAAGTCCAAAAACCTATCCCTGTTCTATGACCTGTTCCATGTGGCTGTTTTGACTGAAAACGAATTGATAATTAACAACCAGTTCACACAGAACGCATCCCACTGAGCTGTTTTAATTGTTCTCTATGTAAACACATGCTCTTTTATCACGTCTTTCCCAGCATCTCACCACTCAAGGTAAAATAAGTTCACTTAAAAAAAAAGCATCTTAAACCTTGGGTGTGTTTCTCTTTTTTGTTTTGCTGCACTGCATCTTGCGACCTTTTGATTGCCTGATGGGACACACTTAAGGCGTTTGCACTAGGTAGGTTTGGTATGATTAAAATGAACTGTGGAGCGATTGCACTATTTGTGTGGTTTATTTGAATAAGTGTGAATGCTGCCTTCTGAACCTTAGTGCACAACAAACAAGTGTACCGCGACCCTTCTTTTCTGGGGGTCTCTGTCCACTTCCAAACAAGCTCTAGTGAGGTTCGACAGATTTATGAATGCAACACGGACCAAAGATATTAAAACAAACTAAAAACAGGTTGTGATGTCACAAACCCTAAAAAGGAAAATGCTTACCTGCAAACCTGGTTCTTCTCATCATAAGAGCAATGTTGACCATTACAGTCGATACAGGCATTGGTACTGCCGTCTACCTACAGCAGATCTACACATACAACAAGCATATTTAACCCAGCACACAGCAGCTTTGGATGTTCGGTAAGTCCCCAAAATACACATCATAAAAGCTGTCCAGTCAGTTATGCCTTTTGTTTTATATCTTTATGGTTTGGTGTTAAAAATGACAACAACAAGCGAACCATTTATTGTACTTTTTTTTCTTTTTCTTTATTTTTGACCAAAAGCAGCAAGGAAATCAAACTACAAGTGTAAGAAAACCCTTATAGAGATGTTAAAATGCAACAAAGTTTGACATATTTTGATTTTTAATACTTTGCCATTCAAAATAAACTTTTAAATGTATGGTAAGTAGTCCCTCAATTTGGTAACTGATGCTTCTAATTAAGTGATAAAAAGGTCTCAAGCGGCCAAGACTACAAGTGTGGGTACTGGCACAGGCCCTTGGCAACTTTCTCAAGAGTGACGTGTTTTGAAGACACCATGTCAGTTTAAAAGTTTCGAGACCCTGTGTTCTTTCCATCCAGCTGCGCAGCATCTTTCATTTTTATTCACACGTTCTGTGTGAAATAATTGCCATCAAATTGTTTTCTCAGTTTGTTTTTAGTGTTTAGGGATCCAAGTCTTCTGGGTAACCTCCCTGTGGTTTTGAGGAATTTTGGATTGAAACCTATTAGTTGTTTGCTATGGCTCTGATTTTCTCTGACGCTAGTTGAATATTCAGTTTGGAAGTGAACAGTTTGACAGCATTTCACTCGGTTCAAGGAACTTAAAAAGGGCCAGAAAAGATGCTAATTGGGATATCAAAGTGAATGGGTAGTCCCCTGGCATTTGGGAAAGAGCCAGCCAGATGTTAGGCTAGTATTTTTTTTCAGTGAGCGAGACCTTCACTTGTTTATGCAGCCCAATAAACCTTGTTAAATGGGATCACTGATTGCAGTGGGGAGTATAATGAGTAAGTGTGCGTGTCTTTTCGAGGCTGGAAGAGTCAGACACCCACAATGTATGCATCCGTGTCCTCCTCACACATCTATGCAGTTGTTGTCAACTTAGCAATCCACTCACACACTCTGTTTCACCTCGGAGGTATAGAAGCCTTGTGCACGCAGCGGGGTAACAGGCCCAGGTGTCTCTATCATCTGTCATGGTAAGGTGACAGCTTGCTTGAGACTACTGGGTGGAGACAGATGCGAACCCCACCTTGTTTTCCCTCATCCAGATGCTCTGTCAACCTCTCTAATTCTCATTGACTTGGAAATACTATGAAGTTTTGGGGTCATGCAGTTTATGTACCTGAGTGATCTGCACATCTAATTAGAATTTTAGATGACATCTGTAGAATTAATTATTCGGTGTGGCAGTTTCAAAAGTTTCAGTCAACGTACACCTAACAGACATGACTGAAGCAGAGATGGGCACAAATACATCAAAATGTATTTAAAATAAAAATAAAAAATGCATTTAAATACAAATACAGTATTTTGTATTTTGAAAATAAACAAAATACATTTGAAATTGGCCATTCAGTAAAGTGACACTATTAAGGCCTGTTTACACCAAGAATGATAATTATAAAGATAACTATATTAGTGTAATCTAAATATACAATGCAGTTGTGTCATCTGTCACTTTAAATGCTCAAGCTCTTTAAAGCAGAAATGATTCTGATTGGCTGTCAATGTTTTTATCATTCATCATTTTTTGTGCTGTTATGGTTATAGTTGTGGTGTGCTATCTGCAATTCACTTAGATTTAGGATGTACTCACACTAGTACATTCAGGGTATTTGTGGCCTAATGGTTAGAGAGTCGGACTTGAAATCCAAAGGTTACGAGATCAAGTCTCAGGCCTGGCAGGGACTGTAGGTGGGGGGGAGTGAATGTACAGTGACTGCTATGACTGAGGTGCCCTTGAGCAAGGCACTGAACCCCCAATTGCTCCCTGGGCGCTGCAGCATAAATGGCTGCCCACTGGTCCAGGTGTATGCGTGCACTTTGGATGGGTTAAATGCAGAGCACAAATTCCATGTATGGGTGACCATACTTGGCCACATGTCATGTCACTTTCACTAGGGGAACAGCTAATTTACTATTTTTGTATGCGCTATTGTTATCGTTATGACAGCAAAAATCGTTATTACTACTTGGATAATTTTGAGTACATTTAGATTTATAATGGGTCTGGTTCTCATCTTATGAACAGGTATTGTAGTTTGTGAGTAAAGCTGCAAATTCCACCATTGACCTCAGTTGCCTCTGTAATAATCCTCTGATATCTGTCTGTTAGTGAAAGGACAATCGAGCTTGGGCTTTAGTGCATGGCAGCTGTGCCTACTGTGAGTATGCCCTTAGAACAATTATTATTATTATTATTTTTAATTTATATCTTTATTATTAGCATTATAGTTATCTTTGTCTTGGGGTACACACACACAGAAAGCTGCGACAATATATAAATGATATAGAAAAAGTTCAATCGATTTACACTTTATATCATCGCCGACATATATATTGTCATATTGCCTTAGCAAGCAGTAATGATTAAAGTTAGATAAAAGCTAGTTGATAAAACCAAAATCTGACCCAAAAAAAAAACTAACAAGACTGACTAGTGCTAATGCTAATGCTATGTTCCCCTTGCTAGTGCTCTTTTTTTTCTTTTCTTTTTTTACCTGCTGGGACAGGTATGCTTTTTTTCCCACAAAAGCAAGATCACCTTGTTTTAAAGTTAAAGTCATGCACAATGTAGTGCAATAACCATTTCAAGCATTTTGTGTGGTTTATACACAAAACAGCATGTATTTGACTGAAAATCCAGAATCATCAACAAGCTAACTATAAAGATAGCACTGTGAATGATGATATAGTAGTCAACAAATGGGATGCTCCATTTTATTCAAAATTAAATATCTTAAATATCTACGATTTTGGCTTTAATAAGATTTTCCCAGGAAACTTTGTGTCCTCCACAATTCCTATTCTTTCCAACAGCAAAGCACTTGAATGCGACAAGCTTGTAATCAGGACTTCTGAAATTGGAAATAGGACATTTTGATAGCACACGAAGGCAGTATTATTCCTTATTTCCTTATAGGAATCCAGAAATTTTCATTAGCCAATTCTAGATGGCGTCATACAGCTGCAGCTCACAAGCATGAAAGTGGCATGTTTGAACTAGTTGATTCAGGAAATCAACTAGCTTAAAGCAAAACTTCACAGGTTTTTTTAAAAGTAAAAATAAAGTGTGTGTATATATATATATACATTTTCATTTTACTTCTAATTTTAGTTTTAAAACACTTAGTTGAACTTTAGTATAATTACATATTGTAGAATGTTGCATTTTAAGTCTAGACTATGGTCTAGATATATATATCTATAACATCTATATGGTATATACATACAGGCCAGTCCTAAAGCTAGAGTGACCACACTTCCTTTTTTTATTTTCTAAATTGCCAAAAATGTCTGGGTTTTGACTTTGATTAGCTATTGTTTTCATGCTTGCTGAAGGTAATGTCTGAAAAGTAGTTTGCTCAGTATAGCATGCAGGTATTGTACATAACTGACCAATTGTGGTGGGATCTACAGAGAATGGTCAACGCAATAATACATGTACATTTAATGTATAAGGACTGTAGAAAACACGTCAGTTGGAAAACAAGGCCAAAACCCAGACATTTTATGCAATTTGGAAATTCCTCATAGGACTTGTATGGGGAAAGGAGGCTGTACAGTCACCCTATTAAAATACAACACTTAGTTTTATAAAATATCTAATTTTATACAGTATGCACCAAGGGATCTTTAGTCTGAAAAAGGTTGAAGACCCTGATGCACACTGATGGACTTTGGTGCAAGATAAGTAGATTCAAAGAGGTAAAGTAAAATGGCCTTTTATAGAAAGTAAAACTCGGGTCTTTGCCCTTTCATATGGGAGTGCTTTTAGTGCTTTATACCTGCCACACAAAATACAGCAGATGGAATGAGAACAAAATTAGTTCAGTTTGTTCCTACGTCACTCCCATCTTTTTTATTCTGCCTTTAACCATGAACACATGCTTAAGGAGGTCTTTACGCTCAATCACTTTTATCTCTAGCAGGGACCATTACGAGGAAGAACAATTTCACCCTGATTAAACACTTACACTCTAAATTAACTGCTGCTAACCATCGAGCACTTGTGCTAGGAACCATAGAGAGTGAAAGCTTTCATAGAAAACTATCTCGATGTTTCTGAATACATTCAGTGGGCCCCAAACTTGAAATCAAAAAGACTGCTGTCCTACACAATCACTTCAAACGTTTTACATTTCTAATGAGACAATTAAGAATTTGAGATCTGATCGTACAATTAGCATGCCCACAAAACGGTGTAAATAATTAGATCTAAACATTATAGTGTGCACTAGTGAGAAAGAATGGAATTAGGCCTAAACTAATTGGGCAAATTAGTCATTCACAAGGAGAATCATGCATTTCAAATTGACCACCCAGTGAGAGCTTCTGTAATTTGGTGTTTTGTTCCTACGTCATCATTTATAAATATGTATATGCTTTTCTCAATGCTTCGCCCAGCTCTCAGCAATTAGCTTTGTTTTCCTTGAATGCTGTGCGATTGTGTGTCCTACATGCATGTCTCTGTTCTCTGCTGAGTGTTTGCAAAAGCCATTAGGCTTCAAACACGAGCGAGTTCTTGTCTCTTTGCGCGATAAATTTGACGACGCAATTGTTGGCAACATGTGGGTGATTAATCTGAGTGCCGCATCTCGTCTGTTATTTTTTTATTATCCCTGTAAGTGTGCTGTCAGTGCACGCGCTACATCGCTCCTACGTCTATACGGTAAGCGGCTCTCGAGCCAGTGGCTCAGTCATTATCTGTTTACACCAATTGACTCTGCCATTTCCTCAGCCCCTTATCTCTCTCCGTAGCAATTCAAGCCGAGTGTGAATAAAATTATTCTGGTAGTTATGAATAGCTGCTCTGAATGTTGCCTTCGTACTAGAGGAAGCCTATTTAAATGAAGTCGTGTTCAGCTGTTCCCTGCATTGCTGTCGCTGAAGAAAATGAATAAATAAATAAAAGTCTAGAAATGAGAAAATAAAACTTGGAACTGAAGTGTTACTCAACAAAAAGGTGACGAGAGAGAAGGATGTTCAGCACACCCACCGAACGCAAAAATCGGGCGAAATGAAGAGTCACGGTAAAGTCAACAAAGAGTCAAAGCTTTAGCCAACGGCCATGATGAGATCAAACTGAAATAATGGGTTTCCACCACAAAAAAATCATTCCTAAGCCGTTTCCCCATTTTCTGTTAAGACAGCATCACACAGGGCGGCTTTTATTCATAGATTGACTGCTGTCACAATGAGGGAGTTCATTGGCCTCCATCTGTGTGCCCCGGCCTGTCTTACAGGAGGAAGCTGAAGATGTGATTGAGAAGGTCACGCTAAATCTGATCCTTTCGCTCCTGTCTGGGCCTGTGTGAAATAGTCTGGGAGGATTTGAGTCTGGGCCGGGGCTCAATCCCTGCACGTTAATATATTTGGGCAGGGTGGAGAGATAAGGCGTGTTTTATCGCCAGAAGAGGTTATTTTAAAAATGTTGACACAGCAGCTCAGATTAGAATCTTGCTGGATGAGGCCTGCATTGTCTCTGGTCTGCGATAAAAGGTGCTCTAATTTGTTGTATAATAAAGACTTCAAAAATAGCTGAATTATGGGCAGTCACCCTAAATGTTATGATTGCTTAAGTGGGATGTGTTGGAATTTCTGTGGGAGATGTGTTTAGTGTGCATGGCTGTGAAAAAAAATCAATGGTATATGCATTGTGGCCCCAAAAAGTATGTGGACACTTACTGTCAGACTTGTTTCATTGCATTAGATACAACATGTTAACCAAATAGCATTGGGAAACACTCAGAACTAACCTCACTTTCATATAGGACACTTTATGTTTGTTGTTGTTGATGTTTGAAGTTATCATAGTTCATCATATAAACATGTTCCACAAAGTTTGACAACCAGAAAGTGTCTATCTATTGCTTAATTTTTTTTGAAATAGCAAACTGAAATGTGTTTGTGTTAAATGATCACTGATTTACTGATTCACTGATTAACATTTCGGACAGAATGAAATATAATTATAATATAGAATATGAATTATATAAATACTGTATATATAATTATAAATATATGTACAGAAAACAAGCCATATGTTTGGGTGGCTACTCAGGTTTATAAAACTGTATTTATATAGATTATATATATTTAGATAAGTGCTTGATGAGATTATCGCTACATTTTTATGATTTGTAACTTCATTACTCGTCTATAGCAGCTATCTACTGTTATCTGTAGACTGCCTGTAATGGTTACCTTATAGACAACGTCAGACTTGAGCAGAAACCTCGCCTGTAGAGTTAGTGAGAGTTAAGATGGAGGAAATGGAATTGACAGGCAGAGATTAAAACATTGTTATGGTGAGGATGGCTGACTATCTCCAGACTCAGGCTGAGAGGAGCCAATCTGCAGCCTGCACTTGCTCCTGTAGATAACTCGCCCAGTGAATCATCAAAGCCTGTTTAGAAAGCACACATCCAAAATTCCCTTCATCCTTTTCAGCGCAGAAATGAGGTTTTCATAAATCCTCTTGTTTTAATTTTCATCCATCAGTCTTGCCACTGCTTAACAGGCATGCTCAGGGAGCAAAACAGTTGCTTTTTCAGACAACATGAAATTATGGTGTTTCTCAAAGTTTTCACGCCTTTTCTTTTCTTCAATCATCAACCTAGGCTCACTGGAAAAACGTTCCTCTACCTACAGTTTTACAAAACCCCAAAACATATACATAAAATTCACTGCAGTTACCAGCTGAAATGAAGATCAGTGGCAGCCTCGCATAATCCCACATGAAGAAATACTATAGTAATTAATAGTAAATATTATAGTGTTTTTGAACCATACAATAGTAAAGTACTTGAATTAGTTTGTTGTGATAATTCTAGTTGCTGTGGTAATATAACAACTATAGTAACATAAACAAATTACTTTACCCAATACTGCACTAAGTTTTCTACAACTATTAGTAAAAACTAAAGTAGGCTATACTACAGTATTTATTACAGTTTATCAGTTCTCTACAGTTAATACTACAGTATGCTGTAGCATTCATTAACAAAGTGTTGTAAATAAATACTATAATATATAGGCAACAGTATAATACACTTTACTATAGTATGGTTCAAAAACATTACAGTATTTACTATAAATTACTATAGTATTTTTTCATGTGGGATAGTATGCATGACCTCAAAATAAGTTATTACAGAGCATGATTTGTAAACTAATGCATTGTGCCTTTGCATCACACAACCAGCTCCACATGTATGGCTTTTCTAAAGTATAAAACTGGTTCGGTAGCTCACCTGGTACAGCGTTTCACTTGGATGCGGTGCAAACATGGCATGATTGTTTTTGTAAATAGCCTACATTTGATCTCACGTTTGCTTTTCTTTTAAAAAAGCTATTGGTTAAGTTTGGTAGGGTTCATTGGTACGTTATTTTCAGGCATGATAGGACATTAACCTTTTTGCGCCACTCTGTATATTTCATTTCTGAGCAAGCCTACCTCGATACCACAACTAATGTAATGAAATGTCGCCAGATTCATGTTCACCTGTTTCAGATAAAAGCCACTCACTGGACATTTCACATTTTTCTACCAAACAAAAAAACAAAACTGGTTATTAAACCATGGTAACAACAAATCAACCATAGTTTAACCATGTTATTTGTAGTAAAACTGTGGTTATACAAATGGTAATCAGTCAGCCAAAAAACAAACACTGGTTGGTACCATGGTTAACCATTAAAAAAGTTGTTAATTAAGGGAATGTACAACTCTAATATCATTTTGCAGAAATGTAGCCACAGGCACGTTTTTCCATTGTGGTTGAGGGTTGCATAAGAATGTAGAGGGTGTCAGGTTAAAGGACTCAAAAGGGGCAAACAGGTGAAGAGGGAGGGAAAGGGGAAGCACTGCCTGAAAAACATGACCTTTGTGTGATAGTTATCTGGCTACTGCTAGGTGGGAGTGAGCTGGTGGGTGCCCACGAGGAATAGCAATGCTTTTGTTGGTAATCTTCGCACGATCAACCTGTCCTGTTTTGTGTCTATGACTCAGATCTCCCTGATCTCCAAAAGACACTCACTCAATACCGCCTGCATGGATGCCCTCGCTCACCCCTGCGAGGGACCGACCTCAGGGACACAGACCCTCATTCCTCCCTATCCACCAAAACAGCCTCTTGAGAGACTCGCCTCAGGTAATGTCAGTGACAAAAAAGCCCACCTGCATATTCGTATTCAGCCAGTCGCACACCTGAGATCTTCTGTGCTTTTATTCGGTGCCATGGGATGATTTTCTCTGCAAATGTGCAGCTATCCACCTGTCTGGAGGTCCAATGTGCTCCTCTGACTCTAAACCTTCAGTCTGATGGCTCTCACTCAAACTGGCCTAAATCAAGCGGTGCTGCCCTATTGAAGATGAAGAGGCGCAGCCTGGAGCTCATACGCCACAGACAGGGCTCCTATTGATTTTATAGCACAAGCTGCTGGTAAGCTGTGCTCTCTCTGGCATACTAAATTCCCTGCCCTTCTAGGAGGGCTTGATGAACTGCCCAGATAGCTCTCACTCATTCTTCTTGTCAGAAGCACTTGAGCTAGATGAATGTCTTACCTGTGCCTCGTGTGCATGCGACTCACTTAAATGTTTCCCGCCGACTCTTGAAGCTTTTTACCGCAGTCTCTGATGATGAATGGCTTTTTTTGTAAGAAAATGTTTTAGATGCTTTTCCAGTTTTCGCTGTGGAGGATTTATCTTCTGATGTATGAAGACAGGGCATTTTTAGCTGGCACACATTCCTGTCACTGACCTCTCAGTCAAGGTAGATAGATAACAGTTAAACATCATGACGCAGGATGCCATTGTTTTGTAAACACACGGAATGGATGGGCGTTCATTGTTAAAGTCAACATGAAATGATTCCTCAAGACTCCAGACTCGGACTAAAATAGTTCTAAATGCAACAAAAAAATTAACATTAGCGATAATAAGATCAGCATATGAAGAGTTAATTTGCAAAAACCGGTAACAAATTTTATTTTTTCATTTTATTTTTTTTTTATTGCGCATTCCAAGTAATATCAATCAAACTGCAGTTGGGTTGTTTTGATTAAGTAATAATAACTTAAACAAATACAGGTAATTTACAAAATGAAAGTTAATTGAAAGTATGTTTTTTTTTTTTTTTTTTTTTTTTTACATATTAAAAGTTTGTTTTATAGCAAAAGCAGATAACCCCACATTTCATGTTTTAGAGTTAAAAAAAACACTCGTTTAATCTTTGTAATCTCCTAAAATGACAATATTCTCTATTGTCATTTTAGGAGATTACAAAGATTAAACGAGTGTTTTTTTAAACTCTAAAACATGAAATGTGGGGTTATCTGCTTTTAGATAGGAGGAGTTAGGATAGTGAGGAGTTCCGTCACAATCTTTTCACTCCGCGTTGCATTTTGGGAAGGCGCCTTTCCCATGGTTACTTCTCATTCTCTATATGGATAACTGCTTTTGTTTTTTTTTTGTTAAACAAGTTAAACAATCATTAATTCTTCATTGTATCGTTTGCAGGGAAGAGAAGCTAATTTATTGCATTGCATGATAATTAGATTTTTTTTTCTCTTAGGTTTTGTAGAATTTCATTTACAATGTTGATCTGATTACCGTGAAAACAGTGTCACCCGCTGAACGCTCGCTGCTGCTTCAGCCGTCATATGGTAAATTGTACAAATAAAAGTGTGTTCAACAAGCTGACAGAAGTCGATCCATTTCTTTGTTGGAAACTTTTAAATGACAAAGAATAATTGTTATCATTATAAATATAAATTTTTCCATGGCCACGGAGGAGAATCAGAGATTGTGGGTCACATTCAGCGAGTCACAAACTCTCTGTATATTTATATTTATTTCAACAAATGACAAGCAAAATCAAATCCCTAGGAGCTTGTGAACAGTTTTGTTGAATTTTAAAATGCTGGTTTAATGTACTAAGACAGTGATGCTAAAAGACATGCAGGTGAGCCAGAATTTTAACGCGACATGTTTAAACATTAAGCGTTTTCCTCCCTTTAGAAAACCGTAATGTAGAAAGCGCTTATGGATTTAGACAGTGATATTTAATGTTCATATTTTGCGCTCATCTGTTTTTCTGCACATATTATGATTTATTATAAGTAAGGTGTGTACAGAATGTAGTCTTTTATTATCACTGTCTCGGTGCATTAAGCTTGTTCTTATGAGAGGAAAATGCTTAGCGTAAATAAACGTGTTGCGTTCACATTTTGAGCTTATTATGCGTATCTGTACATAGTATATTCTTTACAATTTTGTCTTTATCACTGTCTTGGTACATTAAGCCGCTTTAAAGGAACACTCCACTTTTTTTGGAAATAGGCTCATTCTCCAACTCCCCCAGAGTTAATAAGTTGAGTTTTACCGTTTTTGAATCCATTCAGCCGATCTCCGGGTCTGGCGAGAGCACTTTTAGCATAGCTTAGCATAGATCAATGAATCCGATTAGACCAGTAGCATCGCGTTCAAAAATGATCAAAGAGTTTCGATAGTTTTCCTATTTAAAACTTGACTCTTCTGTAGTTATATCGTGTACTAAGACCGGCGGAAAACGAAAAGCTGCGATTTTCTAGTCCGATTTTGCTAGGAACTATACTCTCATTCCGGCGTAATAATCAAGGAACTTTGCTGCCGTAACATGGCCGCAGCAGGCGCAGTGATATTACGCAGCGCCTGAAAGTAGTCCCCAGCTAGGTACCTAGTTATAATATAGCTGGGGACTACTTTCAGGCGCTGCGTAATATCACTGCGCCTGCTGCGGCCATGTTACGGCAGCAAAGTTCCTTGATTATTACGCCGGAATGAGAGTATAGTTCCTTATCATATCAGCCTAGAAAATAGCAACTTTTCATTTTCCGCCAGTCTTAGTACACGATATAACTACAGAAGAGTCAAGTTTTAAATAGGAAAACTATCGAAACTCTTTGATCGTTTTTGAACGCGATGCTACTGGTCTAATCGGATTCAATGATCTATGCTAAGCTATGCTAAAAGTGCTATCGCCAGACCCGGAGATCGGCTGAATGGATTCAAAAATGGTAAAACTCTACTTATTAACTCTGAGGGAGTTGGAGAATGAGCCTATTTCCAAAAAAAAGTGGAGTGTTCCTTTAAGCATTTTAGAAAGTCCCTTGTTCAAGTTCTGCTAATTCACAAGCCTAGTGAGAGTCATACTCAAAGAAGATAACGTTAATTATTAAACCAACAAAATCAAATCTTTCAAAAACACAAAGAAATGTGATTATTTTATTGAGTGAGAGGCAGTGGGTTTGATCAGTGACATTAAAGGTGGGGTATGTATCTTTTTCAAAAACGCTTTAGAAAACTGAGTCGGGGCGAGTACCAAAACAAACTTGTAGCCAATCAGCAGTAAGGGGCGTGTCTACTCATGATGTGGAGTAGAGAGCGCTCAGTGCACATAATGGACATTAGCTGAGCCGAGCTACGACAGAAAAATAGAGATGGTGGATAAAAAACAAAAGAGGAAAACGTCTGCAGAACAAAAGAAGGTGGTGTACACCGTCTACACCAGACACGACATGGCGTCGCAGCAGCTAAAGTCTGTCTAAACTGGACGCGACAAAGCGTGTCAAAGCATTTGTGTCAATATGTCATAAATAGAACGCGGCAGCAGTTTACTGTCGGGGATTTGTTGTTTCGAGCTGTAGACAGTATCTCTGATTATAATGAGTTTTGCTTTGTTTCACAGAACTAATTGTTGTCTGGCTTGCGTACATATGTGTGGGGCGGAGCTATCAAAATAGGGGCGAGACCCTTTTGGGGTAGGGACATGTTTGTTTTGGTGATTTGAAATATCAACATTGGCTACCAGAAATCACTTACCCCACCTTTAACAGATTTACTATTTGCCGTCTTCTCCTGGACCTGCTTCCTTTGGTGTTTTTACACATAGAAAAAAAGCGAAAAAACATACTGCATTATCCAGTTTTCTCTCAGAATGATGATCTGAGTTACTATTGCAATTCTCGATGCAGCATGAATGACGTAAGCCTACAATGGTGATATTTTTCAAAAAAAAAAATTTTTAACAAAAAAATCAAATACTGCCCTAAACTCGCGATGCCTTGAAAGTGAACAATACCGGCTTTTTTAACAAAGCGTGTTTAGGGTTCAGTTCGCTACATTCAGTTCGCACTATATGTGGAGAATAATGCAGGGCAATCAGCTATTTTTTTTATGGTGTGTTCACACTTGTAGTTCAGTTCGTTTGGTTCATTTGGTCCGGACCAAAAAGGAAAATGATACATTTGGTCCTGGTCCGCTTAGCATTCACATTGGCAATTTTGACAGCGAACTTAAAGATACAGAACCTAAAGGCATAGTGATACATTCACAACCTGATTGGTTGGGTTGAATGACATATATTTTGTGATGGAACTTACCGAACACCCCAAACAAAAGGCGTGTTCGAATTAAAGTGGCGATACGGGTGTATGATATCAAAGCACCCATTAACTGATCGGTCTGGTCAGTGCTGCTTCAAAGTCAAACACCCTTAATGCCATCTGCTGGATTAAGCCCGCTCATTGTTGCTTGTACATATAATTTTATTTTCACCACCTGCAAACTCATTAGAAGCTCACAAAAGGCACTTTACCTCATCGTTGCTCCACGTTTGCCCTCTGCTCATTTTGTTTTGGTTACACCTCTAGTTCCGTGTCATTAAATCATGTTGCATCTTGTCATTACTTCCTGTTTTTGGTTCGTTTAGAAGTATTTGGTCCGTGTTGCATTCATACTTCATTTGGACCGCACCAGAGTTCGTTTGGAAGCAGGCCGAGACCCATCTTTTTAGCGGTCTCGGTCCGCTTGCTTGGTGCGCACCAGGGTTCGGATGGCATCGTTCAAACTGCAGCACTTACTCAAACGAACCACACTATCAGAGCAATCGCACCAGAGTTCGTTTTAACCGAACCAAACATGACAAGTGTGAACACACCCTTAAAGTGGCGTTTATCGGTTTTTGCAAATACACTCTTCACATGTTTGTTGCATTTCTCCCTCTGAGAGGCAGTCTGCACAGAACTTTAAAAATGTAATAATTATTTAAGAATTATAATTCTCACCTGGCTCATAGTTTTGATTAAAATACATAACATATGGTTGGGCAGTTGCATATACTGTAGTATAGCTGCAAAAGTTCAAATATTTCAGTACACAAAGTTCAAATCAGATCCAAGAATTTGCCTAAGATTTTGCAGATGCATGTGATTGGAACATTAGGTCTGTTGTTTGTCAGCTGTCAGAGACAGTGAAAAGGCGACTTCAGAGAAAACATCAGAGAGTTTCATTCACAACACGAGCCAAATGACTTTTATAAAGTGGTTCTTTTGAAAGAGTCACTCAAAAAGATCCACAAATCAGCCTTCACTGAATCATGAGTCATTTTTCCAATTATGTCCAATTCAGATACACATTCACAACAGAATTTGTATGCAACATAAGAAATTATAAAAAATTAAATATTTAACAAAATATTCTTTAGCATAGCAATTGTATTGTCATAGTAATATTTATTTAGTCTGAAGACCTGTTGATATCAGGTGAAAAGGAAAATCAGATAGTTTGCTTTTATTAATTTCTTTGGAATAATGTGCACCGACTTGGAGTGTGTATTAAGAAAGTAAATTGGGTCAATTTTGATTTCATGTTGACTTTAATATTCTTCCATCCCTGATTCTGAACCAAAACACTGTAGTTATGATACATTAATGCTCTTGTTTCCTCATTATTTCAAATGTGAAGGTCAGTTTGCACACATTTTGTGAAGAAGACAAAGAGTGCATTGTTGGCATTCTTAAAACTGACTTTATTTTTCTAAATCTTTAAATATCTCTCCGACTATTATCTTTATTGATGTAAACTACTGTATTTAAAAGGTGTGCTTTTTTCTACAGCATGTTTCAAGCTGAGACTGCTGTTTTCATTGAGAGGTCACATACACAATGTTGCAGGCCTAAGTGGTGAGTGACAGGGCCTAAGAATCTATGGATGTGATTGGCTGAGCAATAACAGTCCTGGTAAGAGGAGCTGATGCGAGGCTGTGATGGAGATGAAGGAGCAAGCGAGCGAAAGTGAGAGACCCAGCGACGGGTGCTCGGAGTAGGCAGAAGAGACAGGCACTAGGTGCTCTGAGAGAGACTTGAAGGGTTAAACTGTTCAGCTGTGCCCAATGCACTCCGGTGGACTCCTTCAAATATGAAACACTTAGTTTTGGACCCAGAACAGCACAATTTCACAACATAAAGTGGATCCAAATAAAAGGCAACATTTACAGTAATATTCCCAGTGAGGCGGCAGATCGCTAGCATGACTTCGGTAAGCTGAATGAAATAAAACTGGAGATGAATGACTGGTTTGCATGAATCTGGAGGCTAAAGTACATGCATGTCAGCTCTTGGGTATTCTGAAATGAGGTGAATTTCTGGAAAAACTACATTATTATAGATGTTTCAGGATCTACTTCCGTTTCTACCTAACTGACAAGGGGATTAATAATTGCGACAGATGCAAAGGAAAACTTACTGTATACATTATATCATTACATCTGGATGTGTTTTGCATACATGGTAAAGAATTTTTCTTTTTTTCTTCAATGTAACTATTTTTAAGGGCAGATCTGTTGTTTTCTCTGTTGGCTGAACTTCTTTAAAGCCCTTGTATGCTTGTTATTTGAAAACCAAAAGCCCTTGGAGTTTATATTCATCAGTATGATATTGATAACCTTAACTAAGCAGCTAAATTACAGTATACATTTATATTTTGTAGTTAAGTTCAGTATAGCATTGATGTAGCATGTAGATAGAATGAGCAGTATATATTTTCAAAGAAGTGTTGTATGCATGTTCATAAGCATAGCGTTTGCTGTTGTTTTGTTATTGTGTATAGACTTGAACCTGAAAATACCATCAGCCCATTTAGAGGCTTGTCTATTCGTGATATGTGAATGGTCCAAGTACTCAGGGCAGTTCCATTTGATTTCATAACATTCTGATTTTTATAAACTCTTGATGCACAGCTTTTGGTAAATGTATGAACAATATTTTCTCCAAAAATATTTTAACTATAGACAATTAAGAAATCTACATTTGGCAGCCAACTGCTTTTCTTTCGCTAACCGATGAAAAAAAAACAAAAAAAAACTCTATGGTATAATAATGACCACAATATCCATATTAATAAGCACAAGGGCCTCCAGTAAACCTCTTATCAAGGATTTCTCATTGTATTTCACAGAAAATTGTAAATCATTAAAATTTCAATGAAAACAATGTAATACCAAAAAACTTTGGTGGGCTAAAAGATCATATTTAATAACAAGCATTTTAACCCTGTTATAAAAGTTTATGCAGGGGGTTTTGCAATGGAAATAATGGGAGTAAACATAAAAAATAAAAATAAATAAATAAATAACAGAACTGTGTGGATGGCATGCAGAGCCTGGCCAAGCAGCTTGTGGGCAGCGTGTAGGTGGGATGAGTGGGGGGTGATCAGCATGAGACAGTGGCACTAGTTGTGGGCTCAATTTCCGACCCGGGAGAGAAACCAACAATGTATACAATCTTGTGAGTGTGAGGCAGCACTCACCAGCTATGGGCTACTGAGCTGTGCATAAGGCGAGTATCGGGACAGCCTTTCGGTTCGTCTGTCAGAAGCGATACAATCCTCCCCCTCAGAGGGCTTCACAGTTTCGCTGGGCTACCACTTCAGGAACTCCAGTCGCAGAACAAATGACATTGAGGAGAGGACTAGCATTCTACTCGAGTAGCCCTTAGGGGGAGGGATGTGTGAGTCAGGTGAAACGACAGAAACAGTGACTGAAAAATGAGGATTAAAAGGAAGCACCAATGATCTAACAATTACCATCTATATTTATATATAATGTTATAGAAAGAGGGTTATAGCCCTGCAGGCCTCGAGTGAATTCTTCTTCTTCCTGCTGGGGTCCAGCTCAGGTCTGTGGTTGTAACGTCTTGGCCGTGGCACTTCCTCTGTGCTTAAACTCTCTCAGACTGGAGTGGTCCTCCTGTTGGCCGCATCTTTGAAGTCCTTAGCGTTGGAGTTGTGAGCCTGCAAAAACTCCCTCTCAGAGTTGAGCAAGGCACCCATTGCCGCCTTGGAGGGATCCCTGGACAGGGTGTACATGGAGATGTCTGCCGCAGCGGGGCCCGTGTACCCGCTCTTGCCCATGGGCGAAGCGTCACGCGAGGCAGGCTCGCTGGAGCGGCAGCTGGAGCGCCGGCGGAATCGGTAGCGGTAGCTGGGAATGCGACTGAAGGCCGACTTCTTGATCAGCTCGGTGCGGGATTTGGCACGCAGCTTCCTGTGTTTCTCGATGAACATGTGCACGGCGAGCACGCCCACCATCTCGGCCATTATGAAGGAGAGCGCGCCGAAGTAGAAGGACCAGCCGTACGAGTAGCTCTTCTTCGAGTCACTCTGGCCGGGGTCGCCCGAATTGGCGGATATGTACACGATAATGCCGATGATGTTACTTAGGCCTGCGTGAGGAGTAACAGCAGAGGAGAAGGGCGAGAGAGAAAAGAGAGAGAGAGACAGAGACAGAGACAGAGAGAAAGTTCCGGCTCAGCACGCAGCTGTGGCTCATCATTCCATATCATTACACAAGAATGCATCGCTTATCAGCCATGCGGAACACAGAAAAAAAGAACAATTGAAACATTTTAATTAGCTTTTTATCATCGCCATCATATTGAAGGGTAAATAATTAGCAGTTTGCCGTCGAATATTTAGATCATAACCAATAGGACGAGGCGATTCCAAGCGCATTGTTGTGTACAAACCAACGCTCTGTCATCGGCAGCTCGTTCGCTGCAATCATGAGGACTGATTCATCATAATTCAATTGTAACGGAGGGAGTTGGGCTCATTTGTGTGCTCATGAGGTACTAATGGGGTCTTCTCTAAATATTTGACCAACATTCAGTTCTGTTTGAGGATCCCCGTCTGTCACCCTTTCCCAGGCCAGAACTACAGCAGTGGGTCAATATGCTGGCCTGCTGTTTGTTTACACTGCTCGAGCCGGCCCATCCATTTCCTTTGTCAATAATCAGAGTTAATCTGAGAAGTCAACACGGATCTGCGGAGTCTACAGGGAGGACGACATCCTAACCTGTCTGTGAACTAATCCATTCTCGACATGCTGTATTCTGAACCCAATGGTACTCTCCGTCTTGAGGGGAAACCCGGGTTCGGACAGCTGACTGCGGTTCGGAAAGACGGAAGTATGCTAATGCTAAAAATATAAACAGGCTGAGCGCGCTTGCACTGATGCAGTCGGTGGTATTTAAACTCTTACCAGCAGAGACAAAGAAGATTCCAGCACTGAGGATGACATTGTGTCTGCTCCTGTAAAACTCACTGGCAGCCACACACAAACCTCCCATGAACAGAAGCCCAACGCTCATGATGGGGAAGATGCTGGATGCTCTCACTGCTCCTGAGGGAGATACAAGCAAACCCAACCATATTAGTGTCACTGTAAATAGTACAGATGGAAACTCGTCATATAAAGAATCTGAAAATATTTTTTTATGTGAAAGAGAGATCATATTCAAAAGGCCATTTATGCTTAAATTGATTATTTAAAAAAAAAAAAAAAAACAGAGCATTGGATGCTAGTTGGATGCAAACTGTACTAAAATAAACAATATACTGCATCTATGATGCAAACACCTGTCCACCAGCTACTGTTTATCACTGCAGCAAACATACAGGCCAAATATTATCCTTACACTAAAAAATGTATTAAATTACTTTATGTAGGGTGAATCTAGGTAAGTGGTAACATCTTAATTAGCTTATTTTATTTAAGTAAAAAACTCACTAGGCACTAACAAAAATAAGTTTAAGGTGTAGACTGGATAGAAATACCTCCTTAAAGTAATAAGGAGGTATTTTTTATGCAATATAAATTGACCGTATATTTAAAATGTCAGGACATATATTTTATATCGAACAAAAGAATGTCAGATTGAAATAAAATTTTGTTTTGTCTTTAATATTTTTATTATATATTAATCATTTTAAACAAAGCTCTCAAAGGGGTGCAATTTTTAGTGTCACATGATTCTTCAGAAATCATTGTAATATGCTGATTTGCTACTCAAGAAACTTTCTTATTATTGTCAATGTTGAAAAAAGGTGCTGCTTAATATATTTGTTGAAACTTTTTTCAAGATTTAAAATAAATAAAATAAAAATAGAAAGTTCAATAAGTATATCTGGTCACATTTTATATTAGGTGGCCTTAACTACTATGTACTTGCATAAAAAAATAAGTACAATGTACTTATTGTGTTCATACTGTATTGCAAAACACTATTACTGCTATTGAGGTGGGATACGGGTAAGGATAGGGACAGGTTTGGTGGTATGGGTAGGTTTAAGGGTGGGTTAAGGTGTGAGGGATGGGTCAACAGTGTAATTATAAATGTAATTACAGAAATTAATTTCAGCTGTAATTACAAATAGGTATTTTAAAAAACATATTTTGTTGACCCTGGAACAACATTTTAATCCAAAAATATAATCTTAACCATATTCCTACACCTAAACCTAACCTTACCCATGAGTAATCCCTAAAATCAGAGGAACTGATAGATGAATTACACTGATGTACAAGCACCAAACACTGATTGTAATCCTAAACTTTAAAAAATTATAAACTGGTTCTTGAAATCTGATTGGTTAATCACAATGTTGTTCCTGGGTCAACAAAGATGTTGACCCAGGAACACGTCACACTCGGCAATATCAGGTTGTGCAGTATTTAAGGCCACCTAATATAAAGTGGGACCGAATATATATATATATATATATATATTTTTTTGTATTTGTTTAGCATTTTCCTTGTAACTTTTGGTCAATTTAATTCTTACTGACCCCAAAATTTTGAATAAGAGTGTAGAGTCTGCTCCACTGTATCATGCCTAAAATAGTCTTTATGTAGAAATATTTGTAATATGATGTCCTCTTATACTTTATTTCTTAAATATACATCTATGATTCTGTGAAAGGTGAACTATGCCTTTTAGATTTACTGACACAATGACTTTTATGGTACACATAAGTTTTTTTTTTTTTTTTGATTTATGGTGTAAATCAGTCTGTCTCGTCAGAAGTATTTGGTCTAATAACCCAGCATTGGAGCACTTCATCCTGAGCGAGCCATCTGATGGTGCTGTGTTTAGTTAAGTCTTCATAGATTTGAGCACTGCAACAGACAGCATCTGTCCAAAATGCTTCGTACTTCCTGCCAATTATTTGCGGACAGTTCTGGATCAGAAAACGCAGTACACACGAGGCTTCTCAGACTGGCTGAACTCCTCGCTCCTTCACTCTGCCTCAGATCAAGCTTGATCAGCCTCTTCAGAAATAGGATAAAAGTTAAAGGAGGGGCGTCTGAGAGTGTCAGGATCAATGTCAATAGCCTAGTTGACTGCCCTTATCAGTATGCTATTGCTATGCATACCGCAGCGCTGCAGCATTTGCCCTTCTGAGCGCCTCTCCTCTAAGAAATAAATATTTTGTGACAAGAGGGGGAATCATGTCTACAGATGAAATAACCAGTGAATGTGATAGGACAATTTTTCTGAAATTTAGTCTATGCATTTTCCTTACCCCAGTGCATGTATAAACTGACAGTGACATTTAAACAATAAAACACTGGTAGCTATGTAAACCAACTCTTTATAAAAAAATAAAAAAAATGCAAATCACTGAACAATCATGCAAGAACAGCACGTTTACAAGCACTTTTTATTATCCAGTCTTGAAGAAAGAACTGTTACACATTCATGTCAATGTTGTGGGTCAGAACTGAATTTAGAATGCCTTTAAAAGTACATTTTAATTCCTTAATTATGAGGTTCCAAACAGTAAGTAGAATAGAATGACATTCCATGAAATTCATTAAAAATATATTTATGTATATACAGTTTATATATTTCATAAATGTATTTTCATTTATTTCATAAATGAATACATTTATGGTGGAAGTACAGTTCATTTGCAAGGATGCTCTAATTTATACCAAAACATTTATTTCTATAATATCTAAAATTCATTTGGCAGACATTTTGTGATGCTATATGCCAAAATGACTATTTATTTTGATGGTGTTTTTCTCTAACAAATGTCACTCTCCTTCCCTCTCCTTCATTTCTCTCTCCTCAGTGGATCAGCAGTCTCCCATGGCACACCTCATTAATATATTCATGCCCAGGGGAAGACAAAATACTCCTCCATCATCCAATTTTCCTGCCATCCTTGAAAAATGGATCAGTGGCCGAGCCGTGCTTAATTACAGCTGGAAACGGGAGATATTTATTGAGGAGTATTGTACAGAGCATTAGCATGCAACAAAAAGGATGACATCTGCGTCCTTGATGGGTCCATCGTCTCGCTGACAGGTAAGATCTACGTAGGGTAAGACCTCTGTGGGAGAACTGAAACATTTTTTTCATGCTTGGCTGAGACTTTTCAGATTGAAAACCGGACGGACGGCCTCTCTGGTTAACAAGTCGAGGTTATCAGCCTCGTGAATCCCCTGAAGTCTGTGCGGTGGGCATTTTGTACACAAAGATGTGTAGGGCAGAATGTGAAATGCCCGTCTGAACTTGCATGCAGAGCATGTTAGGCCAGAGGACACAGCCCTCTGCTTCAAATGAATAACAGAGAAATTAGAACAATGCTCACAGGGAGAAACAGCCATCTCAAGGGCAACTAAAGTACGCCATGAGAGAGACAGATAAAGATCGAGAGAATCAAAGGCAGAGAAAAAAACAGAGAAGGGAAAAGCTTTTCAACTGCATTTCCCTTCAAAATCAGCTCTTTTATTTTGCTCAGAAATGTATATTTGCAGTGCTCATGAATGTATTTCACTGCATTGTTCTGAATGACATGCCAATAGCACTATGAACAGGAGAGCAAATAGAGCTGTAACGCAGAGGACCTTCTTGCCCTTAAAGTCTGGGTAGGATGTCTGTATCTATGGTTTCTCGATTGCACAAACAGTCGACATGCCGACACCGATCATGGTAGACTCACCCCCTGTGAAACTTCAGTCTGAGATGTCTAGTGTAAATAGTTATTGGCAGAAACCCCGCTTGTTGTGGTTTGTTGTTTACATGCAGTAAGATCTCACATCACATCAGTCTCACAAGTGTGGAAGGCTGCTCTTGGACTCTTTGTTAAAGGGATATTTCATCCAAAAATAAAAAATGACATTCTGTCATTCCAAACCCATAAGCTTGTATTTTTCCGTATCGAATACAAAGTCTTATTATTATTTTTTTTTTTTAAAACAATTTTCACCCTCTACACCTTTTCTCTTCTAGTCAGTCTCTGCTGCCATTCACGAGAGTACCACAATGTAGTCCCTACTATGTTTCTGGGCCTTGATCGTGGTAGTTTCCTTGCTCTTGGATTTCATTAGAAATATCTTACTTTTCCGAAGTTTGGAACGACATGAGAGTGAATAATTAATGACAGAATTTTCATTTTGGGATGAACCGTCCCTTTAAAGTGTAATACCTGTATATGTGAAAACACCATTAATATACATAAAACCCCATCCATCCACCATTAGCTGCAAGCTTGCATTCATTTTTTTTTTTTTTGAGTGAAAGCTTACATCCCAATATTCCAATTAAAGAACAGAACTAAGTCACTACATTTTTTTCCGATAATCCATTATAATCCATTATACTCAGTTGTACATCGTAATATGAAGGAAAAAAATAAAATAAAAGAAAAATAAGATAAAAGAAAAAAGATAAACATCAATACATTCTACACTAACATTGGGGATTAACTGATTATACATTTTACATATCAGAAATAACATATTTCCAACCCTGTTGACTGCATAACTCCTAGTATTTTCAGGTAAGGTTATTATTTGCCCACACTTGACTTATATATTCGCCAAAAGTGAATATAATTCAAAAAACATTATTATTAAATAATTATTATGCAAATAATATTATAATTTATAATTGTACCTCTAAATGCCTATTACTGTAAAAGGTCTAATTACTGATGTCCAGGGTGTATTTATGGGTCATTAGTAGTATTGTTAGCTTTTCCCTCTCCACACATATTTATTTAAATTACACATGATTGATTTGGCTGCTTTTTGATAAATGGACATCACTGAGGAAACCACCGCTTTACTTCATTTTTGCTTTCTTTCCCTCACATTTTTAATTGAACAGAGGGAAAATAAAATAAATGAATGTGGGTGGGTGGGTGAGTGGCAGGGGATGAATAGAAATCATGAAATTAAAACAAATAAAAAGTGAAAAGACCAGTCCAGTTTGATGCTGCACCATTACAATAGTTGTCTCTGTGATGTTCATTCATGCATTACAATTCCTAAAAATGTTTTACTTCTGTGTTCCACAGGACAAATAACAGCGTACAGGTTTGAAACAACATGAAGTTGAGTAAATAATAACAGAATGTTCATTTTTTGGTGAAGTATCCCTTTAACATGTGACTGGTTCATTATCACAGGAATCCGCTGGGCACCTCATCGTAAATAATGTCATTGACACACAAGTAAAAACACAAATGAGAGAACAAACATATTCCAAGAATATGTACGAATTTACACAGGGGAGCCGTTAAAAAAGATGTCACTTAAATAGTACAACCAAATGGCCATGACAGTGTAAAGGCTTGTGGGTAAGCATGATTTATCACTAAGCATAAACCATGACATGCTTGAATGCGTGCATCTACTTTGTTCAGCTTCAGTCACCAAGCAATTTCAAGACACGCTGCACCTAATCTATAAGATGGTAAAAGTGTGGAGGTCATTGCAGAAACTGAAGAAACCCAGCAGGGCTAAACGAGAAAAATCCATCTGACCAATATGACCCTTCTCTATGCATATCATCAGTCTGGATGATTGTGAGACGTTTGAGATGTGTGGGGGAGCCCGTAGCAGTCGGGGAGCTGTGAGTGTGAGTGTGGTGGTCTTGTACAGAGTTTTTAGTCCAGTATAAATTCATGTTTCATTTGAAGTTTATATGAGAACAGAGTTTTATCTTAAAGTAGCAATATGCAACCAATACTATAACATTACTGTACGCTTGGGTCTGTAATATTTCTGAATGTTTAAAAGAAGCCTCTTATGCTCACCAAGGCTCCATTTATTTGATAAAAACACAGAAAAAAGTTGTAGTATTGTGAAATAATATTACAATTTAAAATAACCATTTTCTACTTGAATGTTTATAAAAATGTAATTTATTCCTGTGATCAAAGCTGAATTTTCAGCAACCATTATCTAGTCTTCAGTGTCACATGATCCTTCAGAAATCATTCTAATATACTAATCTGCTGCTCAAGAAGCATTTCTGATTATTATCAATGATGGAAACAGTTGTGCTGCTTAATATTTTTGTGGAAAGCATGAGATTTGTGATAGCTGGTTGCAATTGATAGCAATTTTACTATCCCCTGCCCTTACATTTACGTCATGTTATAGGGACTCAATGAGAACCAAAAGAAGCCAAAAGAGACACTTCCTCCCCTTTATCTGCTGGTAGCACTGTTGGACGGTGCTAGTTCATAAAAATAAGTGATTTACACAATATTTCAGCTCATATTTTGAAATGTATGTTTTGCCTTTTTTATATTCGATTATTTTCTCATCCAATTTATTTTGAAGAGGTGCCTTGCCTCCCAGAGAAAACGCCCCTGATGTGTGTTGTTTTGACAGACTTACGTAGTAAATACTCTGCTGCATCCTGCTCATAATCTGCATCCTCCGGAAAGTGGTCAATCTTCTTACAGACACCTCGAAATGTTCCTGCAGCCACGAAGAACAGAGAGCAGAGGAGAGAGAGAGAGTCAAATACCATTAGTCTATTTTTTTGTGTGCATGTGTTGGAGCGCATACAAATACACACACACACACTACAGGAGTCCATTTTATGTGTAAATACAAAAGTAAACGTGTCTTGGTGTGTTTATTTTGCAGCATTTTCTTATGCATTTATCAGGTCAATGAGCACAATCCTAGTAAGCTGCTTGCTATGTGTATATGTGTGTGCGTATGTGCATGTATGCAAGCCGTCTTGTGCATTCACTGACAACCCCTGTTCACTCGGCTGTGCGCTCAAGATGACAAATGAACAAAAATAACGCTTCTGCCCTCGGGCGTAACATGTGACCGGCTAATGAAGAGGTTTATCGTACCAAATACATGCGCCCTATGTAGGGGGAAACCATTCTGACACATACTGTCACATTCTCTGCTGCATTAAAGGAGGAGTACACAGCTCAAATGCTCTGTTTGTGTTTGAAATGTTTCCATTTTAAGCAATACTCATGTATCAGCTTCTCTGTAGCTAGTATCAGTGCACAGTACTGTTAAAACTGTTAAAATGGATGTATTCCAAGATGTAACCCCTCATTTTCTGGTTAAATATTTTTGTGCTTCCAGAGATCCCCTTGATTTACATAATTTAAAATTAAATCAACCTTTTATTTTCCCTTCAAATTCTTTTGATATGCTCCCTGGACCAAATCAAAACCCATCTGACAGACATTATTGAAACATTAAACCTCTGTTTTATCATATAATTATCATTTATATTCTCAAATATGTGACTGGCATCCATTCAGGCTCAGTTTGATCATAGCAAAACACACTGTGGAAAGATATAATAAAATACATTTAAAAATTATAAATTAATAAAAATCTAACTGAATAACTTGGAAATACATTAAATGGCATGACAATAGATAAATACAGATAGATAGATTGCAGAGACAGAATAGGGGCCTGTACCATGAAGCCGGATTAGTTGGCTAGCCAGGTAAGTTTCAGCATAGTTTGCACCAATCCTGGTTTTTAGGTATGAAAGTGGCTTGGCTTTTAGCTGCGTTCATTGCCATAGTAACCACAGCTAACCTGCTCTGAGGCAGGTTATGTTCTGGTTTAGAGATCACAAACCGAAATTTGACCAATCAGCTTCAAGCAAAGTGACACGTCTCTGACGCAATAAAGCCACTCCTCCAGTTTCTCTTACTCCAAATTAAAGGACGCTACACAGTAAAACATTTTAAAAGATAAAATCATCTGATTTTTAGAGATGATTATTTTTTATAATTATTTGATATTATTTATATAATTATTGTATCCTTAATCCATTACACAAGCCAGCTTAGTTTAATAGTAATGATTAAGCTTTTATTTAGAAATCAATGTAAACATATAGATAATATTCAATATAAGTAAGTTTTAGAATCAAAAGCTTTAAACATGACAACATATGAGCTTAGATTTTTAAGTGTTTTTATACCTATAAATATGATCAACTCTATAAACTTAACAACTTTTACTTGCACTTATATGGTAAGATGTTTTCTTTAAGTTTTCCTCTTTCGTGGATAGATCGTTTCATGCTTGTGTTGTGTAAATGTGTTTAAATTCTTCATTTTGTTCAATCTTTTAATCTTCGCACTGACTCTCTCACAAGAAGTGAAGGCATGTGATTGGCTGCTCATTACTGATGTCATATTTCCATGTGCACGCGCTGTAAATTTCCAACTATATAAGCTAACCTAACAAGTTTCACTTGTGACTGCACTGATAAAGCAAGATCATTTCTTTTATTTGTAATCTTTCATGATCAAGTACTTTTTTCTTTGTGAATGCATTTAAATTAATCATATTCTTAACCTTTAGCAAAACCTTCAACCTTTAACCAAGGCTCGTGATTGGCTGTTCCCTAGTGATGTCACACATTCATGTGCACGTGCTTCATAAACTCAGGATCAAAGCCTGAGTTAACAAAGAGAGTTGATGATCAGCATTATGGTACCAACAAAGCCGGATTGGAGTGGTTTGTTTTTGTCAACTCAAAACTAATCCTGTAACTCTGAATTTGTTCATCTACCATCATGGTACAGGCCCTAGGTCTCTGTGGTGGATGGTGAGGGCTTTCAATGATTCAGAGTGAATCAGGGCACTCGGGCTTCTTCAGAAATTCCCTCTGGCTCAGCCTGCAGCCCTCTCCCACCATCACTGTCTACAGGTGACCTGACAGACTGGCCACTCAAAGCCATTCAGCTCTATTCACTCCCTCAAACACACACACACACACACACACACACACACACACACACACACACACACACACACACACACACACACACACACACACACACACAGGCACACAAACATTGCCTGCTCATAACACAGAGATGGAGGGAGATCAGAAAACGAGTAGGCGATGAAGAATCGGAGAGAGGGACGGTTATTGTCATGGTGACTGTGACTGCTGTGACGTATTTATGCTTTGAGTGGGAAGGGCTTTAACGTGATGTGAGTCCTCGGATATAAAATCATTTGAATTTTGATAAGACCGAAAAATATAAAACACCCCATGAATCAATGACTTCACCTAAAGGTTGCAACGTGCAATGATAAAGAATTACGAAGTGTATGATTGTGTGTTTTTTTTTTTGGCACTTTATGAACACATCCTGTAACAAAGCACCACATTTGCAGGTAGGGCTGGGTGGTTTTATATCACAAAATGAGTAATTTTAACAGTAATGGTAACAGTGTGTATTATTATATTTTTTATATTTTTTATTATTTATTTTTTAGATTCATTAATATTATGTTATATAACTGAATAATAATTTAATATAATTAAATATACTAAATAACAATCTGCTATATAAAACAGACTTAAAAGAGGAAAAAACAGTAGTAAATCTGAAAAAAGGGTAAGTTTCACAAAAACGATCAAGAAATGGCAAGGTCATATTTCAAGCCAAAATTTTAAATAAAAAAAAATTAGCTACATTTTGAATTAAAAACAACAACAACAAAAAAACATTTGACATTAACATAAAAATACATTTTTTTAGGACTACTAAGATTTGTGATTTTGCTAAACAGTTTTTCCATGACAACTAAGCATGTCCCCAACTCTCAGTGTGCAATCAATCAGTCAAACAATAAATGTAATGACTTTTTGGAAAGAAAATGTTTTAAATGTCAATAAAATATTACAATAATTCAACATTATATATTTGAACTTTATGCAAAATATATACTTTATGCTATGTTGCATAAAGTTCAAATATATAATGTCTGGTTTGCTATCCTTGTGGGGACTCTCCATAGGCGTAATGCTTTTTCTACTGTACAGACCGTATATTCTATTGTCCTACACCAACCCTACACCTGAACCTACCCCTTACAGGAAACTGTCTGCATTTTTAGATTTTCAAAAAACTTCATTCTGTGTGATTTATTAGCGTGTTTACCCGTGGGTATGTGCTATTGCCCTACGCCTACCCCTACCCTTTACAGGAAACTTGCTTTCTTAAAAAAAAACTCACTCTGTATGATTTATAAGCATTTTGAAAAATGGGGACATGGGGTAATGTCCTCATAAGTCACCTTCTCCTTGTAATACCTATGTCATTATACAAATTTGTGTCCTCATATATGTCACAATCAAACAAGCTATCTAAAAAAGAACATTCCATAGACATATGCTGTTTTTGTGTATAGCTAATTATAAATACCATAACCTAATTGTAACCCACACCATAACCTAAACAGAACTGACCAATTTTCTAAATTTTCACAATAATAATTTTAAAAGTTTATTTATAAATGAAAGCTCTTTTGGGTACAAATTTCTCTCCAAACTATGATGAAGTAGATACACACATACACACACACACACACACACACACACACGCACACACACATATGAGTGCCAGTTTCTAGCACTCCTGCCTATTGGAATGTCAACTGAAAGACAGTCATCTCATATCATATTTCAATAAATCACCTGTCCACTGCCCGTGTCCACACTTATCTGTCTAGCGTAGTGTGAAGTACAACCAGGCCTCTCCATCCTCCAATGAGCTGCGATGGATTACTGCAGTGCTAAAAGCATCATAAGACCCAGCAGCTGCTTTTACCAACAATCACTCAGATTTAGAGCCCAGCTCTTTGTCTCCATTTACATAACACAAACCTGCAGAATGACTGCGTGTTTGTCACAACTTCAGTCGCAGACCTGTCAGAGAGCTTCACCGGAGGACGGGTGAATGCATTAGCGAGGAAGTATTTCATTAGCTTTTATCTCTGTGTTTACTATCATTACAAACAGCCTGTGAATAAATAAAAAGAACACTGATGCATTTAGCTGAAAGGGTCCCCTGGAAAAACGCCTGCAAGGAATACTTTGCATTGGAATTAAAAGTCCTAATTTGGTTTCTATGCTGACAATGCAATGATTCAGAATAATCTGATTAGAAAACTCGAAAGCTGTTTCCGTAAATTCACACACACACAAAAGGGGGGGAGGGGGGTGGTTCGGTGTTGTTGTCAGCAGGTGGACAGATTTGTCTTCATCACACTTTGAGGTCTCATTGACCCTTTTGTCTCAGGACCCTCTTAAAACAATTAGTCACATTTGAGTATGTGCTTCACACTTTAAGCTAATGGAGTGCTCGTGCTCAGATATCAACAGAGAAGTTGATAGAGAGAGAGAGAAGTGGGAAAGCAAGTAGTTTACAGTCACTATTGAGGTAAATTCACCAGAGACGTGTTTTCAATTAAAGGCTACCTTTGTGTGGATTAGAAAACAACTCATCCGGTTGTGTTGATTCGAGCCTCTGGGTCTCCGCATCGGAGAGAAGGTGAACAGAGCGGTGAGCGGCGAGTCCCGCGGGCTGGGGGCTGTCGCCGCACCGCCACACCTCCGGTTTGAATAATTCAACAGAGACCTCCTCAAAGGTGACAGCTTTGTTGGAGGAGACCAGAAAGATTAAGAACTGATGGAGACATTTTCCACTCGGCCCTCCCTTCATCCCCTCCTCCTCTTGGATTGTGTAGCCAGCGCAGCTCTCTCGCCTATTCAGTGCATTGCTAACAGATAAAGCGACACTTTTATAAAAGGAAAAGGAGAAAGGGGGATGAAAAGGGGCTTTTGTGTTGCTCTGAGCTTCGGCATCGTCGCTCTTCTCTCTCAGTCCTGTGTGGCCGGCGGTGGGTGACTGTGGGCGCAGTGAAGAGCTCTGCCGCTGGAGCTCCTCTGATAGCACACAGGCTGCCTGCCTCGCTCTGATTGACACATGGTTAGTCACACTTCAGAGAAATACATGCTCAGCTTAATTTGCCTATGCATTCACCCTCAGCTTAAAGGGAACTTACAGTCAAAGTGTAAAGACTTCATTTGTGCTGAACTGAGCGATGGAGCAGAAGTCAGCATTTCCATAAACTTTCCTGTCAAGGAATATTTCACCCTGTTTCTGGAATATGATGGCCAAATCCATTGACGATGTATAAAAGCCTTTCTTTTTAGCGTGCTGTACATGTGAAGAATATTGAAATTTTATTATACATCATTATAGCTGTGTTCTAAAATCTAGTGAGCTACCTACTGAATCTAGTGTTTCAAGGCATTATAGAGCACTACGGGGCTATTCACACAGAACATGCTTTTGTATTCCACTAAGCTGCTTTTCTATTGTTTTTCTATAAAAACATGCTAGAGAGACGTTATTGACCAGTACACTCGTGTCTTACGTTCAAAACTTCAGTTTAAAAAATGTGAATATTCACGACCATGAATAAGACTATTACTGATTCATTTTTCTGTCGGAAGCGGAAGACTATCATTTTGACTCACACCCTGATAGCACACGTACATCTCTGAGACGTCTATTTGACGTCTGCATTTACATCTGCAAGACGTATTTTTTAGGCTGTTTGCTCATCTGCAAGACGTCTATAGGACGTCTCCTTTTAGATGTCAAATAGACATCTATTAGATGTCTTTAAGATGTTTATGATTTAGAATGTATGTAAAACTGACATCTTACAGACGTCTGTCAGACGTTTATAGACCGCAGATGCTTTCCAGATCAACAGATCTTTAACAGACATCTTGCAGACGTACGTGTGCTATCTGGGCAGAGAATGCCTGTGCCTGAGCAAAGACACACAGGAGCGCCCATTCTCCATATTTATTAGTTTATAGTCTTTGTTTAACAGCTCTGCCAAATAAATGTGACAGAACTGTTAAACAATGAAAGCAAATGGTATATGAAAAATTATTATAGAGTTTGCCTTTTTATTAATAGCAGAAAGACAAATGCTATCTTACTCTCTCTTATACCATATGCATTCAGCAAATAAGCATTTATATAATTTGAACAATTCTTTGAATATCTAACAAACACTTAATTCCACAAACATTGTAAACCTTGGTAAATCCAGCTGCTGGATCTTATAGGTGTGCACTGGTAGCCTGCATAAAATATTCCTCATACTGATTCATTGTCAAATTATTCATCTTTAATTTTGTAAATGTTACAGGAAATAAACTAAAATGTAAATGCAGTAAATGCGTCTTTAAAGTGGGCATAACACACACACAGTTTCTGCCAGTAGTAGACCTACCTATAGAGTAGTATTGCATCCTTCTTATCTCGGAAGAGTCTTTAGTTTTATCAGATTCATACAGAAGACAGATACAGCTTTACGCTTCTCTCAGAAAACAGTCGAGCTCTTGGAGGTGTGCTGTGTGCTGTGGGCGGAGCTAAAGAGTCACAAGCATGCAAAGCTTTTGCGTAGCAATCGTTCGCAAGCTGAGACATCGATATAAATAAAACAGGAACAAAACTTCATTGACTTAAATTAACAATGGCTAAAAATCAGATCCAGCCATATATATTTGATCCAAAATCAAATCCCAAAGACTTCCGTAACCCGAATGAAGCACGTAGATGGACGAGCTCTTGCTCTCGTTCTGGTTGATGCGTGCACACTCTTCCTACAGAAGTGCCCATACAAGGAATTCTGCCCTTTATGACGTCATGCAGGGCCATACTCGGAAAAAAAAACTTTACGAAACTTATACGAACCTTGAAGGAGAGTCTTTGGCAAAGAAACTCTGTCATAACCAGGTGAAAAACAAGTGAACAACAACTAAACTGCACTTTTAACATACTATCTTTGTATTAAAAAAATTTATTTAGTTACCACTTGTAGTACTAGTGTATGAAATATGGGTTCAAATGTGCAACAAGTGGTAACTAAATACATTTTTTTCTTCGGAAAGTTTTTTCCCCGAGTATGGCCCTGCATGATGTCATAAAGGGTTTAGTATAAGTACAAAAGTACAAAATTAGTGTGCGAAAATAGAGCACTTATAAGCTTTGTTCAGACTGTCAGCCCAAATCTGATTTTGTGCATATCCGGATGGAATCAGATTTGAATAACTGACTGTCCACACAGCGTATCGCAAATGTTCATATCCGATTTGTGTGTCCATAAGCGCTCTTTCATTTTTACTGAATGTGCATTGGTTTCTATGGTAATGCCGTTGTGTTGTTATGACTATGCTAAAAACAACAGTAATAGCTATACAGTTTGCAATACAGATGTTGTCTTACCGTCGCGGTTGCACTGTAGTATTATTTTGGTGTGTGAGGCAGCGGCAGAAACTCAGAAAGCTTGAATGTGGGGCTTTATTCCATGATGCTGTCTCTGCAAATTGGCTTTTTTTTTTTTTTTTTTTGGTCTCCGCTACTTTCAAAACACAAAGACGTATGTATACTAGCAGTATATTGTTTTTCTGCTTGACTTGCACATCACAAAGACACAAGCTTGTTTCTGCAAAGATGTTCAGCATATTTTCTGCAAAAACGTCTGATGTGTTTACGTTTTACGTGGCGTGAGGACGTGGAAAAAGCTACACTAAATTCGATCTGACCGTTCAGACTGAAACGGATTTCCAGGAATGCGATTTGAATAGGATTCCAAACCACATACGAATGTAGCTCGAAACGAATTTGCACAAATCGGATTTCATGTAGTTCGTTCAGACTATTTAAATATGATCTGATTTCAATCGGATTTGCACAAAAATCGGATTTGGGCTGATAGTCTGAACGAGGCTTTACATTATGGAAGTGTAGCCTACTTGTTTTTCACCTGGGTACGTCCAACTGTTTTTTTTTTTTTTTTTGAGATTTCATGATTTGCATGAGAATCTAACTCTTTATCGGTGTAAATAAGTCAGAATGCATGAAATAGCATTAGAACTCCCCTTTCAATTAAACAGTATAATACCCGCTATGTATCGGTAATTGGCCATCCTGCTCTCTAATATTGTGGCATCAGCCATTAAAAAAAAAAAAAAAAAATCCATATCAGTATTTTTTCTGTACACTCGCTGTGTTCGAATATTCCATAAACTTCCATACAGTAGCCTAAGCGAAAATCAGCACGTGAAAAGAGTAGTATGACCAAATTCATAGTATTTAAAAAACAAAAGTACCCAGGTAGACTTCTCACTCGTTGGACACGTTACTATCCCATGAGGCCACAGGAGAGGATTTGTGAATGGCAGTGAAGTAAGTTCACGTGACAGTAACAACATAGTGGATGTAGTATGTCCGAATTTCATTCACACTCCCCATATTCATACAATATAGATCTTTTTAAGTAAGTTTCAATCCATGTAGTATCAACTAGACCTACTGGATGCAGCGCTGTCTTTTTTATTGCATCACATTTGTAAGATTTGTAAGATTCATAAGCAGTGGCATTGATTCAGCAGCAGTGGCATTGATTCAGCAGCGAAAAAATGTTTTCACACGACTAATGAAAATAGGCTTAGAGTGAAAGCTCGATCTTGGGATTTCAACTGGAGATCATTTAAATGAAGATCCTGATTATTTTTACCCAGCCCTATGAATAGTGCTGTTTGTGTGTCATGCGGAGTTGTTCCAAATAAGTCACTTCACATTTTGTTTAGGACGCTATCTTCAAAGGCAGTTATCTATGCAGGCTTTAAAAAGCAATGGCAGCTCACTAGGTTTCAGAAAGGAGCTTAAAGCACATTTCCAGAGCCACAATGAAATTGAGCTAGCATGGGCTCATGCTAGTCAGAGTGTGACAGTAATCACTGCTCAGGCGACAACACTGCACCTTTCTGCTGCTTTTAATGATCTGTGTGTGTTTAATTTTGCAGGTAGAGTCTGAAAATTAAGGCCCAGCTTGCAGAGAGACTGATTGGCCTAATGGTTTTGACACGGTGAGTCATCCACATTTATTAGGCATGGTTTTAATGATCCTCCACAGGGCACGATATCTTTGCACAATAATATTCCTACCAAAACGAGAGGCTCACTTACCAGCCCACTAATTCAACTAAACATAACAAGGCAAGGAATGCTTTATTCAAGCTCTGCGATAAGCGGAGACATAGGGTAATAAATGTGCAATATGGCCTGTCCAAGACAACTGGGATGGGGCTGAAAGACTTCAAATTGTACAAGAGGCAATCTTCTTCCACTTGTGGCATCGCATGCCCCCTCCTCTCTCCCGCTCGCCTGCACACTCAGATGCCGTTAGCTGCTTATTACTGTTGTCTCAGCAGGGCCCAATAACTATTCTTGTTTGTTTAAGTCGGCTACTTCTGCTATGGTCTTTTCCATTAAATGGAGTCTTTTCAAATGACAGCACACTTCAGAAGAAGGGTAGAGGGGTTGTGCAGCAGCTGATACAGGCAGCCGCTTCCTCAAGAACGGCAGGGGCTCTTGAATGCCTCTCAGGGGCTGAATAGTCTGAGCAATGCTGAGGGGTTCAGGTTTACATCACTCCAGGACAATATCTCTTCATTTCCTTCCAGAAGTGTCAAGCCCATTCAAACCAAGTGCCCCCTCGGAAGTGGATTAACAATGTAATTTCCAATAAAAAATCATATTGTATCATATTGTTTATATATTCGATAATTAGAATTATTATTATTTTCTCTAAGGCTCATCAAGGGTGCATTTATTTGACCATTAATACAGTAAAAATTGTGTTATTGTGTAATATAAAATACCTGCTTTCAATTTGAATATATTTTAAAATGTCATTTATTCTTGCGATGTCGAAGCTGAATTTTCAGCATCATTACTCCAGTCTTCGTTGTCACATCATAGAAATCATTCTAATATGCTTATTTGAAGCTCAAGAAACATTTCTTTTTACTGTTGAAATATTGAAAACTGTGAAATGCTTACATACATTTTTTCCCCAGGATTCTATGATTAACAGAAAGTTCAAATGAACAGCATTTATTATTATGTTGTAACATTATAAATGTCTTTACTGTCATCTAGTAATCACATTATAAATGATGACATAATTTACTGTCTTTTATTTTGGTAACCTACCCTTTGAAATTTTCCTAAAACAATTATAAAAACACCAGTTATACATGAAAAACTGACCCAAACCTGGCCTGAACTTCACCAGTTTGATGGCTTGCAAACTGCTAACTCACCCCAGCAAGGCCAAAGTGCTTCGACAGAGGAATGACAGCATTCATCTAAAGTGGGCTGCGCTCCCTATTTGTAATTCAATGAGACCATCTTGTCTTTTGGTTGCCAAAGACAGAGCTCATGAATATTTGGGCTTACTGCACAACACATGACAGCAGAACCATGAAAGTGAACACATTTTGTGTGGGGGGGTAAATCCTAAAAGGCCATATGTTCGGCCGATAAACATTTGCCCGACACCATCGGAGCCTGATCTGAAGGATGAGGAGCGTTCTGCTACGTATGGGAGGGACTCAAAGTCAGCTGGTACGCACATGTGAGTCCAACAGCAGCCAGAGCTGATGCTGTGATTGCTGTGAAAGCACTTTTTTCTGACACACATCGAATGGCGTTCATCTCATGGCTATTCTTCAGAGCCAACATGCTTGATTTAGTTTTCCATGAAAAGGAAAACTGCCTGCGCAAGCCAGCCAAAGGTTCCTGCCAGCCCCTTCTCCACAGAGAGGTCTCCTCAGGCACGGGCCAGCATCGAGTTTAATGGACTTATTTGGCTTGTTAACACTCTAGCAGCGCTGCCCGTATTCACGCAGAGGTGAAGTCGACACATACACATCAATATTCAGTTCTAACCCTCCCTGATCCCTTTGCTTTCCCACTATCCCTAATAAAATACATATCATACAAGAGCTCGGGAATAGCGCTGGACATCTACATGAAATGTGCCAAAAATTGTTCCACATGAGTGGATGCAAGGGAGTAAACAACTGGGGCTTAAGGGAGATAACGGCACTTAATAACATAGGGGAGGAACACGGCTTTTTCAGCGGGCTTCCTAATCACAATACACAAGGAGATCGCAGAAACACAAGACGGATTGCTCATAAAAACAGGGACACAGCCATAACTATTGTTCGGCGGTGAGCTTATGAAACCCCGCAGGTGGACATGCTGCAGATATTGAAGACACTTATTCATTGCCAAAGCCACAATAATTCTTGCGGTGACTTGTGTGGATGGGCCGGTGTGGGTTCTGCTTTGAAGAGCTATAGCAATACTATTGAGCTCTAAGTACATTAAGAGAAACCCCCGAGAGGCCAGCACAATCAATGCTTGCCCAAGGAGTGTGAAAGTTTGTGTCTGACACCGCAAAGGACCTTGGGACTGCTGGACCTATATTGTTGTTAGTGTCAGACAAAGCTCAGTATTTAGATGTAACGATTGTGTGGGCATGCATGCACACTTGCATATGAGTGTTTCTTCAACTACGGGCACTTGTACAGTACATTCCAGGGGTTGAAACTAGAAACATAACTTTAACTCTCTTGTTCTTTTATATGAAGGTCACATAAAAAACTATCACAGAAAGTTTTTACAAATGCCTTTTATGTAGATTTTATTGTTCTGCTCGTGTCCCTAACCTAGTTGTAAAGTTTTGATGAAACAGAGGTCTTTATTTTGTCGTACATCCAAGTGAAACAAATTACTAATCAGAAAAAAATGTAGGGCAGGACTTTGTTCTATCCATCGGCTGTTGGTTGGATGGAGGCTACTGTAAGAAAGAGGCGGCTTGGACTGGAGAAGTCCTGCATACTTTACTAGAGAGAAGTCTGTTGTTTCACTGGAAGATCAAGTTATAACACATTTAATAAAGATTTGTATTAAAACACACACACACACACACACACACACACACGCATGCACATATATATATATATATATATATATATATATATATATATACAGGATATACACATTCACAAATGAATCTTGCACAATAAGATCATCAGTTGCATGCATTTAGAAATTAGATGAATTTTACTTTCACGTCAACTTTAAAACATGAAATACAATATAAATAAATACATCAATTATTATATATTTACAACTATGAGAGTGAAATAAACATACTTCAAAATATTTGTGCGCGCGTACTAAATGATGTTTATCTGAAAGTGCAACAATACAAACAGATTTTCTGTAAGGGGTAGGTTTAGGGTTAGGGGTAGAAATTATTGTTTGGTGTGAAAATATTGTGTGTGTGTGTGTGTGTGTGTGTGTGTGTGTGTGTGTGTGTGTGTGTGTGTGTGTGTGAAAAACAGGAAGAAACAGATATTCAGTTTCTCAGCCTTAAAGAAACACTCCACTTTTTTTTGAAAATAGGCTCATTTTCCAACTCTCCTAGGAATAAACAGTTGAGTTTTACCGTTTTCAAATCCATTCAGCCGATCTCCGGGTCTGTCGGGAGCACTTTTAGCTTAGCTTAGCATAGATCATTGAATCGGATTTGACCATTAGCATCTCGCTCAAAAATGACCAAAGATTTTCAATAATTTTCCTATTTAATGCTCGACTCTTCTGTAGTTACACTGTGTACTAAGACCGACGGAAAAATAAAAGTTGCTGCCGTACCATGGGTGCAGCAGGCGCAATGATATTACCAAAGTCTCGTCTTTGATATTACGCAGCGTCTCTTACAAATGTCTCCATGGTTGCAAGGCATGCTCCCTGTGCAAGCAGAACTGCGTAATATCACTACGCCTGCTGCACCCATGGCACAGCAGCAAAGTTCCTTGATTATTACGCCGGAATGAGAGTATAGTTCCTAGCCATATCAGCCTAGAAAATCACATCTTTTCATTTTCCGTCGGTCTTAGTACACGATGTAACTACAGAAGAGTCAAGCATTAAATAGGAAAATTATCCAAACTATTTGGTCATTTTTCAGTAAGATGCTAATGGTCAAATCCGATTCAATGATCTATGCTAAACTAAGCTAAAAGTGCTACCGCCAGACCCGGAGATCGGCTAAATGGATTCAAAAACGGTAAAACTCAACTGTTTAACTCTAGGGGAGTTGGAAACGAGCCTATTTTCAAAAAAAGTGGAGTGTTCCTTTAATAATTTGATAAGCCAATAATTATTTTCATGTCTCATAATCAATAAATGGACAAAATTAAAATTATATACTATATATAAATAAAGAACAAAAATAAAGCACTAAAAATGAGTGAATTTAGGCATCACAACAAAATTAATATTCATACATTTTTGCTAAAGATTACATTTAACAGTATTAAATTATTTAAAGATTAACTCTAAGTGAGCCTTTGATGGCAAAGGTAATCAAAATGTAAAAACGAGGGAAATAAGCCAGCAATGTAAAATAATACAATAATAAATTTAGCATTATTACACACAATTTTCCTTAATATTGTAAAGCTGCTTTGACACAATCTGTATTGTTAAAAGCGCTATATAAATAAAGGTGACTTGACATGACTTGACTAAATACCCGAAATTGGCTGATTCTAATAACTTAAAAAGTCTCTATTATATCAGCTGATAATTTAAATGGAACACCTATATCACACATCCCTCTACTTTCCAAAAGTTTTTATATACTCAGAACACAGTAACAAGCATACTTGCAGTAATGAAGTCTAATACTAACAATGTCTTATGAACAGCATTTATTAATGTCTATCAAACTATGCAAAAAGTGTGAAAAATATTGATTAATGCATTCAAACACTTTGCTTTTCTGACAGTCTCCTTTGTGAGTGACAACAAAGTGACAATACTAGTGGCAGAGCAAATGGGCCACGCACGCAAAGACGGATTGCCAGCAACACATTCTCAGAAGCCCTGTTATCACCTAAATCAACACTCATTGAAAAGTGTTTGCACAAACAGATTTTTCAGGCCTGTTTTCTCTTGGCACCCTGTCCCTCTTGTCAATATAGTATAGTCTCTTACTGTATTCCACACTCTCCCTTTCACAGTAACCAATATGAAATCCATCCTAGCCCTGGCACTTCATCTCAAGCTAATGTGAGACACTCAGTATCTCTGGCAGGTCTGTATGAATATGTGTGCGTATTTATGTACTGTATACAGCAGGCATGTGTCCAAAAGAGAGTGTTTTGGGTCAGCAGAGGGCCTGATGGCATCCATAAAACTATATCACGCTCCTTAGTGAATGTCTTTAAAATAACAGCACATATAAAATATACAATCCCTCCTCCTTGTTGAAAACCCTGTTATGGGTCACCAGTCTTTGATCATGTGTAACCTTTGAGACTAATTACCCCAAAACTAAGACTAGTTAACCCAAAAACACATTCTTGTAAAATCTGGCGCAGCTCCGTATGAATGTAACCTCAGTTCCTCCAGCTCGGCCCACAGGAGTCGGGCCGGCCGTGTTATCTCTGGTCGCTGAGCCTCTGAGATGGGGAGGAGACATGGGGAGCTATTTTTGCAAGCTTAACCAATGCTGTTAGAGGATCCATCAAGAGTAATTTGCCTCACAAAGGTCATCGCAGCCAGGGGCAGAGGCAGCATCACAGGCAGGAGCCTGGAACAGCAGTGACTCACTATGGTCCACATTCTCCTGCCGGCTTCACAGGACGCCATGTACCCACCACATCAAATCAACACACTGTCACGAAGGGATAAACTACCATCAATATTATATTGATTTTGCATGGCATTAGATATTAATGTATCGGTTTGCTAAACGTTGCATGGTTTCAGAAGCCCAGCCTGTACAAAATTGTGCTCTTTTGCAGTTTGTCACAGTGCATGGTGGGTATACGCTGTACTTTTAGCAATGCCTTACACTCCAAAAACAGTGAGAAATGTGGGACTAAAACGGTCCCTGAGTTTCCCATCATATACACATACTAGACAATACTCTAGAATAGACAATGCGTCACTAACTGTGCATATGAACCTTTTCACAAACAAATCATGATTCATCACTAACTTTCATATTGAAATTTATTCTAAATTTACCAAAAAAAAAAAAAAAAATTTAGGAGCAACTGAAACTACATGCATGCCAAAATCGAATTAAGTTTGGACTTTGGAATAATTAAGATTTTATGTTTTTGAAAGAAGTCTCTTATGCTCACAAATACTGAATTTATTGGATCAAAAATATTGTAAAAAACATAATATTGTGAAATATTATTCCAATTTAAAAGAACTCGTTTCTCTTTTAATTTTTGTGAAATGTGATTTATTTCTAAAGCAGTCCTTACCCCAGTCTTCAGTGTCACATGATCATTCAGAAATTATTCTAATATGCTGAAATGATTAATACATTATTAATACATTTTCTTATTATTATTAATGTTAATGTTATTTTTTTGCTGTACAGTTTTTGCGGTTTATTGTTTTTATGGAAACCATGATACTTTTTCATGTTTCTTTGATGAATATAAAGTATTTATTTACTTGAAATAGACATGATTTTTTAAAAGGTTTTTACTGTCACTTTTATCAACTTAATGCATCCTTGCTGAATAAAAGTAATCTTTTTTTATGAATAATCCACATAAATACTAATGAATGAGACCCAACGCTCTCTGGAATATACAATTCTGATTGGTCATTCGGCAGTCAGATATTCCTTAGTATTTGCCATTGTCCATGACAACACTGTATGTACTTTAATTATCATTGTCTTATTTACAGGCTGATTGTTTTGAATAGCACAAGTTAAAATTTTCATCTAATTTCAACTAATCAATATTTAATATCCACATATTGATTTATTTGGTGGGTATAGCTGTGTTATAAATTGGATAATGTAAAGTCAGTTGGCCATTATCACAAAAAATAAACCCCAGCTCGGGGCAGAGTACATTATCACATATATACTTCACCAGAAAGAATAGGCTGCTTACTCGTCGTCATTTAAAATCAGGAAGTCTCTTCACATTCCCCCATAAGTCTTTACACAAAGATGTGTAGGAGCTCATGTCAGCGGCACTAAAGGAAAATGGTGAAAGCATATCTGACTGTTATACTGACTGGGCTTTAACACAAAGAAACATTCATTATTAATTTCTTCTGCTCATTCAAATTGCCACCAAAAAAAAAAAAAAAAATTCTGCTAGCGTATAGATAAAAAGTGTTTTTCAACAATGTACTGCAAAGTGCTGACAAGTTTCTTCCATTACCACTGCCATAATAAATGAAGTCCACTGTAGCCATGTGTATTAGCCCAGCCTTTTGTTCCCAGCCTAACAGCCCTCACTCGCACCTTTAGTGCACATTAAAAAGGCAAAAACACAGGGCCGCGTTCCTGCGAAGTGTCCCGAGTGGCAGTGTACGTGCTTATGAGGTTCTATGTTCACATCCCAACGAGCCCATTGTTGCCCACTGTCCATTTCTCAATATGTGCACTCATGCGTGTGCATCTCTCCATGCATGTTTGACACATGTTTGAGGAGCCATGTGTTGGCCGGCCAGCATTTCGTGTTTCTGTTTCTCCAAAGCTTACGTGAACAAGGGGAGGAGGTTGAGGATGGGGGAAGGTATGGAGATAGAGCAGTGGGCCTATCTCGCAGGCGGGAGTGGCTGGTTTCCAAGGAGATGTGTGTGCGTGATGAGAGTGTATGAGACAGGCTTTGCTTGGGTGCACACTTGGAAGGAAGAGTCCCTCTTCATCACTCCCTGCTTTGCTTCTCTCTCCCCCTCCTTACCTCAGTTCCCAGGTCATCATTTATCCTGAGCACGGCCAAACCGTTCCCCTGAGATCCACCTGCACTTGAGGACGTACTGCATTAATCTTACACCTCCATTCAGCATATGAACCCATGTTAAATTCCAGTGGAGCGTTCCCTTATTATTACGTACATAACTGCTGATACGTCTCCCTATGATGACATGCGCTGCAACACGCCATAAATTTAACCCTCATGTTCTGTTTGGGAGGCCTCGAGGCCAGTTTAATAGCGTGAAAATTATACTTCATATTAAAGGATCGGGCTGATACTTCTTGACTTTTCCTAATCTTCTGAGAATTGATTATGAACACAATTTTAACTTGCGCTTCCAAAATTCTCCTCTGAAAAATGTTACATCATTTCTGTTTGGGTCTCACAGACCCAAGATATAAAACAAGATTAAATGTAATGGATTTTCACATGCTCAATTCTCTGACACTGTACAAATAAATTCCTGCCAGTTGTTTATTTGATTTGTTTTGATATATATTTCTTTATTAGAATTACTGGAATTAATAAAAGTAGCATTTCTAAAAGTGCATGTCTACTTAATGATAAAACAGATGGTTAAAGCTTCAGAATTATCTGCTGACTGGGTTTTTGATTAGATTAGAGGAGCATATTAAAATAATTTTGAAAGGTTCATTTTGAAATTACTATTATTATTTTTAGACATACACTACCAGTATGATTTTTGAAGTTACACGTCTCTTATGCTTACTGCATTCATTTAATGAAAAATAATCAGAAACAACTCTTTTCTATTTTAATGTATTTTAAAATGTAATTTATTCCTGTAATGGCAAAGCTGAATTTTCAGCAGTCTTCAGTGTCACATAATCCTTCAGAAATCATTCTAATATGCTGGTTATTCTAATATGCTAATATGCTCAAGAAACATTTTTTCATAATTTCTTATTATCATTTTTAAAAATGGTTGTTTTGTTTAATATTTTTTTGGAAACCATGATATTTTAGATCATCTTAGATCAATAAAAAGTTCTTTGTTTGTAACATACATTAAAAATTTACCATCGCGATCAAAAGTAAAAACAAATCTTACTGACCCTTAAAATTTTGAACAGTAGTGTAAATCACGGGGGCCTTTGTAACCCCATACATAAAAAAAAAAAATTTAAAAAACAAAACAATAAAGGATAATCTGGAAAAAAACAGGGCTAATAAAGTTAAGCCTTTTTGTAACTGTGTGTTTCACTGAAAAATTGGAGCGGTGAATCACATTTTCGTGCTGATTCATATCATTCATATGAATTCTAATGGTCTGACATGATGTTTGCTTTAAACATATGACTGTACCATCAGCCTTTGGCATTTAAACTGTAATTATGTGGTAAGAATCGTGTTCTTAAGCGACCCATCAAATCCAAGTCACACTTTATTTCACAGCTTTTCCAGCTTCTCGATCAGTGCTGCTGTTCAGACCTCCTGCAGAGACACAGCTATTTACATATTGGCACACAGAGCTGTACTTGATGAACTCCCCCAGAGCGATTAACACACCTGGCTGCTGGACATGTAAGGAGGCTGAAGACAAAGATAGTGTGACTTGACAGACTACCGAAAACACGAACACAAACTTACACTCCCTCCCTAACACTACTGTTGCACTCATGGCTATTCAATAATAAGCACCGGTACAACTGTTCAGTCTACTTTCTCAATGCAAACAGCTCTCATCGGATGCTTTACTCGTAAATTTATAAGCATCTAAACCAGGGATCCTCAAATCTGGCCCACGAGATCCACTTTCCTGCAGAGTTTAGCTGTAACCCAATCAAACACATCTGAACATGCTAATCAATGTCGTCAGGATCATTAGAAAATCACAGACAGGTGAGTTTGATCAGGGTTGGAGCTAAACTCTGCAGTGGATTGGCCCTCCAGGGTAAGATTTGAGGAACCCTGATCTAAACTATCAAAAGTAATAGTTCACGCAAAAATGAAAGTGTTACTCAAACACGTCATTCCAAACACATATGACTTTCTTTCTGGAACATAAAAAAGAACATATTTTGAGAAATGTCTCTGTTTTTTTTTTTTTTTTGTCAAAGTCAATGAAAGTTCATATAAGGTCTAAAAAAAAGCTGCAGAGAAACTTTCAATTTATGGACAAAAACAAAATGGATCTTCATGATATCTTTATGTGTGTGTGTGTGTGTGTGTGTGTGCAGCTAAAAAAAATGACTTGAGGATGAGTAAATGATGACAGAATTTTCAACTATCATTTCAAACACAAAACCAATAATCACAAAGAGGCCAAATCTCTCAAGAACAATAAGTCAGCGTGTATAAAGGAAAATATTTTTAAAGTCAATCTGAATTGGTTTTCCCAACCCTTTTTACTTCATAATTCAACATATTTCTGATCAAGAAAGACTATTTAATGAGGGCAAAAACTTGATTTTATCAATTGAGAATTAATTGGATTGTGATAAAGAGGCGTTTCATACCAGAATGGAGACAGACCGAATGAGAGTTTGCTAAAATGTGTCTACATACCTTTTTGGCTATTGGTTAACATGATCAAATAGGTTGCATGGCCTAGGTGATGTCATCACAACAGGAAAGTTGTTTCCATTAAGAGTAAGTAATGATATTTAAATTCAAGATTACAAAGGCCAACATTTTTTTCGCTGCAATAAAACCAGAAATGTGAAAGTAAAAAGGGTCAATGTTGATTTTAAATAACATCAACAAGCAAAGCAAAGCTGTCATGCATGAAGTGATAGGCTGTAGAGCAGCACACTCTTGAAGGTTATATTCAGAGAGTAGTCATGTAGTCTTGTCCAGCAGAAAGCCTCATTATTACCTTCCTCAAAGATTTATGTACAGACAAGCCTAGACCATGACTCAGAGTGATAGGTTTCTACTTAGACGGATCAATCCCTCATTGATATTAAGCAAATAAATCATGAGAATCTTTTTGAGATTTAAAGTGGATCAAACATGGCTGTGGGTATCTGTGCACTGGGTGACAGTGACATACACTTCAATTAAATTAATACTGAAAAGTCAATCACTGGATTTGTGTAATCTGCCATGGCCACATCTATTGGATTGCGCCCATCCCTTTCAATTAAAGATGAGGATCTTCCCATCACACTGCAGTCATGTCACCTCTCTGGCGTTCCCTGGGGCAGGAGATTAATCAAAGTTTGAAAAGACATTATGAAGTACATTATTTCGCTCCCAGTCAAGTAATGTCAGGGCTGCCAAAACCTAAACTGCATGGAATTAAAATGAATCCATCCAGAGGACAAAGGCAAGGAAAGAGAGAGAAGATAAGGAGAAAAACGAGGAAAACAGAGGAAGAGGATAAGCAAAAGGAACAAGCCATCATCATGTTTCGAGGGTATATGATGTACATTTGAATAACAGTGTATGTTTTAAACTCCATAGGGTGTTTTGTTGCTCTCACTGTACTGGTGTAAGGCTGGAGGCTTCTTGTTTGAATTGACTTTGATTTCCCCTCAAAAAGGTTTTTCAAGCTGCTTTGTGTGTGCGGTGAGACAACAGTCTGTTCAGAGCATCCTGATTGACATAACGGACGGGCTGATTACAGCTCTATGAGTGAATACAATTCACCCCCAAAATATATTTTTCTTAATTTTAAGGCTTCTAGATTCTTTCCTTTATGTAAGGGACAGATTTATTTATGTTATCTTTATTGGTAACGTTATTGCAATGACAACAGCAGCATTAGCCAAGTGTTCTGTTCCGTGTCAACAGCTTGCAATACTGAGACATTTATACTTCACAGAATAGAGTGCTTTTATTGAACTGCAATATAAGGTAATCAATATGATTGCCCATCTTATTTTGAATTGACAAGTGAGTAATTAGACAATTTAGCCATGATCTATTGGTTATATGACAGCTGCAATCATCGTGCTGCCTATGTCAAAGCCTCGATTTGTGAAAAAATCATTTAAACAGTTAGGACTGAACTAAATGCTGTAGTATAAAAATAAATTCTGGTGACAGACTTAGGTTAGTAGTGCTTCCAATGTGTCACATTAAATAATCCTCAGTTTAATCATCAGTTATATAGGATAGAATGAACACAAGTGTATGGTCTACACTCTTAAAAAAATAAAGGTTCTTTATTGTCATCAATGGTTCCAAAAAGAACCTTTACCAACCTTTTCATTACACAAAAGGTTCTTTACAGTAGGAAAAAATGTTCTTTAGATTACTAAAATGTCCTTAACACAAAGCAAAAACATGGTTCTTTTAAGAACTTGTAAACAAGGTTCTTTGGAGAACCAAAACTGGTTCCTCAATGGCATCGCTGTGAAAACCCCCTTTTGGAACCTTTATTTTTAAGAGTGTACCAGAAAAGCAAGTGTACTCGAATCTAGATAGATAGCTAGATAGGAAAGGACATAAGTTGGACGCCTTGGACTTTCAGAAGCACACGAAATCTCTTACTTACCTTCTAGACAGCAGGTTCTCCACAGTCCGGAGTGGGTCATGACTTCCTCATTCTTCCTGCTCGTCTCGTTCTCGTTATTACTTTTGACCCGGCACACTCCTCTCGAGTACAGCCAGTAGTCCGTTCCCACAGCGATAGTCATCAGGCTGAACGCGGCGAACGCGCCCACTGTGGTGATGAGCATTTGGACTCCTCTGTCACACATCAACATTTTGCCTCATTTCAGGATGGGGGGTCAAAACAGGGTTCTTAGCGTGTCTCGTAAAACCTCCTAGCCTGCCTGGTGTGCGGACTCCATGCTCCAATCGACTTCAGAAGCCCATACCATTATTATGTGCTGATTTCTGTGGTGTCGAGACTGTTGCAGTCGCTGTTGCTGCTTCTCAAGTTCAGTAAGAACCTCACAGTGTTTCCATCGCTTAAGCGGAGAGCTATTTGTTTGTCATTCTGGGTTGATGAAAAAAAACTGTTATCGAGGAACAGTCTCTCATCAGCACCACAGCATTTTGCAATTGAGACACCAGGCTAAACGAATGACACGATGTTTCGCCTGTGAATTCACAAGAACATCTTTGTTTCCCCAAAACGGCAATAAATCAGTGTTTTTGCACGGAGAGTAAGTATCAAAAATACTGTCCTTTGTTAATCCAGCGGAAAATACCTTCGTTCAACGGATGCATCCGGTATTTTTCTCTAAAACACAAGAGAGGAGTAAAATATCCCACTTCATGATCAGCTTGTGTCTGTCCAAAATTCCCCTTCAGATCTGGCGAATCTAAAGAAAATTTCATTTGATTATATGTGGAGCAGCATGTTATGAAGGCACCTATCAAGAAGTGATCGTTTAAATGAACGTAATCCCAGCACTTGTAATTGCTGTCAACGGTGATGCTGGTGTCCGCAAATGTGTCTTACAGCAATGACAGCTCCCACGTTCCTCGCGAATCCGCTCGTTTGAAACACCGCCCACAGAGGGAGCGGAGCGGAGCGCGCTGGCTGCTCTCCGCGCTGCTGAATGGACGAAGCCTCTCGTCTAATCTCTGAGTTTCTCCCCGCACAGCGCCGCTGGCTCAACCAATGTGCTACTTAAGGCCTTCATATGCAAAGATATGGGCAAGAAGCGATGCATGAAAAATCGGACCCTGGAGAACAGGAACGTCCTTAAAGAGCCACAGACATTTTCGATGATTTCCTCCATGGAGACCCTCACATGGGCAATTCCGGAGAGTTTTATAGATAATTAAATTCATAGCCTAGGGATATGTTGATGACAGTACAATCGAAAGTTGCACGATTTGCATTGATCTGTTTTTTTATTATTATTATTATTATTTTTAATCGGGTCGGGAACCACTAAAAATGTTCTTTTCAGATTCTGTTGTTCTAAAGAAAATCCTGAATCTACAGCGCGAAATGTAGCCTGGCTGCTGCAACTAGCGAATGAATCTTTTCTTTGTTCTTTTTAGTGAATAAGTAAACATATTGACCAACATGATCCAATTCTCAGAGAAATTACTCTTATGTTCCGATTCTTTTTAGTGAATCGAATAGAAAACGCTGAATTTAATCGGTGACTGACTCACATACAGTCATGGCCAAAAATATCAGCACCCTTGGTAAATATGATCAAAGAAGGCTGTGAAAATTAATCTGCATTGTTAATCCTTTTGATTTTTATTTTAAAAATTCACAAAAATCTAACCTTTCATTGGATAATAAGAATTTAAAATGGGGGGAAATATCATGAAATAAATGTTTTTTTTCTCTAATACACATTGGCCACAATTAACGGCACTCTTTTATTCCATACTTTTTGAAATCTCCATTTTCCAGTTTAATAGCTCTAAATTTTCACCTGACAAGAGATCAGAGACCATTCCTTCACCCAGAATCACTCCAGACCCTTTAGATTTCCAGCTCCATGTTGGTGCTTCTTCTCTTCAGTTCACTCATTTTCTACAGGGTTCAGGTCAGAGGACTGGAATGACCAGCAGAAACTTGGTTTTGTGCTCAGTGACCCATTGTTGTGTTGTTTTTGAGGATTGTGTTTGGATTATTGTACGGTTGGAAGATCCAAACATGACCCATTATAAGATTTCTAACAGAATCAGTCACTTATTGATTTTTTATCTGTTGGTATTTGATAGAATCAGTGATGGCGTGTGTCTAAACAAGATGTCCAGGACCTCCAGCAGAAATATACAAGATCACCACAACATCAAAAATACAGCAGTATATTTCATTGTACACATGGGGTACTTTTTATCCCTGTGTTCACCAAACCCATCTTGAGTGTTTGCTGCTAAAAAGCTCATTTTTTAGTTTCATCTGACCATAGAAGCCAGTCCCATTTGAAGTTCCAGTCGTGTCTGATAACTGAATACACTGTTAGACATTTCAAAGGGTTTTTACAGTAACTTACTGGCAACACTGTTGCCAGTAAGCTACTGTAATTAAGACTTACAGTAGAAAACTGTATTTGATTTATCAGTATACTACTGTAATTCATTCATTTTAATATAGATTTCATAATTTTTATATAGAATTCATTTTATTTTTACTCTACATAGGTACTACTGGCATTCAATTAAAACAGACACAATAATTACAAAATATCAAATTCTTTATTTAAAACATTGCATGTATAACACATAAAAATACAGTCTTCCAATGCTGGAACAGTGCATCTTCACCATTTCTCCTGTCTTAGGACATTTTGCAGTGCATTTTGTTGTGATTTATCCTCACAAAGAATCTTTAGGCAACAGAAACAAAATGGGGAAAAAAGACAAACAGCCAAAGAATACATAGCGGCCTGCAAAACCCAGGTGCTGCTCCAAAACGTGGTCACCATCTTTGCTCACCATCCACTTTGACAGAAATGTCTTCTCTGAAAAACAAGTAGAAGAAATAACACACTTTTAAAAGGCAAACCTCATATAGAATACACAAATCTCTCAAAATCATAGTTTTTCTCTTACCATGAATTATCAGTCTCAGGGTGGCAGACCTGATCGTGTCTTTCTTGATGCTTCATTGCAGTTGCCTTTTAAACACAAATACAAAAAAATGCAGTAAATTTTAAATTCCATTAAAAACTATAACAAACTAATTCTAAAACTAGAAAGCCAGCTAGCCATAAAACTAGTTTAACCTAGCTAACATACGGCTACTGGCCAACATTAACTACTAATACCTGAACTAAATTTCACATTAGTTAACCTAATGTTAATATAAGATAAGCATTGCTCGTTAAAAACAATTTTAATTCGGTAACTTAATTCAATAAGCTGACAAAAGTCGTTTGAAACGACAGCGCAGTTTAACATAAAGTTCTGTAACCGCCATGTTGACGAGTAAATGTTACTAATGTTAGGTAAACTGGTGTGCAAAAATCTGACACAAACACACAGACAAACGTACATATATTTTTTACCTTGCTTGCTGGTCTTTTTCTCTCGTAAGGTGCATCGACACACAGCGTAGATGTTCTCCGGAGCTCTTCCACTCTCACGGGTTCATCCCCGGGAAAAACCCGCGGCGCTGGCCGCTGCTTCCGTGTCTTCCTCGGACGCGAGTGGCGCGGCGAGGCGCGACTCGATAAAAAACAATATAGAACCCATTATATATATTATCTACAGTGGATGCGGACAGTAATGTGATGCCCCGGTATATTTCTGATGTACAGATGTACTCCACGCGCTCGCTGTTTCTGACACGAAGTACAAACGGATTTTCCAATCATTACAAGCGATGTAACACATGCAGTGTAGTCAGTCCCAAGCTGCTGCGGCGTTGTAGACACGGTGCAGGGCAAATTGTGTCAATCCAAATGTAAGAAATGAGGAAAATAAAACGACCTCAGTATAATGGCGCCAAAGAGACCGTTACAGTAGTATACAGCAATTTTAAAAAATGTATGTCTCTGTATGTGGGGTCTGACGTCACAGAAAATTCCCATGATGCAAAGGGTATTACAGTTATTTACTGTAAAGGGAATTTGCAGTATTATACTGGGTGATATACAGTATATAACTGTGGAAATTACAGAAATGTCTAACAGTGTATGCTGGAGTTTGTTTTTGGATGAGCGAGGAGAATTTTCCTTGAAACCCTCCCAAACAACATGTGGTGATGTAGGTGCTGTTTGATCATTTTTTTAAAGGTTTTCTGACCCCGAGACTCAACTATTTTCTGCAGTTCTCCAGCTGTGGTCCGTGGAGAGTCTTTAGCCACTCAAACTCTCCTTCTCACTGTGCATTAGGATAGACACATGTCCTCTTCCAGGCAGATTCGTAACAATTTATGTTGATTGGAAATTCTTAATTATTTCCCTGATGGTGGAAATGGGAATTTTCACTGCTCTAGCTCTTTTCTTAAAGCCACTTCACTAATTTGTGAAGCTCAATTATCTTTTGCTGCACATCAGAAATATATTCTTTGTTTTTTCTCATTGTGATGGATGATTAAGGGAATTTGGGCTTTGTTTTCCCTCCTATTTATATTTCTGTGAAACAGGAAGCCATGGCTGGATAATTTCATGTTCATAATCACCCTGGAGTGCTCAAAATTGTGAATATGAATGGGAATATAGTTCAGAGATATTTTACTCATAAGAATTTCTAAGAAAAAAAAATTTCATAATGATATTTCCCCCCATTTTAAATTCTTATTATCCAATGAAAGGTTAGATTTCTGTGATTTTTTGTAAATAAAAGATCAAAAGGATTAACAATGCAGATTAATTTTCATAGCCTTCTTTGATCATATTTACCAAGGATGCCGATATTTTTGGCCATGACTATACCTGTTTCAAAAACTGTTGGCGTATTATGCTGTGAGACCATAGGGCACATTTATACAGCAAAGATGTATTAAAAACAGAAAAGCTTTCCCTTTGCATTTTTTAAAAGTTTTGCAAACAAATAATAAGGCTGTCAAAATGATCCTGTTCACATGAGTAGGCAAAAATGACTAAAAACACTGTACTATGCACGCCAGACCAGTTGGTGATGTCACATTAAATGCAACATGCCTTTACACAGAGGCGATAATGGTATCATTTTTAAAAACTTGCACTTTTCACAACCGTTTTCAAAAGTTTGTTTTCAGGCCCCCAAAACACAGTTGTCATGTCGGCCAAAACACGTTTTCTGTTTTTAGTTGAAAACGGTGTCATTGTAGGCCAAAACCTGGAAACGAATTAGCATTTTAGCACTTCCGGTTCCATTGTTCTGAAGTCAATGTTTTTTCAAAGGATTTTAGCCTGAAATGAATGCCAAGGTATTTCATGTTTTATTCTAAGACATAAAATACATAAGAAACACCCCTTTGTGATGTTCTTATAGCTTAATTTGTCTTTAAAAAAGTGGTTGTTAACAAGTGTCTAAATGAGACTACAGAGGTTTTTGGGGATATTAAACATCATGATGCCCAACAGGAAAACTCTTCCACACTTTTTTTATTATTATTTTTTTAATAAAGACTGAAAGAGTTCCCAGAAGCTTAGTGATGATGACATTAAAGTCATGTGACTGTGGTATAGTTCATTTATAGCCTATGTTTAGCCTTTGACAACTCTATTTGGGCTTCAAAATTCATAAAGTTGTTCACATGTGAAGAATATCATGACAAAACGCATAAACTTTTGTTGGTCACAGAGTTTATTTTCTGAAATAATCTAAAAGCCAATGGAAAAATCCTATTGGGCTTTTGTAGAGGAAACCAGCGTAATGCAAACTTCCATGTTGGCCTCCAAAAGTTTGTGATCACTGCAGTGTGCTATTAGCCTAAAAGGTTGGCCTAATTGATGCTTTGACTAAACAGCTTTATTGCTTTATTATGTAACATTTTAAGCAAATTTAAACCATTTTAATACCATTTTAAATTTATTAATTTTATACTGTAGCAAAAATAAGCAAGGCCGTGCTTAAATGCACTAGGTCAGGGCCCATTTTTGCACATTATTTGGAGTTGTGAAATAAATGAGCAGATGAGAAACACATGTGTCACACCTAATGTGACACATCACCTCCTGCACTGTGTGAAGATCAGATCAAAGTCTTCCTCCCACTACAGCTCACAGTGTTACATGCTCTCTCACAGAACCTCCCTTCTTTAACGTGACATATCCATCTTCACTACTAAATATAGCCTGGAAATGACATTTCTGTTTTACTTTATTGTTATCGTTCACTTGGTCCTTACAGTGCACGGCATGCATAAGATGGAAACACGCTAGTGTGATTCCCTCCCTTTTCATCAAGACGATGAACAAGCGGGAAGCAGCTTTATCCCCCCGCCTGCTTTTCCTGCTTTCCTCCGACGGAGCCAGCATAAGCATTGAGGATGAAGTTATCCTATGAATAATGCTTTATAATTCAAATGCTCAGCTACAAATCTCTAGAAGGATAATGACAAATGGTACAAATCGAAAGAGTGTCGTCTAAATCATTGCTGTGATGCAAGACTTGGTTTCTTTCCCACTGACACGGCTTTGTGCTGTTCATATCATATTCAAATCAATAATACAATTCTAAAAATCAATGTGAATGACATTCTAGTAAAAAAAGGTAATAATATTTAAAGCTATCCAATAAACAACCGAGAGTGTGAACTTCACCCGAAGAACACTGCAATAACAAGACATCAAGCTTTTGAGATGAATCCATTTATTCACCATGTGCCATTTCCTGTGAAGTGATTACGACAACCCCTCTGTTCACATCCCTCTTTAACCTCTCATTCACAGTGGTTCCCCACAGAGGCACTGGTCTTGATTGATCTGGCACTGTATGAATGGCCGTGAATGAGCTCCAGATTGTCTTTAAATGGGGATGTGGGGTTTTATGTTAGAGGGACCAGCGCCATGAAGGTCAGTTCACATAGCTGTGTCATTTGCTGATGGAGCTGGAATGCAGTGAGATTGCTCAGCTTTAAGGGTGACAGAGAGGCACAAGGATTCTGTTCCTTCAGCAATAAAGCTAATGGCTGAAATAAAGAATTTTAGAAGAAACTGACAGCAGAGAAATTCAGTGTATTATGGGCAAACATCGATTTCTCCACATGCACACTTTGACTTTTGGCAAATTTCCTTATTTTTGCCTTCACTAAGTAAAAAGCTGTAAATGAAACTTAAATGTACGTAAATGTTTTCGGAGTATGTTTTACAAGAAAACACTATTTCAGTCTTTGTGTTTAATTCAACGTCTTACATTCTGTTTCTTTGTAATTATTTGATCAAATATACTAGCAATTTTTGAGGAAAAAATGGCTTCAAAATAAATCCTAAACTATTTTTGTTTCCAGTGTTGTTTGTAGGTTGTATATTTTATTTTCTGGGTACCTTACATACATTATGTTTTATTTGTTATGTTGATTATGTCCAACTAGGGTTAAAAAAGAACAGCTAAAATATTTCTTAACATCAATAATAATAATAATAATAATGATAATAATAATAATAATAACAACAATAATAATAAAATACATTATCGATTAATAATTTGAATTATTAATTAATTTATTAATATACACAAACACGCTGTGTGGTTTCTGAATTATTTAGCTGTTGTTTTTCATTGTATATCTCAGGCAAACAGTACAAGTTATCGTGTCACTCACGGCATGATATAAAGCCTTCGTCTATGGAAAATGCCACCTCAAAAATGAATATCCATTTTGTGGTTGTAATACTCCTTTCTCCCTTGTTCTTGAGAAGACAATCATAATTCTGCTCTTCGTTTGAGGAGTAGCAGCTCTCTTTGCAGATATTTGTCACATTCCCCATTATATCAGCATTTCATTACCGTTCATTAAAATTCTCCTTTCAACCCTTTCTTATGGGATTGCAAACTAAATGCATTTTAATTTGCTATGGCAGACCCAAATGCCTTTGAATGTCAAAGACTTCGGCTTCAGCATGCATACTAAGTCGCGTCTAACAGTAATCACAGTCGGCTAACACGACGGCGAGTCCTAGTGCAAGACAGTCACCGTGGACAAAACACCCAATCTGGACGGCAAGGACGACAAGAATTTCCATGCTGTCAGAACAGGTGGCAACAACACCTGCTTCCAAACTTTTTAGTAATTTGTCACATTTAGCAGCTGCGTAAAATAAGTTCTGATGCATTCAAAGGCGGGTTATACTATAAGAGGGAAATAATAAAGAACGAACAAGAGACGAGCCCATGCAGCAGCCCGTGCCGTCCAAGGCGTACACAGAACGAGCAGAGTACGACGACTTCTCCATTAGACCTTGCCTATGATCTTGGCCATTGTTCCACAGCATCTAATGCCATTAGACAGGAAAAGAAAACCTTACAAACAGTTAAGCTGACAGAATCTGAATGAAAGTGAATGAATAAAAGATAAATATCCGCATGAACGGATAGACACAGAGGGCAAAGCCGGCAGCCCCTCTCATCATAAAGTCTGTGTTGGAGAGGCAGCCCTTGCTGACTGTCTTATCTTATTGAGAGTCTCATTAGCATAGAAATTACTTCAGGCAGAGGCAAAGAAGCAGGACCCAGTACAGGTAACTCTCAACTCTCTCTTTCCATTAGTATGGAGAGAAACAGAAGACGTGAGGGGAGGAAAAGTTGAGTAAAAAGACAAAAATGAAGACTGGCTGAGGGCAACGAGAAGGAGCGGAGGGAAGGGGAAAAGGAACAGAAAAGCGAAATACAATGTCATTTGGATAACCAAGCGATTCCTGCTCTCTTTTGATGTTTTTTTCAGGCCTGCATAAAGACTGCAGTCAGCGACTAGTTCTGTGCAAGTAGTTCTAAGGGAGAAGTTCTGCAGGAAGACAAAAGGCAGTTGCATTTCGTCAAAATAATTGTAAAGTCAGCACAAAATTTTAAACCAAAAAAACCCCAAAAGTTATTTCCCTGTTGTGCACACAACTTTGTTATTTTTTTAGTAGATAACAGAAGACACCTTTAGTGGACAAAATTCACCCTAAATGTCATTAAATGCATTTCTTCCAGGACATGCACAATCTTTCAATGACATGCATGGTAAAAGACTAAAAATGTTAATTGGTTAACAGCAAGTTCTCTTACTATATTCAGTGAAAAATAAACATAATAAACTTAACTGGACATTTCATGTAATTTTGCAGTAAAATAAAAAGTCTTATAATTTACAGGGAAAAACTGGCAATTGGCATCCATGTGTGATACTTAATATTTGATGGTTGTTCATTAAAATGTTACATTTATGTTACATCTTATTTTATAAAATTAATAATTGTTGCATTATTTTAGTGTCAGGTGAGTTACTACGATGGTGTTTTGCATTTATGTGCATGACACTGTGTGCACCTTCAATATTATTTGTAATGTACTAGCTTTGATTCGTGATGGTTTTTGGTGGTTGTCAGTGTATTATGATGGTTCAAAAAGATTTCAGAAATTTTAACGACAAAGTTTTTTACTAGAAATTTAAGTGCTACTGTATTTTTTATGGTGAAGTTCTGGCAACTACAGCTGCCAGTTTTTTTTTTTTTTTCAACCATAAATTTCTTTGGTCTATGCATTTTGTCCATGAAACAGATTTTCTGGAATCAGATCATCAAATTTTGTTCACAGTTTTTTTTTTTCTTTTTTTTCTTTTAATTTCATTTAGTGATTTGGTCACACTTTATATTAGGTGGCCTTAACTACTATGTACTTACATAAAAAAATAAGTACAATGTACTTATTGTATTGCAAAACACTTTTACTGCTATTGAGGTGGGATAAGGGTAAGGTTACGGACAGGTTTGGTGGTATGGGTAGGTTTAAGGGTGGGTTAAGGTGTGAGGGATGGGTCAACAGAGTAATTATAAATGTAATTACAGAAATTAATTACAGATGTAACTACATACAGGTATTTTTAAAAATATAAGTACAATGTAAAAACATGTATGTACATAATAAGTGCATTGTATCAAATTATTAATTTAAATGTAAGTACATTGTAGTTAAGGCCACCTAATATAAAGTGAGACCAGTGATTTTGCATGTCACAACATTTAATCAATAATTTTGCCCATTCTGTGAATGAGATCTAGAACAGCCTCTTTCAAAGATGACATAATTTATATTACTTTCTAAATTACGCCCCGTACATCTGAGGCTGATTTTGGCGATGAACACCTTCTTAACTTTTATGAAGACTCCAAGTTATTATCAGGCAGGCCAGTCCATATCCGGTTTGACAGAGAAATGGGTAGAGTGAAGCTCGGTTTAAAGCAAACGCTCTACAGAGGCACTTTGAAGATCTCCACCGAGAACAGCAGTACCCATTCCAATTAGTGCCCCAAAATGGACTCTGTAATGAACATAAACAAACCAGTTTAAAAAGTGCTGTTAGCCTTAATATTTGCTGTAACGTGATAATTAATAAGGAAAGACAAAAAACTGCTTTGTATTTATCTTGGTAATTATTTTTAGAACCCTGGGGGAAGGTGCCTGTGTCAGAATCCTTCATTAATTCCGCGCTGTGGCTTGTAAAGTAGTTTTAGTCACTGCAGAGTGAACATGATAAATAAAGCCACAGGTAGCAGTGAGGTAAAGCCCTGCGGATGAGTCTGCGCTCGCTGAAAGCACCGGAATGCAGCCTCTGCTCACCCACACAATCAAAGACCTTCAGAATCGCTTCAGTCTGCGAGCCAACATGTCGAGCAGCGAGAACAAGGGGGACTGGAGACAAATTTTGTCGCACAGCGCTGCGCCGTGTAAACACTTTATGTAAGATGCTAAACAGAGCTTCGGTTCAGAAAGACTATAACCTTCATTTAGGTCAAACATCCACAAAACAGAGCTAAATTTGCATTTACATCTAAAAATGTAGCGTTCCCACGTTGCTTTAGGACAACAGGCTGCCTCGGTCTTGGGTGGGCTCAACCGAGGCACCAAGCCCACTGCAGTTATGGATATTAACCATGGAGTCTGTCATCATTTGTGAAGTGCATTGACCCTGGACTAAACACACATGCCCTAGTATTGCTCAAATTCATCCTTGTCAACTGCAATGGATGATGTTTCTGTACAGCCTCTGGTGCAGCAGAGCATCACAGGCCAGGCCACAGGAGGACTGCACCACTGTTCATTATAACTGCAAAAGTGGAGGGGGAGAAAAAGCATTGTGTTGAGAGAGACAATAGAAAGCACTGATGTACCTATTTAATCTAGTGTATGTATGTATGTATATATATATATATATATATACTATTTAAAATCTAAAGAGACTTCAGGGCCCAACCACAATTATTATGTTTGTAGCAATAGATTATTTAGCTCAACTTGTGTACAGGCCTTATTCCTTAACCCTAGGAAGTCACCTCCAATACAAATCGATGATGTATGTATACTTTATTTTGGGTTTGAAAAAGTGAGCTGGCAAGCTGAAGGTTGTAGGGAATCAGAGCGAATCAGACAATTTAAGATTCGATCAAGAAGATAGCTGAAACACGAGGAGCCGAATTCCACAAAGAGGCCCAACAAAACATGGATGATCGTAAATCAGATCCTAGCACCAGCCAGCCTCAAGCAAGCCTAACTAACTAGCAGCTTTGAGCAGCTCACATCATTAAAACAAAAGAACTCTTATCGATGATTCCAACTCAGGAAGGAGTTTGTCAAATTTAGGGCAAGTAACCAAGATTGATGGTCATCACATGTAACACCATGATAGAACTCACGAGCTAAAGACTTCGTTGGGTGGTTTCCCCCACCCAGGACAAAGACCAGGCTCCTTCTAGACCTTTTGACCTTTGTTCCTCACAGAACACACAGAGACTGTCTTTACATATGTAGATGCATCCAAAATAATCTTAAAAGGACTTATAGACGAATATCAGTCCATTGCATAACTTCATAGCATGTATGTAACCCACACATTTGTCTATAATGTTCTAATCACTGATTGTGTATGTCTTTTTAAAGGTGCCATAGAATGGAAAACTGTATTTACCTTGGCATAGTTGAATAATAGGAGTTCTGTACATGGAAATGACATACCGTGAGCCTCAAACACCATAGTTTCCTCCTTCTTATGTAAATCTCGTGAATAAGAAAGACCACTGAAAAATAGGTGAATCTAAACATAACACCGACTGTGACGTAACAGCCAGGATCACTAATAGTTACGCCCCCAACATTTGCATATACCAGCCCATGTTCTAGGCCGCCCATGTTCAGACCTACACAGCCGAACCATCAGAAGTTCTGCAGGTAACGTTATTGTGAAGAAACAAGCGAGGACAACAGCGAAAATGGCAGATCATGGAAATAAATGTTATGTTCCAGGCCGTGCAGGGGATGTGAAGTGCAGGAATGGGTTGGTGTCTGTATTCAGAAAGGCGTGGAAAGCAAATAAGGCGTTCTAATAAAATAACGCGAGCCACTAAAGGGACATGGTTAGCTCCTTGCTATCTGTAACCTGTTACATTGCAGTACATAAGATTTCACTTACCACATAAACAGAGTAAGGAGAGATGACTGAGGATGATGGCGAATGATTTACAGATCCTGAGCACCACTGACAAGCATCTGATCTTGTAAAATGTGTGGTAAGTACTGCTGCTCCATAGTATAAACAGAGTTTGTGCGATCGCGAATCTCAAAAGCAAAAGCTAAAGTAAAAAGCGGTCGTGCATTCGAAAGCAGTTTCAATTCCCCACATATTAATAGCAGCTCCCTGATGCCCGCGTTTTATATACAGTATAATTACCTGATGATATAACTGAGAGAAAGTACTGAAATATATATTTTCCTCCCTGTGTTTCCTTCCTGCTGTGAGCTCCTGAAATGAGCCACACAGAGCAGATGCTTTTTAGCCGTGCCTTTTCTTGCCTTTTTGCCACCGCGTTTTGCCGCTGCTTTTTAGCGCTCTTTGAGCGTGCTCTGGCATACACGCCAGCTGCTCCTCTAAAACCATGAGGAGAAACACCATCTAGTCTCATCATTCTTCTTGCTGGCTTCTATTTTAATTTCTTTTCTTTTCCGTTGAGAGTTTCGTGTTCTGAGTTAAGTTTTGCTGCAACGCTGTGTCTCCGAATCTGACCTCGAGTGCCCATCTAAAACTTCAACCAGCCCACAACTCCGCAACTTCAGCCAATGCCCAAGACTTCACTACGAACGACCACTGAACTTCCAGCCAATCAGCAATCTTGAGAAACCCCTTTCTGCATGGAGGACAACAAAGGGAATCACTTAACACAAAGGCAACGCAAGTACAACCTCCAGAATCTAGCTAAACTGGCCCATTTAGTATAAATTTTAACCTCATTGAGGAACTCGATGCGAGGGTTAATCAAGTGATTGATGGTTGTTCAGTTCTACGCAATTGCACATATTGCTATAAACTTGGGATTTCACATTTTCATTCTATTAAACTCAACTTGTATGAATGTGTGAGCGCATGTGTTTATGTGTTAGATTAGTACTGTATATATTGTCAGATTTATCCAATAAAGTCTTATTTATATTGAAAAGAGAAGTCTTGTGTTTTTATCTTGTTTTGTGCGTATAAGTTAATGTCTTAAACTGCCGATCTTGTTACTGTGCTAATTAATAGTGTTTTCACTATATTTTGGATTTTAATATCCATTGCAGAGTTGATGTTATACGGCTCGTTCAATGAATCGCTGGCCAACACAGTGATCAGCCATAAAACAGAGATTCTGACCAAATTCCCTATTAAATCATAAATAATTCCCTTTGAGCTACATTGACATGTTTCCCTTATATCAGTATGTTCCCATCTTTCCACTGGGCACTGAAGATCATTCAGAAGAGTTCATCTATGATTTACTGAATGGCATCTGTTGTGTTAAATGCATTCAGGGCCCATGAAATCACAATTTTCTGTCTTTTATTCATTATTGTATTCATATTAATCCAAGAACAAGAAAGAAAGAAAGAAAACAAAAATACAAATAAAGACAGTTTGCTACTGCTATTGAGCTGCAAGTGTTATAAAGCCAAATTTTATATATATTTAAAATTTGGAAACACCATCTACTCCACTATACCACAACATAACAAGCCTGCAGCTTTCAGCCACGAGGTCAATCTGTGATGTTTAGATCTTAGTTTTTAGTCAGGTTAGACACCACATTAAATTGAACTCAGATGAAAGTGAGGCTGTGAGGGATAGACTTACAGTCTTTACAATGGCACGCACTATAAAGGTTTTAGATAATGTAATATTCACCAACTTGCAATTAAAAAAAATAAATAAAACGTTTTCTGGTGTTTTTGTCTAATGATTTCTTTTTTCTCAAAGAGGTTTTGTCAGCTGAACAATCTGCATATTGTTAAACAACACTCACCCTGACTGAAGTCTATTGGACAAATGTCTTTGGATTATGCAAATTTGCAGGCCTCCAAACCAAAAAAATTGGTAAGTTTGATTCACATTTGATTGGAGAAAAATCTTTGTGGCGCTGGATGAATTAACAATATTTTTGGTCCATTTTCCTGGAAGAGGAAGTCATGACTATTTTAGACTGCAATTTTAAGTGTGTGTATCTAAAAAGTCACTTTTAGTCAACTTTTATAAGTACGCTAGCATACAGATGACGTAAAAGCTATAGTAAGTACAGTAAGTATAGTAATTTTTCATGTCAATTATTTTTCATAGGGTCATTAAGAATTAGTGACTCACTGAGGTCCACTGTTCCATTGTTGCTTTATTTAAAAAATAAAAAAAATTATATATATATATATATATATATATATATATATAAAATTTAGCAATTTTAAGTAAGTGTATATATATATATATATATATATATATATATATATATATATATATATATATATATATATATATATATATATATTTGATCCAAAACATTCAGCAATGGTGGATGACCAAAGGCAGAGACCAAGTTGATTTTGCTGTGCTGGGAGATTCAAATAGTAAATCCTCACAAAACTGAGAATGATAGAGGAAATCCCCCCAGGATCTGACGTGAGAGCTGTCAGATTACACACCCTCTCCGAAACAGAGGAATTTCTGTATGTTTACGGCTTGTCAACATGCTTAGTTACGAACGCCGCAGTTAGACTACGACTTTTCACTATGCAGCTATCTCTGGATGACTAATGGCTATAATGATTTGATGATAATGAAGTGATTTTCACTCCGCACAGGGTTATGATGAAAGAGATCATGAAGATAAAAGAGCGAGAGCTGAAAGAATACAGGTAAAAATGTTTCCAAGCATCCCCTGGGAACACAACACGAAGACACCAAAGTCCCAGCATGTCAGGATGAGCAGAGAGAAAGCCCTCACGCCGGTGTGACAAAAGAATATGAAGCGTAGGAGGAGGGCAGAGGGGGGCCGCGGACAGAAAGGGCGGTCTGGAGCGAGATGGCAGCAGATAGGAACAGTGATGGTGAGTGACAGGCTCAGTCAGAGGGAGGAGAGTTCACACAGGGATGAAAGGACACTTACATAATCAAGGCTGGATCATGATCAGGCAGCGCTCGCTCTACCTCGCTGCCTCTTCAGCACGAGCTGCTGTCGGAGAACAACTACATAAACATGAAGAACGCCAATTAACTGTGCCGGAAAGTTTATGACTCCTCAGAGAGGAGGAAAAAAGAGAGACAAAGCCAGGCTTCTGCTGGTGAATTCCTTCTGAATAACTTATCTATTCATTCTGTACTCTGGGAAATATTTATAGAATAAAAAAGTTTCCTATGAAGTTTTCTATATTTGATGAGTGTTTTTATAATTCAAAAGCTCAGAGCTATACCACGCTCTCTGAAGATTACCACTGATTGACAAACATGGGTGTACGAAGGCAAGTAATTACTATTCTCTCGCCGTATCATTTTGGGAGTTATGAACTAGACCCCTATAAAAACACCAGTAATTATCAGTTCCAGGGCTCGCCGTAATTAGCATCCCAGATGTTTCATTACTGATCACAATAGCGGAAAGGATCGTTACTCTCCTTCTATACCTCGCACGAATCCCTTGTGCTTTAAGGGGAGATGCAGCACAGTGTGCTTGATTCAGATTGTCGAAGCGGCTGAAGTCACTCTGGGTTAAATCTTCTCAGTGGGTCCGCGATGATGCCATATTATTGAGTTTGCTGGAGGAGAGGGCAGTGGAGGGGCAAGAGCCACTGAAATGGAACAGAATGTCCACGAACAGCATCTCTCCGTAAAATACCACTAATATAAGAGCACATCAGCAGGAGAGGAGAACACTTTTATCCATCTGCACCTATAATGATGCTCAGAGAAGCATAGAGATAAAAACCTCCATTCTTACTCAAAAGAATGCCTCTAGCTAAGCTATAAACAACTCTGTTGAAAACAATGAGCTAAGATAATATGAATGCTACCCTAGAAAAAATAGGTAGTTACATACATGGAATAGTAATAATATTAATGTGCGATATATTGAATATAGTAAGATGTAATGTGTTCAGATATGCCAACTTATTTTAACCCTTTGATGCACATGCTATGAAAACCCCTTTTAATGCACAACATGGGTCTAAAATGACCCGTATTCATTTCCTATGTTATTTCATGCTTCGCTGGGCATTTTTTTGTTGTTGTTGTTTTGTTTTATCTTTTGAAATCAGTTCACTTCAGCATTTAATATTCCCTTATCTATAAATTCCACGACCACAAATTAATATTTTGTTTTTTCCTAGGTTTTGTGTTGCTACATCAAGTTTACACACCCATCTTTGCAATCATTAAAAAACAAAGGAATAAAGACATTTTGTAAAAAAAAAAATATATATATATATATATATATATATATATATATATATATATATATATATTAGCAGTTATTTAGACCAACACATTTACCGCTTTAAATATGTTTATTTATTACGCATATCACTGATAGCCTATAACACTGAAATTGAACTGTCTGTTGTGCAACTGTAGTGAATGTGACTGAATAAATGAAAATAATCTCAAATTGCCATCTCAGTGCTCACATGCCTCTCAAATGACAACTACAGGTTTGTGCTCCTTGCATACAGGCTTGACACTGAACACCAGCTGCTGACTTTTCCGTCTTTGGCAGCTGGGCAGATCCTGGACCTCTTCCTCTTCAATTGACCCTCCTGCCTGATGTATACCTCTGACCGGGTGGTGACTGTGTTTTGTTTTTATCCCACATCTTCCCATTGCATCTGTAATATGGTTTTGAAGGTGGGGCCAGCCCTCCATGCACCTCTTCATATGTGGCATGACAAGCTCTTTGACCGGCTCCTTCATGCATTGGTCACACCAGCCATGTAATCAGGTTGTTGTGTAGTGAAGTTGGTGTATGCCAGGGGTGGTCAGCGTCAGTCCTGAAGAGTTTTGCTTCAACCTTGATAAAAACTCAACTGCCTGTATAGCTTTCTTAGACCTGGATTAGCTTCTTCAGGTGTGTTTGATTAAGGTTGGAGCTGACCTCTGCAGGACTGTGGCTCTCCAGGACTAACATTGGCCACCCCTGGTGTAGGCAATGAGGGTGGCAGCATCCAGCACATTGCACCACAGCACCATAGGCCACCTCAGTTTTCTCCACTTACATGAGTAGGTGCAAACCATTTTTACTCAATCTATTGGACTGGGTCTGAGTTTCCTCTTCAGAGGACTCATCAGACAAGTCTTCAATGTCATCACAGAGTCTTCTTCATCTAGGAGAGCTGGATTTACATCCACAACTCCAGATTGACCCTGTGGCACATAGTCTAGGTCATCAGCATAAGATATTTCAGACTCTGAATCAGAACTAAGAATTGCCCGATCTTCCTCATCATGCAGTATATCTCTACAAACATTTCAGCCATTAATCTAGAATATCTGGGACCATACTAACACTCTAGATAAGGAATGCACAACAAGCAGTTGATCGTGTATATACTGATTATATATTGTCACTGTCAGACAGAAACCTTGTATGTCCAGAACGGTTACTTTTCAGGAACACTAACAGACATAAAGGGTGACCAATAGTGTTGATTTATGACAAAAAATAAAAATGATGAAATATGGAGATAAAAGGTTTCTTCCATACAGCGATGATATATACTTGTCTATAATATATAATTTTGACTTATTTTGTTAACTTAGCTAACATTAGTTAGCTAAAATAGAATATATCAACAACAAGCTAGGTAATAGTATTGGACAAGTTTCTTTTTCTCACTAGTAATAGATTTCAAGGTCAAGGTAACCTTAGCCTAACATTAAAATATTATGTCCAGGTATCATTTTTGACCCATGTGTGTAAAATTGATGTAGAAATACAAAAACTGTTTGTTTATAAATTAAGGAAGGAAAAATAAACACAATGATTTGTGGAAGTCAAAAACACTACATTTAAAGACTATCTGGAATAATAAATAGAGAAAAACATTTATTTCAGAGATTCAGCAAAGAAACACTCAGCCATGACTGAAATAACATAGGAAATGAATGCGGGTCATTTTAGACCCATGTTGTGCATTAGAAGGGTAGTGACATAAATGATTTTTATTCAAAAAGTAAGAAATAAAAATAAGAATGTGTGTCACGGTGCACACAGCAGGGAGGAGCGAAGAACACGCAGACGAGGAGTAACTTCAAAATAATAGTCTTTAATAAATACAAACAAGGCAGGGCAAGACAAGGCCAGGTTAACACAGAAGGGAACACTGGGGAATAACGAGTAGACCAGACCAAAACTAACTAAACAGGCAGGAACTAAATACACATGACAATCACAGATAATTAGACACACCAGAACTGAATAAACTAATAATCACACAGAACAAGGACAGGAACATGACCGAATATGGAAACAAGGGGCGGTGTGGCGAGGGGGGCGTGGGAAGGCGAAAGGCTGCAACGGGAGAGTGGGTGCGGAGACGAGCGGTAATAAGGAGGTCAAGTGAATAATGTCTAACACCTGTATTTAATTCCAGTGATTGGGGGAGAGACGGGTGATAAGCGGCTGGCAGACCTGGGATTGAGAGAGAGACTGAATGCTGTCCAGAGCGAGGGAGCTCTGTGTGTTGTGTCTGGAAGAACTGTCGAGGCAGAGAGCCCGACAGCACTTTGTTTTTGGTTTTGTTGATTGTTTTGGGAGCAATAAACTGGTTACTCGCCACCCCTGCATTCCTCGTCCTTCATCTAAATTTGAACCTTGTTACACTGGTGCCGAAACCCGGGACGAGGAAGCCGGCACGCCGCCATGCAGCCAGCACCACCCACGCCACTTGCGGAGCTGGTGAAGTCACTCGCTGGTCTTCACCAAACCCAACATCAGGCGCTGCTGGACCTAAAGCTGGAGCAGGAGGATCGGTTTCGCTTATTGGTCCAGGGCCAGGATGAAGACCGGCGGGTCCTCCGGAGCTTGCTCAGTCGGGAGGCCGCCCCAGTCGCAGCCCCATCCATCGCCCACGTCCCGCTGATGAAGATGGGTCCACAGGACGACCCAGAAGCGTTCGTGGACCTTTTTGAGTGAACAGCGGAGGCGTGCGGCTGGGCGCGCACCCAATGGCCAGTGCGCCTGATCCTGCTGCAGACGGGGGAGGCGCAGGTGGCAGCCCAACAGCTACCGGTAGCCAGCCTCCTGACGTACGACGATCTCAAGCGGGCCATCCTGCAACGAGTCGGCCGTACCCCCCAACAACATCGACAACGCTTCCGCTCAGTGGAGCTGGGGGACAACCGTCGGCCATTTGTGATGGCCCAACAGCTCCGAGACGCCTGCCGCAGGTGGTTAATGGCCGAGGAACGTGATGTCGAGGAAGTGGTCGATCTGGTGGTCCTGGAGCAGTTCGTCGCTCGGCTACCACGTGGGACGGCCGAGTGGGTCCAGTGCCACCGCCCGACGTCGCTGACCCAGGCCATACAGCTGGCTGAGGACCACCTAGTGGCGTGCCCCGGGGTCGGCGAGCCCCTTCATAACCTTTCTCTCTCTCTCTCTGCTCCTTCCCTTCCTGCTCTCTCGCGCCCTATCCCAGCTCCCAGGTCTCGTAGTAATGTGCCCCATCGAATTCCCCCCGCGGAGCAGTTTCTTCCAGGGGAACAGATCCGCAACCCGAGGGGGCGGAGCGGAGAGCGCGGGAGCCGCCGCTCCATCTCCACCTTTATCCTCTCTCCGCCAATCCCTGGGCCATCCTTCTGCCGCTGGGGCGGCGGGGAGGCCTGGGCCGGCCTGCTGGAGATGCGGGGACCCGGGTCATTTTCAGGACCGGTGTCCGATGATGGAGGTGGGAATGTTGATCCGGGTCCCCGACTCCCCGGGGGCTGCCCCCGATCAAGCCGGGCAGTACCAAATACCTGTGAGTATTAGGGGGGGTACATATCAGGCTTTGGTGGATTCAGGTTGTAACCAGACCTCCATTCATCAAAGCCTGATGCAACAAAGGGCATTGGATACGAGCCGCAAGGTGAAGGTGAGGTGCGTGCACGGGGATGTGGTGAACTACCCATTAGTGCCTGTTTCTATTCAATTTCGGGGGAAAAAGCATAGAATGAAGGTGGCGGTTAATTCCCACCTTAGGCATCCGCTGATTTTGGGGACAGATTGGCCAGCCTTTTCGCGATTATTGGGGGTTTTGTGTGCGGATGCTTCTTGGGAGACGGGGCGGGGGAACCGAGAAGCGGTGGCTCAGACTGGAGATGCGGTTCCGGGGCCTTCCCCGACTGCCTCGGAGGAAACGAGAGCGAAGGAGGCGCTAAAGCCCCCTGAGCTAGATGACTTTCCTCTGGAGCAGTCCCGTGATGAGACGCTCAAAAACGCGTACGACCGGGTCCGCACCATCGACGGACAGCTTCTCCAGCCGGATCAACCGCTCTCCTTCCCCTATTTTTCCCTTATAAAAGATAGGTTGTATCGGGTGACCCAAGATGCCCGAGTAAAAGGGAATACAACCCAACTGTTAGTCCCAAAAAGCCGCCGGGAAATGCTTTTCCAGGCGGCTCATTGTAGTCCCATGGCAGGCCACTTGGGGGAAGCAAAAACACGCGAACGGCTCATGGCCCGATTCTTTTGGCCGGGCATTCACGAGAACGTCCGCCGGTGGTGTGCGGCGTGCCGTGAATGTCAGCTGGTTAATCCGCCGGCCCTCGCAAAAGCGCCCTTGCGTCCATTACCCCTTGTAGAGGCCCCCTTCGAGAGAATTGGCATGGACCTCATCGGGCCATTAGAACGTTCGGCACGCGGACATCGTTTTGCATTAGTTCTGGTGGATTATGCAACACGATATCCGGAAGCAGTGGCGTTACGCACCATATCTGCAAAGAGTGTGGCGGATGCGCTGTTTCAAATCATCTCCCGAGTGGGAATTCCGAAAGAAATTCTCACTGATCAGGGCACGGCGTTTATGTCACGTATGCTAAGCGAACTTTATGAACTGTTGGGCATTAAATCGATTCGCACCAGCGTCTATCACCCACAAACGGACGGTTTGGTGGAACGATTTAATCGCACCTTGAAATCCATGGTTCGTAAGTTTGTAAAGGAAGACGCCAAAAATTGGGACAAGTGGCTCGAGCCCCTGTTGTTCGCGGTGCGGGAGGTCCCGCAAGCCTCCACGGGGTTTTCCCCCTTCGAGCTTCTTTATGGTCGTCAGCCCCGAGGGGTGCTGGACATCATTAGAGAGGCTTGGGAGGAGGGGCCTTCAGACAGCCGTAGTGAAATTCAGTATGTCATGGACCTCCGAGCAAAACTCCACACGTTGGGGCGGCTCTCTATGGAGAATTTGCTCCAGGCTCAGGACAGACAAAGTCGGTTGTACAACAGGGGGGCGCGAGCGCGTCGATTTACACCGGGAGATAAAGTGCTTGTATTACTTCCAACGTCTAGCTCAAAATTACTGGCAAAGTGGCAAGGACCTTTTGTGGTTACACGGCGAGTTGGGGATCTCGATTATGAGGTAAGGCGAACGGACAGGGGTGATTCATGTCAAGTGTATCATCTCAATCTTTTAAAACGCTGGAATGAGGTGTCATCGGTAGAGTTAGCAGCGGCCGTTTCGGTAGAGGAAGATCTCGGACCAGAAGCGGCTATCAAAATCAATCCGCTCGCTCTGGTTCCCAGAGGAGATCACCTCTCGCCGCTGCAGCTCACGGATGTAGCCAGGTTGCAAGCAGATTTTGCGGATGTGTTTTCACCCCTGCCTGGTCGCACGGACCTCATACAGCACCATATCGAGACGCTTCCCGGGGAAGTAGCACGCAGCCGCCCCTATCGCTTACCTGAACACAAAAAAAAAGTGGTTCAGGAGGAATTAAAGGCCATGCTAGACTTGGGGGTGATAGAAGAATCGCATAGCGACTGGGCGAGCCCGATAGTTTTGGTACCTAAAACGGACGGCTCAGTCCGGTTCTGTGTCGATTACAGGAGGGTGAATGCCGTGTCGAAATTCGACGCTTATCCGATGCCCCGAGTTGACGAACTGCTTGATCGGTTAGGCTCGGCTCGCTTTTATTCGACACTGGATTTAACGAAAGGGTATTGGCAGATCCCCTTATCGCCCTTATCCAAAGAAAAAACAGCCTTCACCACGCCGTTCGGCTTACACCAATTTGTTACGCTTCCGTTCGGCTTGTTCGGGGCTCCCGCCACCTTTCAGCGTCTCATGGACCGAATCCTCCGGCCACATAGCGCCTACGCCGGAACATGTGGAACATCTGCGCGCTGTCCTGAGATCGCTGCGGGTGGCTGGACTCACGGCAAACCCGCGGAAGTGTGCAATTGGGCGGGTGGAGGTACGGTATCTGGGCTTCCACTTGGGGCATGGGCAGGTGCGTCCCCAAATTGATAAGACCGCGGCGATTGCGTCCTGCCCGAGTCCCAAGACCAAAAAGGAGGTGAGACAGTTCCTGGGGCTGGCGGGATATTATAGAAGATTTATTCCTAATTATTCGGAGCTCACCAGCCCGCTGACTGATCTCACTAAAAAGGAAGCCCCAGATCCGGTCCAGTGGACGGAGCAGTGCCAACAGGCCGTAACCAAGGTAAAGGCTGCCCTGTGCGGCGGGCCGCTCCTACACTCTCCTAACTTTGGTCTCCCTTTTTTGTTGCAGACGGACGCGTCGGACAGGGGGCTGGGTGCTGTCCTGTCCCAGGTGGTCGCAGGAGAGGAACGGCCGGTGCTGTATCTGAGTGGGAAGCTCTCGAAAAGAGAGACCAGATACAGCACCATTGAAAAAGAGTGCTTGGCCATTCGGTGGGCCGTCCTCACCCTCCGTTATTACCTCCTGGGACGGGAATTCACTCTCTGTTCGGACCACGCGCCCCTCCAGTGGCTCCACCGTATGAAGGATACCAACGCGCGGATCACTCGTTGGTATCTAGCTTTACAGCCTTTTAAGTTCAAGGTGGTCCACAGGCCGGGGGCGCAGATGGCTGTGGCTGACTTCCTCTCTAGAAGGGGGGGGGGGGGTGCTGCAGGCCGGATGGCTCCCCGGCCTGAGTCGGGCGGTGGGGGTATGTGGCGAGGGGGGCGTGGGAAGGCGAAAGGCTGCAACGGGAGAGTGGGTGCGGAGACGAGCGGTAATAAGGAGGTCAAGTGAATAATGTCTAACACCTGTATTTAATTCCAGTGATTGGGGGAGAGACGGGTGATAAGCGGCTGGCAGACCTGGGATTGAGAGAGAGACTGAATGCTGTCCAGAGCGAGGGAGCTCTGTGTGTTGTGTCTGGAAGAACTGTCGAGGCAGAGAGCCCGACAGCACTTTGTTTTTGGTTTTGTTGATTGTTTTGGGAGCAATAAACTGGTTAATCGCCACCCCTGCATTCCTCGTCCTTCATCTAAATTTGAACCTTGTTACAGGCGGGAACACATGACACACAGGACAGAGGACTGACAATGTGATGATCAAAAACAAGTTCTGGAATTCTGAATGATGAAATTAATTTCTTGCAAAGATATAGAAAAAATAAACTCAGTCGGGTCACTTTAGACCCATCATGTAGTGCAACAAAGGGTTAAAATAAAATCTTTAAACAAGAATAAAAACCTTGTCTGTATGTTGAGAAGTTGTTATATTACCTCATACATGTCAAAACACTTTTACAGGAGTATTTATGAGAGTATACAAAACATGTGTTAGTTTACTCACTCTAGCATGGGGGAACAGAGTTGAGTGATGGAGTGAGTCATTTATGCTGGAGCCGCCCCTCCGGAATCAAAACTCAGCTTGTGTCTTCGATTAATAAGACCAGCTAGACTGATCACTGAAAAGAACCGACTCAAATCAAGTTGCTTGTTCTGATTCTAAACAGCAGACAGAATGCCACTGCAGGAAGAGGACGATGCAGTTTGTTCGGACGTTCCAAGTGAACCGAATTCCTTTCAGGAATGACTCTCCTATTAGACCGTTAAGGAAGGGTTCATGTGATGAGAATTTCAAGGAAGTAATTTCACCGTTTATAATCGCGTGATCCTGATGGCGCATCCTTCGTTTTGAGCACTGAAGTAACGTTAGGTTAATTTATTCGACAAGTTACAATTGAGCCAAATGAAACGCAACGTGAAATATATCCCTTAAATATTTGGATATTTTTATGTTTATTGGTTTTTACCAAATGTCAAACGAAGAGACGTAATCATTTACATATAATATTGGAATTAAAAAATGCAAGTCTATTTAAAGCAAAACTCAATTTCAACAACAACAAAAACAACATTTTTGTTACACAGACCAGGCAACCCTGGCAATGTATAACTAGGGTAGGATCTGCTTAAATTACGTCTTCTGCCATTATCGAGAGTACCTCTTCACGTAAATAATGCATGCGCGTGATACTGCTGATGTAGAACATGTATGGGCTGAGCCTTGTTTACATGCTGAGGAAAGCAATGCAAATGCGTCATGGTACTCTCCATAATGGTAGAACACGTGATTTGGAGGAGAAAAATTGTTGAAAAAAGTAATTATTTTTGTTTTCTTTGTGCTCAAAAATTATTCTTCCAGCTTCGGAAAATTACAGTTGAACCTCTGATGTCACATGGACTATTTTACTGATGTCCTTACTACCTTTCTAAGCCTGGGATCATTTCAGTTGCGTTGCTGTCTATGGAGGGTCAGAGAGCTCTCGGATTTCATCAAAAATATCTTAATTTGTGTTCCGAAGATGAACGAAGGTCTTATGGGTTTGGAACGGCATGAGGATGAGCAATTAATGACAGAATTCTCATTTTTGGGTGAACTACCGTTTAATGAATACACAACCTATCAGCTAATTGTCATCATGTTTACAAGAATCTTCAACATTATTGATTTATTTTTGGACATTTATTTTTGTTTGTTTTATATTTTGCACAGAGAAAATGCAGTTTTATAATAATATAATATAATAAGAAAGAAAAATCTCATTTAGAGAATACTGAACTCACATCTTTATTTAGGTAAAAATTTCATTTAACGCTACCCAGCTACTTAATCACAATATGCTACCACCTCACTGTTGAGAAATACAGTTCAAGTAATAGCATTGCTACTTTTAGCAACACTGCTGCCTATCACTGTCTCATGTGCAGTGTGTTGCAAATATAAAAAGGTAAATGAACATGCTGTTCCTGGTTTCCATTTTTCGTCTACGTGTACTACATTCATGTGCACACAGCCAGTGACGCCCTCCCCTTCCACACCACATCTGTGACTGTACACAGGACGTGTGGAAGATCCCTGGAGTCTCTATAATAACTCTCCCGGCTTCATTAGCTCTATGCGGGCCCGTATGCTTGTTTTCATTAAAATGGGAGATTGCTTTTTAAATTGTTTTACCTCTATACGACAGGACAGCCGGACCACTTATCACAATTAAAGAAAAGAAAAAATGCATGACTCTCCCTCTCTCTCCACGTCTCTGTAAGCGAGTGCTACCAAATCCAATAAATCCTTCCGTCATGCATTTCTCCTAAACGTTCTTTAAGATCCAATGAATGAAATAAATATCAGACGCTGGGCTTTTGTCTTTTTTTCTTCTCTTCTTCAGAACGAGAGTGTTCTCTGTGGAGGAGAATATCTCTGCGCTTTGGTGTTTGCCATGTGCGAGAGAGCAAATTGTTTTGCAGTTAATTAGGGATCTTCTTTAAAAGCGAGAACAAACAGCACAAGGAGAGAACACTAATTGAGGAAGAACAAAACAGATTCAAATCAATAGCGGCTTTTCTCCATTTGTTTGCTCGCTGCACGGGGAGTTGCTGGGAGAATTGAGGGGCATTTAGGGGGGTGGGGGAAGTGGGAGGGAAGCCACCGCTGGGATATAATGCACGCTAAAACACACACCATGCACCCGACGCCGCTTTAATTACATCCCATACAAAAAGCAGGAGAAGGGGCGCGTCTATTGGTCTGTAAATCTCGCTGCAGGGGCCTGCTAGGGTGTCATTAGAGGATGGATAGGGGGCCGTTGCACAAGGCCCGCACACCATGCACTGTGACGCTTAAAAGAAACGTCGCCTATAGAGTATAGTGGTTGTGCGGTTACATTGTGTACAGCAAGAGAAGCTAGGCTGTGCAGGTAATTACATTAGCAACAGCAGTGATTGTGATGAGGTGAGAATTTGACTAACCTGGCATGGATATATTAGGAAACTTATGGATACAAGTGGGAATCTCAGAACTTTCTTTAAAAGGTTTGTAAGATATGGTCAAAAAATACATTCTCTTAGACCAGTTTATTGTTCATTGGCTAAAATGTGCCATTCATGGGTTTATCTCCCCTAAAAGTGTAAGCATTGAGCATCCCAGACAAAATTTTTAGAATGTTCCAATCAGATCTGTCAATCTCTTTCCAGCTCAATCAGTAGCAAGAGTTTGCGGCATGGCTACTGTAGCAAGCTTAATTCAGAGGGTGTTTATCTGGTTAACATGGTTGACGTGTTACATGCTACATTTTTGATTTGGTTACAGATATTTGGTTACAGAAGTGCAAGCCAAAATTCAAAGTGTTTGTTTTTTTGGGTTTCATTTGAGACACTGAACTTGTGAAGTTTCTTATCGAGAAGTTAGCTAAACATTAAGGTTTTTTTTTTTTTTGCCACACTTGTAAGCTCTTTAGCTCTTAATTGTCAAAGCCCTGATAAAAAGGTAAGATATTGTAAGAATAAGAATAATTGTATGGGTGTGATAAGTGTAAGGGGTGTCTGAAAATATGCTTCATTTTTATAAATCCGCTAGGCGACATATAGCATATCTCACTTTAAACCCAGGGTTTCAAAGTTGGGGGTGTGTAAGTGAGAAAATATGACAGACATAATCCACCTTATTTTACAACATGGAAGTTAGGTTCGTGGCTCTACCATTAGAGAAAGCATAATGGTCAACTTAGGTTACATGTGCCTTGATAACTAATACTGCCTTGATGTCACTGAATATCTGCAAGTTGTGCAACAGTCAGTCGTTGTTTGTGGATATCATAGAAAAACACTGAATACTACCTGCAAAATTGTCTGTGACAAAACAGCATTTTTCATTGTAAACTCTAAAAATAGTTAAATCCCAAACTAATGACAAACATGTAAAAGACTAGCCAATAGACTGTTGATTCATTAAATGACAAACTGTTTTCCTACTTAAGCAGTTTATTCAGCGCAGGGAAGCCCTTTCTCCATTGATACCTCAGGTCTCCTTTCCTGCATATCACACTGTTTTTTACTAACCTTGGAGGCATGCCTTAAAGCGGCTTCTGGTGCTTCTGGTTCATTAGCAACTAAAGGTAAAACTCTAGAAAAATAACAAAGTGCGGTAAATGTTGAAACTATTTCGCTTAATTACAATGAAATAGTAATATACAAAATACCTGTTTCCAATATCAAGAAGTATAATGAGCTGTTTCGTACCGCTAAAAATAACTGCAATGGGATGCCACTGGAAGCCTTGCACAGCCTTGAATTATTTTTTTTTCCATTTACAATAAAACTAGCTAAATTGCATATACAAAATACAATAGTACTGTAGTAATGATAAAAACATCTAACAATTAAATTTACAATACCTTCATAATTTAATTTAGAACAAAAAATAAATAAATAAAGAAGCAAAAACACGCTCAATGCATATTCTTTATTCATAATTTAGAAGCAGAGTTAAAAAAAAAATTGTAGAAAAGGTACATTGCCATCTTGCTCCGACCAAAGTGACTTGAACGCCCCTGACATTGTAATTACAACTTCCCAACTTTTAAATACAAACTTCCCAGGAGGAGTTGAATGCACAATTAGTATCTGTTGTGGATGTGCCATGCTGATTGCACGAGTAAGTGGGGAGAATGTATGGCAATCTCTCTCAAATTGTATGCTGATAAATGACTTGTGGGACATAGCCATTATGAATCTTATTATTCCACAGCAAGCGTTACTTTGCTGTTTTGTCTTCGTCCATATGTTCTCTTTTTTTTAAGGCCAACTTCAGTCTTTCAGATGGCAGATTCTTTGTCATGGGGGATGATTTTAATTGGATATATATATATATATAAACTCTAAAGGGGGTGAAAAAAACAGTAAGAGAATAAAAAAGATCAGAACACAGCAGTCCAAGACAATGCCTTTGAGGCACATAATGAGCTGTTGTCAAAGGCAAATAATTTCATTAGCTGTCACAATGAAAGCTACACCAAAAATGCTCACTCAGCACAGAGCCTCAGAGAAAGCACCAAGATGACATTTTGAGAATGAAACCTCCATATTCTCATGCACACACGCATTATAGCATCATAATGATTTTGACAGGAAGAGGAGGATTTGGGGTAATTGTTCTCATTCTTGTTTATACTGTTTTGTTTTGTCCCAGTCTGGAGTGCTGGACGTGGGTGAGGGAGATCTTCTTGAAGGATCAAATCATGTGGGAGTCAGCTCTGAGTGACGGCAGGCCAGGGGAATAATTTGCGTCCACAGATTGCCCATGACTCCGGTCGCATCGTTTCATTTCCCAAACATGAATTTCGGCAGCTGATAAGATGGGACATTTCTTTGGCAGATAGCATCTTGTGCTTAGCAAAATGCTCACACAGGCCACAGCGTCTCACATGCCTGCAAATACTGTATGTTTGTGTGAGTCATCCAAATATTAATACCTCAAGTGCGGTGACACACACACACACACACACACACACACACACACACACACACACACACACACACACACACACACACACACACACACACACACACACACACACACACACACACACACACACACACACACACACACAGTGCTGTTTTGAATTTGCAGGGCCAATTTAGATGTGACTCCACATTGAACTCAATGTTAACAAGAAGATTGTGTATTTTATTTAATAAACTAGATGTGTAATGAGAAACGCTAAAGTTCAGCTTAAGTGCAAATTATTTATGAACCTTTTAGACAAATTGTCAAACTTTTCTATTTACCTTTTAAGCTACAAGGGAGGAAAACTAATTATTGTTCTTTGAAAAGAAAAGAAAACATATCTTTAAAACCACAAAACTAAAGCTATACAAAAAGAAAACTATAAAATATCTCAGGTCTTTCTCTAAATGGTCAAAATCCAAACAAACTTTACGATAATATATATTAGGGTATTTTTTGTTGTTATTTTTTTTTTTTAAATAACCACCAGAATGAGCTACTTGATGTCCAGTAATGATATCTATTCAATTTGATATTCAAAATTGCAAATAATGTAATGTTTCCTAGTCCAGGGGGTTTAACCTGTTTGATGCCAAGGACCCCCAAATATGCAAGACTTTCTATAATATAATTTAATATAAATGAGAAAAAAAACAATGAATATTAAATATAATTTCATATATTTTAGATGTTATTTTCATATACAGTGGATAAAATAAGTATTGAAAAAGTCACCATTTTTCTCATTAAATATATTTCTAAAAGTGCTGTTGACATTAAATTTTCACCAGATATTGGTAACAATCCAAGTAATTCATACATACAAAGAAAACAATACAAATAAGTTCAGAAACGAAGTTCTGTGTAATAAAACAGAATGACCCAGGGAAAAAGTATTGAACACGCTTATTGAAATTGATTTAATACTTCGTACAAAAGCCTTTGTTGGTAATGACAGCTTCAAGACGCCTCCTGTATGGAGAAACTAATCATATGCATTGCTCAGGTGTGATTTTGGCTCATTCTTCCACACAAACAGTCTTCAAATTTTGAAGGTTCTGTGGGCCTCTTCTATGAACTCTGATCTTTAGTTCTTTCCATAGATTTTCTATTGGATTCAAGTCAGGCGATTGGCTGGCCATCTAGCAGCTTTACTTTCTCTCTCTGAAACCAATCGAGAGTTTCCTTGGCTGTGTGTTTGGGATCATTGTCTCGCTGAAATGTCCACCCTCATTTCATCTTCATCATCCTGGTAGATGGCAGCAGATTTTTATCAATAATGTCTTGGTACATTTTGCTACACCATGATGTTTTGGGGTGATACAGTGCCATTTTACCTCCAAACATGGTGTGTATTACGGCATCCAAAGAGTACAATTTTTTTTGTCTCATGTGACCAGACTATATTCTGCCAGTATTTCAAAGACTTGTCTAAATGTTGTGCAGCAAACTTTAAACGAGCTTCAACATGCTTTTTCTTCAGCAGTAGAGCCTTCTGTGGTGAGCGTGCATACAGGCCGCGGCGGTTGAGTGCATTACTTATTGTTTTCTTTGAAACAATTATACATGCTAATTCCAAGTCTTTCTGAAGCTATCCACAAGTGATCCTTGGCTCTTGGACAACTCTTCTGATAATTATTTTTACTCTTTTGTCAGAAGTCTTGCGAGGAGCACCTGGTTGTGGCCAGTTTATGGTGAAATTATGTTCTTTCCACTTCCGGATTATGGCCTCAACAGTCTTCACTGGAACATTCAGAAGTATGTAAATCCTTCCGTAACCAATGCCATCAGTATGTTTTGAAAAAATAACATTGCAAAGGTCTTGAGAAAGCTCTTTGCTTTTACCCATCATGAAATGTTTGGTCATGAGACACCTTTATATAGGCCATCAGTTGGGACTGAACCAACTAATATTAATTTCCACTGACAAGGAGCAGGATTGCTTTCTAATTACTGACAGATTTCAGCTGCTGTCTTGGGTTTCCATGCCTTTTCGCACCTCCATTTCTTCATGTGTTCATTACTTTTACCCTGTGTTATTCCACTTTATTACACAGAACTTCATTTCTGAACTTATTTGTTCCGCTTTCTTTGTGTGTATGGATTACTTGGATTTTTTCTGACATCTGGTGAAAATTTAATGTCAACAGCACCTTTAGAAATGTATTTACTGAGAAAAATGGTGACGTGTTCAATACTTATTTTACCTGCTGTATAATATCTAGTAATACAAGGAGAATAAACACTGAATATTATGTGACATTTATGATAAATACTAGGAAATTATGGTCACACTATTAAGAAACTGTTATTGACTTCTGCCTCAAACTCCTAATTTGCTACTTATTAATAGTTAGTTGTTAAGTTTAGGTATTGGGTAGGATTGGTCATGCACAATATTTGCTTTAAGTATTAATAAACAGCCAGTATGTGAATAATAGGCATGCTAATAAGCAACTAGTTAATAGTGAGAAGTGGTCACTGTACTGAAGTGTTACGTAAATTATTAACACAACACTAAATAACTGGATCTTACATTGTCACCGTTTTAAAGCCACAAAAGTCACAAACTCCCCAGTATCCCCTTGGGGTCCTCAGACCACATTTTGAAGACTCTGTTCCTGGTCAACACACACACACACACACACACACACACACACACACACACACACACACACACACACACACACACACACACACACACACACACACACACACACACACACACAGGTTTGTTTTGCTATCCTTGTGGGGACTTTCCATAGGCGTAATGGTTTTTATACTGTACTTACTGTATGTGCTATTGTCCTACACCAACCCTACACCTAAACCTACCCCTTACAGGACACTTTCTGCATTTTTACTTTCTCAAAAAAAACTCACTCTGTATGATTTTTAAGCTTGTTTCCTCATGGGGACCTAAAAAATGTCCCCATAAGGTCAACATTTACTGGTTTTACTATCCTTGTGGGGACATTTGTTCCCCTCAATGTAGCATAAACAAGAACACACACACACACACACACACACACACACACACACACACACACACACACACACACACACACACACACACACACACACACACACACACACACACACACACACACACACACACACACACACACACACACACACACACACACACACACACACACCATTCACACAGAAACCAGACAAAAACACAGTTTTACATTGAATATCTGTATTATAAATAGACCATATTACACATTCTCTCATAAATACATCAATAAGTTATAACTTTAATGCTTTGCCTAGCATCTCATCCAGTATCTATGTGTTTGTGGCTTCTGAGACCTGGCATCCTTTATCCCTGGAGCTGACCTCAAAGTCATAAACTGTTCGGCTGGCAATTAAGCAGACACTCTGCACCTTTAAGCTCGCGAAATTCTTCCTCTAAATCACCTCGCACTCACCCCACGCTCCACAGTGTCAACTGATATATGCCTTTTATTTCTCTTTTTGATAATTGTCCAATCGATACGCGGCAGCTTAACTTTCTATGGAGCAAACGGGTCTCGGGCAGCATTATGGGATAGCACTATCGGGCAGCCACACGGTGAGTATAAAATGAAGGCTAGTGACACTAAGCCCAATCAAAACACTGCAACTATTCACCTCACAGAGACAGCACCGCTACACACACAGCACTAGAGAGGTTAGGATCTGTACAAGAGTAGGCAGAACAGATCAATCCAGCTCCGCTTATTCAGGAGAGAGAAGGCTATCGATTTATGTGTATCTAATCTCAAAGTCGTTTTCATTAGAGGTTTGACCAGGGATCTTTGAGACACATGAATATGTTTACATACTAAAAAAAACCCAACGTGATGCAGGGGACAAATTACAAGCCATTAATGTGTAGTGATAATAAATCTGAACATGCAAAACCTTAATAACAGTATGCCTTTATCTTTTAAACAAATGAGAAGGTAGCTAAGAAATATGTTTGTTTTTTTCTTCTTCAGAAAGTGCTTAGTTACATTATTTACACAAAGCCTATGAGTCATCAGTGCACATAGGTGGCGGACTCGAATCACATTGCTATATACGACTGATCTAGACCAAGCGTTCGGAAATGCCAGTATGATTTTTCTGTGATTGAAAACCAGAGTCTTTTTTCCTGAATGATAGATACATCCAAAAGTATTATGCCTAGAGGATAAACAAACTATTGCAATCATGCAAATTAAGCATTTGAAATCACAGGGATGCTGAAGTCCCTTGGAAAATGGCACATTGTGTTTCCTACAAGGTGCATAGATACACAGTTATGTACTATTTGAATTCTGTATTGCAAGACGGCGTCGACTGCGTTTGATCTATCCGGCTGTTTCTAATCCTCATCCTCAAGGATACTGAAATACGAACTAGTAGCTTTACAAATCTCCGCTCTCCCCAAACCCAGTGATATGAATCCTTCCTGAAATACAGCGTTATGAATGATAATGGCATTTTCACTTTGCAACCATCTTGACATTTTTTTTTCTTTCTTGTTCCCTCTCCCTGAATGTCACAATAGTGCGGACACTTCTGCCAAGGATTCAGCACTTCGCACAGGCTGCACGGGAGCGCCGGCTCAAGTCATGTGTGGGAGGTAATAATATTTTGGTATAATGGGTTTAAGCCAGTGAATTAAACATTAGCTCAGCTCAAATAGAGACCAAACAGGGGGAAAAAATAATGAACCGCAAATAAATAATTGAAGGCGGCATTGTTGTTTTTCAAATTGCTCACTCGGGGTTAGTCGTGTTTGTTCCTCGTTTGTTGCATAGGCCACGCTTACTGTCGTATAAACACCAAACACTGAATGCAATCTCAAGCTGGGTGGGGGGTTACAGGCTCTCCTGAACGTGTGAAAGCCAGGAAGAGGGAAACGTTTGACTTGTGGTGAGACGGACTTCTTGAATTCTGGTCCCTTGGAAACATGTCCGAATACCACACAGCTATATACTGAGGTGGTCCACCTGAGCCCTTTGGTAAAATCCTGTTACAGTAACATGAGTGAGCTTTCACGACCCTGAGCATACATGTCACACACATACAGGCAGACAGAGAGATACACGACCAGCAGTCTCTAGTACGCTTGCTCTATTAACCCTGAGCGGGATTGACATACTCCGGGTTGGTGTAGGAGAACCCCAGGAACTCGTCCTGGTCCAGATTCATGATAAACAGCTTGTCGGTGGGCGTGAGCTCGATGGCCATTTTTGTGAACTCCCGGTCAAAGTTGCAAGTATCTCGGCTGTTTCGCTGGAAAAGAGAAAGAAGAAGGGAGTTAGCTGCATTTAGAACAATAGGCTATTTATAGCTTAAAGGGATCTTAAAGGGGTAGTTCGCCCAAAAATGCCAATTCTGTCATTATATACTCGTCCGCATGTTGTTACAAACCTGTTTGATGTTATTTTTTTCTACTGAAATAGAACATTTTTGAAGAATCTTAATGTAGCTTTTGCCATTTGGTCACATCTGCCAAGCTCCAAAAACACAATAAAAGCAACATTAAAAAATATCACTCATATCAGAAGACAATAACACTGAATGTCATTGGTTTTCAGGTTTCTTGTAACGAAATTGTTATGATGTCAGACCTCCAATCTATTGTGTGACTTCAGAATATCTGGATTATAACAAATGATCTTTTTGGAGCTTGACAGCACATGGTCATTATGAACTGCCATACAGAGAAAAAATATACACTACTGTTCAAAAACAGTCTGTAAGATTTTTCAATGTTTTTGAAAGCAGTCTCTTATGCTCACCACGGCTGTTTATTTGCCAAAAAAAGAAGTCATATTTCACAATATTATAATTTAAAATAACCATTTTCTATTTTTGATGATTTTAACATGTAATATATTCCTGTGAGGCAAAGCTGTATTTTCAGCAGTCATTACTCCAGTGTCACATGATCTTTCAGAAATCATTCTTATATGCTGATTTGCATATAAAGATACCAATTTAAATATATTAATATAAATATAATAAACATAAATATTAAATATATATATATATATATATGCATAAAAAAATAACAGCATATGGCTTTGGATTAACATGAGGCGAGTAAATAAAGACAGTATGTTAATTTTCGGCTGAACTGTCCCTTAAAATCCACAATTATCCACACTAAATAAGAAGCTGATGAAAAGAAGACTCTAGGCAAAAGCCCAGCTGTGTTAAAGACTGAAGAGGAATTATGTGCCAAAGAAGAAGGGATTCCACTTCAGGAGAAGAAGCTATAACACGCAAGCACTTAAAAAGACGCCCAGGCCACTGATGAGACTCATATCTCACTGACAGTCCCCATCCAGAGCTGCTGTGGGAGACGGCTCGCTGCATTGACACACTGTGTGCTACCGTTTCTTTCATGAGATGCTAAAGCGTAGGCACTGCTGGCCTTTCTCTTTTACTCTGTATGCCTCTGTCTCTGTCTCTCTCTGCGAGAGGAGTCTAAATGAAAGGGGCAGACGGTTTGTTAGGCCCACAGGCCTGTTCTTACTGGGAGAATTCCTCTCTGCTGCGCTACTGCTGCTGTGGCCTTGTGTGCCAGCGCGCCCGAGGGAAGAGCCAGCCTGGCTCAGAGGACACACACACACACACACACAGTCAAACACACTGAGTGGGAGGATGGCGAGGGAAAGAGACAGACTAAAAGAAGGAAAGAAAGGAGGTAAGGTGGGTCAGAGTTAGCTAGAAAGGGATGGAGGGAATGTGACAGAAGGTGTGGAAGAGATGGAGGGGATGGAGAGAAAAAAAACAGGGAAAAGGAGAGAGGACTGAGCCTTCTCTGGGGCTAGACATTGTTAATGCACTGCTTGGCAATGTAAATCCACAAAGGCAAAGGAAATGCTAGTGTGGGGGGAGGGGTTGCACTCAATATGCTAAGCATCAGTGGAGCAAGAAAGCTTTGGCGATGCAAATACTGCGTACCAATACACAAAATGTACACAGAGCGCTAAGCTATGTTGTCTTGTGGAAATGTTTGATATAGGGTGGTGGGGCTGTCATCTCAAACTATAGGGGAGAAAAAACATATTTCTGAATGAACGCCACTACATTGCTGTGTTCAATAAAGTCAATATGGAAGCCTGTTTCCGCCTCAGAGTAAAATCATTTGTTCTCACAATTGCAACTTTATATCTCTTGCTTGAGAGTTGTTTTTCTCACAATTTCAGCCTTTTATCCCACATTTGTGACTATTTCTCCTAATAGTGCCTTCGCACCTCACTATTTTGACTTTTCTCATAATTTCAACTTTATTTATCAAAGTTGTTACTGTTTCTCATAAATGCAACTTCATGTCTCACTATTTTCACTATTTCACACATAACTGTGCGTTCATATCGTGCAATTGAGACTGATTCTCATAACTGCAATGTTATATTTGACAGTCATAATTGTGACTTTATCTCTCACAACTGCCACTATCAACTCTGATTTTGTAACAATTCTTACTATTTCTCATAATTGTGCCTTCACAACACTCCTTGTAATATCGACTTTATTTCTCACAATTTACATCTCACTATTTTGAAAATTTCTCCAGATTGCACCTTCATATCAGACAAATGCTACTATTTCTCAGAATTTTGACTTTATCTACCTTATTTTTCAACACGGAAGTAAGCCGTTTTCTGTGAATGTATGAGACTTCCGGTTCATTAGCCGCTGTAGGGAAATAACGAGAAGAATAACAACGTGCAATAAACAGTAAGACTGTTTGCACTATAAACCAGTGTGTTCATAATTAAGATAATAAGACACACCAATCTGCAATATCAAGCAGCAAATGGAGCTGTTTTGTACAGCTAAAAATAGCTGAAAGCAAAATGACACCAGAATCCAGACCCATAAAATTTACAAATGGCCGCGCCTGCTTATATGGGAAAAACAAGGAGAATCTCTCACAATTTTGGCAACTTCTTGTAATTGCAACTTTATATCTGACAACTACAACTTTATTCGTAAGAACTGCAAGACCAATAGTATAATTGAGACATGCGAGTAAAATGTATTATTTACTCTGAGGAAGAAATGGGATTGCGCGAGTCAGCATGACTCTACTTACTTTCTTCTTGCATATTCCTGGTCGTATTGTAAACAATTCATCAATACACATTATTCTGAACCAAAATATTTTTCAAAATGCAATAATTTGCTCTTATTCTGAAATTATGTTCCTTTTTGCCAATGCTGCAGGCTATTCCAGAATTACTTCTTGTTGAATATCCTGTTTCACTTGAAAATATGTCATGTTCTGGATGTAAAATTGCTTACAAATTGCAGTTCACACTGACTTTTAGACATCAAGAGAAGCACAGAGAATAATCATGGTGGCCCGGTATATATACAAGTGCTAACCTTTCTCGCAAATTAATCACAGTCTGTTGGATGTCTGCTTGGATAATAAGGCCAAAAATGAAGGCTGTCTTGGAAAAACAATGCAATTCAGTTAAGTTATTATTTCCAGCTAAATAATTCAGCTTTCTGGTCAATGGCGGGCCTGAGGGAATTGTGGGAAGTGCAGAGTTTTTTTAGGCAGCATAACGCTCGGTATTAAAGAAACATTCAGTATGTTTTGAAGACAATAAACCAACAACGACAAAGCAGTGTGATCTCTTTTTTTAAAGGCAATGAACACAGCACCTTAAAATGACAAAGAACAGAGACAAGTCGCTTTCAGGTGAGCAAGACCGAGAGAGAGATGAGTGCACGTCAAAGCACAGCAAAAAGGATTTACAAACAACCAAGATCACAGACGCAGAAAAGACATTTGACTCCAAATATTGGTATGCAGATCACATCAAACAAGAGAAAACTGGGGAAGAGAGACGGTCCAGAAGAGCGTTTGAGATCTCCTGGCAGCCCGTACATGGATAAAAACAGCTACAGACAGCAAGAATACAGTAGACAGGAGAAAGATAGATGATACAACAACAGAGGCACATTTCCTACCTTATGTCCATTTGCTGGTTCAAGCACACCACAGCACAGCGAAGCACACAAGCCACAACTCCAGAGTGATGGCCACTAGATTACCTGGGCTCTCAAGAGCCAAACAGCTCAGAGACAAATGGCACTGGGCATTGGCATGGAAACCTCAGGACTGTAGGTCAACGCAGACGTGATTCTGAACGACTAGTTTCAAATCTAGTAATCATCCTGCAGAGTTAATGAGTCTATAAATCTGTCTACTGTTGCATGGATCCATGTATAAGTGTGATACATTATAAGATACAGTGGGGTTCAAAAGTCTGACAGCCCACAAGCCTGAGATGCAAAATTTGATTTAACTGTACAAATAAATAATGTCCCTTTATTTTAAAATGTAAACATGAATATATGAATTAATAATAATAATACAAATCTAATTATAATAAAAAATAAAATTAAGAAATTTAAATCCGGAAAAAAGTTTCAGAACTGTGAAAAAAAAGTGCATTATTAATAGAACAAAAATAGAACAAAAAAATATAATAAAATGTACATAAATATTAAATTGCATAAGAAAAAAAAAAAAAACAATTTTGCACTATTCTAAGGTCACTAATCAAATAAGTAAACTGTTCTGCTAACGAAATGTTTTCACGTATATTCTTCAAAGCACTAAAAGATGACATCAAAATTAGCATAACTCATAAATCCACATTTAGATACCTAAACTGGCAATTGACCTTTGGAGGTACGTGGGCACAGGTGTAGCGCTGGGTACCAGGAACTGAAAAAATGTGTAAACCGTTAACATCAGAATGGATATAACAGATCAAAGAGCGTAAAAAGAACATCCAACAAAATATTTGTCATCCTGAAGCGTCACTAAATGATAAATGACACTAATTAGAGATGAATGATGGTCCAAAATGGTCTCAGTTGACAGGAATATCCATGCTAGCTTGCCATGCTGATGCAGGCCAGTGCCATTCTGTGTTGATTAGATACAGGTCTGTTTGACAAGATGAGATTAGCACGGGTGCACTGAGCAGCTCGGTTCCCATAAACAGGCTATGATGCACGTGGACATATAAGATAGTGGTGGATGACAGTGGAATAAGGGACGTCGACACGTTGAGAATACCAGCATGAGACGTTTGCACCTCAGCGGAGCCCATCTGAATTTTTCATACAGATATATAGCAGAGATAGAGTTTGAGATGCATGCTGTACCAAAAGCCCCGAAGGGAACGATAATAATAATAAAAAAAGCTCTCAGGTAGGAGAGAAAAGACGAGAGACACCCTCCTTTAAATCCAAGGTGTTCATTTTGCCAGGCTTTAATTCCAATCGTGATTCTGTAATTTTGTGCGATACTAAGGCACAGAGCTTTCTATAAAGGAGCGGATTAGCGGCGAGCTGATGTCAGCGCAAGAAGAGAACAGCAGTATCAAACGCTGCCCTGTTTTCAGCTGATAAGCCGCACACACTTCGTGCTAACCGACTCATTTAATTTGAGGCTGCGACATTCAGAATTAATTAACTCTTGTGTGCGGAGCGCCAGACTCAACTGTGTACCGCATATATGTAAAAACAACAAGTCTGAATGACCTCCGAGATCCCCATGCCGATTTTTACGGTGCTACTTACATAAGCAGGCCAACCACCACTCCAATTTTCACAATAAAGGTTCGCAGCATGTTTAATACGGCATATAAAGCGTCTCTCTAGTTTTCACCCACCCTTATGTATGTTCTTCCCATATGTCACTGACTGAATGGTGGTGGAACAGGATGAAATGTTCTCATGTTAAGTGGCAGGCATGAAATATGCAGAGCTTAGCGTGGGCACGTGCTGCACACCGTCCAAGTTGGTTTTATACAGGCGATGCTCTGAGCAAATTGACAAGACTTCCTCTGCCAAGCGGTTCAGAAACACATACAAATAATGCTTTATGTGATCGAATAAAATGTCACATCAGGGTCTTAGAATAGAAAACAGTCTTTTGTGTTTCCAGAGTTCACATTACAGGTATGATTGAATTTCAAGGTTATATACACTCAAAACTCCAATGAGGGAAACAACGCAAAACCAAACAAAGGCTATTGATGTTTCAGTTTTATTTAAATGCATACTCCTGGTTTTTTTGTGGAAAATACTTTGGCACAAGAAAAGCATTGAGGATGTATGAAGCAAAGCACACAGAAAGGTCAAGAGCACTCGCTAAAACACTAGACTAGTTTTCTGTAATTCATGCATAAAGCTTCTATGCACATTTTATGGTATAGAATACACAAAAATCTCCCTTTTTCATTTATTTTTATCTACAATACTGACCACATAAAATTCATGACATTTAAGAACATTTGACACATTTTATACATTTGATTTGCTTATGTTATTTTAAGACACTTAAAAAAATAATATCAAAGCCCTACACTGAACTGCTCGCTATATTTTTTTTGGCAGAAATGACAAATGCACAACATTTTTTTTTTTTTTTTTTTTTAACCAAAAGTGTCTTATCCTGCAAACCACAACATATCTGGAAACCTTAGCCATTTTAGAGAGGTTATCCCTTCCCTGAAATCCTATGATGAAGATATGATATGAAGCCCCAGTGGTTTCCAATAAAAGCCACTGGCCTCTAGTCAGCACGGATAACCGCTCAGGGAACTCTGATGTCTGAGAGGATCTGACCCGTTTCTGTGGATGTGTGGCTCTTGTGGCCTTTCCAGTTCCATTTAGTGATACAGTATCTGTTCCACACAGGGACTTCGCTGCTGTTACCGCTGACATGAACAGGGCTCGCGTTTCTAGACCGACTGTCATATCGGAGTTGTCAGCATGCTAAATTAGGACACCGTATTAAAGCACTGACCAGCCTGTGTTGGACCCATTAACACAACAGCAGATAGCTTCAACGGACCCCTATTGTCACTTATGAGCAATGTTTACACGCTTGAATTGTTTTATTTCCAAAGCTACACCGTCTAATTGTGCTGCAATTTATTCGTCGTCTTTATATCCTGTTCTTCTCTTCGCCTTTGAAGCGCGATATTGTGTTCCACACAAACATTGTGGTATTCTTTCAGGGTTTTCATGTAGAAAGTTTCAGCATAATATAATGCGGCGGGTCTCTATTGACAAGCTTCAAGATGGAATCATTCAAGCGAAGTGAAGCTATATCAATGCGTCCCAACTAGACTAATTTGCTCATACACAAGCTCTTCAATGAAATCTGGGGTACAATTTTGAGATATTACCCATGGGTGACTGCTCATTTCAAACCCCATCGCAAACCCCAATGATGTTGAAAAATGCTTCCAGATCGTACCCATTTAAAACATGCATATCTACCATAGGGGTCAGTAATAAATGGCCGACGGGTCTTTTAAAGGTTATTGGCTACAGCGCTAGCTCGTTTCTGATATTAGGACTTGTTCTCTCGTCCTGTCTCAATCTGTAATTGTCTCAAGCAGGAGGTAGTTGATATTTAATGTGCCTGTCAAATACCTCTCGATAAAATCCGGCTGACCTTTAAGCAGAAGTCAAGTGTTAAACAAGGAAGAGCCAACAGGAACCATCACAGGAGTCATGCTTCCTGTACATGGGTGAGTGTTTGCTGATGGTGTGAGATGATCAGGCAAAAAAAGCAGATCACTACCACAATCAGGCACATCCATTAAGCTCTATTGGCCCATACACGCAAACAGGATACAGACATCCTAAAAAAGTCAGATTTACTCATGCTTCCAAAAAAAGAAAAAGAAAAAGAAAAACTTTGGTCAAATTCTGTTATCTACTTGTCTGTACAATGCAAGTCAGAGATTAAAGCAAGACTAGGGTTCACTACAGAGCTAACTAACGACATATGCATCATAAACGTTCGGGCAAAACAAAATTGTCATGCAAAAACCTTTTGAGTTTGCATTCTTTTTGAAACAGGCAAAATGCTTTGAGTATAAAATCGGCAGAATATCACGTTCACAGGCTGGACAAGGAGAGCGAGGCTAGCCATTGTGCATCTCATATGCGATTCATGCACCTTTAGTGCAAATGGCTGAATCTGAACACCGGCGGTGTCCGAAACACACACATCCGAGGATAGTTTAGAAGAGAGCTATGCAATACACACCACATTCAGGAAAGCTGTAGAGTACAAATAGTATAAAGACAGCCTTTAGATTCGAACGTTCCTTCAGCATGGACACAATCAATGGAATGTCGTGAAAGCCGACAACGACCTTCAGGCTAATCTACGAATATCGAAATTTCGCATGCATATGTATATAGATGGATTAGTTTCTGTGCATGGCTGTTTATATACATACACGTGCCCGTTTTATGGAGTGTATGATACATAAACGTTAAGGAGGTTTGATGAAGAGGGGGTTTGATGGAGGGTTAGTTTTAGGAGGTCGCCCTTAACTCTGGGCTTCCATGGCAGGGTATTCGGGGTTTATGAAGGAAAAGCCCTCGAACTCGTCTTGGTCGAGGTTCATGATGACCTCCTGGTCTGGAGGGGTGAGAACCGGTGGATGGCGGGTGAAAAAGCGGTCAAAGTTCTCTGCATCCCGGCCACACTGCAGGAGGGAGAGAAGAAGAAGAGAGGCATGTAATGGATGGGGGATGATGAACATGGTCAAGTAGAACGTAAAAGAGAACAAATAAAAGTATGAGAATGGATGTGAATGTAAGGGTTGTGACAGGTACTGTAGATTACTGAACAGCAGTTCTGGATACATGGATACCTATGGTGCTGAATAGACCAGCATCCTGTATGTCCCTAAAAGGCTACTGGAATAGCTTTAGGTGATTGTTTACACTCTTAAATATAAAGGTTCATTGAAGTACCCTTTTTGAGTTCCCCAAAGAACCTTTCAGTAGATATTTCTTAAAAGAACCATTTTTTCTTAGTGTGAAAAACTAACTTTTTCAACTAAAAATACCCTTTTGTGCAATGAAAATATTCCATAGATGTAATTCAAGGGATCATAACTGCAAATAAAGAACCTTTATTTCTAAGAGTATACTCAAAAAAAAATTGAAGTCTGTTATGATTTACTCCCTTTTTTCTTTCTTTCTTTTTTGTTTGTTTGTTAAATACCTTCCACTAAAAGAGCAAAAAGCACCATAACAGAATCATACAGGTGGTCCATACAATTTAAGTGCTATATTTCAAGCCATTTGATCACTAGAGAAACAGACCAAAATTTAACTCATTATTCACAGAAAATCTTCACTGAAAACTCTTGAAAAGTAATGATATCTGATTCATGTATAAATAATTATTTCAGTCAGATCTTTTATTTAGTTTTGAAGAAAATAGAGGAGAGTAGAAAACTGACTCAAAGATCTGTTTGCAGTGGTTAACAGCTCACTGGAGGTGAAGATTATCAGTGAATAATGACTTCAGTCTATTCATCAAGCAATCATACTGTATGCGAAGCCATATGAAAAATAGTGCACGAGTTATATATTATTCATTTTATGGTGCTTTTACATCTTTTTTTTTTTTTCAAAGCTTCAAGATTCAGTCCCCTTTCATCGCAAAAGAGCAAACAGAACATTATTCAAAATATCTTCCTATGCATTCCACAAAAGAGTCAGTCAAAGTTTGGAACAACTTGAGTAAATGATAACAGAGTTAATCTGGCCTAATGAAGCACACTGACCAGCATTTTTCTCACTGGTCCACCAGTTGCACCAATATGGGAATTCACATGAGCAAAATTGGAAAAAGCCCAAAACTGGTCTTTACATCATGGCATTGGGTGAAACTTGGAAAAATATGAATTCATGGAGGCATGTGCGAGACCTTTACACTCATACTGATACAGAAATATGTTCCAGATGTTAATGGCATGTTAGGGTGTCATTCATGATGCTTTTGAAAACAACAACAACAGTGAAAACAATAACAACAGCATTAATGCCACCACAAACACATATGCTTCAGTTCAAATGTCAGCTTTTGAAATTGCACTTCCAGTGACATTTAAATAGCTCGCTCATCATAATGGTAAAAAACCAGGTAAGTCCACGCAAGCGAATCTGTATAAGAAATCCTTTTCACTGTTCACACATGCACACACCTTTACATGGAGAGCATTGATCAGTGGCAGTCCAGTACGATATCAAAACTCACCTTTTACAGCCTGTCATGCAATATTCATGAATAGGACTAAGAAGCAAATTCAAACCATCAGAATATTCCAAACCTGGCCAGTTCTCTACCTCTGGCCCATGATAAGGTATCTCTGCAACCTCTCCTTTGGCAAACAATACTGTTGGAGCAGCCACAATGAAAGAGGAAAAACTGGCAAGTGGTGAAAACCTGAGCTGAGACAGCTCACGATGTGATGCATATTACTGTTCAACATATGGAATTTTTTTATAACAACATATTGTGGCTGCATATTTTGTGATGTACCATGCGGTCATTAGTAGAGAAACAAGACCAGCACTGTAGATCAGATATGATGTGCATGGATCAAACATATTACATACAGACCCACTGCACAGGACAAAATCACAAGCTTTTGACTTCACAGGAGTTCATCATTTCCACCAATCAGAGTGAAGACCTTGTGAAAGTCTATATAGGGTTCTGCTTCTAATGAGCACAACAGGAGGGCAATCAACTTTGGGTCCATTCACTTCAGCTCCTTCAAAATGAAAGAAATTTACTTGCACAAAACGTGTCACAATATACTATTTTTGTCCCGTTTCCACATGTTTTCAGTGTTACAGTGTTACATTTAGTGAACTTAAACATTTTTACAAAAAAGAAAAAAAAATAACGGCATCTACGTAACAGACAGTTGTACAGTTGATTAATTCCATGTGTTAGCACTTAAACTAATGTGAATAAATCATAATCTAGATACAATTAATCCAGTACAGAGTGTTCATTACTCACCGTTCAAAAGACTGGGGTCGGCAAGATTTTTAAATGCTATTAAAGAAGCTCTTATGTTCACCAAGGCTGCATTTATTAGAACAAAAACAGTACTATTACATTTTAAAATAACTGTTTTAAATGGTATTTTTAAGTGTAACTTATTCATGTGATGACAAAGCTGAATTTCAGCAGCCATTACTGATTTGGTGCACAAGAAAAATATGTCTTATTAATTTTGTGGAAACAATGATACCTTTTGTCTTTCAGGATTCTTTGATGGATAGAAGGTTCAAGAGAAAAGCATTTACTTGATATAGAAACACTTTGTAACATTATAAATGTCTTTATGCCACTTTTGATCAATTTAATGGATCCTAGCTGAAAAAAAAAAAAATCTTTCAAAACAATCTTACTGACCCCAAGGTTTTGAGCGTAGTGTATACACACATGCATTTATATACATATTTTATAATAAAACTGCACAAAAGTTAATCCATCACTGCATGATTTTTATTTAGCTTTACAAAAACATGTTTAATGATGACTTATCACATCCTTAAATACAGCTTGTACCTGAATTCTAGGTAAACAGAAGCATTAGTAAGACCAAACCCCTTCAAATAAACACTCCCTACGCCACTGGGCAGCCCAACAAAAGCTTGAGCCTTTAAAAGCCCCATTTCATACAGCATGAAATGACCTCATTTTCTTGACTGTACCATTAGCCCAGAATCCTTAGCGTGGATCTGGCAGCAAACACAATAGCTTTAGATGTGCCTCTGCATTTTCAGCAAGAGGATTCTGACTACCATGTGAATGATTTACAACCAATACATCTTATATAAGACAGAGGTGAAATCAAAGCTCAGATTTTCTTGGCAAGTTCACTCACTACCTCTAAATACTAAACAGCTACACACACACACACACACACACACACACACACACACACACACACACACACACACACACACACACAGAGTGACAGACAGTGAGAGCACTGAGGCATAACATCTGTGTGTGGGAACCATTAAATCACCCCGCGCAGCATCTGTGTACCTCTGCATTCAGAAGCCCCTCTAATTTAAACTCAATTAATGGTCCCATGCAGCAGCCACCTGACCCCTGTCGCCCCGCTGCAGATGCATTAGTATTTCCAAACGCGATCAGGGGAGGCTGCGACTTATGGATCTGCCTGCTCGCTGCCATACGTGCCGTATGCCACCTAGACAAGTGAACCCACAGAGAGCCAAACAACCTGCAACTCGTCGGCTCCTGAAAATTGAGGGAAAAGCTTTTTGGTGTCCTCCTAAAATCACCTGTCCACAGTCATTAGCATCAGGGGGCCACATCCGCTGTGAGCAGCCCTTGCTATTAAAGACTCACATGTGACAAGTGGCTTGTCTGAAGACCGCTGTGTTAAACACTGGCCATTTACAACTCTCTCTCTCTCACATGCAACCATCGCTCACTGACGCAGACCTTTTCTCTCTGACACACACTCTGTTTTATTTGTGAGAAAAAGTGCTTTCCCTCTGCTTGCTCATATCTCTGAGTGACTGCTGCACATGGGGATGAAGGGAGAGGGAATGAAAGGCAGAATAATATTCTTTAATGCAAAAGCTACCGAGCATCACACTCACACAGCCCATAGTTGTCATTTCTGACTACGACATGCTCTCCAACGTTCACTCTTCGCAAAGCCTGTTCAAAAGACCATAGCTGGACCCCAGCGTGAGATGATGGAGTCCTGGTGGCTCCACAAGACTTCTTTACTAGCTTAAGCCCTAAGATGCTTTTATCCATAGCCCATTACAGAGCATTTATTATAGTGACAGTCTCTAGAGAAACCAGAGGTTATGTACACACACACGTACACGTTTTATTCATTACTTTCTATATATATTTTATGTACTTTTTAAGTTTATTTTCACCAAGGTTTCTGTAATATTATGAAATATTAATCACAATTTTTTTTTTCAGTTTTAATATACTGTAAATGTAATTTATTCCTGTAATGGTAAAGCTGAATATTCAGCATCATTACTACAGTCTTCAGTGTTGCATGATCCTTCATAAATCATTTTAATATGCACATTTGATGCTCAGGAAACATTTCTTATTATAATCAATGTTAACAATAGTTGTGATGCTTAATGTTTTTGGTTAAACCATGGTACATTTTTTAAAGATGTTTTTGATGAATAGGAAGTTCAAAAGAATAGCATTTATTTGAAAATTAAATATTTAAATGTGGGGTATGTATTTTTTCAAAAACGCTTTAGAAAACTGAGTCAGGGCGAGTACCAAAACAAACTTGTAGCCAATCAGCAGTAAGGGGCGTGTCTACTCATGATGTGGAGCAGAGAGAGCGCTCAGTGCACATGACGGACATTAGCTGAGCGATGACAGAAAGATAGAGATGGCGGATAAAAAACAAAAGAGAAAAACATCTGCGGAACAAAAGAAGGTTTACACTGTGTCTACACCGGATGCGACAGTTGTCCTGTATATATACATACATATATATATATATATATATATATATATGTGTGTGTGTGTGTGTGTGTGTGTGTGTGTGTGTGTGTGTGTGTCGCGGCGTGGCATGGCATCTAGTGTAGACAGCATAATTGATTACAATGAGTTTTGCTTTGTTTCACAGAACTAATCGTTGCCTGGGTTGTATACGTATGTGCTATCAAAATAGGGGCGAGGCCCTTTTGGGGTAGGGGTGTGTTTGTTTTGGTGATTTGAAATATCAACATTGGCTACCAGAAATCACTTACCCCACCTTTTTTATAATTATTATAATTTATTACAATTATAAATTGATCAAAAGTGACAGTAAAAGTTAAAGATTTCAATTTCAAATTTATTTTTTGATAAATTTATCAAAGTATTTTATTAATATTTATTTGTGTGTGTGGATGTGTATACAGTGCCCTCCAAAAGTATTGGAACAATGAAGACAAAATTGTTCTGTGGAGTCAAGACATTTGCAAATATGATGAAAAAATGAATATGAGACAAAACTACAGAATGTCACATTTTATTATTAGCCGTTTCAACACATACATGTTTTACCAAATAAAAAGAACAGCACTTTTAGAGTTCATCCCACTCATTGATGTGAGCATAAGTATTGGGACAGTTGAACATAAGGCAGATATAAAAGATTAAAAGCTATTATTTAGTTGCAGATCCCTTGCGCACAATCACAGCAGTGAGTCTGGGACCCATAGACATCACCAGACTCTCGGTCTCATCCTCTGAAATACTTTTCCCAGCCTTTAATGCAGCCAATTCCAATTGTTGCTTGTTTTGGGGAGTTTCTGCCTTTACTCTCCTCTTCAGCTGGTGAAATTCATGTTCAATCGGATTTAAATCTGGAGATTGATTTGGGCAATCTAAGACTTTCCATTTCTTTGCCCTGATAAACTCCTTGACTGAACTGGCAGGGTGTTTTGGGTCATTGCACTTCCCAATGAATCTGGCGGCATTTTCTTGAATATTGGTAGGCAAGATGGATTTGTACCCTTCCAAATTCATTCTGCTACTGTCATCATATATTAAGTCATCAGTAAAGTTGAGAGGGCCTCCAGAGGCAGCCATGCATGCCCATGCCATGATACCACCTCCACCATGCTTTACAAGATGAGGCTTTTTCTCCACATTTTTGCTTTCCCATCACTTCGATAAAGGTTCATCTTTGTCTCATCGGTCCATAAACACAGTTCCAAAACTCTTCTGGCTCACCTTTGTGCTTTTTTTTCAAACTCTAATCTTTTGTTTGTATCTTGCTGTGTAGCATCTATAATTCTGTGTCAATGTCAGTCCTCTGTCGTGTGTGTCATGTGTTCCCGCCACTTGTTTCCATATTTGGTCTTGTTCCTGTCCTTGTTAAGTGTGATTATTAGTTAAGTCGTGTCCAGCTGTGTTTTGTCCAATTATCAGTTATTGTCATGTGTATTTAGTTCCTGCCTGTTTAGTTAGTTTTGGTCTGGTCTACTTGTTATTCCCTGGTGTTCCTGTCTGTGATAACCTTGCCTTGTCCTGATGTCACCATTAAAGACTATTATTTTGAAGTTTATCCTCGTCTCCGTGTTCCTCGTCCCTCCCTGCTGTGTGCACCGTGACAGTCAAAGTCTCCTGAGGACAGTAGATTGTCAGAGCATCACCCCAGCTTTCTGGAAGTTGTTGGTGATTTTACAGACACATCTTTTAGGATTCATTTTCACAGCTTTTATGATTTGTCTGTCATCAACTACTGTTGTTTTCTCAGCCGATCAGGTAGTTGTTGGTTGCTGGTGGTTTCCAAACTCTTGATTTCTCCATGTCCTTTGTTTTTGCTAAAGCTCTAATTGACTTCCTCTTTTCTTTTAGCATCCAAATTGCTTGCTTTTCTCTCAAACTCAGCTCCCTCATCTTCATCCTGGTTTGTGTGTGTCATCATCGAATGCAAGATTCAGAATGAAGAAGTAATGGATATAACTGATACGACACATTCCCTGCTTTTAATATCTGAGGAATTAATGCAAAAGGACACAACTGATGACTTAGAAAGACCTGTGAGGCAACTGTTCCAATACTTATGCTCACATCAGATAAGAGGGATGAAACTCTAAAAGTGCTGATCTTCTTAGCTGGTAAAATATCTATGTGTTGAATCACCCAATAATAAAGTTAGACATCAGTGTATATTTATAATCTTCAGTGATTGATATGGTTATTTTTGGAAGAATATTCCTAACCCAAGTTACATAGCTAGCTTTTAATACATTTCTAAACTTTTAATAAATTAAATCTAATTGAATCTAAGATACAATTAGATATTACATATAAAACAATACTTTTTTCTGTCAATTAAAATGTAATTCTAAAATTAACTGAATTATAATTTAGATTTAGTTTATATTTAGGTTTGTTATATATATATACATATATATATATCTCTCTTCATGACCTGGTCCTTGTCAATTTTTGGAGCTCAACTGCATTTGTTCTCGTTCACTTTCACTGTACAGAAAAGAACAAAACTATTTACTAACTACAGAACTACCTCTTTAACCAGAAACACTTTCTTGGTGAATCAGCTTCACTGAAAGCTTTTCCATTTTACTGGTGATCATCAAATCAACACTCACCAGCATTTGCTAGCATGGAAGCCTGCTGGTATCAGCTGGACTTTTCATAATGAATCTGTCACTCTCCTCACCTGGCTTTGATCCCTTTTCACCCCCACCCATCACTCCTTTGTTCCAGCATGAGAGAAGTATGATGGACAGTGTGTGTAAATGAAAGGGTGAGGTTAAGGTGACCGTGTCCAATCTGCACCGACACAGAGAAGGTGCCGGGTGACATACAGGAAGTGAGAGTGAGCGGCGCTGGCAGCAAAGAGCCTGTCAGCGTTCAGAGATCCACCCTCCCGTGGCTGGCACACGCGGGCCGCCGCTGCCAGTCTTGTACCACGCAGGCAACAACAGTCCATCTGCTGCAGATATAGCCAGAGGCGTTCCACCTAGAGCTGGCTGGCATCCCAAGCAACAAATCAACAGTCACTTCTCACCTGCCACCAGATAATTCAAAAGCACCAGCAGAGAAATGAAGAGCTCCGTATGGCGGCCCTCCCCTCGTTCTGCTCCAAACCTGAGCTGTAAAGTCACTCTGACTGTTTCGAGCCCCACGTCCTTCTTCGCATCCCCTGAGTCCGATTCCCTAATCCACCTCAACGCAGTGATCCCTTGCCAGACAGTGCTGTCATGCTTAATTTCAGAGCCACAGGCTGTGATGTGTAGAGGGACATGCCATCCAAACCCTACGTCAGACTACCGTGTTTCCCAGCGGAGTGAGATCTGGGCGAGGAGGTGCTCAGCAGGAACGGGACAGAATCTGGGGAACTGTCCTCAATGACCAGCCTGTCTTCGGCTCTTTAACTACAGGCTCTGGAACTTCAAACGCACATAATAGCTTTGAAAACAACACCTAGTGAGCTTCCTCATTGTCTACATAGGCAGCTGCCTTCTAAGGTGGCATTGAAAGTAAGCGATTTTGAACACCACATACACAGAAATGCGCTCAAGAATCACATGGAACATTCATTTCACACTTCATAGAAAAAAATATAGACGATAAGACCAATAAGTATGAATACAAAATTTTCTGGGTAAAATCATTTTTAATGATAATAAGCTTATTTGGATGTACATTATCGGTCATAAGCCAATATTAGTGAATCTTTTTTATTTTTTTCATTTATTTATGGGGTAATTGTAATTGTGATATTCATTTGCATTTATTTTATATTACATTTGCCATTATTCACTGATTTAAAGGGATAATGATAAATTATAGCAAACTGTTTTTGGACAAGCGATTTTCCACCTTATTTCAACTCATCTGAAAGTGAATTAACCATATTTCACACTGTATATTAGTTTGTTTGGATGCCTTAATTCACAAAACAACACTGATCTTATTTTTATGTTTAATGTGTTATCATTTTTATCTTCGGACAAAATTGAATTTTTAATATTGACCATTTAAAAAATCCTTTTTGATACTGATACAGATAAATGAATTTAAAATTGTGGGGTGAATAATCGCTACAAATTATTCTGTGGATAAACTGTTTGAATGAATCAAACTTAATCACAAACAATCTCAGACCTTTTTGCGAACCAGTTTGGCCAGTTAGATCAAGGATTTATCAGTAATATTTTTAGTGGGGCACAGCGATATTTTACTGGGGCTCATAAAAGGGTCTAGCAACGCCCCTGCAATGAAAACAAAGATAATTATTGGCAATAATTTTCAGTGCATGCCTAATTTTTAGTTTTGAATTAATTATACTTGCAATTAACATTTAACTTGCATATTCTGACATTTTGGATTTCTTTCTTACTGTGTTTGTTGCAGTGCATTCTGGGATTGCCTTTGACGCCCACGAATGCCTCTTACTGAGATTTGGAGCAGAGCTAATGTCTGCATGAATTTTTGGTCTCCACATGAAACAACACGAGTCTCATTCAGATCATAATCGCCTGAGTTTGTAAATCACAGTTATTTGAATGTCCATCAAGCATGCGGCCGTCGTCACGATGAGGGTCTAAAATCATCCGTCTTTCTGCTCAGCTAATGACACCAGCACACAAACATCCATCTGCTGCTACACAGGCAGCCAACACCACATGAACACTCCCAATCACACACACCTGAACAGTGAGCTAATGTACCTCACTGCTGTTTCACAGTACAAGTAAGCCTGAAAACTGGGAACAGATTTAGAGAATTTCAGCATTACTTTGCAGTGAATGGGTGCCGTCAGAAAAAGCTGTGAAAAATATCACAATAATCTACAAGTCTAGACCATCAATTAATGCCTTGTGAAGTGAAAAGCTGTGTGTTTGTAAGAAACAAATCAATACTTAAGGTGTTTTAACTGTAAACGTCTCTAGCAGTCTATAATCCATGATAATGCTTCTTCCTCTGTTCTGCTTTCAAATCAAAATCAAATCAACATATTTGTTTAGAACTGTCTTGGATGGTTTTTGCTTGTAAATGGTACTTGATCTTGACTTTTTTTTTCATTAAAGAGTATTATTATTATGGAGAAAGGATTCTTTACTGCAAATAGCTTTTTGTTTCACAAGGTGCTAACTGATGGACGCAAGTGGATTATTGTCGTTTATTGAGAGTCCAAACATGTTTTTTTATCAGCTGTTTAGACTCTCATTCTGACGGCACCCATACACTGCAGAGGATCCACAGGTGCGCAAGTGATGTAATGCTAAATTTCTCCAAATCTTTTTTAAAGGACAAACAAACTCATATACATCTTGGATGGACTGAGAGTGAATAATTTAAATGTTGGGATAACTATTCATTTAAATTATCTTATAAAATACAGTAAAATAAAAATTGAACTGAATTACACTATATACAGTACTATACAGTAGCATTGTGTTACAACTGGTTATGAGACGAGCAATAACCAATGAGGTCTGATGTCAAAAACGTTGCTCTTTCAAAAACACTGGCTCAACCAATGGTGTAAATTTGGAAGCTGGAGTGTCTGTTTGCTCATCCATTGGAGGTATGAAGGAGTTTCAAGGAAACCTGTTTGAAAACCATCATTTTTACAATTCCGTTTGGTGACACTAGTGCCACAGAAATCACACACTTCTGCCATTTCAACTAAAACTAACACATTCAATTCAAGTGCTAAAGTAAAACTTCAGATTTTAAGGTGAAGATGAAGTTAATGGCAGAAGTGAACTCTGTTTTCTAAAATCAACAGAACAATCTGTTCTCAATGAGTGCACCGAGACCTCAATGCCAGGTAGGCGCTGCAGGAAGGAGATCACGTTTAACAGGCCAGTCTGAGTCCAAGTGGGAGGTCATGAGGGTTGATGTGGAGGGAAGCACTATGCAGCACTGCCTGGGCAATGCCTGCTCCATCTGACAGCTCGCACACACACACACACACACACACACACACAGACGCAAGAGAAGCTGTACTCATTAAGGATCTGACTGAGGCTGACAAACGCGTCTCAGCTCGGCCGGAGCCCTGGCGCACACAGCGCTAACGAAGCTAGGATGCTGCTGTGCCTCTTGCTGTGGTGTGTAAGGAGGACACACAGACTCCTCATTACACCCTACTGCTCTCCACAGCCCTGAAAGTTTGACTTGTCATCTCTGTGCTACTGTACAGCAGAATTTGACTACTTTGACACTGTCTTCGAAAACTACGTGTCCAGTTGGCCAGTTTGAGCTTGTGCTGTTACAGGTCGCTTAATGTGATTTACACAAGTAAGACATTTTCCTGGATCAACATCCTTTGCTGGTCCTGAGACAACATTCCTTTTAACCAATCACAGCCCTCTGATATTAGGGTTAGGTTTATAGACTGCAGGGTTGAGTGAAATGGAATTTTAACTTGAATGACATGAAGAATTTACTGTTGCAATTCAATGAAACACAAGTGTGTTGAATTTCACTTATTCCAATGCTATAAATATAATACTTGTAATTCAATCTGGTACAAATTTTGGTAACACTTTATCTTAAGGTGTCCTCGTTACACGTTACATGTATTTACTATTATAATAACAAAAAATTATGCATAATTACATGCAAGTAACCCTAAGCCAAACCCTAATCCTAACCATATAGAAAGTACATGTAGTTAAATAATATTACTCAATACTTATATGTAAAATTACACTGTAACAAGGACACCTTAAAATAAAGTGTAACCCAAATTCTGAGACACAACATAAATGATTTAATAATCACTGGGTAATTATTAAATTTACTCCCTGAAATACATACTTTTTCCAGCGTCTACCAACTTTACATAGATAACTAAACAGATCCTAATTTTGCCTTTAATCAAAAACAAATAAACAAAAGTCCAACACTGTTTTTGATTCATAACAGATTTTTACTTTATAAAAATATATACTGACATCAAATTATCAATCTATTGACTATATAACATATTAATATAATATAGTATGAACTATAGAAAAGAAAATATGTTTTTTCACCATAAAAAATAAATTAAAAGAAAGTTAATTTATTAAATATATGGATAAACATAAATTAAATGCAAATGTCTACAGGTGACATTATTCCATCATCGAATATTTCAAGAAACAGCCAGTAAACTGTATGAACATGATTATGAGTAATTTACACTGAAAAATGCATAACAAAATACACTTATAGCAGTTGAATTCCCTTCGATTCTACGTACTGAAATTCATATTGTAATTTAGTTCAAATAGATTAACTGATGAGTTTGAATCAAGTTAGGATGAGGTTGGATTGGGATTAGCCATTTTTCTAGGATTAAGAACAACAGTAGGGTTATGGTTGTTGATAGGAATATTTTCCCAGAAAAAACTAAGTATGTTGATGTAATGTTGTCTTACTTTGGTAAACCATGTCATGCATTATGTGTTAAGTATCAGGCTAAAAAAGATAAAAAGTAATGAAACTTGAATTTATACTCAAGTCAGAAATAACCACCAGGGCTTTAGAGTAAGAGAGTAAGAGAGAGAATGTGTGTGTGTGTGTGTGTGTGTGTGTGTGTGTGTGTGTGTGTGTGTGTGTGTGTGTGTGTGTGTGTGCGCGTGCGTGCGTGTGTGTGTGTGTGTGTGTGTGTGTGTGTGTGTATGTGTGTTAGAGGTGAGGTGACTGGCTGGACTTACGGCTTTTGGTTTAAACGGTGGCTGAACTTCCTTGTTCTCCAACTTTTCCCAATCCATGTAACGGAAAAAGCCATGTTCCCTGATGTCCCGCTCACCTTCAGGACCGCAGCCCAGACGCTTACCTGGGTGTTTGGTCATCAGCTGAAACAGAGAGGACAACACAATTATGAGGACCACTGGTATATAGTATGACTGTCAAACAAACAAAAAACTAAATATAATTAAATGCATAATACACAGAATAATGACTCAAGTTCATCAGAATTAATAGCACATAATCTATATTTTCTAACAAAGGATTTATTTACATTACAGAATGAGCCAATAGTAGTTTCCACGTTATTACAGAATTTATGTACAGAGCATGAGAAATTCTTCATTAATATATTTAAATATAAATATGCAAGTGTATAGTAGATTAATGTGTAACAATAAGAACCCAAATATTTAGTTAAAACTACAGCCAGTGTACCTGCTTGCCCTACTCCAGTAGCGTTTTGTTCAATAATTTTGTTTTATGGGTCAAAAATACAAGTTGCATTAACATCCCTGGAGGGGGTAAAACTAAATCCACAGAAATGAGAATGTCATTACATTTTTTAGGTCAAATAATTTTTACTTTGCAGTTTCAGCACAGCCTCTCTTCATCAACTTCCTCCGCACACCCATCTCTCTCTCTTTTTCCCCTTCACCGACAGCTGTTTTATTCCCCAGCAGAACATGCTATGTTGAATATAACAAAATCGTTTGGCTATTTTATTCCAGTGAGTGACTTTAGCGTGTGTAGGAGAGATTAGGCGAGGGGAAAAGCTCAACAACTTGCTGCTTTTTCTTCAGCGCCTCAGTGCGCATGAAAAATTGATGGCAGCAGAGAAAGTCTTTCCAGGCTCTTGTAAGGCATAGGTGGAGGTGGTGGAGGAGGGGGGAGATGAAGGTCTCACTGGATCAGGAAGGGACTGGGCCAGGGCCGGTATGGCTAGGTTGGATCAATCCCTGACCCTGCATGCCTTCTGGACTCATGGCGCTTGCTAAGAGCTGTGTGCTCCACTGCCCTCTGAAGCTTTGTCATCATTGTCATCATTAATGTATACAGCAGAGGCCAGGACACGCTCACTCGCTGTGTGGCAGCTGGGCCATGCTGCCACAGAGACACAGCTGGCTAATTCTCTCTCTCCATTCATCCATCCATCCATCCATCCATCCATCCAAATCTATCGGTCCAAAAACATGGCTAATTATCTATCTATAAAATATATCTATAAAACATTATCTATCTATGCATCTATCCATGCATCACCCATCCATCCATAAAACACATCTAATTATCTATGAAACACTACCTACCCACACATCCATAACATATAATTATCTATCTTTTGTCCATTCATTCATCCATCCATCCATCCATCCATCCGAAATCTATCTGTCCAAAAACACATCGAATTATCTATCTATAAAATATATCTACAAAACATTATCTATCTATCTATCTATCTATCTATCTATCTATCTATCTATCTATCTATCTATCTATCTATCTATCTATCTATCTATCTATCTATCTATCTATCTATCTATCTATCTATCTGTCTATCTGTCTGTCTGTCTGTCTGTCTGTCTGTCTGTGTGTGTCTGTCTGTGTCTGTCTGTCTGTCTGTCTGTCTGTGTGTGTCTGTCTGTCTGTCTGTCTGTCTGTCTGTCTGTCTGTCTGTCTGTCTGTCTGTCGATCTACAATACCCAACCGTCCATTACATCTAATTATCTATTTTCTATCTGTCCTTCTGTTCATCCATCCATCTATCCATCCATCCATCATTTTTTCTTTGCTTGTTTCTTTTTCTGTACAGCTGACTGCTCATATTTCACAGCTGTCCTGCTCTGAACGACAGAGCCGCAGTGTAATCTGACAGCGTGATTCAGGAGAGGCTCTAGAGGCCGAATGGAGCCAAAAACACAAGTGACCTGCAGCATCGGAGTCAAGTCAATTGCTTTATCTCTCCCTCCTGGCCCTCTTCAGCCCACTACACACAAGTGTGGCAGGAGTGCTCTTCAGAGAATTCAGCACTGATGCTCTTAAACTTTAACTCCGAGTTAGTGATGGTGACTAGGTTGGTCACATGAAAAACAGACAGCCATATACACTGATGGAAATTTATGCCTCAGCACTGTCCTGACAAACGAATCTAAGATGGTTCATGACCGCAGATCCAATCTTAAAATAAACGTTTATTGAATTTTCATGGCTATTCTAGTCTTTCATGGTTACTGGATATGAACTTATATTGGAAAATCATTCAAGCATGACTGCAGTGTTTTTATTGGCATGTTAATCTGCAGAGAATTTTTTATTATCATTTTTTAAAAGTTACTTTTAAAGTAACGTAAAAATGACTTTTTACTCTGAAGACTTTTTGGCACATGTGGGTGTTAACACTTGGGTATGCTTGTTACAATAACCAATCAAACCTCAAACAGTAACCATAATGCTTTGTAAATGGTAACAGAGAAAAACTGGATATCATACTATACACTAATTGACTGAGGATCACACACTACCAGACTTTCAAGTCATGCTGAAAACAACAAATTCACACAGAAACATGTGCCTTGTTGCTATTTGATGCAAGACAACATGTATAATATCCACCGACTGGATAAAATAATTGTCTGTGAAAAAATTGCAGTCTGTGTCCATAATACACACCAAGAATAAAAAAAAACTAGCCAACAAAATTTGCAAACAACTATCCCAAAACTTAGGATTTTACTTATTTTGAATATGTTTCCACGTCTGGAAGTCATTTTTTGGATGCAAGGTGCATTCTCATCACTTGAGAATGTGAATGATGTAATGGCACGTTCCAGCAGCATCTTCTACTTAACGAGGCAAACTCAAACAGCACAAATAAAAGACAAAAGATCTGTCTCCTCTTTTGAATCAGCTACATTCCAACAGTATCAAGAACAGGCATTAAACTGAGCATGCACCATGTTCTACACTCAGATGGCTTGACAGATGGCTGGAGATACCATTGTACTGTTAGTGTATGGTGACAAGCGCTTTCACAAATACAGCATATGCAAAGAGAAAGAGGAAAGGAGAAAGAAAGAGTGAGCGAGAGTCTGCGTGCGAGCTCTAGATTGGCCTTAGTCATGGCGTATCAGCCCGTATCAGGCTTGCGTCCCAAGCCTCTCTCAGCGGTGTGCTGGGCTGTGTTCCATATCAAAGAACCACAGCATCCCACTTTAATCCTCCCCTATCAGAGCTATACACTCCATCAACACTGATAATACTCTTCAATTAGCACTCAGAGCACCGCAGTCGCACATATCTGCTGTTACTGCTGCTGCACGAGCGCTTCCTGCAGTACACCATCCTCTGCTTCTGTCAGCTTCATTAAACGAGTCCTTAAACACATCCAGCAGGTTTTTCTTTTTTTTCTTTTTTGTATTAATGCAATATAATTCAGCTACCTTATCATCCTCAGATGCTGTGTTTCAAAACTCAATGAGTTGTCTATCTACACTAAAAAGTGCTGGGTTATTTTTTTTAACCTAAACGCTGGGTTCAGCTTGTTGGGTCATTTTATTGGTTATTTTTTTCTACCTACCCGCTAGGTTGAGCTTGTCTCCGGTGAAACTTCTCAACAACGCAGCTGCTGAGAGCACGGGCTTTTTAAGTCCACAGGAGAGAGCGGTTCTCAGTGCCACCGCAGATTTGGTGCACTCTTTCAAGGAAATAAAGGTTTGTATACATTTAATTTCATTTATAGATGTGTAAATTATATTATTTTACGCAACACAACATAAGGACGAGATGTCAGTCAGCTGCGGTCGTTTCACGCTGGAAATGCCTTTGCCTTGCATAACATAAATGGATTTTATTCATTATAATACTGAGTGTAATTTAATTTGAGAGTGTAATTTTCTCTAATTTCAGTACTGTTTGTTTTTGGACAGGTTTTGGAGTCAGTCATGTCATCTCTCAGCTACGAGTGAAACGCGAGGCCGGGGTCTAAAGTTCTCAGTTCCCCGTGAACAGCAGCCCTTCACCGGCTCAGATTTCAGCGACACACATTTTGGTAAAAAACGATTACAGAGAACGGTTGAATACACTTAAATTAAAATGCTACTTCTATATGCCTTTTTTATTACTAAAATGCTTGTTAAACGAATGTATGTATTATTGTAAACTATGCTGTATTCACCCAAATAAATTCAATCCAATCTTTTGATTATTTCTGTTGCCTATAGTGATTCTGTGTGTAATTTTTTAATTTCCAGCCCATTTTAAGCCAGCAATATAATCATTTTTAAGTAAAAACGTTTAACCCAACCAGCTGGGTCAAAATAACCCAGCATGTGTTCTGTCCAATATTTAGCTAGTGCCAGGTTGTCAAATAACCCAAGTTGGGTTGTTTTCAACTCAGCATTTTTTAGAGTGTATACTTGCCAAAATGTGCGGGTGATGGTACCATACTATAATTATGGTCTGAAATATTGCTTTACATGTATGCACTATAACAGACACTTTTATACAGAATTTTTCTTTGCTGTTCTACTGTTTGAGGTAGAGGAACACTTTTTTTTTTTACTTTGGGATTAGGATTTTTATTTTTTTATTTTTTGAAGAAATTTATACTTTTATACATCAAGCATGGATTAAATTGATCAAAAGTGACTGTACATATATTATGTTGTCTATATTATAATATGATGTTTCAAAAAGATTAAAAAATAAATGGTGTTCTTTTAAGTTTTCTATTCATCAAAGAATCCTGAAAAAAATGAACAAAAACACTACAAAAATATTAAGAAGCACAATCTGTTTTCAGCATTGATAATAATAAGAAATGAGCATCTTGAGCATCAGATCAGCCTATTAGAATTATTTTTTTTAAAGGATCATGTGACACTGAATACAAAATTTTGTTTTTATTGTATTTTTGATCAAATAAATACAGCATTAATGAGTATAAGAAACTTATACTCAAAAAAACAAGTGTATGCCATGGTAACAAATGATCACCAAATTCATTTCCCACAGCATTTACGTTTAAAAAAAAACAAAACAAAAAAACATTATCATGCATGGTACATTTTTGTAATCAGTATTTTTATGGATTACAAATAAACCTATGATGACCAAAAATGCTGTCTAGGCGGGCAGCTCCCAAGGTTTTGGTGCATCAATATACAGTATACATCACGTCTTGCAGAGGGAGTTTAATACACTCACTATGCTGTTCTCTGCATCTGTTGATGTAAGTGGCACAAATGAATATTCCCTCAGCTGATGTTCTGAGCATTAAAGCCTATATCCCCTCAAACTAAAACCCCAGGCTCTACAGAAGTGAAGGGGAGGATTTTCTTTTGCTCTTTTATGGCAGAACAGAGCATCAACATTTTGATTACGACAGGTTCAATTTATCCATCTGTCCTCTGAAAGTCACAAGGCCAGACTAAATTAGTCATTCAATTACCGTGCTGGAAGAAAGATTGCTCCGCTTGGTTAAGGGAAATACCTCATTTATATTGCATAGCTCCATTGTAGCTTTCCCAGCAGTGTGGGCTGCAGTGCTCCGCGCCTAAAGCCGCGCTTGTCCAAACTTACAGGATTTTCCAATCTGTCTTAAATGTCAAGGATTCATTTAGTATTCCTGCTCTATTTTAGGAGATTGTTGGGGAGAGAGGCCTCCAGGATCTGACACACTTGCTGCACTGCAGAATTAAGCTATTAGAAAAGTTCAGCAGGCACTTACAGCAGATCCTGAAGAAGAGAAGGGAGACTGAACTCATCAAGACAATGAGCTCTGCAGACAAGCTGAGGAGAAGACAGAGACAGGATAAGTCAAGGAAGAAAAAGCAGAATGGGCGAGGGTTATGCGAAGCACTTATATCTATGTGGGAAAATAGACAGAAAACGAAAGGATGGAGAAAAAAGAGGAAGAGAGAGGGATCAGAGGGAGGAGAGGATGGGGTCTTTTGTTTATCAGGCTTTACCCAGAAGCATGCTGCATTTTCATAAAGCCAGTCAAAGAGGGGCGGCATTCAGATTCTGAACGCAGAGGGTTGATTCATTATTTAATGTTCACATTAGCATGAATGTATTAGTGCGCAGGTCCCTCTGGAGACACCTGCTCTCACATCTCTCTTTCCACTTTATATTCCAGAACTTGCTGTCCTCCCAATACCAAAGATTTCCATTGTCCTAATTCAAACAAAATGGGTCACCAGGCAGCATGCTACAAAAATTGACTTTGGTGAATTACACGTCAAACGTCACATTTCACCCCAAAATCAAATGGAAAAAAGTCAAATAAATTTGGTAACGCTTTATTTTAACTTTATTTATGCACAATTAATTATGCATAAATACATGCAAGTAACCCTAAACCAAACCCTAATCCTAACCCTAACCATGTAGTTAATTAATATAACTCAGAACTTAAATGTATAATTAGACTGCGACAAGGACACCTTAAAATAAAGTGTAACCATAAATGTTTGCTTTGCATAAAAATTCTATGCATTGTGACTTTATTTTCATGCCAATTCAGCATTTTTATTGTAAATTTTTATTACTGTAGTCATCCTCTGTAATACCGGTAATTACACATGTAACTTACTTCATGATGCTTTAGCATAATTTTAGGCAGCACAACAAATAATACCATGATGTATACACACTTGGGTAATAAAAACATGGGTAATAAAACAATTAAACAATCCAACTACATTTTTTATTTTATTGTATTTTATTTATTTATGCATCATCTTAATGCAAACAGGGAAATTGAAAATAATATCACAATGCAAAAGAAAATCTTAATGGTCCCCCAAAAATATAAAAAATATATTTAAAGACCGAAAAAAATAAACTTTTGAAAATGAAAATCATAATGCATTGCAATATATACATGTTTTTATTAATTTATAATAATAATTATTATTATTATTGCATTACTGTAATGACAACTGGAAAGGTTAAAATAAAGGTCTTAACGGTTTTAAAAAGTAGAAATGTTTCATTTTCTTATTTATTTTTATTTTGGGTGGGGTGAAATATGGCCCAGACATGTTGACAGGTGAGATTCACCCGAATAACAGATGTGTCATGTCTCAAGCATCATAAGAATGTACCCACACACAAGCCTGGCTTTCATTCTTCTACAAAACCCTTTTCTCCTTTTCTCAGCAGCCATATGCTCCATTCTGGCACCGCAGTGACAAGGAGAAAGAACAGAAACATGTAAAGAATAAGCAAATAGGAGAGAGCTCCCTTTCGAGCACTTTTTAGGGAATACGTTATACTATTTACTAAGATGCCCCTGACATTTTGCGGATTTTGTCTGGTTTTGTTGGGGAAAAAACCCCAATAAAAAACATCCATATCCATTCAAAACCAGGCTATCCGTGCTCCAGTATAAGCCAGCAACTTATAGAGCTGAGCTCCTGGGTCCTGCACACAGCCAAGAGTCATTGGCATTCCCACTAAGTGCTGTCTAAGGCCGTATTTTTGTGTGCTTTTATCTGCAGGAGAGAAGATCTCTCAAATAAAGAATTAGATCATGTGTACTCGCTGCTTCACCTGCCAGCGCTCGAGTCTGAAGCAGAACTGGCCTCCTAATAACAAAGACAGAGTGAATGAAAGATAGCGATGGAGAGACAGACAGAACTGGCGATTTCTGAGAGGGCCGTGACGCGCATATCGATAGGATAGGTCAGAGGCTGTGGTATTTTTCAAGGCTGCTGAGAGAAAACTGCAATGACCAGTGCTGCAATGAATAAGTGATTCATAATGCATCAAATGAAGTCATATAATAACTGGACTTTTTTTCCCACTTACAGTATGTGAACTGCCGAGACAGTCACCTTGAAACAACTTCCGTACTCTCTCAGGGACACACTGAAGAGATGGATCGTATCTGCACCTTTCCGGGCCATTAGTCAATCTGAACTGAATTTGATACTTTGGGTTACCTCAGGACAAGGGGATAAGTCGTGACTTGTTAGCATGACCCTGGTGGTAGGTGTTACCAATGGCTCTCTCTCCATTGACGATCATCTCGAAGAAGGCATGTATTTTGATCAAATAAATTGACGCAATTCCTAATGCATTATGGTCATGAAAAATGGTTATACTGATTTATATTAACGTTTAAAGTTTCAGTCGGTAGGATTTTTAAAAAGTCTCTTTTGCTTACCAAGACAGCATTTATTTGATCAAAATACAGAAAACGCGTAATTGAAATTTTATATAAATATTTTCTCTGTTTATATACGTTAAAATGTAATTTATTCCTGTGATGCAAAGCTGAATTTTCAGCATCATTACTCCAGTCTTCAGTGTCACATGATCCTTCAGAAATCATTCAAATACGCATTCAAACATTTCTTAATATTAACAGTTGAAAACATTGTGCTTCATTTTTTTTCAAGTTCAATAGCACTTATCTGAAATAGAAATATTTAGCAATGTTATGCATATCAGTACTGTCACTTTACTGTTATAACTGCATCCTTGTTGAAACCTTACTGCCCCAAAATTTTGAACAGCAGTGTATGATAATGATAAGAATAGTAATCATCATCATCATCATCATCATCATCATCATTAAATTGTGTTGGACGTGTCGTTGCAGTGTGAGACGGGATATTAGATATGGTTTCGGGTATTTGATGTATACTGGTTGCTCACCCCTTTGCAGATGGCCACAGCTTCTTTGGACATGGATTTGGGATAGGACACATGATGCTCCATGATGGACTGAAACAGCTCATCCTCATCCTCGCCATCAAATGGGGGCTTTGAAAAGAGATAGAGAGAGAAGAGACAATGAAGAAGAGAGGACAATGCTGTTTACTATAAATGGTCGACAATAATAACATGGATCTTGTAACTTGCATAATTTGCATTTTTTCCATTTGTGTCCCTTTAACACTGGAAATTTGAAAGTCATCACCATAAAAATGCCTTTCAAGTCTTGTTTGTTTAGCAAAGACTAGAAAAGAGAATTACGACATCCTTTTGTCAGGACAGCTCAGCAGTAGCAGTCTCCGCTGGAAACAATTCAGACTTTTTTTCTCCAGCGTTCAAAGCTTGACTTGTTTCAGAACAATTCATAAATAATTGACTGAGCCCGATAGGCATGAAATACTTGCTGTTAGTCTCGGGAGATTTGCAGAACGTAATTAATAAAAACTGACCTTGAGATAGCAAGAGGTGATTTACTGCAAGCAGCAGAGAGGAAATGAAACAGAGCGAATGAGAGAAGGCCCAAAAGGCACAAACCCCTGACTTGGGCCTTCTTGATCTGGGTGATCCTAACTCTTACCTGCCCAGCCAGCATCTCATAGAGCAGAACTCCAAAAGCCCACCAGTCCACTGACTTTCCATAAGGCTGGTAGGCGATGATCTGAAACAGACACACTCAGAGCGTAAGGCGTAAAAAAAACTATTACAAATGGGTGACACTCCAAGGATCTGTAAATATTAAAATCAATCCCGCCGTGCACTCTGTCAAGAGTTTCAGAAGTGATTATGGTGCTTTCAACATGTGTTACAATGTGTTGTATGTACGGTAAAGTGTCTTTCACACAATAAGAAACAAGCAGCTTAAGCTTTGAGGAATAGATGAACTGAAATCCCTTCACTCTTACAGCATGTTGTGTCTTGGTTTGGGAGTGTGTTGTTGACATGAATCCATCTCTAGCTCATGCTGCTGTTGTTACACTTGGAGCAGTACCATCTGGTGCTCGGTGAGAGGAACGTGAGATATCTTAACTTAACTCTATTGCATGAAGCTACCTCTGAGTAACAAACCCATTTTCTCCAATACGAGCTCATGATGTATATGAAATGGCAATACAATGGTTCACATCGAAAGGATGACTTTCAATAAAACAATACAAACTTTTTCTTGGACATACTATGTCTTGGCAGTCATTTCAAAATCGTTTACTGCTTATGATTTTGCTCCGGAGAAATACCTTGGGAATAGCAATTTTTGTCGATTTTTTCCCCCATCAAAAAGATTCAAATTTGTTGGTGAGTAAACTCATTTAAAAAATTTAGACATTTATATAAATTATTTATATGTTATGTAGAACAGATCTGAGTTTCCTAGAAACAACAATGTACAAATTTGTAAGGTTATATGAACTTAAATTAGTCTAATTACTGGTAAATGTGGGTATGAGTGAGATCAAGTGCAGGTACAGTAGTGAAAGCCCTGGGCTGCTTTTCCCAAAAGCATCTTAAGCTTCATAGACCCATTGAAACCAATGGTGTTACGATCAACTTAGGCTTACGGTGCTTTTGGGAAACGCAGCCCTGGTAGATGGGCAAATGTCTATGAAAGTAAAAAGTAAAAGGTTCGGTGCCTTGCTAAAGGGTCTCACCTCAGTCATGTTATTGAAGGTGGAAGAGAGCACTGGTCATTCACTCCCCCCACCTACAATCCCTGCTGGTAGCGAGACTCGAACCTACAACCTTTAGGTTACAAGACTCTCTAACCATCAGGCCATGACTGCCCCGAATTATACATGCATGACATATGTAGGCCACTGGTTCTCCTTTTTCATCCAACACTTTGTCACTCATCAACACACATGTACAGGACCGTCCTCAAGCACTCACCTCAGGGGCGATGTAGTCAGGGGTCCCACAAAAGGTCTTGGTGGTGACTCCATCAAGCATGTTCTCCTTGCACATGCCAAAGTCAGCAATTTTGATATGACCCTCCAAGTCCAACATGACATTATCCAACTTTAGATCTCTGATGCAAAAAGATGTGAGAGGAGTCAGTGGAGAACACAAATGAGCAAGGAACGACTGTGAGAAAATGAGTGTTAATTAATTTTTTTAAATAATTTTTATAATATACTATATATATATACACACACACACACACACACACACACACACACACACACACACACACACACACTATACTACAATATAATATATATTGATTTTTTAAATTTAACTTAAAAGTACATACATAGATATTTCTCAAGTCTCAAGTTTCTCAAGTCCAACAATGCAGACCTAATGGCCACATAAAAAGCCCAAATACACCTTTAATATTCATTATACTGGCCAACCCTAGCAGCTTTATGAAGAGAAACACGCATGAGCTTGATAAAGGAGAAAAAAGTGCTCTGTAAAGAATTCATGAGTGCTGTCTGTTTGTAGTGGAAACATGCGGTGGAGGTTTTCTGTTAACAGCCTGGATTACAGCTCTACTTCCTGTTTAGGCCACCATCCAGGGGCTCACTCACTGCACTTGTACAACGAAAAACAATAATGTTTTTTGTAATGCAATGAAACACAAGACGATTCAATACACTTAACTGTTTTATAAAGTCAGAGATCATGTTTAATTAATTACAGCTCAAGATGTCCAATGTTTTTTGGCCACTAAAAAATTCTGGAAAGACTTATTGTGTTGTCAATGTTTCAACTAGCTGAATGATCGTTGCCCAGTTAAACAACAGTATAATAAATTGAACAGACAGTACTTCCATCCCTCAAGGCCATTTTTTTTTTGTTTGCATCAAACTAAATACAGCATCGACTCTGACTGAGATCAATTGCTGTGTGTTAGCAAGTGTGTTTTGGTGTGTGTTGCTTTGGAAGCCAGCCGTGTAATATCCCAGCAACTCTAAAGACCCTTGTGGTGGCCAACAGTCAATTGTTCTCTCTTCTCTCACTTCTAGACTATACTAGACCACTATATGTGACTGACGTGTGTTGCTGTCTGGGCTTCACTCACCTGTATATAATACCCTTCACATGCAGGAAGAACAGGCCTATGGCGATTTCTGCAGCATAAAACCTAAACACACACACACACATATACGAATCAATATGAACATCTGAGCACAGGAGATGAATCCTTTGTTTTTCTTGGTCAATCGTCATGGCCAGAAGTTGGCCAGGTGTCATTATCAAAAAATAAACTCAAAACAGAGGAAGCCACATAGTGTGGCGATCAGAATTGAGTATTCCACACATCTGTCTAATAAATAATATAACAGTCTGATAAAGGTGCGTTTCTGCTGGGAGCATTGAAACTGCAGCTCTGCCCTCAGAAAAGACATAAGAGAGATAAAGCAAGTCAGATTTCTGTTATTAATACAATCATGCAGTAATCTTTTATTCATCAGGTGGTGTGTTTGTCTGTCCTATATTTTAGAACTACATATGAAGAGAATTAGCATTCATGTTCAGTGACTAATGCAGCTGGGGGTGGAGCAGGAAACAGGCCTCACTACAGAGTCAGATTATGTCAAAAGATAACTTCTGTTTCCAGGCCACAGCAGCAACCAGCCTCTGGCTATCACCACTCAGAGAGAGAGACGGATAGAAGTGATTTCACTAAACATTTGCAACACTTTTAAGTAAAGTATTTAAGTGCAAAACATTCACAAACTACCTGCAATCAGGCACTAACTACAACACTATAAGAATGCTTTATATCAATTACTTTACTGTCATTCTTTTCAAACACGCTTCCTTTCTTTGGAGGACTATAAATGCCACGTAAAGATATCAGTTATCAATTTATTAATTCAAAAATACTTTATTAAAAATGATTAATCCTTTATTTTATTGTTACATTTAACATTTAAGCATGAATTATATAAAGAGGTCCAAATGACACATTGTAGCAAATTAGCTCGAAAGGGAAATATTTATAATTAATAATAACTGGTTATAATTAATTATGAATATTTAGATTTTACAATGAACTGTAGCAGAATCAATATTACAATAATTTAATCTGTTCGTCCACCGACAGTATAATCATTTATCAATCTAGGAAAGATTATTTTCCTGGCCAAGAAAGAATAACTTTCCTACTTCACACAGTACTAGCATTAACTCAGCATGTATCAAGATCAACATTCAGTGATTCATAGAGGCAATCAATTGTGAATATAATGAATTTAATAAATGAAACTACAGCTAACATACAACTAGACTAAGCAAAACACATATATACAGAATGAAGGAAAGTAAGGAAAGAGAGAGCGAGGGAAGAACGAAAGAATAGCAGAATTTAGCATCAATTAACCACAACCTAACGAGAATCATCAGAGAATCAAAAATCTACTTAAAAAAGGGGCCCAAACTTAGACCCGCATCTAACTAGTTGGAAACGGTTACTTGCATTGGCTTTGTTGCTGAACAAGAGTCTGGATACGGTAGACAACCGAGGTTCTTGATGAGTTCAGTAGGAGTGAGCTGGAGGCTTCCGTCGGGTTCTTCTGAAGAGAGTCCACAGCGAATTGACGAAACTGCTTGAGGATTAAAAACTGCCAGAAGGTCCGACTCAAGGGTGATGAGTCTTGGAGAGTGTCTCTCAAAGGGAATTGAGCAATGATGGGTTTGGGTTAGGGACTTTTAATGGTCCCTGGTCACACCCATCTTTGGCAGATTGACTAATGTAGAGGTGTGAATTTTGAGCGGGAGAGGTTCCTTTGTCTCACGCAACACCTTATTTGGTTTGTCCAATATTAAGTCAAAGTATGGTAAAAAGAGTATGGTGCAAGTTATGGTGACACAAGACGACGCATTTTGATGCCTAACATGCAAAGGTTTGGAAAACATTAAGGCAGTGATACATTCATATGTTTAGGTCCAAGTAATTGGAGCTTCACTACAGTACAACAGAGTTGTAACTAAGCTACTGTAACCTAGGAGCATGCATACAGCACAGGAATACACTATATACGTTTTGGAACAGTTTGCTTGTGGATTAAATGGAGCCAATGTCCTTTCCTATGTGTATTGTGGCTTTTGAGTGTGTCTGGGCCACGAGTAGTGGCTCCTCGTGGGGATGGGGGAATCGTCATCTCTTTGAAGCTCAAAGAGAAAGTTGATGACTGTCGCTGCTAGCGTTGGAGAAGATAGCAGAGGTGATAACACCCTTTGAACCAGAGGTGGACGTTAGACATGCATCTGTAATTTCGTTACACCAAGGGAGGAGGGAAAGTTTATGATGCCTAAAACCTGATCGAACATCTTGATTGCATTCAAACGCTACAACGTGATGTATTCAATGTAGGTCACACTTTCTTTTAAGGTCCAATTCTCTCTATTAACAAATTACTAACTACGACTCTGCCTTAAACTCCTAATTTGCTGCTTATTAATAGTTAGTAAGGTAGTTGTTAAGTTTAGCTTTTGTGTAGTATTAGGGATGTAGAATATGGTCATGCAGAATATGTGCTTTATAAGTTAATAAACTGCCAATATGTTAATAATAAGCATACTAATAAACAACTAGTTAATAGTGAGAATTGGTCCATATACTAAAGTGTTACCTAAGTGTATTATGTTTTGTTACACTTTGAACGTTTAAAAAAAAAACAGCTGTAAAGATGTACAGTATATTTGCCAATTTTGCTTTTACACCACCAGACAAAAACAAAAGTTTTTGAACAGTAAGATGTTTACTGTTTTTTAAAGAATTCTCTTCTGCTCACCAAGCCTGCATTTATTTTATCCAAAATACAGCAAAAGCAGTAATATTGTGAAATATTTTTTACTATATAAAATAACTGCTTTCTATTTGAAATGTATTTTATTTCTGTGATCAAAGCTACATTTTCAGCTTCATTACTGCAGTCTTCTGCATCACATGATACTTCAGAAATCATTCTAATATGCTGATTTGCTGTTCAATTAACATTTAAAACGGAAAAAATTAAATTAAATAAACAGCTATTAATACATATCTTTATTTGTCAGTTTCAAAAGTGAATAATTTTATTATAATTAGTGTAATTTATGTTGTTACATTCAACTACATTTCAAACATTAATAGTTGTAAATTAATGTGTCAAATTGAAAATGACAATGTACCTTTTTATATCTTAATTTAAACCATTGATAATTGATTTCTTCATTTTAATTTTAAGTGGTATTCACAATCCTCCATACATTTCTATGTAAATTAGGTTCTTACTTTGAGCTTCATTCACAAAACTCAGCAATAGTCTGCCGCAATTAACACAGTGTTATTACCATCTGTGGTAATAGTCACTGAATGGCTTTTCGTTTAAGACGAGATGTTTGTGTACATTTTGTGTATAGCAAATGATGGCTGTATGTACAGTACTGATAGAATAAGTGAGGAGCAAAGTAACAAGAAAATAGTCATTGTATCTTAGAATCAATACAACTGACTCTCATTATATCATAATACAAGCAAATAAAACCCCCAGCTGTGTTTCATAACCATTGTGGGATTTTGCATCTGGAAACCTGGATCTATTACACTTCCAACAGCTACAATGTGCTGCAACTGTTTCATGTCCTCCCTGTCATTGGGCTCTCATAATCACCCTGACCTTTGAACTGCGCTGAGCTCCATACCCAACACAATGACAATGCTGCTCTCCTCCACAGAGACAGGCTAATTCTTTATGATAAAGGGCAGACAGCAAGCTGAAAGCAGAGCAAATAGAGATGAAGCTTGTTAGATGTGGAGACAGAGCGTGGTTCTGAGAGGAGATTACTGCAAAGGTCAGCTCAGTCATCTACTGCCAAGGAGCCGCCCATACTCACCCTCAAACACCTGTCTATTTGCAACTGATTCTTTCTTTTTTCAAATTAGTTACAGGGTGGTTCACAGGAATTTCAAGCTTAGATGTGACCACTTTAAATGAACCCAGGCATCAGACTATATCTGGCTTGCAACATGCTTTGTGAATGCAAAATACTCTGGGTTCACTTTTAATGCTAATTTTAATGAGTCACTGAATCATTCACTTACCCAATTTGTTAAAAATGCAGTTTCATTCAGGAATGAAACACCATTGAAAGAGATATACAACGGCTCTTCTGTGTGTTTGTATGGAAATATTTATGTTGACAAAAAACTGACAATGTTGTGTCTAAAATAGAATGAGAAAAAAAATTAATATCACATTTGCAATTGTGCTGATATTCGGTAAAAACTGCACTCTTGCTCATGTGATGTTATCATATATATGCATATCATAAGAAATAAATATAAGACAAAAACTGACAAGGGGTATTTTTGCTCCTATAACTTGAATTTGGGTTCATTGCAACTACATTCAACCAGGCTATATCACACAGTGAATTTGTGCACTATCAAGGCATGTGTTTGTTTGGTTTTTGCAAAGAGAGTGACATTGAAACAACAATTATAATATAACTGTAGACAAACCCCTATGTAAGAGGACAAGTAAGCTTTCTATCTTTCCTCTTATTCATTTGCCTCAATTCAATACTTCATCAAACAATAGGGAGGAGAGATGAATGGATGAATGAAGTGCTGCAGGGATTACGTATGTCTGTAGGCCAAAAACACAGAAATGAGTTACATGAGTACATTTTAGCACTTACAGTTCCATTGTCCCAAAAGTCAATGGGTTTTTTAAACTTATGTTTAAACGACTGAAGTAAAGTCTATGGTCTGTAGCTAAGCTTAAAAATGTAATCAAGCTTTATCATGATGAACAAAACATTTAAGAATCAAGAACTGCTTAGTTGGCCTACAAAAATATGCCATCACGGCAACACTTCATAGATCTGCAGAAATAGAGCTAAAAAGAAGAGTGAAAGAGAAAGTCAGAGATGGGTGAAGCAGGTTGACCTGGCCTTCATACAGCTAATTACGAATTATGCTGAGTAGACACCTCATATCTCCAACAGAAGGGCACTGAGGAAGAGGTAGAGAAGGAGCGGCAGCAGCAAGAGTGGGTCAAACTACTTTGAGGTCACTTTGAAGTGACAACACAGCACAGCGGGAAACACTTTCTGCCCTATGAATGTCCCTACTTTCCACCCATCATCCCATTGGGCAATAACAAGGAGAGCACCTGTTCGTCTACAGAGTGCGTTAGCTGGATGAGTTCAAACACATTCAGTTAACTCACACACATTGGTGAGCTCATCATGAACCAGCTGACTGACAAGCTCATCAGTTAGTTCAACTGTTCAACAAATTCTTTGAAGTCAACAGTTCACATTGGGAAACTCATCAACTTGCTGGTGCATCATCGATTTAAAGGGATCATCGGCCAGAAATATTAGCCATTCATCTGATTTTGAATTGATGAATCTGAAAATGTGTGGCCACTTGATGGCGCTATGAAGAGACAAAGACGAGAGCTGTACTCACACAGCGTGGGGTTCCTTAAACTTGCCGACCTGCTGGATATGATACATGAGATCCCCACCACTGATGTATTCCATGACAAAGTACAGGCGGTCCTGTAGATACACAGAGACAGTGGGGTAAGAGACAAACACAGGATAGTTGAGAAAAGATGACAAGACGGTTGAATTTTCTTGTAACACAGAACTGTTCTAGAAGTTTATTTCTTTTCCCCAGTGCTACTTGGGGGTCAAGTGAGAAAGAACACAATAGTAGATTTTGCAACCAATTTTATTACGGTTTCTTAACGCTTCTTTAAGTACAATAGAACACAGTCATGGGTTCATTTCGCATTGGACATGACAAATGAAGTTCCAAACGTAGGTTCGGGAGGGGTCTATTCATTCAGTCCTGTCAATCATCATTACGAGCCTATATAAGCAGCTCTCATTGCACCGCCCCAGAGTCAATTCTTCCAGCATCCCTCCACCTCCCCATCTCCTCCTCTATTTCTGTTTTTCTCCCTCTAGGTACTACCGCAATTAGCAAAGACCCAGTAGCCCCTCACTGCAGAACAAAGATCCAGGGGGCGGTGTTGGATCCACATCTAGGGGGTGAAGATGGTAGGTTTAGGGGTGGGTTTAGGGATCAGGGGGTGGAGAAGGGTAGGTTTAGGTATATGTAAGGTGGGAAGAGTTGGATCTGGATCCAACCTCGCCCCCTAGATCTTGTGTTCTGCAGTGAGGACCATCTCCAAAGTCCGGCCCCCTTAGTTACTGTTGCCATGACCGACAAACAATGCCGCTCTCAGCTACACATCACGTTCTCACGCAGTGAAAAATACATCGCAGAGCAAAGAGGAAATTGACAACACCCCGACAGAAGACAGAGTAGGTTATTTCTGATATGAAACAAGGTCTCAGGACCCTCAGCTTTTAAATTGTGTCATTTTTAAAGAAATTCTAAAAATAAATACCGCTTTATGGCTCTTCAATGTGTCGTGACAGATCACTGTATTGCCTCAGTTCAAACACGTGAACCGATCGTCTTTTCATATTTACTTAAAGCACAAAATGAACATGAATAAACATCAGAAAGTGTTTTATTTCAACTGTGCACACACAGTTTTTCAGGTTTAAGTCCACCAAAGTTAATCTACTCTCCCGTCTGATCTGATCTGTGGTTAAGGCTGGAAGGGATACAGCTGCGGCTACTGGGCATGCGCATTTACATATTTTCCGAGCCAACAATCTAACATGAAACCTATGAAAATGTTTTTTAAAAAAGCACATTGCACCACAGTTTCATCACTTTGGAATGTCGCAGTGACCGTCTTTTTGCAGTAAAGGACCTGTCGTAGTTTACTGAGTGGGAAGGTGACATAAAGCGCCGCGTTAAACCTGCATTGAAAACAGATGAGCGCACGTGCATATACAGCTCCCGAGCAGGGCGAAGTTCACGGGATTTTGTCCACAGAATAATAAAAGCACAAGTTTTAACATATTATTTTATTATTTAACACTAATTATTTAAGTCATACAGCTCTAGACAGGGCTGTGGCAGCCAACAACAGCACAGCTTAACCACATTTTTATATTTAGTTATATTGAAAAAGTTTCAATTCAATTCAATCTTTTTTTTACTTGTTTTAACATGTATTTCTATGGACACAGGCCGTAGCTGTCGGGCAAGATGGCAGATAGCAGCACATAATATCTGCGTTATGATTGGTCAGATCACCTGTCAATCAAGCTCTTTGTGAACGGTCAACCGATTAAGGACAGCAAACCAAGTTTGTTTACCATTAACCATCAGGAATGGAGCGATGGCCAGGCGAACTCATGAAAAGTAATTTATGGTAAATCAGTAACTGCGGAGCATTCTATTTGTGATTGTCTAAAAAGAATCTGTTCATAAATGTAATTCACTCAGGAACTGGATTTAACATTTCACTTAAAGTTTTTGATTCACTAAAAAAAATCGGCTTATTGGAGTCATTAATTTGGGAATTGCTACAATTTGTTTTGCTCTATATTTCTGATCTACTAAAAAGAACCAGCTTATTTGTCCAGAAACTGGACAATACTGGACACATTGTCAAGTCGAATCAAGTCACCGTTATTTGTATAGCACTTTTTACAATGCAGATTGTGTCAAAGCAGCTTTACAGTATTAAACAGGGAAACAGTGTGCCGTTCTCCTCTGGCCAGGCGAGACCAGCAGTTTAATTCTAGGTTGCAACAAAGTCAGATTGTGCAGAGGACTCATCTTGTATATTTTGTATTTCATATATTGTATACTGTATTTTTGATTCATTAAAAAAAGAACTTAAAAAGATCTTTAAAAGATTAATTTACTTATGATTGGATTAAACCGTTTGCACTGAATGCTTCCGTATCACTATAGAGAACTGGGAATTAAATAGAATTAGTCATGCTATATGATTCTGATTCACTTGGGGGGGGGAAAGAATCGTACAGATATCTTGTATGTTTTTGATTTAATAAAAAAGATTCAGCTTGTAAGGGTCAATTGTCCGGGACTTGGACTACAACGGGCATGTTGCATATTTTTGGTTTATTAAAAAAGAATCAGCTCATAGGAGTCATTCATTTGGGAACTTGACAGAATTAGTCTGTTTTAGCGAAAGAAACAATTCAGGAAACAGACAACAATTGACATTGTATATTGTTATATACTGTTGTATATTTTTGATTCACTTAAAGGAACTAGCTCAGACAATTCATTTATATTTCCATCTATTCACATATGTATCCAAATACTGTATAATTCTGAGTATTGATGTACTGACATTAACAATAAGATTTTATGAAATGCCTATGGATTTGTGTAATACATTTACTGTCACTCAAACCCCTGCAAGAATATTTACTTTTAGTGACACAAGCCTATAATACATTTTTAACAAATCCACACACACACACACACACACACACACACACACACACACACACACACACAAAACTGCATATCAACACACTAATACACGAGACAAATCCCAGGGCCAAAATCCAAAGATCAAAACACGCCGGACGTCTTCATATCTGCAAGTTTCAGCCACATTTTCCCTGGGCTCCATTTTATTGGCTTTCTTCCTGTAATGATGAGGCTTATTTTGCATCAGTTGCGGGTGGTGTAATTTCCTGCAGTGGTGTGTGTGTGTGATGGTCAGGGGAATTAGAGTCAGGGAGGATTAAGAGACTGAAAGTGATGAAGAGTGCAAAGGGGAGACGGACTGCTAGGCAGCAGTGCTTAAAGGAGGTCCCATCACTGTCAGGAAGGAAAGAGGGCGGGCGGCGGGAAAGAGTCTTTACCTCACTCCACTACACACCAACTACCTAAACCCCCACAACTACAACACATCAGCATACACAACCTCATACACACACACACACACACACACACACACACACACACACACACACACACACACATCTGACTAACTCCCCATTATAGGCTTGAGGATAATCTACATGACTGCAGCTGTTTGGCTGTCAAATACCTCCTGTGACTGATCCCCCTCCATAAAGAAATCCCCTCCCAACACCCCGCTCGAATATCTCGCAGGCTTTATTTGCTCTTAACGAACGTGTGTGCGAAGGAGGAGATGATTTAGTGACGTAGCTTCGTTTGAGATCCAATGCAGTTCCAGAAAAACAAGGCATAAAAGAGCTTCGGCCGAGTGACGTCACAATCTTTTCCTCCCCCAGAGTCTCCTCGGTTACTGACTCAGTCCTCTCTATCCTTTGACTCTCGCTTCCTGTCTCAATTTCTCTGTCTCTCGCTATCTTGCTGTTGGTGACAGGGGCTCATGCGGTGCTCAGTAGGATGTTGAGAGACGGCGATGCTGCCTGTCACAGTTCTGCTGCGGCCACAGATGAGTGTGTGGCGTGCTGCCCCCCTGTGAGCATGTCACATTCACATGACCACACACACACACACATACACACACACACACACACACACACACACACACACACACACACACACACCATTCTTGTCGATGTACAAATTACTGCAGTCTCTAAGCAGCATGTGGGGGATGGGGAGGGATGGATTCCAAGTGTGTGTATCTGTGTGTGAGTTTGTGTGTGTGTGTTTGGTCATGTGCTGCAAAATGAAAGAATACATAGTGACATGTGTGCCCATGCTTCAGCATATGTCGGAGGATATACGTTGAGAAAAGAAAGAGAAGAGAGGAGCAAAAAGGAGATGAGTTGAGATGAAAAGGAGAGGTGAAGAGATGCTATGAAAGGAAGAGAGGAGAAGAGATGAGATGAGAAGATGTGGTAAGGACAAACAAAAGAGAGGAGATAATATGAGATGAAAAAGAGACGAGGAGAAGAATGACCAGATGAGAGGAGAACAGAAGAGGAGAGAAGGGAGAAAACAAGAAAAGAAGATGAGGAGATGAGAGATGACATGAGATGAGATGAGATGAGATAAGATGAGACGAGACACGTCTACATGAGAGAGTAAAGAACAAAATGAACAACATGAAATGGGATGAGAGCAGAACAGGCGAAGAGACATGAAGAGGAGAAGAAAAGAGAAGGAGAAGAGATGAAAAGCTGATGAGGAGAGCAGCAGGAGAGAGGACAAGGTGAGATGAGAACTGGATAGACAACAGGAGATTAGACACAATGAAGAAGATGAGATGAGACGACAAAATGAGAGACAAAACGAGACAAGAAGATGAAGAAAGGAGAGCAAAAGAGACGTCATGAGATGAATCTAAGACATGAAATGAGATGACAGCAGAAGAGATGAGATGAGATGAGAAGCTGCAGTACCATGGTCTGAAAGCAGGAGTGCAGTTGAGTGAGGAAGGGTGGTTTTCCTGCCAAGGCCAACACTCTCTTCTCCACCATAGTGCATTCAACATCATCGTCCTGGATCACCACGTCCTTCTTCAGGATCTTTATGGCAAACAGCTCTTCACCTCCCTTTCTCTCGGCCAACATCACCTAAGACAGACAAACAGAGAGAGAAAGAGTGTGTGAAGGTAGCAGGGATGTTCAGAGTTATGCAACCAAACATAAACTGAAGCGTTTGAGCGAGCAAGCAGGAGGAGATGAGCAAAGCAACACTGTAACACAGCGCATGAGCTTCATTTATTAGCAGAAGAGACACTGGCCTTTGACTGCAGATCAATACAGCAGCGTTTACACTCATTCTCAGCACGTTTAGAGCATGTTAGGCCAGAGAACATACAGTAGCTGCAGTTGAGGCACAAATGATATACAAAGACGAAGAGAAATGACAGACAGAGGAGATGAAGCTCTCTCACACATGTGAAGACAATAAGGAGCAGATTTGAGTGTGGCACAATGGCACGGTGAAGGAAATCATGAGTGATGGGAAGGCAGATTTTAATTGTGCTCATTTTTAGGATTGAGCCTGAAGGCACATATACTAAAGAGAAGAGACAACCAGACAGAGAGGGATGGAAGAAAAAAGAGGGAGAAACTTTAAAGAGTAGAGAGAAAGACTGCACTGAGTCAAAGAGCAACAGAAATTTACATTTTAAATTTATAATTAAATAAGAAAAGCATAAACATTTTAATTTAAATGCATTAACATTTTAATATAAATAAAATTTAACCCACATACATTTTTATGAATCCAAAATGAGCAAAAAAGAAAAAAAAATGTTACATGGTAAATAAAACTTGCCAGATAGATAACATTAAAACAATCAGAACAGAACGAAAAAGTAAAATTAAATGCTCTAACATCACTAAATTTAAATAATGCCAATTGACATAAATACTAAAACTAAAGCTAAGCTACGATGTAATATTGTATTTTGTAATCTAATATTGAGACATCTGGTAAAACATCTGTTACCATATAAACATGGATGACCTAGACAAATGAAATCAAACACTGATTTCAATCAATACCATTAAAAGGAAAACAAATAAAAGCTTTTAGAGCAGCAACATTTCACGCTTTGAGTTTCACACTGTGGTGCCTGACATAATACAGTACATTACATCCTTATGCAAATGAAGTACCCTTTTTTCAGTAGTGTAACCATTTTCAAAACTGTGTAGCTTTTCCAATAACAAGCTACTTTTTTCAACAAGTAGCAGCGTAGCACGACAAGGCAGTAAACAAACACGCTCTCCTAAAATATCCTCTCTCTCACATACGTAGCGCCAGAAAATGTTCTTTGCAGAGAATCTGTCCATGTAAATAAACCAATTCAAAAAACTTATTTACCAATTTGATTGGCATTTTATCGTTTTTTAGAAACAGCAATTTGATGTTTTTCAGGTTGTGGAAGGAGTAGCTTGATTGTAGCATAACTATTTATTTGTATCTTGTAGTTTGGAAAGCTCCAGATTCAAATTAGCTCCCCAACACTTATGTGTGTGTGATGAATTTAAACCCAATCCAATATGCCTGACACAGCCACAGCACTTCTTGTCACCAAACCAATAGCGCTTCATCAGTGTGTGAAAGCATCTCTCAAATACCTTCCCTCATTCGGCGTCAAGGTCACATAGAGGAAAACCTGACAGAGGAAAAGTAATGCTTGAAGAAACTTTACGGACAGTCTGGCTCTGCCTTTTAGCTCTCTCTTGAAAATAAATGCACATATTGAAATGAGCAGAGTTATTTCAGTGTAAAGGCAGCCCCAGATGGACACCTTGTGACTGGCGATGGGAAAAGAGAAGCGATACACTTCAACATTACAGAGGACACCATCTGCTCCTCACAGGCTCTACACCCTAACACACACACACACACACACACACACACACACACACACACACACACACACACACACACACACACACACACACACACACACACACACACACACACACACACACACACACACACACACACACAAACACACACACACACACACACACACACACACACACACACACTACTCTGGCAGCATAGCAAGCAGGTCATATCCATTCCAACGCATTCATTACCGCTGCATACCTGTTTAGAAAAACGCACATCAAACAAAAGGTACACGGCTGCACACAGTGCTCCAAAGTCTCAAGGACATTGTCAGCTAGTGCAGCCGCACAAAAGTATCTGCTGGGCCCTGGATGAGAACTGCTCCAGGATCAGAATATTCAAGGACAGAATCTGATCAATGATCATGTCTCCAACTGTGAGATCTGCATCAAACCCAAAATCACACAACTGGACTTGTGAAAGTGCACATCTGTCAGCTTTTGAAGCTCCCTCTTCTGAAGGAGCTCCCTCAGCATCATGGAATCTACAGTGTTTTTGACAAAGTGTCACCAATCCCCTATTTACTCTTCTAAAAGGTTTTTTTTTTTTTGAATGTCTTTATTTCAGTAAGTCTCTCAACATTGTTAAAGGAATAGTTCACTTAAAAATGACAGTTTTGTCAACATTTTGTTGTTCCAAACCAGTAAAAGATTCTTTCTCATGTTGAACACAAAAGAAGATGTTTTGAAGAATTTTGCAGAACCAAACAGTTGTTGGTCCACATTGACTTCCACAGTATTTTCTTCCATAATATGGAAGTCAACAGTTTGGATACCAACAATCTTCAAAATATCTTCTTTGTTCAACAGAAGAAAGGAACAACTTGAGGATGAGTAAAGAAATTGTCATTTTTTATGTGAACTATCCCTTTAAATTTATTTTTCCTTAGTCATTAATTGGCAAAATTGTCTTTTCTAAAGTGTCAATGTTACATAAGTAACAAGAACAAGTAATGACATTTTGATTCAACAATACAACCTCAAAAATTCACAATGTTATCAATAAACACGCATTCAGAAAAAATATTTTCATTTCACGCAGACTTTAAACCTTTCTTTTTTATGCTTAAAGAAAACTTTACATTTTTTCCTTTAAAAAAAATCTGTATAGCTTGTGACAAAATAAGGTCCCACTTTATATTAGGTGGACTTAACTAATATGTACTTACATTTAAATTAATCATTTGGTACAATGCAATTATTGTGTACATACATGTTTTTACATTGTATTTATACTTTTAAAAATACCTATATGTAATTACATCTGTAATTAATTTCTGTAATTATAATTACACTGTTGACCCATCCCTTACACACCCCACCCTCAAACCTACCCAGACCACCAACCCTGTCCCTAACCTTACCCGTATCCCTCCTCAATATCAGCAAAAGTGTTTTGCAATACAATTTCACCACAATAAGTACATTGTACTTATTTTTTGATGTAAGTACATAGTAGTTAAGGCCACCTAATATAAAGTGTGACCCAAAATAAATAAATAAATAAATAAAGCCTTTTCTTAAAGGTTTCTTGTTCATTTTCAAACAAACAATTGAGAAATCACTGACAGTTCAGAGAGAGTCGGTAGTGACGGTTCACTGACTGCTAACTCACAGGTGAGTTTAACGCTATTTCATGAATCTTTTTGAGTGCCTCATTAGACAAAAAACTGATTATAATAGTTTTTTTTTTTTTGTCAAAAATTAGACACCACAGCTCATGCTATGCTTATTGTTGCCTACAACAACCACTTCTGTTTAGCTGCAGTCTGGAGCACCGGAATGAGGTAAGAAAACAAGCTCTATCATATCTTTTTATCCAAAAACAATTTTAATGTTCTGCAGATTTTTACTGGAAAACAATCACAATTTTTTTCAGACTGCAAGTTCCGGCTGACTTCAGCACAGACTTTGCTATCTGAACACGAGTCTATGAGTCTATGCAGAGAACCTCAGAGTCACGTACAGACATCTGTGTATGGTGTTTGGTCGAGAATGAAGGTGCAGCAGTGAACTGGACAGATCAGTCCGTCAGATGCAACAGTGAGCCTGACATTTCGTTTGTCATGATGTGGACAACATCAAACAGTCTCAGCTAATGATGCTGACAGAGGTCTAGCACTGCACCTCAACATATCAATATCATTTTAAATTCCTGTTGCCATGGCAACTGGCAGCAGCTGGAACATGAGCCCACTCACCCTCCTATTTCCCCTCTCGCTGTCTTTTAGCCTGCGTTCCAGTAATCTTAGTTGTTTAGAGTGACCTCACAGCTCGAGATTACCTGCTGCTCGAAGCACCAGTGAGCCTACCTGAGACACACAGAGAGAGACACACAGAGCCAAAGAAGACGGCGAGAGTTACCTTTCCAAAGCTACCCTTGCCCAACACCATGAGAAAATTGAAGTCGGACAGTTTCATGCGGTCCCGGTTGCCATTGCTGTCAAATTTGGAGATGGCGTTGGAGGAAGAGCCGTCTGTTTTGCTGGGACCAATTTTAGCTCTCTGTTGGGAAAGAGCAAAAAGAAACAATAAGCTTGTGTTAGAGTGGGGTCAGAGACAACAGAGACACAGACGTTTGTTTTTCTTGCACGGTGGTGACTTTCAGTTGACTTCTATTGTTTTTATACTGAGCTAATGATATTTTCTTTCCCCTACTTCTAAAACCAAAATCACAGAAACATACACTCTCAAAGAAAAAAGGTCGCTGGGGTGGTACCCTTTCAAAAAGCACTAATATGTACCATTTAGGTACTAATATGTACATGTTACATACTAACATGGATATTTACAGTACTAATATGCACCCTTTTAAGGGTAAATAAGGTACAAAGGTGTACCTTTTGAAAGGTTACTGCCCCAGGGGAAATGTAGGGACACACTAATATTACATTTCTGGCTTGTATTCTCTGCAATAAGCTGATTATTATTTTCATGTTACAGCTGTAAAATACTCTACTTTATTGCCTGAATAAATAAACACATTAATAACTACTTAAGAGCAAGTAAATTTAGGCATCACAACTCTACAATATTTAGTATGAGAAATGCATATTCATTTTGAGGTTTGTTAAAGATTACATGTAACAATGTTATTAATAAATGTGTTTTCAAAAAATTATTTGATTATTTTTACAATTAGATTACATTTACCTTTCAGTGAGCATTACATGACAGCAAAGGTCATCTAAATATAAAAACAGGGTAATGAGTATGTCATGACATATTTAAGATTGAACAATACCGATAAATACAAAAACTCTGATATTAGCTGATAACCATTTTAGTACCAATACATTATTCATCCCTAGATTAAATATATTCATTTAAAATAAAAATAAATTAAAAAACAGTATGTATATCCAATATTGACAATACTGATGATAAAATAAAATAAAAATATATAATATTAGATTACTGTGGTACACATATATTGGCAAAAAATAAAAAAAGTCCTGCACCAATTTGTACATAAAATGTCTGATCCACCGCAATGTTCAACTGTCCTGAGTGCATTGACGCGTCACGCACCGGATGTTGTAAATGCGCTCAGGACAGTTGAACATTGCGGTGAATCAGAGGTAAGAAATGATATAAATACTGTTCAGTTTCTTGCACAGACTGATTGTTTCGTGTCTTAAGACCTCAATGTATCGTCACCAGCAGCAGGGTTTAATTTGGTTTTGTCTGTGTATGTTTTTTTGACTCTCAAAGCCGTGGGTCCCATTGAATGCCATTATATGACTGACAGACTGCAACAGTTTGAGTTAAAAATCTTTGTTTGTGTTCTACTGAAGAAACAAAGTCACCTACATCTTGCCCTGGGGGTAAGTAGATAAACATCAAATTTTAATTTTTGGGTGAACTATCCCTTTAACAAAACATGAAAGACAATTTAGACATATCACACATATATTGTGCATCCATACAGAAACCTGTTAGCAATTTTAGATTTTCATTAAGACATTTACTGTTTATTAAAAGCTAAGCACAAACTCCAAGTCTTCATTTTCTGCTGACAGCTCATCTGTGACAATAAAGCCTCAATAATACATGTATCATTTGTGAGACTTAAAAATGTAGCCATCTTGTCTTCATATATGCACACTCTCTCAACGTTTGAGAGAGCAGCAATGAGAAAAGACCAATGAAATAGTGAAAGAGTGCAAGCTTACAGTGAGGCATTGGAAAGTGTGAGTAAATGCAAAAATAACAATTGCTCCATATGCCTCCCCAAGCACCATCGCATCTATATTTCTAGTCTTTTTCTTATTTTCCTCCAATCGTTCGCTGGTCTCCACAATCTCAGGTTTTACTATCCTTGTGGGGACATTTGGGTTTCACAATGTAGGCAAAACCTGGCCCACACACATACAGTACAAACGTAAGAATGAGGCAGAACTTGACATGACTGACATCTTTTGTTTGTTTCTCTCTGTTGATGTTACTGAATTTCTTAAGCAGGTCTATTCATCACGTCGCTGCTAAATCTGTCAAACACATGATTCAGCAAACGCTGGGTAAACCTGTCACCCAGACTGCAGATGAAGCAATTTTTGGCTATTGTGTGCATGTGTGAAAAAGACAGCGTGTATCTGTAATACAAAGAGAGATATTAAATATGTCTTTGGCAGCATTTGTAAAGCAGCCCTAAAGTGTTTGTTAGACACAGAGAAAGTGGGTGTGCGTCTGTTAAACTGTGGCGGTCTGTGTGTGTGTATCTCTCGCTCTCCCTGGGTGAACGTTTAGTTTCTGGCAAGGATCTCGCTGCCCAAGCTGGCATGCTACAGAATGACAGACGGCCTGTGTAAATGTCTGTGGTTCCTTCTGTATTAAGTGTGTGCGGTCACAGGGCATAGTCATTAGGCCCCGTCGGCTACAGGCTGAGGGGAAGTGTACTGCCGATTTCCTTGTTCACCAACTTTCTCCTTCACAGTCCACTGAGAACTGATCCATTATCTACAGCTGTGAGCCAATCACACCTACAGCAGCTTGGCAACAGGTCACACACACACACACACACACACACACATACGGTCTCACACAAGTGCACTAAAAGCTTTTCTCATTCACAACACGTTTGCACAGCACTTCGGCTGACACACAAAACACAACAGTGCGTCAGAATTCCTCACTTACTTTGCTTTTTATGCACTACAGACACTGTTTTAACTTGGTATCTTGTTTACCTTCTCTAAAAATATGTAAATATGCTTAAAACAAGATACATTTATTTGGACATTTGTCTTTGTCTTAAACTCTGCATAATAGTCTGTTTTGTCTGTCCATCTACCTAAAAATATCTATGTATGTTTTATATATATATATATATATATATATATATATATGCATACAAATTATTATTGTTATTATTATTAAAACATATATATTTATTTAAATATGCACAATTTGTTTAAACATTTATTTAAAACATATGTCTGTTTTTTATGAATATTTAATTAAGTACTTGCTTCATATAAATATTTATTTAAATATATGTGTATGTTTTATTTGAATTTTTGTTAAATATCTGTCCGTTTGACTATTTTAAAGTATTGTTTTTTTTTTTTTTGGTTTTTTTTTTTACATACAGTGCACAGCATAAATGAGTACTGTACATCCCCTCTAAAACTTAACAAATTCAGCAATTACTCTTTACTTATATGACACGTTAGGGTTCTTTGGAGATATAATGTTCCAACAAGCCTGCTTGATCAATTACCAAAGAAGAATGTCAAAATTATTCAGCAAAACTGAGATTTTCTTATCAAAGTGATAAAATGTTGTGTTGCAAAAATGAGTACACCCTACTGAAAGTTACTAAATAAAACTGGAAAAAAATGTGTATAGGTTTAAAGCTATTTTTCATCAACAGGTAAGTATATTGAACCAAAACTTTTAAAGACAAGTAATTTCCTGACAATTAAAAGTGTTATATAGCCCACTGAATCACACTCAGACTTCATGCTGGCAGCAGTGGAACCACTTGGGAGAGAACTGCCAGGTGACTTATTTCTTAGCATAAAAGAGGACAATGGTACAAGAGGAATACCAAATGAATGTTTAAAGTGTGAAAATATAGCAGAAGTAGCACCGACATTCAAAAACAATGGACTTGTGACAAGGCTCCTGAAATAATCAGGTCTTCACTTCAAGTTTTCATTTAGCGATGAGTGAATTTTTGCTAGAAAAAGAGCAGGAGAAATAACATGCAAGTGTCTCAGAGCCAGCAAAAGCTATGAAAAAAGTGACACTTTATCTCACAGAGTATGACGCAGCCTGCAGAAGTGACATGCATGCTTGTTGTCACCACTAGAATTACCTACTGTAGCCAAAGCAAAATAAACTCATTTAACCTCTTCCAAGGCCCATATTTACAAAAAAAGAGACTTCTGGGAATCCATACTCTGGTCTCAAGAGACCAAGTCAGTCATTTCAGATCCAAAAGCATCCAAAATGTTCTGGTGTTGCTAGAGGAGGAGTACAGTGAGAAGTCCTTGGTATACGTTCAGTGGTAGTAAAGCTTTTATATAGGGATGAATGAGTGCTGAAGGTGTGAGGGAGTTGTGCTTTATCAACGCTGTCATGAATTCACACACTACTGTGTGATGTAATACAAAAACCTGAAACAGAAGATGCTACCCTCCCCTCATTCCCTGCATTATTGGGCAGTTTTTCAGCATGGCAATGAAGATATTCATTCTCCCAAGGTGAAAATCCTTCAGTGGACATGTATTTCACTCAATCTTAACGCTCTTGAGCAGCTGTGGGGGATTCTGTAGAGACGAGCTGAGCAAAACTCCCCATTAAAGACCACAGCATTTAAGGAGGTCGTCTTCCAGGTGTTAAACAGGACAGATGTGACAATTTGTCATGAGTTTGTACACTCGGTGCCAAGAAGGGTCAGAGCAGTATACTTAAAGTTCTGGAGGACATACTAAGTACTAGAATATTATACATTTGCTGAATTAAATCTAGGGTGTACTCATTTCTGCAATCCTTCATTTAAATAAAATTGGCTAATTTACTTATCTTACAGAAAATATTGGCATATATTTGTTGTTTTTACTAAGTATATGTTTAATACATTTCAATTTTACCATCTTTCCATTAATTATATAAGCGATCATTAAGAAAATACATCTTTCATATTTATTCAGAGGGGGTGTACTCATTTATGCTGTGCACTGTAACTAGATTTTTCACCTTTAACAGATGGGACAGAACTGATAGGAAACAACAGAAGGGATATTTTCTAAAAGCTATCCAAGACAGATCTGATGTAAATACCACACTCCAGCATGTTAGCACATGTGCTTTGTCCACCAGGTCATCAGATAAACTACTTTCTGACAGCCATTTTATGCAGTGCTCTTAAATTGCACATGCCACTGACATCCTGTGATATGTACAAGAGGTGACTGTAATTAAAAATACACAGAGCTGATTTCAATTCCGACACCTTTACAATCATTCCAAATGAATTTCTACATGCCTCTCACTTTTCCCATGATTCCACTGCTATTTACCAGCAGAATGAATGTGTAGGATTGCCTGGGTCCCTTCGGCCCATCCCACACGCGCCTGTCTCACTGCCCTCTCTCTCACAGCCTCTTGGAGTACATTCAATTTTAATTTCCAAACTGCTGCCATATTGTGAGGCTGGCATGCGGCTCAGTCTAGCATAGAATTCCATTAACCCACTCCCTACTGTTCAGACGCCACACATCACACTGTCCCTGCAGACAAACACACGGCCCGGCTGAATCTGCTGCCCAGTGCTCAGTCTCACTCACACATCCCTGCCTCTTTTTCTGTCTGTCTGCCCTCCCTTAATCTCATTTAAAGGGGTCATTATTTACCCACCCTCATGTCGTTCCAAACCTGCATGACTGACTTTGTCTGTAGAACACAAAATAAGAAATTTTGAATAATGTACTGGCTGCTCTTTTTAAAAGTTACAATGAATAGGGACTGTAGCCCTCAAGCTTTAAAAAAGCACTCAAAACTTAAAGAAGTCAAGTTATCTGTTTTCAAAACTAGATTTCAAACTCACTCGTTCAACATTTCAGTTAACAGCTCATTAGAGGGGAAGAATGTTATTGGACGACTTCAGTTTTGGTCTGTTTCTCACATTATCTGTCACTTTGAATGTGCCTTGAATATAAAAGTCTTGAATATACAATTGAACATATAATTGATATAATATATAGTTGTCTAATAAACCTAGGACTGTATATTACGAATATTGTTGGCTCTTGATGAATTGCTTTGTTTCTCCTCTTTTCTTAATTGCTTTGGATAAAAGTGTCTGCTAAATGCATTAATTTAAACGTAAATATACTACACAAGTCGTATTAACCACTTTTATGATCCTTCAGCAACTTGAATATTAATTTATTTAAATATCTGTCTGTGTTGTTTAAATACTTAAAAATCTATGCTTTATTTAAATATTTATTTATTTAAACATGGTTATTTGAATATTTGTGTTTCTATTTGATTTATTTTTAAACAAAATTATTATTATTATTTTATTTTTTACTTTATATTTTGGGACAGAACTGACAGGAAACCATAGATATTTTATCTGGAAATTATTTCTGACTGTTTTGACATTTGAAACATTCTGGCTCACTGTGAACGACTAATATTTTGGTCTGTTCCTCACACTACCGTAACACTTTCGAAAACATTGCATATCATATGCACAACTTTTATGATGTTTTTATGATCCTTTTTGAAACTTGAAGGGTCCAGTTGCTATTCATTGCAATCGCCTGGAAAAGAGCAGCCAGCACATTATTCAAAACATCTCCTTTTGCGCTCCACAGGAAAAAAATAAAGTGACACAAGTTTGGAACAACATGAGGGTAATTAAATGATGACAGAATCTTCATTTGTGGCTGAAAAAATCCCTCTAATCTTCATAGCTCAGAGTTTTCCCCCATCTCTCACTCTGAAGGTCGTGGTTCTGTAGATCTGTGGGAAGGGACGTGTGGCCTCTGGGGAAAAGCCATTTGAGAAGCTCTGTCTCGCCGCCAAAACCACGAGTTGAGTGGCGGAATTGATCTCTGGGCACACATACACACACACACATGCACACAAAATGCTCTCCACCTCCTCCTCCTCCATCGATTGCTGGGCGTGAACGAGCGATTAGCTCTGTATCCAGCTAAGAGCCTCATCACTGGACTAAGGCAGTGTTTCTTTTGTAAAAGACAAACATCTCAGCTGTATTCTGCTCAGCAGTAAAACCAATGCACACGCACTCACACAAACATACAGCATCAAACGCTCCGCCCGACGACACAATGGCGACAACTTTTATTTGTCTGATCCAGAATAGACAGGAAGGATGCAAGAGAGGACGAGAGAGAATGGGAAGGGAGGGATAAAAAGGAATGGAGACAAATGCTAATGTGGGTAGATTTCCACTGAGCTGAATGCGTTGCCTTCACCACGCTTCAGTGCGCACAAATTCCGTCATTTCTGCACAGAAGTGTGGAGGGTGGAGTGAGAATGAAGAAAAAAAAAATAAAGAGCTAAACAGCGAGAGGAAGTCATTTGTTCATAGCTGTGAAATGTGGAGGGAGGTGGTCGCGTCTTGACAGGTCAAATTACAGGTGAATAAAAGTTGAGGAGATGCTATCAACAGGAGGGTGGCTATTAGGTGAGACAACTTAACGGTTCTGATTACACCCCTGACACACACACACACACACAGAAAAACACAAACAACCACACAAAGAGCGTCATGCTGTTTTTTCATAGAGGACTGAAAAGTGGTGCTAAAGAAGAGTTCACTAAAATTAGCCATGCTACCATGCCAGCTCAGCTGTTTTCAAAATACTTATTTATCACTCAGAAAGACCCTACTTGGCATTCAACATCTTTTTTTAGCAGTGAAGTAAATGTTTAGATAAATATTCCTGCTTTTTATTATTCAATTTTGATTCAAGATGAAATTACTGTTTACAAACAAACGATCAACGATGGTACTTCTAGGTTGTTCCACCTCGGAAAAATGCAGCTTAGATTAAAACATTTTTCTTGAGCTGAAAATAAACAAAAAGTGTCTGAACAAAAATGTGCGGAAATACCACACTCTCAAAAAGAGATTTATGTATTGGTGATTTGAACATCTTAAAATTTCCATCATCATTGGTGGATCAGGAAAACTAGAGTCTAAAATTAATTATATATAATTCGTCTGCAATTTTTTTCCACAAAGGAATAAAAATACTGATGATCGTTAAAAATATTTGCATCTATTTTTAATGTAGTAAGTACAGATTAGAAATAATACACTGTTGCTATCAATGTTTATCACTGAAGATATAAATAACCTTCATTTTGATAATATAATACACTGGTTATAATATAATATAATACAATACATTTAGAAATAGCTTGATATTCTGATTCAATAAATGTGTTATCATAGTGCATTGTCTTTTTTATCAGTGCAAAGTCATCAAAAATGATTGACAATGTAAGGTTTTGCTGATCCAAAATTCAAAAACCTGGGAACCTTATACTTTTTTGCTAGTAAATGAAAATAATTTCTATAATAATTTCTAAAATTTAATGCTATGAGTAGCTTAGCTGGTGAATTTTTAGTAAAACTGTAAAAAGGTGCTTAAACTGATGTTAATGAGTGTGCAAATTTAGCAAAATAGTTTTAAAGTAAGTACTTTGTGTGAGAAACGTTCTTTTTAAACAATGTAAAGGATTCAAATTTAAAAAATAAAAAAGTATGTCACGTCATTGACCCCTGGGCAAGTCGAGTCCATATAAACATTCGTATCCATATAAAACAGGAGTTGATCCAAAATGAGTGTGAGATAATGAGTCATTTCCCCATCTCTGTTTTCATGCTGAGCCAAATCTGGCTATAGCTCACGACGCAGGAACAAAAGTTGACATGAGGCTACAGCTCTGAGCGTTGCGTGATGTGGGCGCTCTGGTCCTCCAGCACAGGAACAGGAGTGACCGCCTCTGTGTTACTGACACGGATCCTGAGGGAGGCCTGCCGGTCAGTCTGTGTGCGCAAGTGTGATGGAGCTGCTGGCAGGTAGCCTGATACAGCCCCGGCCTTAATGAGCTCAATGTGAGCACCACCAGTCCAATCCTTCATCTGCCCCCTCCGCCTTTCAGCAGAGACCTGCCCTGACCGCAAAGACCCCATAGCGAGGAACTGACTCGCTGGCCTTGCTTGCATCTCCCATCCTGATGCTCTCAAATGGAGCCTAAGTATTTTCCCCTCACAACCAATCACAGTCTGGAGTCATGCTGGGAAAGCTGGGTCATTCATTCTCAGCCAAGAACAATCGAATACATCGAACACACATCTGAACAAGACACCAGATGTGATGCTAATCTATGAGAGAATTACTCTAAAGATAGTGAGCTGCCTACAGAGTCAGTGTTTTAAGGCATAACAGACACAAAAGCTGCTCCATAATTTCAAAACAACTTAATTATGTTGCCTTCTAAGTTTGAGTTTATGTAGCAACAATAATAATAAAAAGAGATTGACATAAGTTAAATAAACAGTCAATAAATTGATATTATATTATTACCAATTTATTTTCATGAATTACAAAGACGATGATGTGTAACGTGGGTTTTGTTTTACGTTCATGATTTCATGTCTTTTATTTTGGAGTTTAGTCATGGACCCTGTTCAGTCATGTGATTCCCTTGTCTGTGTATTATGTTCTGATTGGTTCTTTGGTTCATGTGTCCTGTCTCTCATTGGTTGGTTCTTGTCACGTGACCTGTATTGTTTGCTATAAGTAGCCATCATGCTGCAATTGTCTCTCAGCGTGTATTAATGCTGTAGCCTGCTGTCGGTGAGTCTAGTCTGTTCAAGTGAAGTCTATTCAAATCTAGGGCTGGTCCGAATACAATTTTTTGAGCTTCGATATGGACACGCGACATGTTCAGAATTAATAAACTTTTAATAAACTACAGAACAGTGCGAGCCAGAAGCAGCACGCCTTACGCGGGCAGGGCTTAAATGCTCCGAGAACGGACACTGCACTAGTGATACAAAACACACAGGTCTGTCAAGAGCAATACTTTTAATAAGGTAGCCTAATATTTTTCTATCAAACAAATCAATCCCAAGTCAGAAATTAGCAGCACATGTAATCACTGACACCGTAAAGAGTAGGCTATTTTAAATAAAAGAAGAACGAAAAATTAATGAACGAAGTTCAAGGAACTGTAATAAATAAAGGACACGGTAGCATACTTTCAATAACAGCAACACACATTTTAATTAACGGACAGTTTAAATAAAATTACATTTATTCCCTTATATAGAATAAAACAAACTGCAATAGGCTAAATAGAACAAGGTAACGTTAGGCTGGCTAGACAGCTCACATTTCAATTAAAAAAATATTTCTTTACCAAGTCAAACTTTCAAATAAATCACAATCAGGTTGCAAGTTAGTGAAGCTACCTACTTCTACCTACACTCTTTTCATGTTTTGTGCATCTCCCACACAGCTGAGGTCTTTTTTGTCTTCTCTTCCAGATGAACTGAATCATAATGTCCGTGACTTTCACTCATGGGCGATTAATATTCAAGCGTGAATGAGAACCTTTTCACGGGGATGCCAGGTGTTTGAGGGAAAAAAAAAAAAAGAAAAAAAAATATTTGAATCTCAAAATTGAAAATCGAATGCCACCCCACCGAAGGAATATTTGAATAATCGAATATTCTGGTCCAGCCCTATTCAAATCAAGTCTGTTCATGCCAAGTCAAGTCTGTTCAATTCAAGTCTCAGTTTGGAGTTTGGATTTTGGATTACTTTTGTAACTAAAGCTGCACTTGAGTTCTCACTACGCCTGCCTCCAGTGGACTGAATGTTACATGATGACGATTACTATTTTATTATTGATATTTTGCAATAATGTTTCAAATGTAAAATTCCTAAAAATAAGAGTTTTGTTAAAATGTATAAATGTGTGTAATATGTAAAAATAAATAAAATATTCATAAAATAATAATAATAATAATATTTTGCAACACTGTAATCAAGTTATTAGAAAAATAAGAGTGAAAATTTGTTTTTATAGTAATATAAAATTAATAAATGTATACAATTAAATAGTTTAATATTATAATTTATATAGTATAATAAAATTGGTCTATATAGACAGAAAGCACGTGAGGCGACTAGGTTTTGAAAGGAGTCGTGAAAGCTGTATAATTTGTAATTATACAATAATAATAATAATAGATGGTAGCAATATGTAAAATTAGTTAATTATTAAATACAATTGGTCTATTTAAGTTATTAAAATTTGTCTATATAGACCAAAAGACTAGATGCTGCTTACTAGATTTCAACAGGAGTCAACACACCTCACCATTTCAGACCACAAGAACACAGAGACAAAAAAAAGACAAAAGAGAGAGAGAAGAAAAGAAAAGACTTAAACCAACTTAAGTTTTTCCTCCATGATGTGTGAAATGACAGCCCACCAGATGAGCTACAGATTGACCATTTCTCACATTTTGAATTATGCATCACACCATGTGTAGGAAAACTGCCAGCTCAGACACACACACACACACACACACACACACACACACACACACACACACACACACACACACACACAGTCCAAGTTTCGCATTGGGCTGTTCATAAATAATACCATCATGCACTGGGTCCACAGCTGGGTCTGCTCGCGGGACCGTTTGAATTATGCAGAGACTTGCACAGTTTGTGCCCTTTCACACACACACACACACATACAAAATGCATCCAACATACATGCCACTCACATCACATGCACGCACCAATAGGCGCAAACCGACTGTCGAGACCATTTTCACCTATCAACTTAGTGGGAAACATGTCTGAACTACTAACTACTGTGTGCTCTCAAAAGAAAGCGGAAACCAGAGGAAAGGGGACTTTAAAATGTGCCTGAATCAATCTGTGGTGAAGAAAGCCCAGGGATCAGGAGCTTCGTACTGGTACCTCTCAGTCAGCTCTACTCTGTATTCAAATTGGGACATGCGGAGCAGAATGCAGGTTGACGTGAGTGTGATTACTTCGGGAGGACGCTGGGATTTGCCAATGTGTTATTTATGCCAGATTTGTCAGTGAGTGATATATGCTTCATGCACAAAGACCTCTCTCTTTTTCACTTTACCTGCTCGCACCCAGTTGGGAGAGTCAAAATCAACATGAAATCAAAAAAGACTCTATTTACTTTTATACATTCCTGGTCTTATTAGGCATGATTCAAGTGCATGTTATTCAAATTAAGAAGTGTTTGTCCTCATAATCTTTTATCCAAATATAATAACTTAGCTAAATTTACCTTCTTCTTAATTTTCAAACCCTCCCCCAACCATCTGACTACAATTTGTTAAGTAACAATGACTTTCATTTGGACTTCTACTATATATAGTGGGGTATATTCCACTACCCCAAGTACTGTACATGACTATAAGAAACAAAAGGGTGCTAGTGATGGAAAAAGAAAAGCAAAATGCAAAATATGTACAAAACAAAAGTAAAAACAAAAGCAAAACAAACAAACAAAAAAACAACCACACATAAAAACAAACCAAGACAAAGCAAGAAACACTAAATGAAATGAAACACAGCACAAAAATAAAACAAAAAAACAAAACAAAATAATCCAAATGCAAAACAAAAATAAAAACAGACTAAAACAAAATAAAAACAAAGCAAAATAAAGCAAAACAAAATCTTAACACAAATCAAACATAAAAAGAAAAAAACAAAAAAAACAAAAAGGAAACAAAAACATAAAACAAAACTAAATTAAGACAGCTAGGGGTTGAACGATATGTGCTTTTCAGGGCCAATGCCGATACCGATTATTACAGATCAAGTACACCGATAGCCGATATTTTAAACCGATATATGTCTGCTGTAAAAAATTTTAATCAATGCTAAAATTAGGAATAAGAAGGACTCTGACAAAAAAAATTTAATCATTTTATCAGCAAATCAGTTTTGAAAATAACCGATAACCATAAAAATGCTTAATATCAGCGCTGATAATCAGTTGACCCCTAAAGACACCAATGTTATCTAGGCTATAGGCTTATCTCTTGATAAATAAAACAAAACACAAACACACATACTCTGGCACACCTAAAAAAGCAGGTGAACACACACACACATTCGCTCACCTCAAACTTCTGCCGGAGTTCCTCATTGCCTTCTTCTCCTTCAGGTGGGACAGGTACGTTGAAGTACTCGCCCTCTTCCTGACTGAGCAGCTTAAACCTATGTGTGTGTGTGCATGTGTTTGACAGACAGAAAATAAGGAACAGTTAGATGAGTGCAGGATCTCTGCAGTTTCACATATGGTTCAGCAACAGAGACATTAAATCCTCCTCTGATAATGGCTCCATCTGGCCGCTCTAGGAATTGCGTGCTTCCCTGAAACGGCACATTTCACGAAATTACCTCAGCTCATTTAAACCATCCATACGCTTACGGTTTCCCTCTCAGCAGGGATGACCTTGACTATGATCATGTGTGAAGAGGAATCCAACCGGTTGGAGTTGCCCCCAAACAGCTTTCAAACGTCTGAGGGACAGCATGATACCCCGTCTCATATTTAGCTCTTCTAACATCTGTGCTTCCCGATAGCAGAAAATCAGCTTCCTGTTTAACGGTGTGAGGTGACCATCCCGACGAGGCGACATGTTCAAAAAGCAACAGACCTACCACTGAAAGTGCCCCCCTCAGAGAGAGCAGCACGCTGGGTTTCCACCTCCTTTATTGCTACTGATGTGATAGGAGGCCCTGTGTTCATTATGCCTCTGGTCTGCGAGGGTGTGTGTGTGTGTGTGTGTGTTGTGTTTATGACTGCAGATGAGTCATGGCTGCAGTGCTCTCCCCCTACACTCCTTCCTTCCACATCTATACCTCCAGAGGCTTTAGGGTGTGTGAGCGTCGTCCTCATCACATTCACAGAAATAGAAAAGCATGGTAGAATGGCAGTTGGCATGAAATGATCTGGGGTGTGTTTCCCAAAAGCATTGCTAGCTAAGATCGCAAATTCCATTGAACTCTATTGGTAACGACAAAGATATTAAAGGGTTAGTTCGTCCATTTAAGACATGAAGTTGTATGCAATCCTTACCAGCACTATAGTGCATACACACTGACCCACCCTTTAGTCACCTCCCTGGTCAGAGTTCTGGGCGCTGGAAGTTTTTCAAGATAGTACTCCCGGTTAGTTTCCGGGGCCGCAAAACTGTGTGTTTTTACGTGAAAAAAGTATTTGCGTTTCAAAGCTTGAATAATTTACATCACAAAAAACACACCTGACAAAATTCATACCTCAGTTTTAATCGGCACTATTTTCTTTCCATTTCTATCAATCCGCGCTGCTGTCAACGTCAACAGTGCGCACGTTCAGATCAGCTGTTCCATAGTGTTTACACAATCGAATGACAACGACATAAAAAGTAGAAAATGAACAATGGTGCGAACTTGTAAATTCCCAGGCTGTGACCATAAGAATCTGCCGGGATCACCGTTCAGATTCCATCGTTTTCCAGTTTCGGATATAGCTACGAGACAGCTTTGGCTGGTTGCCATCAGCTACTCTGCGGGAGCTAAAATATCGAGAATCAAGGATTTCCGTTTGTGCAGTGCTCACTTCAGCGAAGACGATTACATCCCCAACCAAGGAGGAAAAAGAAAAAAAATGATTTTAAAGAGTTTTGCTGTACCAGTACCACGGGTAAGCTCTATTTACTAACTTTATGATCCAAAGTCTAAACTGTACGGTAAACAAGCGTTGTGCTAAAATTACTTTCATCATCATCTGTTCCGTCTGACATTGTGCTAAAATTGGTTTCGTCATCAGAAGTTTCGTAGTCAGACATGTTGTCAGCGAGTCGCGCTATCAACAGCTGATCTGAACGTGCGCACTGTTGACGTTGACAGCAGCGCGGATTGATAGAAATGGAAAGAAAATAGTGCCGATTAAAACTGAGGTATGAATTTTGTCAGGTGTGTTTTTTGTGATGTAAATTAATCAAGCTTTGAAACGCAAATAATTTTTTCACGTAAAAACGCACAGTTTTGAGGCCCCGGAAACTAACCGGGAGTACTATCTTGAAAAACTTCCAGCGGCCAGAACTCTGACCAGGGAGGTGACTAAAGGGTGGGTCAGTGTGTATGCACTATAGTGCTGGTAAGGATTGCATACAACTTCATGTCTTAAATGGGCGAACTAACCCTTTAAATCATTTTAATAATATTACAATTTTTGGTAAAATTATTTCACTGCATTTATATTATATTGTGTTTATATTATATTTATTTATTTTTGTATATATTTCATTACACTACTGATTTTTTAAAATCTTTTTTTTTAAAAGACTCTTAAGCTCACCAAGGCTGCAATTATTTTATCAAAAATACTGTTAAAATAAACTGCTTGGTGATCGCAAAGCAGCCATTACTTTATTACTACTGATTTGATGCTCAAGAAATATTTCCTATTATCAATGTTTTTTTTGTTTGTTTTTTTTTTTTTTTAAATTAACGATACATTTATTATCAATGATAAATTCTTTTCAGGATTCTTTGATGAGCAGAAAGTTCAGAATACCTTTAAACAGCTTTAATAGAAAACGATAAATAAAATAAAATAAAATAAAATAGGAAAATAGAAAAAATAGAACTGGTTGTGTTTGTTAACATTAGATAATGCACTGTGAACTAACATGAATAAACAATGAACAACTGTATTTTCATTAACTGACATTAACAAAGGTTAATAAATACTGTAATAAATGCATTGTTCATTGTTTGTTCATGTTAGTTAATACATTAACTAATGTTAATAAATGGCACCTTATTGTAAAGTGTTACCCAAATGTCTTTACTGTCACTTCTGATCAATTTAATGCACCCTTACTGAATAAAATAGTTAGTATATAAAAAAGGTGACACTAAATTTGAATTCTGGGATTGCAAAGGATACATTTAAAGTATTCTACATGTTGGAGATTTTTATGAGTCATGGCTAAACATGGCCATGGGCAGTTAACGATCATTACATGCAGAATAGAGGTCATAAATATTACATTTCTCACACTGACTTTCAAAGGTATCCATCCTAGACTTAATATCATCAAATTAAGATACATGAGCCAAAGACATTCTATATAGTTTTAGCATTAAAAAGACAGTTTTACTTCTGCCAATCTATAAATTATCTTTAATTTTCAATTAATCCAGAAATCAAATGAGAATAGAACTGAAATATCAGCAATTTAATATGAACAAAATTATTCAACTGATTGACCATTTATCTAAAGGTGTAAAAGTTTCACTATCATATAATATAATATAATAAAATAACTGCACAAAATCTATACTACAAGTACTATGTTATCTGAGTGTTGCACAGTGATTAGGGTTGAGTGATTAGACAATCATAATCATTTATTTGTTTTATATCCTGCATACTATTATTCTTTTTTTTTCTTGGAGGACATTCACTCTTCTGACTTTCAAACTTTCAAACTTCGCAAACATGAATGAGTGTTGTGCTGAGACAGTGACAGCTCTGACAATGAGATTGTGATCATGTGGATCTGTCCTGACTGAAGGCCCACTGGGGAGCTGAAACGTCTCGCCTCTAATCTGACACTCTGTGCTTTTCTGTCAGGTGGCAGGAAGCAGCCAATGCAGTCACAAAGAAGCTCATAACAGCTACAAAACCTCTGAAACACTCTCACGAAACACGTACACACATCTCATAAAACCATCTGATAAAAGTCACATCTGTAGACAAAACACACAGAGAGAAGAGACACCGGCTACATTAGCCAGTAGGGATGTGTACTGTCGGCACAGCCACTGAGAATCAAAACTAAAAATGGGAAGCAAAAACAAAACTAGTCGACCTCACTAATCAATCACTTTCTTTGTGTTTCCACTGTGTACTGTTCAATACATTTTTGCTCAAAATTTATGCTTCAAAGATGTGGCTTAAAGCAAGCTGAATGTTATGTTAAGGTTAGCGTAACATCTTTAAAGGCATTATTTTGGCCTTTTCTGTAACTCAATGAAGAGCAACTTTATGGTTATTATCTTTCAATAGTGGGTTATACTCTTGAATAGATATAAACTCATTATCTCATGTTTTTTTTAACAGTAAAAAATAAACAAATCTAATTTTGCGTTCACCTCTACTTCCTTGCTATGTATTTATGTTGTTTTCATCTCCACTGTCTTCTTTATCTTGCAAAATGGTTGTTTGGCTCTATTCTCTGTTAAACGGCTTTGGAACAACATTTATAATGTTAATACAACACAAATAAAATTGAAACGTAAATTGTAAAAACACCCAATGTTTTGTAGAAAAAAGAAGAAGTAAATTCCTCATAATATTTAAATCATCTTTTTTTGGCATTAGTATTAGAACAACAAAAAAAGTAAATTGTTTATATATTATTTATGTTGTCTCTTTAATTTTAAAAACTTAATATTGTTCTCACATACTATAAACAACTTTTTATACATAAAATCTGCATTTAAAATGAAGGAAAACGGTCTATTGCAAGTTGATCACTATTTTGGGGGTCTTTGGCATTTAAAAGTTTAAAAACCCCATCACAGAAATTAATATATTTTTAATGTTTACACAACCTTTACATAATACTATCCCATGTTCTGTTAGGTGGGAAAGAACTACTAGACACTTCAGTTTCTAGACACTTATACTAACTAGACAAAACAGACCAAATGAAAAAAAAGATCTAACAACTGACAGAGAGAGACCACGAAGGACAGAGCAAAGATTTCCTGTGAAAGTGGATCTGACCTTTCTCATTTAACTCACTTCTGTCAAATTAACTGCACGTTTAAGCATTCACAGGAGGCTCATGCGATGCAAAAATACGCAGATCCTAGCTGACAAGAGATGCTTTTAGAGGTGTTCGAGAAGGGACGGGACTGTGTGTGTGAGCAGAAAACAGGAGTGGAGAGCTCTCAGATGAAGAGCACTACTGAGGAGGGAGAAAAGACAGACTGAGGACTTCTGAAAGAGCAAGAGTCTTCAAATCCAGGGACGACTGAACCAGTTACACGTGTGTGTATAGACTGCAGCATGTTTGCGAATCCCTGTGATATGCAGTGCGGTTTAGCTGACACAAGCCTTTTGATATTAGTGTGCACACAATCTATTTGACCATGGGGACTTGCTCGTTTTTACTGATGTATATATGTGTGTGTCAGCAGGTCTCCTCACCATCCGTCCACCCCTTGCTTCTGAAGCTCCGAGATGCCGAAAGACAGAGAGCCCATAAAGTCGTTCCGGCTGGTCAAGTCCCAGTCCCAGATCTCCACAGACAGCCTGCGGTCCTTGTCAGACTCCTTCAGATTACTGTAAGACACAGAGCGCAGGAGGGAGACAGACAGAGACAAAGAAATCAAGCTCAACATTTCATTTTGCATTTCTCAGACAAACAAATTACTGATCTGATTTGGCTGTGCCACTGATGTCCAGAGCGAGAGCTTCCTTACAATGTGAAGGTCTCGTTCCACGTGGGATTCAGGCAGCACTTGATGGTCTTGGTCTTCTGTTTGCTCTCACTCTTGGGGTCAGGGATGAGTTTTAGTTTGACGTAGGGGTCAGAGAGTCCATTGGGGTCCATCGGCACCAGGTTCTTCGCCTCTTTAACTGTAACATAGAAATATAGATTATATCAGACATATAAGCACCGAACATTTCTTTACTTTCACTCTTTATAGGGTGCAATCAATGCCAAGTGAATCTTTATGTTAAATAAAAAGATACAACAGTGCATATCAACTTTTTTGTTGGAGTTTTGATCAATAAATATCACATATGTTAAGCCCTGTTTATGTTTTTAAAGTCCAGCAATAAAAAAAACAATGTATTATTTACAAAGTTATTTTAATACCTTTTGAATGTCATGTCGTTCCAAACGTAAGACCTTCGTTCATCTTCAGAACACAAATTAAGATATTTTTCATGAAATCCGAGAGCTCTCTGACCCTCCATAGACAGTATACACACATTCAAGGCTCAAAACCATAGACAGAAGCGGCAGACTGACCCAGAAGAGAAGAAATAGTTGAATAAAGTGGTTCTTTTTGTTTTCTTTGCGCACAAAAAGTATTCTTGTAGCCTCAGAAAATTACACTTGAAGCACTGATGTCACGTACTGTGTATACATACAGTCATGGCCAAAAATATCAGTACCCTTGGTAAATATGTTCAAAGAATAATCTGCATTGTTAATCCTTTTGATCTTTTATTTAAAAAATTCACAAAAATCTAACCTTTCATTGGATAATAAGAATTTAAAATGGGGGAAATATCATTATGAAATAAATGTTTTTCTCTAATATACATTGGCCACAACATTGGCACCCTTTTATTCAATACTTTTTGCCAGTTTAACAGCTCTAAATTTTATCCTGTAATGCCTGATGAGGTTAGAGAACACCTGACAAGAGATCAGAGACCATTCCTTCATCCAGAATCACTCCAGACCCTTTAGATTCCAGCTCCATGTTGGTGCTTCTTCTCTTCAGTTCACTCATTTTCTACAGGGTTCAGGTCAGAGGACTGGAATGACCAGCAGAAGCTTGGTTTTGTGCTCAGTGACCCATTTTTGTGTTGTTTTTGAGGTTTGTGTTTGGATTATTGTACGGTTGGAAGATCCAAACATGACCCATTATAAGATTTCTAACAGAGTCAGTCACTTATTGATTTTTTATCTGTTGGTATTTGATAGAATCAGTGATGCCGTGTGTCTAAACAAAATGTCCAGGACTTCCAGCAGAAATATAGGCCCACAACATCAAAAATACAGCAGTATATTTCATTGTACACATGGGCTACTTTTTATCCCTGTGTTCACCAAACCCATCTTGAGTGTTTGCTGCTAAAAAGCTCATTTTTTAGTTTCATCTGACCATAGAAGCCAGTCCCATTTGAAGTTCCAGTCGTGTCTGATAACTGAATATGCTTGAGTTTGTTTTTGGATGAGCGAGGAGAATTCTTCTTGAAACCCTCCCGAACAACATGTGGTGATGTAGGGGCTGTTTGACAATTTTTTTTAAGGTTTTCTGACCCTGAGACTCAACTATTTTCTGCAATTCTCCAGCTGTGGTCCTTGCAGAGTCTTTAGTCACTCAAACTTTAGCCACTCAAAGCATTAGGACGATATAGACACATGTCCTCTTCCAGGCAGATTCATAACATTTTATGTTGATTGGAAATTCTTAACTATTGCCCTGATGGTGGAGATGGGAATTTTCACTGCTCTAGCTCTTTTCTTAAAGCCACTTCACTAATTTGTGAAGCTCAATTATCTTTTGCTGCACATCAGAACTATATTCTTTGGTTTTTCTCATTGTGATGGATGATTAAGGGAATTTGGCCTTTGTTTTCCCTCCTATTTATATTTCTGTGAAACAGGAAGCCATGGCTGGATAATTTCATGTTCATAATCACCCTGGAGTGCTCAAAATTGAATATGACTGGGAATATACTTCAGAGATATTTTACTCATAAGAATTTCTAGAGATACCAATAATTGTGGCCAATGTGTATTAGAGAAAAACATTTATTTCATAATGATATTTCCCCCTATTTTAAATTCGTATTATCCAATGAAAGGTTAGATTTTTGTGAATTTTTTAAATAAAAGATCAAAAGGATTAACAATGCAGATTAATTTTCACAGCCTTCTTTGATCATATTTACCAAGGGTGCCGATATTTTTGGCCATGACTGTATATAGTGTGTGTGTGTGTGTGTGTGTGTGTGTGTGTGTGTGTGTGTGTGTGTGTGTGTGTGTGTGTGTGTGTGTGTGTGTATATACACATATATATATACTGTGTATATTACATTTACACTCAAATTTACATTTATTTAGAACAAATAAATACATATTTTAGTTCTTTTGTCATTTATATTATTAAATTAGTAATTTATATGATTAAATATTCATATTTTAAGGATGTCTTAATATTTTAAAAGAAAATAAAAATATACTAAAAAAAAGCTCTGCATAGGATGTCAAGTGTCTGATAAAATCTAAACCATGTGAACCCTTTACCCCTTAAAAGCATTAACTATGGACCCTAGATGTGAGTGAATAGCTGTCAGTCATTTATACTTGCATCTCATGAACCTTCATGGCCGTGTGGGGCTACGAATGCACACAGACTATCCCAGTAATTGGGGTTGACCTCAGCACTTGACCAGTACAACAATTAATGCAGGAGGCTGCTGTGGCCTTGAGATTTGTGGGTAGTGTAATTTCCATAATGAGTGGTGTGTGAAGGTAGGCTTAGCTGTTCATTAAGACGGCGGTGTACTGCAGCACGGAGACAGGAAGAGAGAGACGGGCTTCTGCGTGAACCGTCGTGCTCACAGGGTAGGGTTTTATTTCGGCAGCTAATAAATGCTACGCACAACATGTTCGTTCTGAAAGCCCTCCACACGGAGCAATTAAGAAAGCGGGATCACTGACCATGTAAGAATATTTGCATGAAGATATCAAAAGCTTTGACCTACAAGATACGCTCAGTTTTGTGGCTCAGAGATGTGGGAAACCGATAATGCTACCTAGTTGATTAAAAAAAAAAAAATTACTGATCTCATTTACATAGTAGCGAATAACACAGTTGATCAATCTAACAGACAAAGGTGTAAAAGGCTGTAGGAATATAATTAATGTTTTAGCAAATAATTAAGCAGCACTGCTCCCTCTAGGTGAAAAACAGCACTGCAACTCAATAGCAAATGGTCTTCTGAGCGTTAAGAGATCTATAACTGACTGGATCCTTTAAAGGGACCATTCACTCAAAATTTGAAAAATTCTTTCATCATTTACTCACCCTCAAGTTGTTCCAAAACTCCACTGAACACAAAAGAAGAAGGAGTAGTATTTCCTGATAATTTACTCACCCCCATGTCATCCAAAATGTTCATGTCTTTCTTTCTTCAATTGCAAAGAAATTATGTTTTTTGAGGAAAACATTCCAGGATTCTTCTCCATATAGTGGACTTCAATGGCGGCCAACGGCTTGAAGGTCCAAATTGCAGTTTTAGTGCAGCTTCAAAGGTTCTACACGATCCTAGCTGAGGAATAAGGCTCTTATCTAGCGAAACGATCTGTCATTTTTTAAGAAAAATACAAATTTATGTACTTTTTAACCACAAATGCTCCCATTGAAGTTCAGTACATGGAGAAAAATCCTGGAATGTTTTTCTCAAACACTTTAATTTCTTTGCGACTGAAGAAAGAAAGACATGAATATCTTGGATGACATGGGGGTGAGTAAATTATCAGGAAATGTTCATTCTGGAAGTGAACTACTCCTTTAAGAATACTTGTAACCAAACAGTTGCCGGTAGCCACCGACTTCCATATTAAAGAAAAAAAATCTATAGAAGTCAATGGCTACCGGCAATTGTTTGGCTTCAACATTCTTCAAAATATCTTCTTTTGTGTTCAGTAGAAGAAAGAACCTCTTACAGATTTGGAACAACTTGAGAGTGAGCAAATAATGACAGAATTTTCATTTTCGAGTGAACTATCCCTTTAATCTGATTTAAGTGCAAGATTTAAGTCTTCATTCACAAAAAGAAGCTGCATAACAAGCAATGACAAACACACTAAACATGGTCACCCAATTTGCCTCACTAACATTTATCAACCTGCAAGTGCTCCAGTGGTCAAATAGAGCCTGAGTGTGAGAAAGATGTGGTGGAAAGGACCTTTTAAAGGCAGAGCAGCCGCCCCATTTCCATCCAGGTATTGGTCAATTCATTAGCTTTAAGTGACAGGTCTTTGAAATGCGCGACAGGAAGTGGCGCCATTCATCTTACTGTACGCTCAGCAGATCTGCGGCACCGTCGCGTGACATTAAATTATAAAGGACAGCATGATGGATTAAAAATGTCTTTTGCGCTCAGGGCTGTCTGAGCCTCGGTTCTTTACATGGTGCAGCTCAGCTCATTAGCCGCTAGCGGGCTAAAGGCTGTTAGTTAATTTTAAGGGAAAATGGGAGCTGAGGCTCGCGGGGTGAAATGGCCCAGGATTGAGCTTGAAAAGAGGGACGCATGGCTGAATATAGAGCAGTGTGTTGAGGCTAGAGTCACATATACACACCCGCTGCTGCACAGATCCAGGCCTACTGCCCTCCAGAAAGCAGTTCACCCAAGAATTACAATTCTGTATTCACACTCATGTTGTTCCAAAACAGTATGAATTTCTTTCTTCTGTGGAACACAAAAGATGATATTTAGAAGAATGTCTCAGTGATTTTTAATTTAAATTTTTTAATTTTTTAGTCAACACAATGAAAGTCAGTGGGGTTTAAAGGGTTAGTTCGCCCATTCAAGACATGAAGTTGTATGCAATCCTTACCAGCACTATAGTGCATACACACTGACCCACCCTTTAGTCACCTCCCTGGTCAGAGTTCTGGCCGCTGGAAGTTTTTCAAGATAGTACTCCCGGTTTGTTTCCGGGGCCTCAAAACTGTGCGTTTTTACGTGAAAAAATTATTTGCGTTTCAAAGCTTGATTAATTTACATCACAAAAAACACGCCTGACAAAATTCATACCTCAGTTTTAATCGGCACTATTTTCTTTCCATTTCTATCAATCCGCGCTGCTGTCAACGTCAACAGTGCGCACGTTCAGATCAGCTGTTCCATAGTGTTTACACAATCGAATGACAACGACATAAAAAGTAGAAAATGAACAATGGTGCGAACTTGTAAATTCCCAGGCTGTGACCATAAGAATGTGCCGGGATCACCGTTCAGATTCCATCGTTTTCCAGTTTCGGATATAGCTACGAGACAGCTTTGGCTGGTTGCCATCGGCTACTCTGCGGGAGCTAAAATATCGAGAATCAAGGATTTCCGTTTGTGCAGTGCTCACTTCAGCGAAGACGATTACATCCCCAACCAAGGAGGAAAAAGAAAAAAAATTATTTTAAAGAGTTTTGCTGTACCAGTACCATGGGTAAGCTCCATTTACTAACTTTATGATCCAAAGTCTAAACTGTACGGTAAACAAGCGTTGTGCTAAAATTACTTTCATCATCATCTGTTCCGTCTGACATTGTGCTAAAATTGGTTTCGTCATCAGAAGTTTCGTAGTCAGACATGTTGTCAGCGAGTCGCGCTATCAACAGCTGATCTGAACGTGCGCACTGTTGACGTTGACAGCAGCGCGGATTGATAGAAATGGAAAGAAAATAGTGCCGATTAAAACTGAGGTATGAATTTTGTCAGCCGTGTTTTTTGTGATGTAAATTAATCAAGCTTTGAAACTCAAATACTTTTTTCACGTAAAAACACACAGTTTTGAGGCCCCGGAAACTAACCGGGAGTACTATCTTGAAAAACTTCCAGCGGCCAGAACTGGGGGGTGACCAGGGAGGTGACTAAAGGGTGGGTCAGTGTGTATGCACTATAGTGCTGGTAAGGATTGCATACAACTTCATGTCTTAAATGGGCGAACTAACCCTTTAATGTTGTTTTGGACTGGTTTGGACTTTCAATGTTTGAACAATTTTTTTTTTGTCAAAAAGATCTCATTTTGTGTTTTGCAGAACGAAATCATTCATACGGGTTTGGAAAGACACGAGGGTGAGTGAATGATGATAAAATTTTCATTTTTGCCTGAACAATCCCTTTAAATGCACTCTGATCAATTCTCTCTTGGTTTGTCTTCCAGAAATCTCATTTAATTGAGCTCATCTTCTGCTCTGAAAATACAACTAAGTGGAACTAAGTGGAAATTAGAACCAAGTACAAATTCCTCATGGATATAATAGTTTAATATCAAAGATATAATAACAAATAAGTGCAAATTTATCATGGATATAATTTAATAAACTGTTTGAAAAGCTATTATCATATAAAACAATCATATAAAGCGTGGAGGGTTTAAAAGGGTCACGCTAAAGGGACAGATCATACAAAAATGACAGTTCTTTCATCATCCTCATCTCCTTCTCGACACGTTTTGGACTACAAATGGAGAATATTGAACAATCTTCACAGAACATTTTCCAAAAAGCACCATAATCGCATCATAAAACATAACTTAAGTTTTCTGAAGTCATACAATAGCTCTCTGTGATGAAAAGACTAGAATTTAAAGTCAAATTTACACAAATCATCACACAGCTATCAAATCAAACATGTTGCAGGTTGTCAGGTGCCACTGGTTTTTGCATGTGATGTGCAATGATACCTTCAGATCTCAGATCTACATGAATGCTTGATAAAGTGAATAATGAACTATGAATTGTTTCTTTATGGAAACAGATAGTGAAGGCTCTTCCAAACAAACTTGTGTTTTCTAGTGGAGTTTTGGAACTGTACTGTGAGTCTTTTCTCAGTCGGGTTTGTGCTAAGAGAATGAGAATAACACCCTCTGCTGGACACTGAAAGCATCACCATATTCCTCACTTTTCTTCTCACTGGCTGCCACAGGAGACCATTTCTACAGTGTACTTGTGTTTTTGTTTTGGAGGCGTGTTTGTATTGATGTCAAAGAGAGACAGGAAGACTAAGTGTGCTTTCTTGTGCTGCCATGGACACATGGACGTGTAATGTAATACAAGTTTACAAGAGTGACCCTATAGAATTTCACAATGAGCTAGAACGCATTTCACTTCATCAGTGTCACATGCTACATTTTAGACATCAGGGCTATTTTGTTTTTCTTTGTCCTTTTCTTACTGCTGCCATCCTTTTTGGATTTAGCTTTTACTTTTTTAATGGACTAGACCAGGGATAGGCAACTTCGGTCCTGGAGGGCCGGTGTCCTGCAGAGTTTAGCTCCAACCCTAGTCAAACACAACTGAAGAAGCTAATCAATGTCTTCAAGATCACTAGAAAGTTACAGGCAGGTGTGTTTGATTAGTGTTTGATACCTTTTATAATGAGGTTTTTTTAACAAATAATATTTAATACTGACAACAAGAGGTGTTGCAAGACACCAGTGTTGACAATAACCATGATACTTAAAAATTGAAATATTGATATCATGTTACTGCTAAATTATTCAATCATTTTGTAAATAATACAATGCCAGTAGTTGGGATACTTCAACATGGTGTGGTGGTATTGCACTGTAATGCTGGTTTCACCTTTTCTAAAACAGAAGCTATACTGCCACACAATATCATGTTGGAGGAGATGACAGGCGAAAGAGAGACACTCTACCTGCACCCGAGAAATGTAAACTCGCCATTGTGGGAGTTTTGTGGATTTTGTTAAAAAAGACAGGGAGTTATAAACACCAGTCTGCAGGACGTGCTGATCAACAGTAAGTTCTTTTTGTACACTTTTGTACAGTTATGGTTACAAGCTCTCTCTGCCTCTCTACTCTTGGATTCATTGGCCACAAAAAGTAAACAAAGTTAAAGGGGTCATCGGATGCGACATGCACTTTTACAAGTTGTTTGAACTGAAATGTGTGTTGGCACTGTGTGTACACAACCACCCTATAATGATAAAGATCCACCCAGTGTTTTTCCGCCATTGTTTCGAAGCAGGAGTAGATGTAGACAAGAATTTCTCCTATGAGGTTGAGGTGTTTTGTTGTTGGATGTAATAATGAACATAGCAGTCATCATTTACTCCTGACATCTGAGCCGCTGAAGACGCAGTGGATTATCTTTGTTTTTGAAGGGAATGCGCCCCGATCAATCTAAAAGCGTTTATATTCATGCAAATTATTTGTGATCCAGCCTCACCTACAGAAGAAGTGAATATAAGATTCTTTTATGAATCTTTGCAAATCACCTTTCCTAATAATGTGCTAGTTAGCAAGTTCCACGCTAAAGTAAACAGTATCATGAGAACGGCTCCTCACCCCACGGAAGAGAGGGGCGAGGTGAGCAGAGCTCATTACCATTTAAAGGAACATGAACTAAAATGGGTTGCTCAAAACAGAGCTGATTTTGACAGGGTAAAAAGGGGATTGTTTTACACTACCATTGAGAAATTTTAACCAAAGTACGTTACAGACTTTTAATTAAGACCAAAAGGAATCCTATCAACTTGGGTATCCGATGACCCCTTTAAAAGATGAATTTGACTGATAGCATTTATCCCCCCCCCCCCCCCCCAAAAAAATAATATCGTTATTGTAAAGAATTTTGGCCAGGATAATTGTGTAGCAAAACTCTGACAGCCCTACTGACAACTAATACACTATTTGAAAGCTTAAATGGGATAGTTCACCCAAAAATGAGATTTCTGTCATTAATTACTCATCCTCATGTCGTTCCAAACCTGTAAGACCTTCATTCATCTTTGGAACACAAATTAAGATATTTTTGATGAAATCCAAAAGCTTTCTGACCCTCCATAGACAGCAATGAAACTATCATGTTCAAGGCCCAGAAAGGTAGTAAGTACATCGTTAAAATAGTCCATGTGACATCAGTGGTTCAACTCTAATTTTATGAAGCTATGAGAATGATATGTTGTATGATACAACATTAAAAATTTTTTGGATTATGCTCCAGAGCAATCTCCTAGCAGTCAACTCTTGTGTTTAAACATGTGAAGCTGTAATACTAATGAAAATGACAAACGCCTGGCAATCGATTTTCATTTTTGGGTGTTTCTTTAAATGCAACTGGGTATTTCCAGTGCGATCAGCCCTGAAATGGTGCATGCTAGTCTAAATATATCCTGCTACCTGGTGCTGCTTTGGATTCACCACTAGGAGGAATCAAACACTAGGAAATTCCCACAAGTCTTCAGAGCAGCACACTTTATGCCTCAACTGAATGTACTCATGCAAGATGTGCCTTATAAAGTGCATTTTTGGCTGTTCTTCAAGGGTCAAACGAAGGCATGTGTGTGGTAACGAGAGGTCCAGGATCCACCAGCGAGTGGTGCACTATTTAGGAAGCTGTGAGTGAGTGTTTGCTTCCATGCACATGTGTGCATCAGTGATGTGTGTGAGTGGGCAGCGGTGACTCACTGCTGACGGTGAGCACATTGTTCTTGATCTCTGCAGTGATCTGGATGCGGCCCCTCCTCTCAGTGTGGTCAGTCCCACACAGACTCGGCACGTTGGCCACACAGCGCTTATGGATGTTCATCATGCAGTCTGGATGGAGGGAGACAGAAAGAGGGAGAGATGTTACACCACAACCCCAACTTACAGATGCACATTGTGTAAAAGATGATACGTGAATTTATATATAAGTGTGACCTTTTAAAGGCCAGACGGAAAGGGAAAGTTCTTTCCTTCTACCAAAGACCTGTTGAGCCAATTCTGTAACTATGAATGGCAGTTCAGCCATGACTCATACGTCTCCTACCAACATGTAGACCGCATCAAATGTATACTTCGCAAGTAAAGGCAATCCCAGACAGCAAATTTAGAGCTACTTTATATAGGAAGAATGTATTAAATTGATCAAAAGTGAGAAATGTATGCCACAAAAAAAATTCACTTTATCAGCATTTGCAAAAAACCATTAAGCAGAACAACTGTTTTCAACACTGATCATAAGAAATGTTTATTGAGTATCAAATCAGTGAATCAAAATGACTTCTAAAAGGACCATGTGACGCTGAAGACTGGTACAATCATTGCTTAAAAATGTTCCATTATCATTAAATATTAAAATACAGATATTTGATTTTTAATGAAAAAATTCACAATATTACAGTTTTTCACTGCATTTATCAAATAAATGCAGAATTGGTTCACTTTTTTTATACCGTATTTACACCTAAAGGTGAATATTAGTACCTTAAAGGTACATACAGATAAATAATACAAATAAGTATTTTTGAAAAGGTAGCAGCCAAATTCTTGTTTTCTGAGACTGTACTATACATTGTATATATGTCAGTCAGTTGCCATTCTAAAAGGTACTTGCTTATGTATACAGTAGACGGGGAGTTGACTATTTTCTTTATTTACTTATTAATAATAATATACAAATCATAATGACAACATGAAAACACGTATCAATTCAACTTCCCCACTAACCCTCCCTCCCTCACCCACCCAACTTAACCCTGCGATCTCTTTAAATGGGGTACATAATGGATAGAAATATTTACAGAAAACCAAAGCCACAGGAATCATAAAACATAAATTCCAAAAAGTAATTATTTTCTGAAGGTTGTATAATCTGACCGAGAACAAACTAGTCCTGAGGTTGTACTCTCCTGCTATAATAATCACCAGCATCATGTGTGCTTTAGATGCTGCTATACTTATTAACAAACAAGACCATCCAGCTCCATCAGAAATAAATAGGCTGGTTGACTACTCTAAACTGATTTTCACAGCAAGGTCAGTGGGGGCTGAAGAACAAAGCAGTAGTGAAGATGCTGTTTAGTGAAGATCACAGTTATGCTGCTTTTGTTGTGTTGGAGGCCACAGGCCAAAGACAAGCAGCCAGACTCAACATACGTTTACATATCAAATAGCCAAACAGGCACTCTGGCATTCAGACTACTTCTGAAAATGACTGTGAAACAAGCAAACAGATTCACACACACACACACTGTACTCCTTCATGCACTGCAGCACTTCTCCACAGTTCAGTCAGAAGTGTGACGGAGCGCAAGCCATAGCTGGAGTGTAAACAGTGTAGAGGGCCCCGGAGAAGACGACGCACGCATTGGAAACTAAACAAAGGTAATTATAGCTCTCCCTGTCTGCAACCATAACAGCTTTGTGTCAGGTTTCAGGTGAAGATGCTGAGCGCCTCATCTTTACACCACCTGTCAGCTCACTTGCCTACCTGCTTGTCATACATTAATAAGAGTAAAGAGCTGCTGGAAAATACGCTGTTATATCAATGAATATTTGTTAGCCAACAATCAGGTATGTGGCGGTGAATATCTGTGCCCCGGAGGCTTGGACAGCTGCTAAGTGAGTGAAGCATTTTGAATGTTTTATGTATTGGACACTGGATAAGAGGCTGGCTACTGTGAGATGGAAAATCTCTTTTCAGTCAGGTACTTTGTGAGCGGGACTTCATACAGCCTGGTTATGTTCACAGGATATTTGCCTCGCAGGGATATGTAACACACGGGTCGCCCAACCATTATACTAGGCTTGCACGGTATATAGTACAAATGGGATCATAAAACATTGAATAGTAGTAACACAGTAACATTTTGCATTCTAACAATGTGCTGCTATTCAGTACAATTCAGCAGTCCCAAGGAGCGTGACGTAAAATGTTAGCGCTAATGTTAAGTTAATGGTGTCAAATTGCATCATTGCATGATTTGAGTATGAAAAAGTTGAATGCATTTATTGTGGAACTTAATTGATTATCATTCCTGTAATAACTGCTAATGTGGGTATTACAATAGATGCAGAGCATGTGAGACTGGGAAAAAAGAAGTCTGGAGTTGGTAAGATTTTTTAATGTTTTTGAAAGAAGTCTCTTAAGCTAAATAAGACTGTAATTATATGATCAAAAATACTGAAAAAAAAACTATATAATAAAACTATATAATTTTCTATATAATATTTATTCTGTTATGTAATTTATTCCTGTGATGGCAAAGCAGAATTTTTAGCATCATTACTCCAGTCTTCAATGTCACATGACCCTTCAGAAATCATTCTAATATGCTGATTTAGTGCTCAAGAAACATTATTATCAATGGTAAAAAGTCTTTTTCAGGATTCTATGATGAATAAAGCTCAAAAGAACAGCATTTATTTGAAAAAGAAATCTTCTGTAACATTATAAAAGTCTTTACTGTCACTTTTGATCAATTTAATGCATCCTTGCTGAATAAAAATACAAATTTCTTACTGACCCCATACTTTTGTAGTTTATCTGTTTAAATTTGAAAAAAAAAATTTAGTTTTCGTTGGTATTATACTGAATCCTACATTATGATATCCAGCCAGCCCTACAACATCCATTCCACAAAAATAATTTGCATCCTGGGATCAGCTTTGAACTATATATATAAAAAAACAACTTAGTATTCTGCTTGGTTGATTAGGTCTTATTATGTGCCTGAGTGGAAATCAAGGAAAGTGAGAGATACCCACGGTCACATCTCATGCCCTGGTGGATGAGTCCATACAGCAGAGAGCCGCAGTGGTCACAGAAGGTGGGGCTGGAGTACGTGTGGACCTTGAACTTGTGCTTACTGCGCGGGTCCTTCAGAGAGACACAAAAAAGAGAGCAGTCAGCCACGTTGGCCATAAATAAGCATTACCAAAAGTAAACTGGGAATTATTGTTGATTGCAATAACACAAATAAAGGGGAAGTACATTTGAAACAAGCAGAAGAGAAATTAATTGAAACAAGTATTTTACATGGTAAAAGCATAGGTGCAGCAAGGAAAAGTGAGTAAGAAAAGTCAGCTTATATATTCACAATATTCATATTTTAACCTTTTTCGCTAATTGTGAAAAGTAGTAAACATTCGAAATCAGAAGTAAAAAAACAAACTGTTTAAAAGCAAATGGATTGCTATTGCACAATACATGTAAAGCACATTTCACTCTACAGATGTGCAATAATATATACTGTATTATATAATGTACACACACAAACACACACACAGATTTTGTAGATTTGTTTTAAAGAAATTAATATTTTATTCAGCAAGCATGCATTAAATTGATCAAAAGTGACATACTTTTACATTAAACTAAATGTACAGTATAAACTCTATTAAACTGTTAAAATTTATTTTAACTAAATTATGTTATTTTTATTCTTTCATCAAACTTTATCTATTTATCAAATAATTCTTTTATATATATATATATATATATATATATATATATAAATACTTTACACAAAAATACTAAGCAGCTGTTTTTTTTAACATTGATAATAACAATAAATGTTCCTTGTTCGTCAAATCAGCATATCAGAATGATTTCCTAAGTATCTTGACTGGCGTAATGGCTGCTGAAAATTCAGCTTTACTATCACAAGAAAAAAAATCATTTTAAATTGTATTTTAAAAAAATACAAATAAAATAAAAATATGATTTTAAAAATTATTATTAATATTTCACATTATTACTGTTTTTTACTGTCTTCGTCAAGTGGTGACTTGGTAAGCATTAAAACATCTTTGAAAAACATATGTATATATATATATTTTTTGAACAGTAGTGTATCACACAATTAAACAGAAATAGAAAATAAATAAATAAAGAGCAGTGGGATTTTTCTTGTTTTCAAAATTTGTTCTTTAAAAATAAATAAAATGTTAATACTGTTTAGTTCATAAAAATATATTATATAGAATAAAATCATATATATAATATTATAATATATAATAATATTGATTAATAGTATATTGATAGTATAATGACGGAGGATGACACCTGAGCGTTACTGGAACACCGGGTCAGCAGGGCACTGCCAGTCAGCTGAAACACTGGCACACCAGAATAGCCTTCCTGTTCGCCTCCCCCCAAGTGATCCATCCATTATTAATTAAGCAGGGGCTCTTTTATGACTTTCTATTCATAAGAAGCTGTTTTAATATTCTCCCTCTGAATACAGCTCATGGCAGCATTGACACTCACACAAAAAGAGAGTAGCTTCCATACGGCCTGTGGCCTGGGTGCACATAGAGGCCCCGGTGAGTGTATGCAGCACACACAAAGCCCACAGGACTGTGTTACATACTCTTACAGTAGAGGAATATGCAATGAGAAGAGGTCAGAGTGAATTTACACAGGCTGCCCTCATATCCAAGAGCACACAGTGTAGGGAAGAAGAGGTGCTGATGAGGCTCTCGGTGAGATGAAATGAGAGAGAGTAGGTGGATGAGGCGAGAGAGAGAAAGAGAGCAAGGCTACATGATAATATTACAATAAAAATAACAATAAGTAGTTGCAAAGGGGTCAAAGTTAGGCAAGGTCTGTTAGCCTTTGCTAGTGGATACTGTAACTACATGCTCTGCAGGGTAAAAGCGTTTTTCTGTTCTAATAACAATAGTTTTCTATTTTGTATTTCTATTTTATTCCAGTCTTCAGTGCCAAACTGTCCCGCTTAATATTTTTGTGGAAACCATGATACATTTTTTTCAGGATCCTTCGATGAATTGAAAGCACCTTTTGTAAGATTATAAATGTGTAAATTAAAGTAAATTATGAATGATCAATTTAATGTATCCTTGCTGAATAAAAGCATTAATTTCTTTAAAAAAAAAATCTTTGAACAGCAGTGTGCATACTACTAATATTTAATTTAAATTTAAAAAAAATTATATATATATATATATATATATATATATATATATATTTATATATATATATATATATTTATTTTTTTATTTTTTTATTTTTTTTTCTCATATTGCCTAGTTACATCATTACTTGTTACTTTGTCATTTGCTTGAAAACAATAGTCTAGTTTCTGGCCGAGGTAGCTATACACTTCAAAAGTGTGACAAATCTACTACTACTCAACCGAATCATGCCACACGGACAGGTTCTGTGCATCATCCATGTATCTATTTCCTTGCTTTTTTCCAAGAGAACAGTTGTGAAAATATCAATTTGGATGGCACTCTAAAAACAACCAAACCTTAGCAACAACACATTGGGCAATATAAACAGCACTGAGCAAACAACAAAACCTACACGACCCAGTGGGCAATTTGGACAGCAATATGCAAACCACTAGAGCCAGCGCACTTTCAAAGCTCAATGGAAAGCAGCTAAGTGCTTAATTAAAATTATATTAACCATCCTAGCCATATTAAACAGCATTGAAGAAGCTTTTGGAAGCAGAAGATGGAAGGCGTTTCTATCCATACATCAGGAACAAACTATAATCAAGCTTCAAAGCCTGGGCCTCCATGAATTATGGACCAAGCTGTCCATTTTCCTTGTGTTTGCATGTGGCAAAGTAGTGAAAAGTACGAAGCCCATGAGTTCATTCACAAAACTTTTTCTTTGCAATGCAATACTTTGCAAAAGAATGTATAAAGTTTTGCAAGAGAACACAGTAACACTTTATTTTAAGGTGTCCTTGTTACAAATATTGCATGCACTTATTATTATAATAACAATTAATTATGCATAATTACATGCAAGTAACCCTAAGCCAAACCCTAATCCTAACCCTCAGCAGACAGTAAGTACATGTAGTTAATTAATATTACTCAGTACTTAAATGTATAATTACACTGTAACAAGGACACCTTAAAATAAAGTGTAACTGAGAACATAAAAGCATTGAAATATGTTGGCTTACTTGTAATAAAATGAAAGTAAAATGCACAAATAACATTAAGATTCAAGGAGGTCTGAAAGATTTTCAGAACTTTTACGATTTTTTTTTTGCTTTAGAACATTTACAAATGTTAAATCTACAAATAAAATTAAGGATACCACTGCATCTATCTGAGAAACAAAATGCAGTGATTTAGTTATTTTCAAAGCTTTCAGTGTAATCCCATTATAAAAGAACTTCATGATTGTTTATTTAATTCTAACAAGTAATTTTTTGTTAAATATTAATCAAAATGAAAAATAATTCAATTGTAATCTCTTCACCGGAGAGACTTGTTTCGAAACAAAAGAAAATGTATTGTATCGGCTATCGGCAAAAATGAGTTGAAAAATATCGGCATATCAGATATCGGCAAAAATCCAATATCATGAATCCCTAGTATCTGTTAAGAATAATGAAATGGGGTTGAGCGAAACTACATAATTTCAAAATCATATTTAAGTGGGTTGACTAAATTACTAGTTAAATAACCTTTATAGGAATGTTTCAAATGTTTTTGTCTATCAAATGAACGTCAGTTGAGTCCAAAACCACATTAGACCACACTGACTTCTATTGAACATACATTCTATAGGGGTATTTTTCAAATTTTTCCTCTTTTGTGGTTAAAAAAAGACAGTCATAAAGGTTTGGAAAAACATGATGAATAAATAATGATATTTTTTTTATTTTTGAGTGAACGATGCATTTTAAAAAAAAAAAAAAAAAAAGAAAGAAAAGCTATTTCATGTTCAATGCATCCTTCTTACATAAATGCGTTTTCTAAACAGTCCGATTAAATATATTGGTGCATCTCATGGCAACACAAACAATTTACAGCACCATGTAAAGCAGCACAGAGAACAATACGATGTGCTCACGTCTGTGAAGGTCCATTCAAACAAATGAAGGCACATCAGAAGAGGGCTGTGAAATGCAGAGTAGGTGCAGGTGTGAAGGGGCTTTTGTAGACTCATCTGAATAGTCTGATGACAATGTCACCCCTGTAGCGCTGCCCCATCCGACAAAATACAGATTCACTCATTATAAAGAGAAGAGACACAGTATAATTCATTTGTATTACAATTCCCTGTCAGCTTATACAGATGGGACACAGTGAGCAGCATACAAACAATAACAAACAATGAAAGCCGGTAGATGAAATTAAGCCCAACATATGGGTGCCTGTCCAAACAGAGATCCACATACAGGAAAAACAGCAAGTGACAGACGCAAATAAAAATCATAGCACCATCTTTGTGCAAGAACTGATCTAAATACTTTATTATTTGTTCATTTATTACAAAAAAACATCCTCTTCCAAATTGTATATATTTAACTACACTGTCATACAAACAACCTGTCCTTTTTGTACCCTATTTAAGGTCTGTATGGGAACATTTGATCCCAATATGTAGGCAAAACCAGAGCCACCCATACACAGTGTGCAGGTGTGGGTTTCTCTGATCATGTCCCCCTCTTCAAAGCAGATGTGATCATTTAAGGCGCTTTGTTCATCACTGAACCCTCATTAAAATGAAAAGTGAGAGCACAGGAACTCTGTCTATTCATAAACGTCAAAGGCAAAGAGCAAAGCCAACCAGTCTAAATCTGATCAAGACCTACTGATCACAAAATACTAATGTTCCTTTGTGGACATCACAGAAGATTATACTGACCTTCTGACCACAACCATTTTTACTAGAATATATCAAATTGTATAATTATATACCTATATTGTGTGCTGCAAATAATTGAAAGAATGAAACTATGCACTGTACCAGGTTTTCTTGTGACTGTTCTTTTTAAAGGACTCCAACAAACATGCGTCTTTTTATACAAAGCAATCTGAGACATTTTAAAGTGGTTTGTAGATCAGCCTTAATACTGGTTATAAACTGATAGACTGAAAAAGAGCTCAGCTTGTGGTTGCAGAGAAAGGATCTTCAAGCGATCTTTCAAGTTTTCTACCGTCATGTCCTACTACGTAAAATAAGCAAAATCCAAAATATTTTGAAGTGCAGACTTAAATACAGACAGTTTTATTTTTAAACAACTTTATTACATGCTGAATATGTGGTTACAACCTCAAGTGTGACAAAGTGAACTGAAGCTCCTTCAGAGCGGGGAGTGATGTGTTTGGATTGGCTGAACTTGTCAGGCAAGAAGTTCACAGTTCCCTCAGACCAATGCAGGTGTTTGGGAAACCAAGAAAAAACCCCACAAAGCAGTTAACAGGAAACAGCAAGTGTTACACAGGAAAGCGATCTTCTGCACACAACCCTTTAGAAACTCCGCCACTAATATGTCAGTGCCTTAACATGCAGTTCGTTTGTCTTCTATGCATTGAAAATTGCTCTATATTTAATTTATTTTTATATGTACTATACCGAAATGAATGAAATTTAGGATTTTCATGACTTATCCAGGCATGTCCTGCTGATTTGCTGGTCTTTGCTGATTTCATCTAGTCTCCCAGACTGGTCAAACTGGTGTTTAGTTGGGCGACCAACTTGACTAACTGAAAAGTGCTCAAAACTTTTTTTAAACCAGCCAAAAGACCAGTCTGACCAAATTGAGAGAGCAACTAACACAAAGAAACCTGCTAAGGGTAGTTTTTTCATAAGGGCAAAAATCTCAAATTTAAAAATATTTAATAGTTCCATGTTTTCTTTTATTAATTACTCACCCCTACTCACAATTGTCATTAATTACTCACCCTCATGTCGTTCCAAACCCGTAAGACCTTCATTCATCTTCAGAAAACAAATTAAGATATTTTTGATGAAATCCGAGAGCTTTCTGACCCTCCATAGACAGCAAGGGAAGTACCACCTTTAAGTTAGTTAGGACATCAATATAATATTCCAACATTAATGTTATGAAGCTACGGAAATCCTTTTTGTGCGCAAAGAAAACAAAAATAACAAATTTATTCAACAATTTCTTCTCTTCCATGCCAGACTTCATTTATGACGAGATCACAACACGTGTGTGATGTTGCTGATGCAGGAGCCCGTGTTCTGATCTAGTACCCTCGTGAATAAATTGTTGAATAAAGTTGTTATTTTTGTTTTCTTTGAGCACAAAAAGTATTCTCGTAGCTTCATAAATTAAGGTTGAACCACTGAAGTCACATGGACATGTGTCATATGAAGTCATGCATTCAGAGTTGTTTACACTGTTAAAAGAGTTGGATTCTCATGCTAAGCATGGACAAAGTTTCAAAGAACTATTTGGACGTATAACAGAGTATTTCTGTGCCAAAAATCTTACTTCCGGGTTCGTACAAGTTTTGGAGTTTTTTTCGATCGTGGCTCTTCATGACGTAAACGAGGGTGGAACTCCTTATATGGGCATTTCTCCCGGAAGAACGCACCTGTGCACGCATCGACCAGCGCAAGAGCGTGCCCATCAATGCGCTTCATTTGGCTGCACTACACAGGACTCGCTCGGGAAGAATGTCTCTAAAGAAGTTGTTTTTGGTTGTAAGGGAAAGATAACCTTGTTCAGCTTCCCGAAGAACCCAGCGTTACGTAAACAGTGGATGCAGTTTGTTTTTTCGGGGCAGCAACTGAGTTTCTCAAGCGTGTTTGTTGACGAACGTTTTATAAACAAGGCTTAGTTCGATGCTGGATTTGCACAAAATTTGATACTGAAAGATGGAGCGGTCCAAGCTATAAAAGGTCCCGGTCATGATTTAGAACTGCAGATGGTAAGTGAAACAGCATCAAATGTCTCTGTTTTGTTGGTGATCGGCGCTCAAGTGCTCGTCACTCTTTAGCTCCACCCACGGCGTGCCTCCAGGAGCTCTGCTTTTTTCGGAGAGAATTGTAAAGCTGTATCTTTCTTTTATAAACATGATAAAACTAAAGACTTTTTGGAAATATGAAGGATGCAGTACTACTCTTCAGGTACTCAAGATTAACATGAGATTGGGTGAAACTGTGTGTGTTATGCTCCCTTTAACAAAGTCCTTACGACCTTTCTTGACCTTGTAGCATTTGGACCAATCAGACACAATTTCTCATTTGATTTAACAAATGAAACTAGTTATTAGATTAACAAATAATCACAGACCCCTCAGCCAATACGCATTCTTGGGTGCCCCTATGTCTGCAGATGCCGCCAGACCACCCCCGGTGCCATGGCAACCCATCAGATAACACTAGTTTTATTGCTCAGAGGAATGCAAATGGTCGCGCAAGCAACACTCACTTCGTATCCACTTTAGGAAAAGGACATTATGCCATAAAATGGACTCTTCTCTAATTAATTCATAGGAAAACCTTTCTTTGAATGAGCACACATATCATTAAGTCATTGTGTATATTATTACTGTTTTTGTTTATTTTATACTGCTTTATGCATGCTTATAATAGATCACTAGTTAATATCACTTTGACTGTAACATGTTTGGTCTCTATCAATTCGTCTTTCGATGATCTAAGTGAGAATGAATATTACATGTTGATACGTATGCAACATATCAGTGTCCTAAGAATCTTTAATAGTTTGTATAATAACTTTCAATCCAACCCCTTTTGCAAATTACCATGCTCTCAGACAAAGGGCCATAAAACCCCCAGTATTTCCAAACTCCCGCTTGGAAATTCAGCCTTTCTTATTGGTCAAGCCCATCCTGATAGGTGTGACTCTTCGCAGACTTTAAAGAGCCCACGCACAGTTCCCTCTCCCTCTTCTACCAAAAAGTGCCCTGGAGATCACCTGGGAAACCTCGCGGCTCCCCTTCCGGGGGAGCCCGATCTTCTGGCAATTTTAAGTTCGGTAACTTTGGGAACTCACTTCGGACTAATCATGGCTGGAAGGACGAAGCTTTTACTCCAAAAGGAATCCCCCCCCGGGAATCTACGCATTATACATGCACCAGGATACTTTACTCAGCACCCACAAAAACCATGCAAGTAACCGCTTGTTAACTATCTAGATGCGCTTCTAGGCTTCGACCCCTTTTAATTAAGGTGATATGATTTTCTAATGGCTCAAACCCAGGTTTTAGTTAGTTGATGTTAAAATCCTGCCATGGTTCTCTTGCGCGCGAGCGCTCTCTCTCTCGCTCTCTCTCTCTCTCTCTCTCTCTCTCTCTCTCTATCTATGCCTTCCTTGCCTTGGCATCCATGTTTAATGTGTGTATGTCTGTGTCTAGTTCTATGTTTCATGTTCCCCTGTAGTGTAGTTTAATAAACATCCATATGTATTCACGCTTGGTTGTCTGTGTCTGCTGCTCTCAGAACTAAGTCACTTTAACGTCCGATCTTGCAACAATGCTCGGAGCACTGCTTCGTTAAGAAAATTATTTGTCGTGGCCAGAGGAATAATTTTCCTCAAAGTCAATAGAAGGGTCCGTACTGCGGACGAACTAATCATTCTATTGTACTATTAATACTATAGCTAATTCCTGAAGATGGATATATAATTGATAACCCGTTATGATTTATTATGTTCATCTCATAAAGCAAATATGCTACAACCTTGAACGTGTCAATTACGTTGCTGTCTATGAAGGGTCAGAAAGCCCTCAGATTTCATCAAAAATATCTTTTTTGTGTTCTGAAGATGAACGTAGGTCTTACAGGTTTGGAATGACATGAGGGTGAGTAATTAATGACAGAATTCTCATTTTTTGGGTGAACTTTCCCTTTATGTTTTATTAATTTTTCTAGTAATCTGAAAAGAGAGACAAAATCAAGTGAACTTGCTACATAATGCAAAAAATAATTTTTGCTGCACTTCAGAAGGTCACAGTTAAACAATTTGAACTTTGAATGGTGCATTACATTGCTTAAGGTACCACAGCCGCTGATGCTTTGCTCCATAGCGTCTAATGCACTGAGCAACACTGATGCGAAAGACCTTAATACTCAATAATTATCTCACCTAAGTTACCGTACACTGCGTACAAATGCAATTATGTCTGTCATAGAGGAAAACGTTGCTGTTTTTTCTATGACAAAGCAACAAAGATTCTTTTCAGATAGAGCGCATGCACAATCCTCCCACTTCCATGCTTCTATCACACAGCACGCAGCGCACTGAGTCATCGAATAATCAGTACTGAATAAGAAGGTGCAGGCAGTTCTGTACAAAGGAGTTCAAATGGAAAGACTGGGGAGGGAGAGGAGACGCAATAGAAATGCATCGCTATAGAGCCATCCCACCCGGTGGCCTTCAGAGAGTTCCCATGGTGATGGCCAAAGCCCATCGCCCAGCAACAGGCTGGTACCTGTCACAGCGAGAGTTCGCGGCGGTTGTCGCGTCTGGCTGAAGGAAAAAAAAAAATACACTTGAGAAAGCCGAACATTTCTGAGTAAAGACACAAACACATACTTTCACACTTCCATTTCCCCTTTTCTCAAACTATGCACTTTTTATGAGGCATGTTTTTCTTTACTAGCAGCTGTAGATTATGATCATGTCGGAGAGGGGGGTTGTGGGTAGCATTTATCACAGTGTCAGTACCACTGTGATAGAGTTATGCAAAACACAGTTTCTGTGGTTTGCTACAAGAAACGATCATGGCCAAAAGTTAAAGGTTCTAGGTGATCATGCATTAGTAATAAATAACAATAATGTAAAATAATCTCAATCATTACATATTATATGAAATGTATCCAATTTTCCAATTAGGTCCAATACTCGCTATTAAAAAAACTCCTAATTTGCGGCTTATTAATAGTTAGTAAGGTAGTTGTTAAGTTTAGGTATTGGGTAGGATTAGGGGTGTAGAATATGGTCATGCAGAATATGTGCTTTATAAATACTAATAAACAGCCAATATGTTAATAATTGGCATGCTAATAAGCAACTAGTTAATAGTGAGAATTAGTCCCTATACTATAAAGTATTACCAAATGTTTTAATAAAAAAAATTAAAATGATATAAAAACATAAAACGTACAATAAAATACATAATTTTATTCAGTTCACAACCTGAATTTCTCTTTGAAACTGTCGCAAAAGTTGCGCATTTTTTATTTAAGGCATATACTGACCAAGCATATCCAAAGGGCTTACATACTTTTTCCCCATGGTAAATGTGTTTCTCGCTACTGAAAGTAGCTGTAAAGCAAAAGATTCATTGGGATAACATGGTCTGTGGGACACCGATGTGGTCAAAGGGATTTTTCTCACACACACAGACATCCTCAGTTCTGATCAGTCCAGCCATGTTTCCTTCTTAATGCTTTGTGACAAGCAAACAGCCGCACTGCTCAGCAACAGAGTGACGTTTGGTTTCTCCTTGAAACTGCTCTTTAAATAACTGCACAATAGCTTATTCACAGAGACAACAGCATATCCACACAAACAGCTTACATATGAATACACTTCTTCGCTCTTTATACCTTCATGCCTACAAGCATGAAAGGTAAATCGCCCAATCAGAGAAAAGTGTGACTGGCACAGGAAACGTGTTTATGCAAATGCCTGCCTGGCCTTATTAAATCAGTGCCCCATGGGAGCATGCAACCAGTGTGAGAGGGGTATTTATAGATATCACCCACTTCTGGCAGAGCATGTGGGCGCATCCATGACTATCCCAGCGGGATTTCAAATAATGACAGTGGGGAGTGGGAGATGGCGTGGAAATTTCTAGAAAGGGTTAAGCTTTGTGAATGACAGAAGATGAAAAGCGAGCCTAAGGGGGTCTTTTTGTGTTTCTCAAAAACATTTAATCGGCTCACAATATTTCCTAACGAGTTACAGTACAGATAGACATTTATCCATAAAAGTTGAATATATACATATACATAAATATACATATACACATACACACACATATATACACATACATATACATATACAACCCAAATTCTGGAAATGTTGGGACGTTTTTTAAATTTGAATAAAATGAAAACTAAAAGAATTTCAAATCACATGAGCCAATATTTTATTCACAATAGAACATAGATAACATAAATATTTAAACTGATAAATTTCACAATTTTATGCACAAAATAAGCTCATTTCAAATTTGATGCCTGCTACAGGTCTCAAAATAGTTGGAACGGGGGCATGTTTACCATGGTGTAGCATCTCCTCTTCTTTTCAAAACAGTTTGAAGACGTCTGGGCATCGATGTTATGAGTTTCTGGAGTTTTGGTTTTGGAATTTGGTCCCATACTTGCCTGATATAGGCTTCCAGCTGCTGAAGAGTTTATTGCCGTCTTTGACATATTTTTCGTTTAATGATGCACTCTATAGGTGAAAGATCTGGACTGCAGGCCTATTCAGCACCCGGACTCTTCTACTACAAAGCCATGCTGTTGTAATAGCTGTAGTATGTGGTTTTGCATTGTCCTGCTAAAATACACGTCGGCTGGAGGGAAGCATATGTTCCTCTAAAACCTTTATATACCTTTCAGCATTCATAGTGCCTTCTAAAACATGCAAGCTGCCCATACCGTATGCACTTATGCACCCCCATACCATCAGAGATGCTGGCTTTTGAACTGAATGCTGATAACACGCTGGAAGGTCTCCCTCCTCTTTAGCCCGGAGGACACGGAGTCTGTGATTTCCAACAAGAATGTCAAATTTGGACTCGTCTGACCATAGAACACTTTTCCACTTTGAAACAGTCCATTTTAAATGAGCCTTGGCCCACAGGACACGACGGCGCTTCTGGACCATGTTCACATATGGCTTCCTTTTTGCATGATAGAGCTTTAGTTGGCATCTGCAGATGGCGCAGCGGATTGAGTTTACCGACAGTGGTTTCTGGAAGTATTCCTGGGCCCATTTAGTAATGTTAATGACAGAATCATGCCGATGAGTGATGCAGTGTCGTCTGAGGGCCTGAAGACCATGGGCATCCAACAAAGGTCTTCGGCCTTGTCCCTTACGCACAGAGATTTCTCTAGTTTCTCTGAATCTTTTGATGATGTTATGCACTGTAGATGATGAGATCTGCAAAGCCTTTGCAATTTGATGTTGAGGAACCTTGTTTTGAAAGTATCGCACAATCTTTTAACACACTCTTTCGCAGATTGCAGAGCCTCTGCCCTTCTTTACTTCTGAGAGACTAGGGGTGTCGCGATATACCGGTATTGACGATAACCATGATATTCAAAGCACCAATTATCAATATCGTGTTAATTTAGTGTGTGACGATATACCGGTATTGGCGATAACAGCAATATTTAAAATTAACAGGACTCCTATGATAACACCACATGTAAATACTCCAGTGCCAGTACCTGGTTGACCTCCAGGTGGCAGTATTGTGCCTTAACCCTGACACCTGTCAAACAAGAAAGAGACGCAGCGCACGGAGCTACTTGGAATGTATCCCTGGCAACTTAAGAACAGAGAGGCGGTTGTATCACAAACAACATGAGTTTCAGCCAGAGCACACGTTAAGTCTTTTACACAGCAGAAATAAACATGACAACAGCCACTATAGATTATATAAGATAATAAACACATGATTACGATAGGATATTTGTATGTGATTTTGTTGAGAGGAATGTGTACATCTGAAATGCTAATTTGTGCAGCGAAGTAAAGGGCTATAAATAGCATATTTTAACAACAGTAAACGACCAAATTCCACATGTGATCGCAAAAGGAAGTTATTACAAACACACGATGGTGGTTTGAAGTGGTTTAAAGCTTTATAAGTTCTGAGTAAAAGTGTACTATTAATCTCATAAACAGTCTTATGTAGTATGATGCTAATATTGTTACGTCCTCTGTCGTGTGTGTCATGTGTTCCTGCCTCTTGTGTCCATATTTGGTCTTGTTCCTGTCCTTGTTAAGTGTGATTATTAGTTAAGTGTTGTCCAGCCGTGTTTAGTCGTCTTATCAGTTATTGTCATGTGTATTTAGTTCTTGCCTGTTTAGTTAGATTTCGTCTGGTCTACTCGTTATTCCCCGGTGTTCCTGTCCGTGTCAGCCTTGCCTTGTCTTGTCCTGCCTTGATGTCACCATTAAAGACTATTATTTTTAAGTTATTCCTCGTGTCCGTCTTCCTCGTCCCTCCCTGCTGTGTGCACCGTAACAGAAGACCAGACCAAAAACAGTAAGCAGCGCCCCTTCACCACGTTTTGTTTTCCGTTTTTTCTTAAGTCTTTTGTTTTGGTTTTCCTGTTTGTCTGTACCGCGGCATGGAAGTCGCCGCTCGTCCGTTCCGCCATAGCCCGCGGTAGCAACGCGTGGGAGTTCGGCAGGATTACCGCGATGTGCCGCGAGTCCAAGGCCGCGAACCCCTCCAGTCTGCCGCCGTCCGCGGCTCTCTTCAGCCCGCCGATCGCGGGAGAAACACGCCGCCGTCAGCGGGGAAAGTCCACCCGCCGTCCGCGGCTCACCCAAGCCCTCCGTTCGCGGGAGAAACACGCCGCCGTCCGCGGGGAAAGCCAACCCGCCGACCGCGGCTCACCCTAGCCTCAATGCCCGCCGGCCGCCGCTGACTCAATGCCCGCCGGCCGCCGGATGCCGCTGACTCAAGCCCGCCGGATGCCGCTGACTCCAGTCCAGTCCCCGTGGAGTAGTCCACACGTTCCGGCCAGGAGTGCCGGTCTTGTCTTGCCCACAGGAACATTTTAAATAAACCCTAGTCTTGTCCATGGAGACTCGTCGAGGGCAGGCGGCTCTTGTTGTGGCCATGGAGGCCATTCCTACCGCCTGCCCCCCTGTCGTGGAAGTGGAGGCGGTTGCTGAGGGACCTTGGGAGGACCCCTGACTCCATGTCAAGCCCAGAAGAAGCCTCAGCTTCCGAGCCTGTTCCTGTGGGCTGTCCTGTCTGTGTGTCTGGCCTGTCCTGTCCCTGTCTGTTTAGCCCTGGAGGGCTATCCTGTCTTGTCTTGTCTAGTGTGTGTCTGGCCAGTGTCGTGTCCTGTTCGTTTAGCCCTGGAGGGCTCCTGATACCCCTGGATTCCCCTAGGAAATTTGGGGGGGGGGGGGGGGGGGGGGGGGGGGTAGTAGAGCTCCGGGTGGAGTGGCCGGGCCGAGGGACCCGAGGCCACTGCCACGAAGACCATCAGCCCTGACCGCCTGAGCTCCCAGCCCTGCCAGGGCCTCCGTCTGTCCGTCTCACTCTGGAGGTCCCCGTCCTGTGTTCCTGTCCGTGTCTGTCCTGAGGGGCCTCCAGAGTGCCCACCCCCCCTCCCTGGTGGAACTGTTACGGCGCGGGTCGCGCCTTTCGGGAGGGGGGGAGTACTGTTACGTCCTCTGTCGTGTGTGTCATGTGTTCCTGCCACTTGTGTCCATATTTGGTCTTGTTCCTGTCCTTGTTAAGTGTGATTATTAGTTAAGTGTTGTCCAGCCGTGTTTAGTCGTCTTATCAGTTATTGTCATGTGTATTTAGTTCTTGCCTGTTTAGTTAGATTTCGTCTGGTCTACTCGTTATTCCCCGGTGTTCCTGTCCGTGTCAGCCTTGCCTTGTCTTGTCCTGCCTTGATGTCACCATTAAAGACTATTATTTTTAAGTTATTCCTCGTGTCCGTCTTCCTCGTCCCTCCCTGCTGTGTGCACCGTAACAAATATTAGCTCTAATGCACTTGCAGAACAGGTACAATTCTTCCTTATAATGAATTTTGTCATAATTCTTCATGCAAGTATGATAAAATGATAAAAGAATAATAAGGATTATGTCTCATACCTGGTTTCCTTAAACTAGTTTGTCATGCATTTCTTTTTCAACACATTTACAGGTAAATCCTAGTATTTTAAATTTGTGATTAATCATGATTAATCACAGTCCATGACTGTGATTAAATTTTTTTAATCAATTGACAGCACTAATATATATACACATACATACATACATACATACATATACAGCGAGTAAGTATTGAACACGTCACCATTTTTCTCATTAAATATATTTCTAAAGGTGCTGTTGACTTGAAATTTTCACCAGATGTCGGTAACAACCCAAGTAATCCATACATACAAAGAAAACAATACAAAGAAGTTCAGAAATTAAATTATGTGTAATAAAATAGAATGGCACAGGGAAAAAGTATTGAACACATGAAGAAAATGAGGGGCAAAAAGGCATGGAAAACTTCATTTCTGAACTTATTTTTTTGTTTTATTTGTAAGTATGAATAGCGAGTTGTATATGGGTTGTTACCAACATCTGGTGAAAATTTCATGTCAACAGCATCTTTAGAAATATATTTACTGGGAAAAATAGTGACGTGTTCAATACTTATTTTACCTGCTGTATATATGAAGAGCCTCTAAATGCCATCTGAAATTTTCTTCTGAAGTGAGCATTTTTATCAGGCCCCTATATTTATGTTCAGTTATTTCACTTTAATTGCATAGAAAAGGACATATACATTGCCATTAGAGTAAAATTACTGAACCTAAACATAGCAGCCTAATAAAAATGTTCATTTTAGATTAAAATTTCAGATGGCACTTAGAGGCTTTTGCATCTGAACTCTTCATATATATAGGCTTGGTGAGGCGTGGTGCTTGTGTGTGGGTGTGTGTATGTATGTATGTGTATGTGTATGTGTGTGTGTGTGTGTGTGTGTGTGTGTGTGTGTGTGTGTGTGTGTGTCTGCACTGTTGCTCATGCCAGACAGGTAGCAATGCAGCTAACAAGCTCTGCTCTTGTGGCAAACAACAGCATTGGAACAACTGGCTTGTCTATTGTAGCCAGTTATTCCACTGGAGCTGTGTGTCTCTGTCTGTAGCATTTTTAAGAGGTGACGATCACCAGGGCTGAGAGGATAAATTGGGAAACTCTTTCTCACTATTTGACAATGCCTTTTGCATGTGGAAGCATATGTGTAGCAAAATTCAATTTGAAATGTAATTTGCAAAATGGCAATGCAATATGTAAAATGGCAATGCATTTCTGTATTTAAATTTACATTTTCCCATACATATGTGCAACATTTAGTGCAAAATGAAAATGAAAATTCAATTATATAATTTAAATTTGACATTTTCTACACTAGTTTAATATGCAAATTAAAAACAGATTTTAAAGCTTTATAAGTTGCAAAATTAAAATTAAAATGTATTACCCAAATTGATTAGGTATGTTTAGCATGTCCAAGCAAAAACTGTAGCAAAATTATCATTTAAATGCTGTTTTTCGTAAATGCATTTAGAATGCATTTTCATTGTGATACTTGTAGCAAAATGCAATGAGAGTTTCAAAATGCATTCTGAGCCAAAGGTGCAGCAAAAGGGTAGCAAAATATTTTTCTTAAATGCACTGACACTTATGCCGAGTTCACACTGCACGATTTTCAAACTCGTCGGATCGCTGTTGTTTTCACACTGCGTGACTATCTGGGGTAGCATTCAGTCGCTGCTGTGTTCACATTGCACGATGGATCGGCGACAGGGGCTTTCACATTGCACGATTTCAAAATAGGAAGAATCGCCGACAACTCTGTCTGATCCGCAAACTACGTTTCACAACAAAACACACGCGAGAAGTGATAAGGAAATAACGCGAGAACCTGCGTGCGTCAGGCCGTTGTTCTCGAGCGAGACTGGAAGTATTTAAAAAAATACAGCCTGCAAATGGTCTATGGTCTATTTCCAGCTACAAAAAGAAAAACAGATTATGTAGGAGGGAGATGCAGGGAACAGGGATTGTGTTCTGCAAAGAGTGGTAAATAATAATTTTGCAGTAACTGTTAAACTGATGTTGCGGCTGGTCGCGTTTGTGCTTGTTTCTGTATGATATAATTGTACATATTAAAATACTGATATGGTCCAACTCCTCACTGAACTTCCCTCTGCCCTGTATCTTTGCCTCTCATTGGCTGAAGGTCATCGCGATGTAGTTTTCAGTCAGAAATCATTGCACACAGCAGGATTGTGAATCGCCGACAGCTCCAGATATTTAGCATGCCAAATATTTTGCGGATGTCGGCGACGTGTCGGCGATTCCCTCCCTCTTTGATAATTCACACTGTGCGATTGTCACTCGCGTGAACGAGCTCCGATTTGCCTCCGATTTCGGGCATTTGTCGGCGATTTATCAAAACCTGTCGGCGAGTGAAAAATCGGGCTAAAATCGTGCAGTGTGAACTCGGCATTCATTAAAAACCCCACGATGCATATAGTTTAAGTCATTGTGGATTTGAAAATTTGGATTGTGCATCAATCTGAGTGTAAACGGTGAGAGATGTTCAGGTAGGTGAAAAGCGTTTGGTTAACAGTGAATATTGACCTATCATGTGTCCTGTTGCCAAGCCCTGCCTTGATGTAATGATTGATAGGTAGGGGGTGTGATCGGCTCGGAATGCATTTTCAAATCCACAATGAATTAAACTATATTCATCGCGGGGTATGCAATTGAAAACACAATTGAAACGTCATATATGTAAGTGTCAATGCATTGAAGAAAAATAAAAGACATTTTAAAAAACATTTTGCTACCCTTTTACTGCACCTTTGGCTCAGAATGCATTATGAATCACGATGAAAATGCAATCCCAAGTGTCCTACCCCTAAGTCTAAATGCATTTAAGAAAAACAACATTTAAATGATAATTTTGCTACAGTTTTTGCTTGGACATGTTAAACATATGTAATTAATTTGGGTAATACATTTTAATTTTGAAACTTATAAAGCTCATCAAATATGTTTTTAATTTGCATATTAAAACTAGTGTAGAAAATGGCAAATCTAAATTATATAATTGAATTTTCATTTGCATTTTGCATTAAATGTTGCACATATGAGTGGGAAATTGTAAATTTAAATACAGAAATACATTGCCATTTTACATATTGCATTGCCATTTTGCATATTACATTTAAAATTTAATTTTGCTACACATATGCTTCCATATTTGCGCAACAGAAACTGACCACAGCAATGCTGATATATCATCGATTTCAATGATTTATTAACCCTCTGGTGCTCCTTATTTGGGAGTTACACTTGTGATCGTCATGGTCAAAAGTGACCAGACACCTAAAATTTAACTTTTTTCCCCCAGTAAAATCAATGTATCATATTTTTGTTTAATAATATTTTTTTCTTTTTTATTTTGTATTTTGAGAGAATTTCATGGTACTAATTAATATTTATGCAATAATTATGATCAAATTTTCCCATTGAAAGTAATTTTTTAAAAATTTAAATATTTTCTATTACTTTTCAATTATGGCAGTATTTCATGTTAAAATAGAGCCAATGTCTTTAAAATCCAATTTTTGAAGCCAGATTAGTGGCATCTGGTGGGAGTAAAATAAGAAAAACAAATGCAATTCCATGGTTTAGCTCAAATTCCTACATAGCTCTATATAATTCTCTAATTGTTTTTAGATTAAGTTTTAAGTTGTGGGTTTAGATATATATATATATATATATATATATATATATATATATATATATATATATATATATATATATATATATATATATATATATATATATATATATATATATATATATATATTAGTGATGCGCGGATGGCGTTTACATCCACGGGCGCTGCGGATAATCCGTGGGTCGGGTGGGTCAAGTAATAAAATATTGCATTTTGATTATTTGCGGGTGGGTCGTGGGTGGATAAAATAAATCATTAATCATGCAAATATTAACTACATTTTCTAAAATATGAACACGTTTTAAATAGGATACAGAAATTGAATAAACTGTAAATCAACATATTAAAGTTATTCAACAAAACATTATTTAGTCAAGAGTAGTGAGGGATTTCCTCTGTCTTTTGTTGTTTGATTAACATTAATGACAGACGGCACAGCTTTATTAGGCTGCTGTCACAAGACCTGTTTCACGGATCCAATACTTATACATATGCGTTTTCTTTCGCAACTTAAGACAAAACCGACAATGCTTATGAGGATACTCGCCAGGACGACCATTTTGACGTTATTTGGTGGGTATTTGGCCACTTAAGCGCAACAAGCTTCGTTTGTTTGTTTGCAACACGCACTTTGGATGTGACTGGAGCGCACAGAAAAGCACCTCTGGAGCGCAAGAGTACCGAAAGACTTAAAAAGACGTGCAAATAATACATTTCTGTGACGATGCAACAATGACCAATTACGCAATTGACAATTGTGTCAACTGTACCAAAACGCGAGCTAAAGTCTTGTATCGCAGCGTGCAGCAGCACTAGATGCGCCAATGTGAAGAGAAGGTCAAAGAGAGGAGACGCGGTGCAGCTGAATCACTCACGCTGTTTTCAAATGACTGGTTGTGTGAATTTATTTACTCATCTAACCTACACGCTATATTGAATAAATGTTTTGCAGGAATTTCCCTCATTTTAAAGTTGAAAGCTGCGGGAATATATGCGCAATCCCACACCGAAATACAGTACCTGATTAAGCATAATTCTACAGTACGTAGAATTGTGAAACATGACTTTTCCAAAACTTTCTGGGTTTATTTATTTTTCCAAAACTTTACAGGCCTGGAAATTGCTGTTTTAAAACTCCATGACTTTTCCAGGTTTTTAATGACCGTATGAACCCTGAATGTGACGATCGGGTGCAGATCGGGTGCAGTTATCTAATCAGACAAAAATATAGGTACAGGCGGTTGGCGGGTGGATAATTTATTTGAAGCTGCAGATTCGGGTGACGTTTTAGCTCATCCGCGCATCACTAATATATATATATATATAGACATTTTCAAAGACAAGTTTTTGTAAAGGTTTAAATTTTCTTTTTTGTTTTGGAAATGTTGATTTAAAGCGTCAGTTTTTGAATTATTATTACTACAGTCAAACCAGAAAACAGAGAAAGCATTTTGTTACACGAAATATAAAAATTCTATAAAAAGTGACAAAAATGAACAGGAATGTTTTATCAGAGTTTAATCCTTCAGAATCTGATCTGATTTCAGCCTCTTATTTCAGTTTTCTGAGTTGTTATGGCTATAACCATACCAGTTCATTTGAATATGTATATTTGTGTATGTGTGTGTGTGTGTGTGTGTGTGTGTGTGTGTTTGTGTTTGTGTGTGTGTGTGTGAGAGTGGATGTGTCTGTTTTGCACTCTTGATGTTGAGTGTAACCCTTTCCTTGCTGTCCACTTTTTTTTTACTGCATTGTACTCGAATTATTGCTTTTATTTTACATATTTGCTGTGTTACAGTCACACCAGTTCATAGATGTGTGTGTGTGTGTGTGTGTCTGTGTCTGTAAGTGAATGTGCTGGTTTTGCACTCTTGATGTTTTAGTGTTTCACCCTGTCATTGCTGTGTACTTTTTTCTGCTGTGATTAAGCTGTTGTGATTTTTAAGAATTCAAAAGATTTTTTCAGTCAAAAGTGACTGAAGAGTACCAGAGGGTTAAGAAAGTGAACTGAACCAACAAGAGACTGAGGGCTGAGATTTAAAAAAAAAAAAAAAAAAAAAAAAAAAAAGATATTTTAGGTTTCCTAAGAAACCAGTGGGCGTTAAACACCCTTGATCGAAGGTGTGAAAGACATTTCTGCTTTCTAAAACCCTTACTGATCAAAGCCAACGGTCTTGTCACATTTGACAAACTCCCTTTAATACAAAACACGTACTATGTAATAAGACTTGCAAGCAAAAGCAAGTGTACCTTCACACATCCATGAACCTACCTAAAGTCTGGTTTGGTCTGGTTTTTATTGCACAACTGCAATCAGAGTTGAGTTTCAGTGCGATACAGAGTTCTTATGACGTGAATGAGAGTTTAATGAGACTACCGGTACAGAAATCCCTTGGTGAATGTCTAATTAGCCCACTTCTATAATTGAAGCCTAAAACGAGTCCCTTCGAAAACATCTTTGAGTCCGCCTTGCTTGGCTGTCTTTGACATTGACTATATTTATACCTACAATCCCCTTTAGTGTCTCTTCTGAGACTAGCTAGCAGATTTACACAAGAAAAAACTAATGACAATGTCACAAGGCCAAGGCTTCATCAAATAGAAATTGCGCCTAGTTTACTGGCACGCCGACGTCCAGAGCGCACGCGGCTTTGGCAGCACTTCTAGACCGGTGGAGAACAAACGTGAAAACAGAATTAAGCATGAACCTCATCACCGTGGCTCTGGAGGAAGATGAAAGGGCGCGTTTCATCTGCATGAATGAGATGAATGGCGAGGCTTCTTAGAGAAGTGGTGGGACAGCGCCAGATCGCTAATGTGGACTGAGGCGTGGAAATGTGCTAACGACAGCCCACCAACGTTCTCCATTTTAGATCACTCTGAATCCCTTTGTGGATCGTCTGCCAGCCGTGTCATCGCCTGGCCCTGCTGGGTGCACTGTGTAAATATTACGGTATTCTAGGCAGGGGAGCCGACCCGGGACTTCTAGAGCGCTCCTCTGAGAGCTGAAGGTACGTCTGACTGAGAGAAGGCCGCTGAGACGGCTGTCAGACGCACAGCGCTGGGACTATCACTCTTAAAGGTTTCGCAGGGCACTTGTGAGAAAGGCAGAGCGGTCCATCTCATAAATTAAGGCTGAAGCGCATCTGAATACACAAAAACTGTTCTCATAAGGTTTTAAAAGGTAAAAGGTAAATGGTAAAAGGGTAAAAGGTAAAATGTTTGCCAATGATGGAGGTAACAAGTAGTGTATAACAGTCAGATTATGTTGAAATTAGCAAATATTAACTTTTTGTTTACTGACAATATAACCAGGGGTTTTCAAACTAGGGTCTAAGGTCCACTTGGTTCAGAAAGGGGGTTCTAGGGTCCAAAGAACAAAAATATGAGAGGGAACCTAAGACGATTTTATGAAACTAATACAGTAACATTCAAAAGCAATTTTTTTTTAAAAGGAATTAATACCTTTATTCAGTAAAGAAGCATTAAATTGAAGTGGCAGTAAGGACTTTGACATTGTTGTAAAAACTTGGTCCCACTTCATATTAGTTAACTACTATGCACTTACATCAGAAAGTACAATGTCTTTGTACTTACATCAATAAGTACAATGTACTTATTTGTGTTCATATTGCTTCGCAAAACACTTCTGCTCCTATTGAGGTGGGATACGGGTAAGGTTAGGCACAGGTTTGCTAGTATAATATTTATAAAACTTACAAGGGATGGGTCAACAGTTTAATTGTAATTATATCTGTAATTAATTTCCCATGTAATAGGACAATAGTGTAATTGATTATATGTAGGTATTTAAATAGCCACAATAGCCACGTTTCCACTCTAAGGCCAAAAGCGAGCATGCTAGTCGCGTTTCCACTGTCACTTGCGGGGCTTGATCGTGCCTTGTTGGGGCCTTCGTGCCAACGGCCAAGGATTTTTGGCCTGCCGAAAACCTTGGGCCACGCGGGCCAGCTCAGGCTTGGAGAATGGTTATGAACAAAGGCGAAGTTTCTCTGAGTCATGAGAGCATCAGCATTATTTAGCATAATCAGCATGATTATTTCATATAGTTAACAGCTATAACACCAGCATTTAAGACTTTTAAAATGATTTTGCTCAAAACTCACTTTTCGACAGCAGCGAGTGTTTGAAATAACTTCTGTTTGAGATCCGATGTGGATTATGATCACCATACAAAGCAGAAATATTTATAAGCGATGCAAAAGACTATGCACGCTAGCCATTACCACAGAAAACATGGTAAATATGACCGATTGAAGAAATCAGACAAATCATATAGGCTATCACAATCGTGTATTTATTTAGTAACATATTTTATCTGTCAGTAAGTCTTGCCTCTTTATAAAACCTGAATTCCGGAAATATTGTGACGTTTTTTAAATTTGAATAAAACGAAAATCACGAGTCAATATTTGATTCACAAAAGAACATAGATAACATAAATGTCATCGAGTTTATGAGTTTCTGGAGTTTTGGTGTTGGAATTTGGTCCCATTCATATAGGTTTCCTGCTGCTGAAGTGTTTGTGGTTGTCTTTGACATATTTTTCGTTTCATGATGTGCCAAATGTTCTCTATAGGTGAAAGATCTGGACTGCAGACAAGCCAATTCAGCACCCGGACTCTTCTACTACAAAGCCTTGCTGGTGTAATAGCTGCAGTATGTGGTTTTGCCTGCTGAAATACACAAGGCCTTCCCTGAAATAGACGTCATCTGGAGGAGAGCATATGTTGCTCTAAAACAGGGGTGGGCAAACTTTTTGACTCGAGTGCCACATCAAGTTTGCCACATTAAGTGAGGGGCGGCATAAAATGTTTATGACAGCTTTGATTTTTTTTTTATTCCAAACTGACACTCATTACTACTGTACTGAAGTATTCCTGGGCCCATTTAGTAATGTCAAAGACAGAATTATACAGATGAGTGATGCAGTGTCGTCTGAGGCCCCGAAGACCACGGGAATCCAACAAAGGTCTTCGGCCTTGTCCCTTACACACAGGGATTTCTCCAGTTTCTCTGAATCTTTTGATGATGTTATGCACTGTAGATGATGAGATTTGCAAAGCCTTTGCAATTTGATGTTGAGGAACCTTGTTTTTAAAGTATTGCACTCTCTTTTTACGCACTCTTTCACAGATTTGAGAGCCTCTGCCCATCTTTACTTCTGCTTCTCTAAGACATTATAGCTAATCATGTTATAGACCTGATGTCAATTAAATTAATTAGTTAATTAGTAGATGTTCTCCCAGCTGAATCTTTTCAAAATATCATGCTTTTTCAACACTTTGTTGCCCCCGTGCCAACTTTTTGAGACCTGTAGCAGGCATCAAATTTGAAATGAGCTCATTTAGTGGATAAAAGTGTCAAATTTTTCCATTTAAACGTTTGTTATGTTCTCTGTGTTCTATTGTGAATTAAATATTGGCTCATGTGATTTGAAAGTCTTTTAGTTTTCATTTTCATATTAATTTAAAAAATGTCCCAACATTTCCGGAATTCGGGTTGTACCTGACTGTCTGATACTCATATTTAGCTCCACGTATGTCATAAACTATATCATAATCATAGTTTTTGTTCGGGAGCTCCCTCTGCTACTCAGGTCGTATTTTTGAAGGAGAAATTATAGAAATGATCATTCTTTCTAAATGTGATGTATACTGCGACTACAAATAAACAGAAAACGACGTGACTGAGTATGTGTGTTCTCTTTCTCTTGTGAAATGACGGTAAATACCACTTTATTTCTGTGTGACTAATATTCAATCCTGACAAATTAATGTATTATGATCAATGTATCACTAATTATTGTAAAACTGGTAAAACATTGATGCTTTTGTATTTAAATCTTTACGTAAACAACAAAAAATGAAAAAAAAAATGGCCATGTTTATCATATTCGTTTTGTGATCGCGCTAGTTCCAGTGACTTATTTCTGATTAGTTTTTTGATAACTTCTCTTTGTTGGTGAAATGATGGGGTTGCATGATGTGTTTCTAGAGAGGCGTATAAAGGGCAGGTTTTAGAGAAGTGCAGCGGAGCTTCTGGTCAGACGATGGAAATACAGCGTGATTTTGGGCTTGGTGCTACAGGTATGAGGCTATTAGCCCTGCCTAATAAGTGCATAGTATCAAATGATTCATCTAAATGTAAGTACATGGTAAGGCCACTTAATATAAAGTGGGACCACATATTCAAATAGTTTGTATTGATGTTAGGTTGTAATAACATTTCACAATGTTGCTGTTTTTTACTATATATTTTAGCATAAGTATATTACTATCCCATGCGGCCACAGGAGAAAGTTGCATAATGATGTATGCATAAATGGTGAAGAACAGGGACACCATGATGTAATAAGTATGGATCCTATTTAAGCTACACGTGTACTTATAAAATGTAGTTTTATCTGGTCAAGAAGTTCTTCATTAAAGCATTGAGAAATTTTTAAGTACTTTGAATAAAACATCATATTGTTGTGATTCATCTTGGACAAGACTGGTCTCATTCTTGTTTTTTTTTAATGCCCATGATGACAATGTATGTAAAATTGATTTCCAGATGATGCAGTAAAATAATTTCGCCGTGAGATTTTTGTTCACAATTCAGAATTTTTTTCTGTAACTCCTGGTGAAAAACGCTAGTTTAGACAGACAGAGAATCAAGAAGTGGCTGAGAGTGAAGCGGAAATGTATTTTTCATAATTGCATGGATTCAAAGAGCAAAGCCATTTCCCGTAACTGCACAGCACCATTCATTCTCCCTTCTGTTCCTATGTATAGTAATTGTAATGATGTGATTGAGCTGGCATTCTACGTTCACTCTCATCCACAATAACAAAAAAGAGCTCTGGTCCCCCGTGTGGACGCGCTTCCTGTAGCTGTCACTATAGACCGGGTAATTTGTTGATTTAAATGGTTGTATAACTCAGGGGCCCGAGACAAAATGAGCGGAGAAGAAGACTCCAGGAGAAAATCTGAAACAGAGAGGGTTATCGTCACCGCAGCTGTCTCACACACTTCCTCTGTGACAGTACGTCTGATTAGATTTGCCAGAGGACGACAACTTCTGCCCACCTCTTTTCTCTGTTCTCTCACATGGGATTGAGAGAGAGACAGACACAGATTGAAGAGGAGAGACAAAGAGAAGGGGAGACAGATAGCAGAAGAGTGGAGGAAGGAAGGAAATGGAAGAGATATTTGTACTCACATCTGATGCAGGACCCTTATCTGCTCCGGGGCAGGAGAAGGTGACGAATTCATGGCAACGCTTGTGCACCACAAAGCAGCAGACTGAAAGAAGGAAGGAGAGAGAGAGACAGACAGATGAGCTAAACGGTGAGAATCAGAGCTCATGGCACTGACAGACATTCATCTGCTGTGACGAAGATCCTGTTTGATTTCACGACATGCCCTTTGACCCAACCTGAACCCCCCCACACACCCCTCACATACACTGCATCGCAATTAAACACTGCATGGGGCCTTACTACAACCGTTTAACAAAAAGTGGTACTTGCACACCATGAGTGCTTGTTTATTGCAGTTATTATTACATAATTCTTGGCTTTTGAATTGATTCCCAATTTGTGAGTGCTCCACAGTTGAAACAAAAGAGATGTGTGTGTGTGTGTGTGTGTGTGTGTGTGTGTGTGTGTGTGTGTGTGTGTGTGTGTGTGTGTGTGTGTGTGTGTGTGTGTGTGTGTGTGTTATGGGCATTTAAATGCTGCTCTGTGTAGCGCACATGTACTACACATCACCACATTTTCTATTTTTGTTGCAGCGCACACCGACTGCAGCAGTTTTTTCTGAAATAAAGTACATGGCAATTAATTCACACATTAAATTTTGGTGTTCCCTTCATTCTTTCTCCACAAACTGCAATAATTCACTGGTTATATTAGATGTTAAAATCTTTAAGATGTTAAAAAAGCACACATTTTTATATTTTTTTAAACAACTGCTAAAATAGAATTTTTGCTTATTCAACTAGCTTATCCAGCAGTACTGGATGACAAACATTTTTTGGTCATTCATAGCATCAGAAACAAACCTTCATAAACATTCCCAGCTATGTTGGTCCACCAGTTACACCAGCACCAAACCAGTAAAAAAAAAAGATATATATGATAAAAAAACATCTCTGAATTAAACATTTCATATAGTTTATACACATATTTAATTTAGTTAGTCTTTTTTTAAATCCAATACAATATTTAATCTATACGTGACAACAATGTAGTATCACTACTGTGCTGTGTGAATGCTTATCACTGCCTGGTTTCACTGGTGTGGGTGGTGTTTCACTGTATATTAGTAGGCAGTATACGGTACATTTTTGTAATTTGAACAGTATTTTACTGTATTATGTACAGTAAAATACTGTAAAATGTATATACAGTATTTTACTGTAAACTGCAAAGGATTATGGGAAAATATATGGTCACTACAGTAAACTACTGTACATTTACAGTAGTGAACTTGCCCGCGAAAAACTGACCAATGGCAAGGGAGATTTATTTTGTTTGCTGTTTGGTGGAAGCAGCGGTAAAAGGACAAAAGAGACAAGTTGCACTGTTAACTGGACAAAAAAGGTTAGTAGGCCTATATTATTTCTGTTTTATGCAAAACTGAGATATTTTAAGGTGTTTTAACTTATTAACAGCAAACTAACATTATTCATCGTGTCGTTTTTCATGTCGGGATTTTGGGGCCTTTTTTTCTGACTGACGGCCGGATTAACGCCGCCATAACGGTAATAACGTCGACTGGTGAGTAAATTAAGGTCACCTATATTAGCCAAAATAAACCTTATTAAACCGAGAAACACGTTTGTAGGTTTTGTTGCCCTTTGATGCAAGTTAGTTAATCTGGCAAGTCGTTATTTAACCTTAACAACGAACTAACGTGAAATAATGTTACTGAGGTAAAGTGCGTAGGCAACACCACTGTTTCAATTCAGTGGAGATTTTAAACAGTATTTTCAAGTACTTCTTTTGTTTGTTCTTGTCAAATTTGTGGTCTAGATTTCGTCGACAACGTCGGAGGTGTATTTTGGAGTCTCTTCTTGTGAATGCCATAGTTTCAACTGGTAAGTTAATAATGTCAGTTAGCCAAAGTTAACGAACACAGAGAAGCATAATATCTTTTGTACACTGCCTCTTTATCACAAGTGTAATTCTCTTCAAATGCTATTTAAGTTAGAAACGTGTGTACCAATGTTGTATGTAACTTTAGAGACGATCCAGTGAGAGACGTAAAATAATACCGCGAGCTAACATGAAATACTGAGGAAAACTGAGTTAAGAAATACCACTGTAAAGTACATCTTTTGTATTTTATTTTCAAGTTTGTGGTCTTGTGGTCATGTCGTCTGCATCGGAGGAGTATTGGAGTCTTTTCCTGTGATTGCCGTCGTAACAACAGGTGAGCTTTCATCTAATGTTACTAAAGTAGCTGAATTAGCCACGCTGTTCTCCACTAACTTACTTTTTAAAGAGAGGAACGGGCTAGCAATATATTAATATAGTAGTCTAAGTTTTGCTTATAAATATAAAAAATGTGGTAACACTTTACAATAAGGTTCATTAGTTAACATTAACGTTATTAAAAACATTAATGATCAATGCTTCTACAGCATTTATTAAGCTTAGTTAATGTTAATTTCAGCATTTACCAATGCATTATTAAAATCACAAGTTGTGTATGTTAACATTAGTTAATGCACTGTGAACTAACATGGAATAAACAACAACTGTATTGACATTAACTAACATTAACAAAGATTAATAAATAGTGTAATAAATGCATTGTCCATTGTTTGTTCATGTTAATTAATACATTAACCAATGTTAACAAATGACACCTTATTGTAAAGTGTTACCAAAAATGTTTATTTTATTCAAAATGTTTGTATTACTGTACAGTAGTTTTTTCTGATCATAAACTATAGTAACACTAAAAGTGTGATGTGACTCTGTCTGTTACAGGAGATTTCTCCAAGCAAAAACAGGATCCTGAATGAGGACAGAATCATCATACAGCCAGCTGTCCGTTTTACAGAAATGCAGAATTAGGTAACCCAAAATACATTTTGTTTTACATTGCATTTACATTCATGCCATCTGCCAGATGCTTTTAGCCAAAGCAAGTTATATTGTATTTAATGTAGGGGAGCATGGGACACAACCCAGCACTGACTTTCTTAGCATGTGTCAATCCACGTGGGGTTCAGAGTATAATTTTTTTATACACTTTAATTTCACACTTGTCTAGTACAAATATGTTGTGTTGTTTCATAATTACAGGTGTATATGTTTTTTGTTATTTATCTCAAAAGAATGGAAGTGACAACATGCCCCGTAGGTGGGGTACATTGTAACATGTGTGGGGCACGTTGTAACATAACCATATGACAGCTTAAAATATTATCGGATCTAATGAAAAAATATACAAGACAAACTAAAATATTTTGTCAATAAAATAAAATCATTAACTTTTTCAAATAAAATAATGCTGTTTTTTAAGAATGAAAAATAATCTAATTTTGGAGTTTGATAATGAACACATTGCAACCATGCTTGGGACGGCCCTGATCGCAACACACAGCTACATATACAGTGTAGTTCAAAACAGAGTGCGCAAATGAAGAAACACATTCAGAAATTCAGAAATGATACACTCCCCTCCCTCCACACACAGCTGTCATAGGACACAAGACACATAAACGAGCCAAAATGCTTTACATTTCTTGAAATAACAATTTCTGAACATTAAACATCGATTCTCAGTCTTTATTCACCTGCTTCTTGTGGCTTCTCATTGAAACTCATAAAAGTAAATGGTGTAAATTGCATTGCTAATGTCATAGAATAGCATAGTTTAATAATAGCGGGGCACATTGTAACACAGTGTCTTCTGCTAGTTTAAACTATCTAAACTGATAACAGATTGGAGATTAAAATAATAGCAGATTTGTCTAATTTTAAATGAATAATAAAAAGTGAGATGACAATTTACTTCAGCCAGAAATGTACTTCTGCTTTGGTAGAATAAATATTCAGCGACATCTTCAAAATTTTAGAATTTTGGTGCACTTTATTCTCTATATAGTGATGATATGGCAGTAGTAAATACTGTACATTTGGTTATGCTAGCATGTGTGGAAATGTTTAAACCATGTGTGTTACAACTTACCCTGTGTTAGTTTGGGCCCTGCGCTCCCCTACACATTTTATTAAGTTATTAATTCCCTGGGAATCAAACAGGGGCGGCGCTAGGGGTGTGTGCGCATCAAGATTGAGTTTTCATGCACATTAAAAATATTTCTATTAAACCAGCACTTAAACAGCAAAATGCAGCTGCTTCAGGTATCTTTAACTTACTGTAGCCTATAAATTCATAATACCGATATCCCCATCTGACAAAATTAGATTACTGTTACTGTATAGCAACAAATATAGATTTTTAATCATGGTATTATAAGCACAGATTTTCTAGGGCACACACACACATTTAGATTATACAAACAGATTGGTTAGCATTTAGCATGGTCTGTGGCAGACTTAACTAAGTGTCAGGGCAACCAAATTCAATAAACAAGAAGTTAATATTAAGTGATTTAAATTGTGAAAAGAAATATTGTCTTTTTTCGCAAAAATGGTTCTAAACAAAGCCATGTTGTACGTCTCTGCACACAACAGTGTTTCATTACTGAAAAAATTTACCTTTTTTGAATGCCTTGAATCAGTGATTCACTGATCCATTCATAAAAACACTTTCTTCATTCCTGAAAGAATCAGTAGTTTTTAATGAATAGATTGAATAAATGACTCAGTGGCTCAGTCATTAAGACAGTGGCTTGCTGCCACCTACTGGTAATTTTAGTCTCATTTTTAAAAGTATCATTCTATTTTTTTTCTATCATTTACATATTTTTGTGTTTATATTTAAAACATTAATTTCATAATATTATTTATGCAATTTGTAAGTGCAAATTGTAATTAATTACACTTGTCGCTTTAAAAAAAAAAATGAAGCCACTTAGTCAATGTAACTTTTCAGCAAAGCCTGTTTTATTTGACTTGTATCCCGTGTATTCTGATACATAAATTAATGTCTCTGGGCTAAGCCCCGGCTATCCACTCACCCTAGAACCGCCCCTGGAATCAAACCCATTAATTCAGCATTCTAGCACTTTGCTCTACTGATTGAGAATGCATTGTAAAAAATGGAGCTTTAATAATTTGAATGTGATGAATTATCAACTAATTATGTACCTTCCGTTGTAGGTGCGTTCAGATGTAGTATATAAGGTTTTATTAACGTCAAAGTGCATACGGCACCAAGTTTGACAGTTGAGGCAAATTCTGTAAACACTGCTTTGAAAAATAATGTTTTTTTTTTTTCTTGTGCTTGCAGGTTCATTCAGATCTTTGTGGCACCAAATGCATTGAAAGTCACAGGTCAGCTGGAATTCTGGAAAGAGGGTACAAAGAAAAAGGATCTGCCTGAATCCCATCCTGCTGTTTCTCATCGGAGAGCTTGTCAAGTTTGACTGTCAAAATTTCTGCAATTTAACACAACACAAACTCATTTTTACTGTATTATTTTATTTTATTAACACTACCAGTCAACAGGTTTTGAACAGTAAGATTTTTAATGTTTTTAAAGAAGCCTCTTCTGCTCACCAAGCCTGCATTTATTTGATCCAAAGTACAGCAAAAACAGTACAATTTTGAAATATTTTTACTATTTAAAATAAATGTTTTCTATCTGAATATATTTTAAAATGTAATTTATTCCTGTCATCAAAGCTGAATTTTCAGCATCATTACTTCAGTCTTCAGTGTCACATGATCCTTCAGAAAAAATTCTAATATTCTGATTTGCTGCTCAAAAAAACTATTATTATTATTATTATTATTATTATTATTATTATTGTGTTGAAAGCAGCTTCAGGTTTCCTTGATAAATAGAAAGTTCAGAACAGCATTTATCTGAAATAGAAATATTTTGTAACATTATAAATGTCTTTATCTTCACTTTTGATCAATTTAAACCATCCTTGTTAAATAAAAGTAGTAATTTCTATAGTATAAGTAGTAATCCCTATAACCCTATATCCCCCCCCCCCCCCCCGAATACTGAATCTAAGTTTTTGATGGGCATAGTGTATAATGTTACAAAATCTTATTATTTCAGATAAATGTTGATCAAAGAATCCTGAAAAAATTTACCCAACTGTTATGATGATGATAATAATAATAATAAATGTTTATCAGTATATTAGAATGATTTCTGAAGGATCATGTGACACTGAAGACTGGAGTAATGATGCTGAAAATTTAGCTTTGATCACAGGAATAAATTACATTTAAAAATATATTCAAATAGAAAGCTGTTATTTTAAATAGTAAAAATATTTCACAGTATTACTGCTTTTGCAGTAAATAAATGCAGGCTTGTTGAGCAGAAGAGAATTCTTTAAAAACATCAAAAATCTTACCGTTCAAAAACTTTTGACTGTTAGTGTACTTACTTGTTTTTGCTTTTCAGTATGTGTATGTTTTGCCATGATACAAAGTGCCCAGGGGACTGTTGTGATGCCTTTTTTTCAGCTAGTTCATCCTAGAGATCAAGACTTGTAATTTGCTATTAAAAAGAAAATGTTCAACAATTAAAAAGAATATTATCAGAGCTAATGCTCATGAGTTATTGTGATTTTTATGGAGTTGGGGTGGTAAAAATCATGGTTTACAGTGCTATACCACAATTTGATTGTTTTTTACAGGTAAAAAATGTTTAAACTACATGAAAATAAACACTACAGCACTGATACTCTAAATGAAAATACGGTAAAAATACTGTAAATGAAAATACAGTTATAATATTGTAAATGACAATACAGGAATAATACTGTAAATGAAAATACAGTGATACGACTAAATGACAATACAGTAATACTGTAAATGAAAATACAGTAAACCCATTACTATACTGTAAATGCAATTACAGTAATAATACTGTAACCATTTTTACAGTAATTTACTGGCATCCACCTGCCAGTAAAATACTGTAAAATTTACAGCAACCTTTTTACAGTGTACTGTATACTACTCTGTAAGCAGCTAGTATACAACAACCTGTGACAGCAGCCAATCCACATAAGAGCTAGAGGAGGTGAAACTAGCCTACTATGCAAATGCTGTGCTGTGCTGGACTATACATACATACATACATACATACAATGCCCCTCTGTTCACATCACTAATGCCCCTGGCACCTCTGCAGCGTGACACATCCAGGTCATTGTAGGGGCATCGCTCTTCTTGCTGCAGGTTACACTCCTACTCACTGATCTATAGTGGGGATATTTCTGATCCCACGAGACTGGAGCAGGTTATAGGCATTTTCTCACGGGAAATGACATAAGAAGTCTTTCACGTTGACTGTAATCTCTTTCAGAATCTGCACTTTTAGTCTAGCAGCTCCGGCCAAAACACAACAGCCAAACTTCAGACAAGCTGAACAGCCACTGTCACCCACACACTCCAAATACTCCAGTGAGAAAATTGAGAGATAAAGAAAAACAGATTTGGAAGAGAACTGAAGCATATGATTCAGTTAAGTTTGCTCTTTTCATCTTTGTGATCCTAAACCAGTTTATTAAAAAATAAAATAAAAATAGGCCAAATACAACCTGAGCTAAACATTCAAGCAGCACTTAGTTACAACAATGCTCCAGTTCTTTTGAGCTCTTACATCATTTTGGATTGGGAACTGGGCAACAGAACAATCAGTCTCTTGATTAGCTTGTTTGCAGATCTGTGGAAGGACCAGATCACTGTAAAAACAATAAGGTGTTAATACACAATTTTACTGTCCATTAAAGATGCTTTTTTCTAGTCCAAATTTATCATTGAATAAAAAGAGAAAGAAGACAATATATGAAACAAGAAGAATTACATCTTCTCAAATTTGTTTCTTTTAAGAACAAAGATAGTACTAAGAAAATAGTTAAATAAAGTAAATAAGAGTGCTTGTACAGAATATTACCAAATTCTCTCCCAAAATAAAAAAGGGGGTGATCATTTATCATAGAACGATCCAGAGCTGCCATTCTGAGAACATCTTCAGCCCAAAACACTTTAATAGTAAATAGATTTCTGAATTTGATCTTTAAACTTCTCCTCTTTAGAAGTGCATGGAATCACTTCAAAACGGAGTGCTGAATCCTGTGTATCTGAGCCAAAAGCAAACAAAAACACATGATAGATTTTCATCTCGCCTTTTGGCAAACACCTTTTTTGCCTCTCTTTTTAGTGCTCAGAATAAAACTGTGATGTGCAGACTATGATCAGCACTTGAGAACGGTCAACACCACTTACATTTTTACATCCTACAGTGGCTATACATTATACACAAGCTTTATTAAAAAGAACAACTCCCCCAAAAATGTGATCAATTACTCTTTTACTTTCTTCCAACAAAATATCTTTTCTTGGTCAGTTTTAGCTACACAATTACAATGAATGAGAACTTTCAGGCATTGCACACATTGCTACATCTCTCAAACACTCAAAGGAAGGATCTTCAGTTCAGTTTAGAATATTTAAAAGTGCATTCAGCAGTTTGCTGCTAATTTAAATATTTACACATTAGTAAATAAGTAGCTGAAGAATCATCTTTAATGATGTACACTCACATAATTACTCATAATAGATTTCTACAAAAAGTGTTTTAATTATGTATTGTGCGAGTCACCCAGTGTCACGTGCTGCTACTGCGTTGGAGACGAAGGAGCTCGGAGACAAAATGACATTCAATGAACTGTCTTTATTCATCCAAATAAGACCCACAGGGAAGCAGGACACAGGGAACACAGAGGAGGCCTCCAGGGCGGATCAGGCAGACCCGGGTGGCCATGGCGGGTCCGGAGACTCGGGCGGCCATGGCGGTGCAGGGAGAACAGGAGGCCATGGCGGTGTGGCCTCCGTGGCCTTGGCTTCGTCCCGGCCACTACAGCCAGAGCCCCACTACCCCCCAAAAAAAATAATTTGGGGAAACTTACGGGGTCAGGATCCCATAAGGGTTAAAAACAGAAACAGGTTCCCTCTCAGGGTTATCCACAGGAACAGGAGACCTCACTGGGCTGAGCACGGAAACTGAGGCCTCCTCTGGGCCAGACATGAGACCCACAGCCCTCCTTGGGCTGAACGGGGCGACAGGGACCTCTTTAGGGGTGCACTCAGGAACCGCTTCTAGTGAGGCAACTGGAGAAGCAGGCGGCTTGGGAATGGCCTTCGCAGCCATGACAAGAGAAGCAGTCCGCTTCTTCTCAGGAACCCCAACAGACATGACTGAATGAATGAATGAATGAATGAATGAAGCATTTATATAGAGCTTTTATTGTGTAATGCTATACACCCAAAGCGCTTTACAATCATGTGGGGGGGTCTCTCCTCAACCACCACCAGAGCTTTCGAGGAGCGGGCACTGGAGGGCGCTCTGGCAGGCACTTTCGAGGAGTGGACACTGCTTTCAGAGTGACCAGCGAACTTGAGTGAGCCGCGGACGGCTGCGGATATGACCTCCCCGCAAACAGCGGGCTTGACTTCACCGCGAATGGCGGTAGACATGACTTCGGAGCCACGGACGGCGGCGGACTTGAGTGAGCAGCGACTGACAGACTTGACTGACGAGCGACCTCTGGGGTAAGAACAGGAGCCGAAAACTCCGGGGGTAGCGCCGTATCCAGGAGCTCTGGGATACCTGCTGGAACGGATTCCATAGCCGCGGGAGAAAACACTTTCGGTTTGGGTTCCGGTATTTTGTCACGCGCTGCTACTGCGTTGGAGACGAAGGAGCTCAGAGACTAAGGACTAAGGAATAAAGACATGGAACTGTCTTTATTCATCCAAATAAGACCCACAGGGAAACAGGACACACACACACACAGCAGGGGGATTGACTAGGGCTGTCGCGGTTAAGGAATTTCCCTTGCGGTAATTTTAAGTGGCTCAATAGCGTGGTATGCGGTATTACCACACACACACACACACACACACACACACACACATATAATCTGTATGTTACGATGCAAGGAGGTCATATTCGGAAACCAATAAAATCGAAACTAAATCGTGTTGAAACAGGAAGTGAAGTAAACAGAAGAGAATGACAAAATTATGGTCCACATAACAAAACTTAAACCTGACAATGAGATCATTAGTATATTGTTAGCATATATATATATAAAACAGTTATTTCTGATCCTGGAATGTGACTGACAAAATACTTTGTTGATATTTCACCTGCGTGTTCTAGATGGGTTGTCAGTCAGTTCAGCTTCATTGTTACGCCTCAAGGTGGCGTCAAGGAACTGTCTTTGAGTCTTTAAACCGTTCATTCAACTACACGTTCAGAAGCGCTGATTCATTCCGAGATTTGTAATGAAACACGCTGCTGAAATCATTTTAACTTTGAGCGCCACTTTTAAAGGCTCAGCTGACCAGCAGAGCGTCGATTCTAAAACAGATTTCGCTTTCCTTGGACATGACAACCTGTTTTCACATATGACTTGGCCTGAAGGACAGACGCAGGTAATTGCACGCGATCAGTCGATCTCTCTCTCATTCGCGGTCTGTTTAGGCTTGTTAAGTGCAAATTTACTGGGCCTTTGTGCAAATCAGCATGATACACGTTGTTATCATTACTAATATTCAGTACACATGCACGAAGTGTAAAACGAGAAGGGCATAACCTTACGAAAAGGAAAACATATCGCGGTTGCTGCAGTTGTTTCATTCCTCTGCGGTTATGCTCATCAATAGCGCGGTATTGCGATATTGCAATATTGCGGTTATCGCGACAGCCCTAGGATTGACGAACAATACCGGAACCCAGAATAAGGGACAGGCGGGGCTTAAATAATACTCAAACTAAACAAGATAACTAAACACAGCTGGACATGAATAAACCAATAATTAACTAATATGAACAGGAAACACCAAATAAGGACATGACAGGAACACAACAGGAACACACATGACACCCAGCGTGTTTCACTAAAGAGAATCCTCACGCTCATTGGCTGCTGCTTCTGTAGATACACTAGTTGAGAAGAACAGTGTTGTGTGGTGATGCAAAGAGCGAAAATTAGACAATGGAATACACTTACTTTCACACTTATTACTGAATACGGATGCCAAGGTTGCTTTATTTATTTTATTTTTTTTATGTGTGAGTAACATCTGTTTTGCTGCATCCCTTTAACTCAAGACACTTTACAAGTGTTTCGAAAGGAAAGAAAAGTTCAGGCAGAATTATGAGTATTTCTATTCTGGTGTCACCATTGCCTTGTACATGGCAAACCAGAACCACAATTTCAGTAATTATGCACAAAAGTATTTACAGGTAATTGTACTCTTACTGTCAGAATATAAAGTATATAATCATGATTATTTGCACTGCAACATAAAACAATGCTGAAAATATCACCACAATTTTTGAGAAAAGACCAGCAAAATCCTGGTGAGACTGGGCAGTGCAGCGTCTAACATCACTGTGATAGCAGTACATAAAATACAGCAATGCTAACCCTAGCTAAAAACTACTGAATACACCTTTAATAAGGAATATAGCACACAAGACATGTGCTTTATGAAACCTTTATGCCACTTTTCTATTTATTATAATTGCAACTATTTATTATAGTTGCAGTATGGAAGAGAGTGGCCAGCATATATGTTTTTTTTAAAAAAAAGACATTATGTTAAAGGGATAGTTCACCCAAAAATGAAAATTGTCATTAATTACTCACCCTCATGTCGTTCCAAACCTGTAAGACCTTTGTTCATCTTCAGAACACAAACTAAGATATTTTTGATGAAATCCAAAAGCTTTCTGATCCTGAATAGACAGCAACACAACTGACACGATCAAGGCCCAGAAAGACTGCAACATTAAAGACTGACATGGAAGAGAAGAGATTGTTGAATAAAGTCATTATTTTAAACGGTTGAACTACTGAAGTCACATTGAATATTTTAATGATGTCCTTACTACCTTTCTGGGCCTTGAACGTGTCAGTTCCCTTGCAGTCTACGAAGGGTCAGAGAGTTTCATCAAAAAGATCATAATTTGTGTTCCGAAGATGAATGAAGGTCTTATGGGTTTAGAATGACACTAGGTGAGTAAATGATGAGGGCGAGTAAATAATGACAGAATTTTAATTAGATGTAGATGACGACAGAATTAAAATAGTATCTAGATTGGAAGTTTAAATAAATAAATAACACTGAAATAAAACTCTTGTATTCTGTAGTTTTGTAAATGTCCACATCACTGGGCAACAATCCACATGCCACAGTTTGAGATCAACTGTCATTCATACAAATTTTAAAAACATCATGCAAAAAAAAAAAACAGTTTTTAAACAGCAACAGTTCCTAATATTTTAATATTAATATAAATATATCTCTCATCTACCAAGAGGTACAAGCGTTCAGATACAGGAAGTTTCTCTTCTGCTCTTGGTGACAGGGTAAAGATCAACCCAGGGGTGAAGCGCAGGCTGCCATCTCCAAGCGGCTCAGTTAAACAGTCTCTCACAGGGCCTATTGAGCGCACGCTTACATAATGGCCAGCCTGATGGAGAAGGATCAGGCCCAGTAGGAGTTTCCCTGACTCTTTCTCTCTCCGGCACTCTTAAAAGGTCAGAACGAGAGAAAGGCTCATGTAGCAACCCACGTCCCTTCACAGCGAGACTGATCTGGCCCTTCATAATTAAACAGCCCATTAAATATCCATGCCACACTAGCAGCTCAGCGCCTAGCAAACGCAACCATGCTGAACACTCCGTTAAGACACCAAACTTTGTCCCGGCAGATGCCGCTCAGAGTCGCTCGGAGACGAATTCAATTAGCTCGGAAAAGCATGGGCATTAGTCCTCTCCTGCTAATCAGTCAGTCGCTCACAGACAAACAGCAACGGTGCACACCCACGTACTCGCACACTTCAGCTCAAACGCACACACATACACGAGCACGCCCACACAAACACACATGCACTCGACATCCAAGCATATCTGCCTTCTGGACAACTGCGAACCTTTAAAAAGAGCCTCCAGTTATAGCAAGCCGCGTCTGGCCAGAGAAGCCGCGAAAGAACCTTTCACGATTTTAATTCACGGGCGCGAGAGATGTGCAAGCGATCCCGGAGATGACTGGGAACGTTCATCTTGATATTGAATTCAGCCCAGCTGTCAGGGAGATGCAGATTAGGAGGAAGGGAAGGGAGCTTGTGAGCTTGTTTACTAGAAATGGAACAGCATGCAAAAGATATTCCTCGTGGTGCAACATCATTAAGGCTTCATGAACACAACAAGGTGTTAGAGCAGCTAAATTGAATCAAGCCGAAGGAAGGGAAGGATGAACACTTAAAAACAGCTTGTTTTCCCCTACACAACCCTAAAGGAGGTGAATTAAACAGAGTTCAGCTGAGTTTGCATGGGTAGCCCTGCTTTGTCGAAACAGCCAATCAGAACGCCGAGAATGAATTGTGCACAAAGGAGGAAAAACAGTCCTTAGTGTTTGGAGGCTGATGAAAATATGAAACATGTTGGAACTGTTAAATACCTAATGTGACTTCATCATAGTCTATTATTTGTATCCTGCTAGTGTACTCCTAAAATGATGCAAAACAACACTTATTGTGCATTTCTGAATGTAAATAAACTGGGACACTCAGTGATCTTTTCTCATATGTATTGTTGAGCAGTGCATTCAAAAACATGCTGTGATATCATAAAATGATCACTGTTTTTGATTCACACCATCTCAAGCAAACTTTATGCAAATCTGCAGAATGGATATTGCCAAATTTGACAATCTCGGACATTCAATCTGCAATCCATCTCCATCTCCATCAATATCAGTAGAAGGCCTGCATGTAATGCTCAATAAATCTATCTAATGCTGGTTAAAGGGGCAGTTCACCCCACAATCACCTTCATCTCATTGCAAACTTGTATGTTCCACAAAGGAAAATCATGTTGGTTACCCATATGTTTTGGAGACCTTTGGCTTTCATTGTATGTGCAAAACACTGAGACATTTGTCAAAATGAAGAGTTCAGATGCAAAAGTGTCGTCTGAAAGTTTCTTCTAACATGGGCAGTTTTGTCAGGCTCCTATGTGTAGGTTCAGTAATTTCACTTTAATGGCAATGAATAGGTTCTTTTCATTGCCATTAAAGTGAAATAACTGAACATAAAATTAGGAGCGTGAGAAAAAAATGGCACATTTCAGATGGCACTTAGAGGCTTTTGCATCTGAACTCTTCAAATATCTTCTTTTATGTTTCACAAAAAAGTCAAAAAGGTTTGATACAACTTGAGGGTGAGTAAATGATAGCAGAATTTTAATTATTTTGGGTGAAATATCTCTACGTAACTTATCACACATGCATTCAACCTAGGTATAAACCTTATTTTGCACAGATTAAATCCACTATCTTCTCCCAAAATAACAGTCAGTGAAAAAAAGATCAGACCAGTTTAAGGACAGTTTATATATAAATTGATTTTTAATTTTGTTTTATGTTAGCTACACATTTTATTTGTTTATATTTCAAATAAATATGTTTTTAAAAATATATAAGAAATTATTTTAACTGCATTAACTGCATCTTCATATCTTCAAAAGTATGACTAAGGAAACTGAAACTTAATAAAGGACTAAAAAAAAAAAAACTAAAAACTTGGGGCAATAACAAAACATTATTCTGATCCTAATTATGTTAATTTGCTAACCTAATATTTGTATGCAGCTTTTCCAACCATGACTAAACAACTGGGTTTAACTGTCTGGAAAATTGATTCCCTTTACTGAGGAGATACTCATAAATTATCAATTTAGGATACATAAGACGTGCTGTGAATTCTCACCCATAATCAAATGTTCCCGCTGCACAAGTCACACTCACAATATGAATTTCTAATCTAAAATATACAAGAAGTCACACAATGTAACACAACAATGAGCAGGAATACTGACAATACCAACTAGCTTAGTTCTTACCACAGATCATTAAAAACAGATGGACAACAGCCTACTGCTAAAATTCAAACAAGCTAATCTTTCAATCTAAAGTATAAGTTCTTCTTAATTTTAGTAGTGTGATACGATTATAAAAGTCACTACAATGGCCCTCAATCCACAGTTACACTTACATATTTATATATACAACCTGAATTCCAGAAATTTTGGGACGTTTTTTAAATTTTAATAAAATGAAAACTAGAAGACTTTCAAATCACATGAGCCAATATTTTATTCACATTTCACAATAGAACACTGATAACATAACAAATGTTTAAACTGAGAAATTTTACAATTTTATTCATAAAATGAGCTCATTTCAAATTTGATGCCTGCTACGGGTCTCAAAATAGTTGAGACGGGGGCATGTTTACCATGGTGTAGCATCTCCTCTTCTTTTCAAAACAGTTTGAAGATGTCTGGGCATCGATGTTATGAGTTTCTGGAGTTTTGGTTTTGGAATTTGGTCCCATTCTTGCCTGATATAGGCTTCCAGCTGCTGAAGAGTTCGTGGTCGTCTTTGACATATTTTTCATTTAATGATGCACCAAATGTTCTCTTTAGGTGAAAGATCTGGACTGCAGGCAGGCCAATTCAGCACCCGGACTCTTCTACTATGAAGCCTTGCTGTTGTAATACCTGCAGTATGTGGTTTTGCATTGTCCTGCTGAAATACACAAGGCCTTCCCTGAAATAGACGTCGTCTGGAGGGGAGCATATGTTGCTCTAAAACCTTTATATACCTTTCAGCATTCATAGTGCCTTCCAAAACATGCAAGCTGCCCATACCGTATGCACTTATGCACCCCCATACCATCAGAGATGCTGGCTTTTGAACTGAATGCTGATACCACACTGGAAGGTCTCCCTCATCTTTAGCCCGGAGGACACGGTGTCCGTGATTTCCAACAAGAATGTCAAATTTGGACTTTTCTGACCATAGAACACTTTTCCACTTTGAAACAGTCCATTTTAAATGAGCCTGGCCCACAGGACACGACGGCGCTTCTGGACCATGTTCACATATGGCTTCCTTTTTGCATGATAGAGCTTTAGTTGGCATCTGCAGATGGCACGGTGGATTGTGTTTACCAACAGTGGTTTCTGGAAGTATTCCTGGGCCCATTTAGTAATGTTAATGACAGAAACATGCCGATGAGTGATGCAGTGTTGTCTGAGGGCCTGAAGACCATGGGCATCCAACAAAGGTCTTCGGCCTTGTCCCTTTACGCACAGAGATTTCTCCAGTTTCTCTGAATCTTTTGATGATGTCATGCACTGTAGATGATGAGATTTGCAAAGCCTTTGCAATTTAATGTTGAGGAACCTTGTTTTTAAAGTATTGCACAGATTGGAGAGCCTCTGCCCAGCTTTACTTCTGAGAGACTCTGCCTCACTTTGGGGCTGTTTACAACTGGTCACTTCATGCGTTTTTTTCCGATCCGATCCTGAAAAGACCAGGTGTAAATGTCCTCCGAAACACTCGAGACGTATTTAAATCTGATTGCTCAAACCATTTCAGGAGGTCTGGGCCACATTCCAGACGAAACTGAGCAAGTGTAAATGCATCTGGTTGTTGAAACCACATATACTAATTTTACTCCTCCAAAAATATTAAAATAATAAACGTGTGAGAGCGTTTTATAAGCTATATGGCATGTTATAGTCAGATACGACAAGCATCAAGCATCACCACGGATGAGTAGCTGAGTATCTCTTCAGCAAGCCGACGCGCAAACTGCCGCGAATGAAACTGAAAGTAAATCGCAGACGCTTCATTAAAAGTAGTGAGACTAATCTATCTTTCCAGTGCTGATGTCACGCTCTCTCCTGTTGCGGTCTCTGATATTGAAATTAGCTGATAATGAATATAATGCAGCGCCTATGTATTGCGTTCATTGACATGGACACCGTTAAATTTGCATATAGTGCAGGAATTGAAGAGCGGATTTATATCCGTTTTGCAAAGACACATTTATGTGACCAAGCGTAAATAGAAACATTTTAACAAATCAGATAGTTATTCGATCAGAGAAAACACATGAAGTGACCAGGTGTAAACAGGCCCTATGACATCCCTTTTATAGCTAATCATGTTACAGACCAGATGTCAATTAACTTAATTAGTTGTTAAATGTTCTCCCAGCTGAATCTTTTCAAAATGTCTTGCTTTTTCAGCTCTTTGTTGCCCCCATGCCAACTTTTTTGAGACCTGTAGCAGGCATCAAATTTGAAATGAGCTCATTTAGTGGATAAAAGTGTCAAATTTCTCTGTTTAAACATTTTTTCTATTGTGAATTCAGGTTGTAAATGAAGACTTCCACGTCGACTTTTTTCAGTGGTAGAGAGAAGCTCCAACCTGAAATTACAACATATTAGACATTTATATGCCATTTTAATAGCAAATTACTATAGGACATAGTAATGTTCTGGTCAAAATCAACCATATGAACCATTTTTGTAACATTAACAAAATAAATACTGTAACAAATGTATTGCTCATTGTAAATGATTGTTAGATAATGCATAATCTAATGCTAACAAATGGGACATTATCGTAAAACATTACAGAACCCTATTTTTTCCTTTCAAAAATTTACATACACAAAGTTTTTACCAAACTTTCAGATTTCACAAACTTGTGGCAAAGTCAAAAACACACACACTGAAACACGCAGAGGACGGATGTTAGCTGTGACATTAACTGGATTAGCTGGGCTGATCCTGCGCTCAGTGCTGATGGGACTGTTAAGAGTGAGGCTTCACTGAGATCAACACATCTGAACATCACAGCAGCACACACACACACACACACACACCTGCTGTCTGCCACACAATCAACAACAGATGCAACTTACACTTAAAAAAGATGACAGGTTGGCCCTCTAAATAGTGTCAGTGACAAATCTTTAGACACTTTTTTGTTGTGTTTTGCTGTCTTTATTGCTCTTTTTTCTATGTGTATTATCTGTATGTAAAATCAGAATTTATAACATGACATTAGTGAATTCTTGAATGCATCGATTTTTATAGGCATGCACTGATTTCAAAATTCTGTCAGGTACTTTCAGAGACCATAATTATTTTTATAGCAATAAATGACAAGTGAGTAATATTACAATTCTGTACTCTTTTGTCTAAATAAATTGAAAACAAAACACAAAAAAACAAAAATCTGCCATTTCAGATGCTACAAGTGAATTCGATGGTAAAGGTAATGTGTAAAAATAGAGAAATAAGCGTGATCAGTTAATTAACCAATATCAGTCAAAATGACCAATTAAAAAAAATTGACAGATAACCTGTATATTGGCTGACCTGGTACTGATATATTGTGCATCCCAATTAAAAGAAAATAAAGAGTAAAAAATACAAATGTGTGAATGTATAAAATAGAGAGAGAGAGAAAAAATAATATAGGTATTAGGTAATATAAGACAGTACACATTTATATACATTACATATGTATAATTAAAAATACATATTCTTGTTAGTGAAAGTGAAAGTGACGTGACATGTGGCCAAGTATGGTTACCCATTCTCTGAATTTGTGCTCTGCATTTAACCCATTCTTAGTGCACACATACAGTAGTGAACACACACCCGGAGCAGTGGGCAGCCATTTATGCTGCAGTGCCCGGGGAGCAGTTGGGGGTTCAGTGCCTTGCTCAAGGGCACCTCGGTCGTGGTATTGAGGGTGGAGAAAGCGCTGTACATTCACTCTCCCCACCTACAATTCCTGCTGGACCTGTGAACCCACGACCTTTGGATTACACGTCCGACTCTCTAACCATTAGGGCACGACTTCCCCAGTTAATATAAAGACAATGTATAGTCATTTTTACACATAACATTTTTATTATAATTTAATAAAATCATATAAATAAAAGGAAAATGGATTCCATGTTTCTGAATGTTTACTGTGCTTCTACAACATGACATCTCAATGTTTCCATTATTAGTGTCATGAAGCTCTTGAGGGCTCAGGGCTCTAGTGCTTGACGAGTGCAGTGGTGCAGCTCTGCATATTCACACATCATCCCATCACACCAGCTGAGTGGGAGGATCACACTCACACACAAACACATCCTAATGCAACAATCATGACTATCACTGCACTGATTCTTTCCTTTATTCTGTGCAGTTCTAGACATGAAAAACCCCATGCACACCACACAATATACGACCAGGCCATGAGAAAATAAAAAAGACTGAAAGAGAAGTCTAGAGTTTCTCTGATATCCCTCCACTCCCATATGGCTTTTATATAATACAGCTGCTAAGAACTCAATCAATGAGGAGCCCACCCACCATACATTGGGCCACTCAATAAAGAAGCAGAACAGTTTTTTGTTTTTTTCAAAACTATTTCTTTTCCATTCTCCTTCTCACCCCCTCACTTCAATCTACGCACAGGCTGGCGCTCCTTTTTCCAGCTTTACACTGCCCTGGCAGCGGTGCCCGCACGGCGAATCAGTCGCATGCCAATTAAACCTGGCGTTCATTCCTATTCTCCCTCTTGCTGTCTTTCTAATCTTTCTAATTTCTGAGACATTACAGAGAAAGACGTTTCCACACACACCTCATCCAGTCTTCAGCCAAGGCGGCGCTCCCACCAGCCTCGGCGTTCCCTCTTCCTGAAATCTAGATAATGAGAGAGAATGGCTTTCACTGCTAATGACTCTCTGGCAGCTGATGTCTGTCACAGCCTTGGCAGAGCGGTTTGAGCTGGCTGAGAGGGAAGTGGAGCCCAGGGCTTCCTGTTAGAATAGGATATACATGCCAGAGACACTGCAAGCACCTGTGTCTCTCAGCTGAGGAGAACAGGTTTTCATCTGAAGATCTGGGGGTAGAATATCATGGCTGCTGACTCTGGCTCTTGGTTATGTTTTTAAAACAGGTTATTTAAATATACCTCTAGAGGCTATGTTTTTTATTATACTGTGCACATGGCACAGACAGCTTTCCCTGAAGGGAAGTCAATTATGACTATAGCTAGCATGAAGGATTGAGACAGGCTGAGAGAGTTTTACCTTCAGTTTTGGTTTGATTCCTCTATCTGTTCCTTAATAATCTGTGACACTTTCCTACATGAATTCCTCCAGAAGATCAAGCAAGTATTAAATCACAATAAGGAAGACACATTTTTACTGCATTTTTAAGTGAGTGTAAGAGACTTCGTTAAAAATATAAAATAAAATAAAAAGAATCATGTGAAACACTTCTTTAGGATCCCGAATGACCAATTCACAACACAGAAACTGACTTTCCAAAGCGGTATAATGACAGAAAAGAACATTCTAGGAAAGTGTTGCCTCGTTTTGCTCGCTGTGTGCATAACGCAATGTGACATAGAAACAGCAAAGTAGCATTTTGTCACACTATACCACTACTTGTTAGGAAGCAGCTTGTTACTAGAAAACCTACACAGTTTTGAAAACAGCTGAGCTGTCATACTACTGAAAAATGTTGTTAAAGTAATACTAAATAAAACAATTCTCTCATCACTTACTCACCCTTATGCTGTCCCAGGTGTATGTGACATTTTTTCTTATGTTGAACAAACATGAAAAAACAAACACGACAATCCATAAGTTAATCTTAGCATTTTAAAAGACATTGATTTATCAAGTGTTTGCTTTGCATGGCTTTTGAAGCATCATCTTTTAGGGTCCATATACTTGCACCTTGTGGATATATGGACAGAGATAGATATGTAACAATACACCCAAAGCCAGTTGAAAATAATACAAATATGTGACGATTCAAATCAGTTGAGATGTTAAATGAATCGCGATAAAGTTAGGGGTGGGAGTTTATATGAATGTACATCTGAGAGGAGCTGTCTTTAGAAAAGGTTAGATGTTATTTTCTTTTCATATTATCTCCATATAATGCATATTAAAGTAATATTTAAATGCTCAGTGCTGATTTGTTTACAGCGGCAATCAAGGAAACGCTGTATCGCTGCTGTTACCCAAGCGCCACCTGCTGTCAGAGAGTGAATCTGCGTTCTCATTCAGTCCATCTGCTGTTTTATTTTCGTGCAGATATGTTTTATGCAGTGTAGTTTTACCAAATTAAATTCAGGACATTTTGTTTTTGCTTCAAATTTCAGAATTATACAATTATAATATATGGTGGTGGTTGAGGAGAGACCCCCCCCCCCACACACATGATTGTAAAGTGCTTTGGGTGTATTGCAATACACATTAAAGCGCTATATAAATGCCTCATTCATTCATTCTTTCATTCAATTATATAATTGTGATTAAAATGCAGAGATTGCCTCCAATTTTAAATGGAAAAAAGCACAAGCAAACATTGTTTATATGAAGTGATGTCTTTATTGACACAGCCATATCACCCTGCAGCCCAAGACCGGTTGCTCACGAAGCTAAGCAGGGCTGAGCCTGGTCAGTACCTGGATGGGAGACCTCCTGGGAAAACTAGGTAGCTGTTGGAAGAGGTGTTAGTGAGGCCAGCAGGGGGTGCTCACCCTTTGGTCTGTGTGGGTCCTAATGCCCCAGTATAGTGACGGGGACACTATACTGTAAAAAAGCACCGTCTTTCAGATGAGACGTTAAACCGAGGTCCTGACTCTCTGTGGTCATTAAAAATCCCATGACACTCATCGTAAAGAGTAGGGTCTAACCCCGGTGTCCGCAATGGCGCCGCTGTCCTGTGGCTGCCGTCGCATCATCCAAGTGGATGCTGCACACTGGTGGTGGCTGTTAGTGTTCCTCTGATAAAAAGATAAGCAGTGCTAATTTTATTTACAGCAGATACTCCCTAACACTGATTGTATTACACCAACCAATTTAATCCAGACCTTTATCAAATTTATTGGGTCTTGATTTGAATAACAAAGTAATTTGTCTTTTGAAAGTTAACTGAAGTCTGAGCACGGCATCCCTTCAGCAATGTGTGTGATCTCACACTGAATGAGAGACGCTCACAGAGGAGAAGAAACCTTTCATCTGACCTTCCATCCATTAAAACGAGCGATTCTCACTCATGCTCAGGAACATTACAAAGTCAAATAACAGAGCAACAATGACGGAGAGAAGGAGAGACGGAGAGAGAGAGAGAGAGAGAGAGAGAGAGGGAGAGAGAATGAGAAGCAGAAGGGGAACGCGATCACTGGTAGACAGGCAGCGAACGCTTGCTTTTTTTCAACAGGAGATACGAGTGATTGTTCACAAAGAAAAAAGATATTTGATTTTCACCTTTTCTGCCTGTGGTAATGGGAGTTATGCAAGTGAGTAGGGCCAGCCTACGCTCTAAATAAAAATACCACGGCCTGCTGAGCGCTACGATGAGCTGCCTTACAGAGATGCAGGGATGAGGTCAGTGAGTCAGCCGTCAATCCACAGCTGTCCTCAACTTCTCCTCTCTCAATACACACACACCGGCCTCCTCCTCCTCTGTGCGGCGGCCTGCAGTTAAACACACTTCGAGTGCTGTAAACATGGTGTAGTGCACTAGCACTCTGCCCTGCACTGGATGATGCCGTTTACAAACGTGATAAATGAATCTGAATGATACCTGAGGTTGATAGAATCGGCAAGTTTAATGTATGAAATGTGCTTTAATGTACAAGTAAACTAGAGAAAATTAACTATAAGAAATCTAAGCTAAAGCAAAAACTAAGAGTAAGCTAAACTGCTTGGGTAATTATATTACACAAAAATGAATTGCCCTTGCGGAAAAGTGTAGCGTATGTTGTGTTTTGGATACTAGACCCAAACATGGGATACTGGTGTTGGTGTTTTTAACTAGTTTTATACATGCTCATGCTAAACAAGAACCAAATCATCACAGACCAGCATAAACCAGCTCAAACCAACATAAAAAGCAAGGATCTGAGAGTAAATTTATCCTGTTCTGAGGTGGTGTTGTTAGCAGGGATGTCCCAAAACCTTTTGAGGTTAAAAAACCTAAAAAACAATGCTGGGCATCATATGAGAGTTTGATTGATTCAGTAACCAGTGAATGCAACTAAATATTTTTCAGTCACTGCTTACAGATTTACAAGGCCTTGTTGCACTTTTACAGGCAGCATGAAATGCAAATTCATCCTGTCTGTTTTCTAAATGCATGTTATTGGTCTTATTGCAAACAATTTCTCCATGCATGAATTTAATTACTTTTTATTTTACCTCGTAATTCTTAATCAAAATGTCATAAATCAAATTTCTGGTGAAAGGACAGACATGCAGAACTTCTCCAATCATGTAGTCCACTTAAATCAACTGCAAGCTCAATGGAGACAAACACTGGTCTACAGTGCAAAATTACACTGTGTACATGAAACGCATACTCGACCAACAGACGGTGACAAAAAGTAACACAAAAATATGGGTAACAGGTAAAATAAGCATTTCAACAAGTCATGGACAGTTTCTATCTCTTCAATACCCTGGCGTAAAACATTTTTTCACTGGAGTCACAGGGTTGAGTTCTGAGGGAGTGTGTGTGTGTGCGTGTGTGTGTGCGTGTGTGTGTGTACGTGAGTGTGTGTTTGCCCTGTGACAGGCCCGTGTCTCCACTCTACCCATCCCATCTGTTTGAAGAAGCCTCTCCACTGACTGCTTGTGAATCTGCTGAAGAGTCTCTCCATGCAGCTCACCGCCCCCTCTGGACCATGACCCCCCGCTATACCTGTCCCCCACACAACCCTTCCCCCCGCCACCCACACAAACACACACACACACACGCACGCTCACACACACACACACACACACACACACACACACACACACACACACACACACACACACACACACACATGCACGCACACAGAAGCAAACACACAAGACACGGACGGATGATAATGCAGAAGTGAGAAAGAATTACTATAATACAAAAGTAAAAAGAGGATATGACTTATAAAAGCAGAAAGAAAGACAGCAAAGTTCAAAAAGGGCATCACAAATTAAATAAATAAATAAAAAATCTTCTAACCTACACTGAAAAAAATATTTTGTAGAAACAATCAGAAATTGCAGGTAAATTTCAGAAATATTTACAAAGAAAGGGAAAGCAACTATTTTGAAATAGTATCTTCTTGTAAAATGTACTTAATTGAATTGTTCACCTTATAATAATCATTTGCATTTCTTAGTGGGCATTTACATAAGATACAGTTGTGCATTTAAAAGAATTACACGGATGAAAAGGTGAGACGTTTATAAAAGTATAATCGTTTTAAACTTTACAAGCAAAAATGTAAACCTTTAGTCAACAACAAGTCACTATTGATATATTCTACCAAATGCATATGCATAATTGAAAAGATCATTTCCATTTATGAATTGAGCGGATGCTTTTATCCAAAGTAGCAACAAAAAAAAATTTAATTACAGAATGCTCTAAAAGCAGCTATTTGAAGATGCCTGTGTTCAAAAGGGTTTTATCTAATTGACTGAAAAATAAAATAAAATAAAATATTCCACCCAATTAATCCAAAATAAAAAATTAGTCGTTAAAAGATGTAAAATAAAAATACTTTGTTACATGGATACTGTAACCATTTAGCACAATGGAACAAATCTAAGTATCATGCATGCTATTACCCTTTGATAAAAATAATTTTACCAATAAAAGTAAGGGGGTGGGGGGGACAAATACAAGGAAAAGAGATGAGGAATGATTAAGAAGGAGACCATGGATGTAATCTCCATGGAATCTAATCACACATGCAGTGTAACCTCCAAACAACCCACAGATCACGGCTCCAATGACATCAGTATGACCCAGCAGCATTCGGCTACAGCGACAACAGCTGCTTTCAGTAGAGTGTGTGCGCTCAGTCTACAGTCAGCGGTAACAGAGGCACAAGTAAATCACACTTCATGACTACAGCTATGCTGATTACTGATTTATATTAAAAGCGATGGGTCGTGTGTGTAGATTCCAGTTGAAACAGAGCAGTGATTTCACTTGCAACTGATCCAGGATCAGAGGACAGCCAACGACAGGCACAGAGATCTGTGCTCTGATTTATCTATAAATTCACTGTACACGTGCTAAAAGCCCTCTTCAGTCAAGCTCTTTTCCCTGAGGTTAGTTAAATTTGTGTTTGACAGACATTGTACCTGTCTGAATTGACCATGTCTGTATTTTTAACACACACGTGCACACACACAAAATAGTGTACAGTAGTATCTAAATACTCTATATTTTTCCAATAAATATCCAATATTGGTAGATAGCAATATATTCACAAATGTCTGCAGATAACTGATAAGGTGCTGATATTTGATGCATCCCAAGATTTAGACATTTTTTGGCAAATTCCTGAATAATACAACAGTTGGTGGTTCAAGTACAGCTGGCACCCCATCTTACAGGAAAAAGAAAATGAAATAAAATTCAAATCAAATCAAATTAAATCAAATCAAATCACAGACTGCTCACAACAGCCACTACAGTATCTTTAATATTGCATTTCATCCCTAAAATAATTGGAGTCTACATAATTAAAACGGTCAATTAAAAGAATATTCTTGACTGAATATTACTATAACAACTGACCGTGGCATCCTGGGAGACATGAGTTTGGTGACAGTTTTATTTCGGATTATCTGAATCGAACGCTTCCTTTTTTATGTAACTGATGCTGTGTACTGACACTACAATAGCTTGAAACCACCAAAGGGAAGTTAAGTTTACATTGATACGCCACTTTTTTGCGCTCTGACCCAAAAACAATTCTATTTAACTGAATATAAATCTCAAGAAGCAATGATATTTGGGACAGTGCATCCGCAAGAGTGACAGAGAGAAATAGCGAGAAAGAGAGAGAGCGCTTCAAAAGTAGTCATGTACTGTGAGGCTACCCATCTCCTGTTGCCTAGCAACTGCAGCAAGCAGTTAAATGGTCCTATGGGTTAAATGGGTTTGAGGAGCACTGCAGCACTATTACTGAAGCCTTCTTACAGGTCTTTACTTCACCAATCATCATCAGCACCATCTACACACCCTATTTACTTTCATTCAAGCCAGATCATGCAGAAGGTAATGTATAATTATGCATAAATAGAGTACGACATGAATCAGTGTGACACTATGAATCAAAAGTGAGGCATTTCTTGTTCTAGCCGCATTTAGCCAAGTATAAACAGCTCATCGTGGATTAACAGGAAACTGAAAGCGTATACAAATTATTTTCTCGAGTCTCTAAGGCAGCTTGGGCATTTTGGTATAGGCTGAACTGAACAAGAGCATTCAGGTCAGATGTAGAGACTGAATTTATTTATTTAATAATTAATTTATTCCCAGAGTTTGGTATTTTGGAGCTTAAGAAAAAGCAAGACCTAAAAAAAGCAATGAAAATGTAACTCACATCAGTGTTAAAGCTTGTGAAATCATTCAATTTAATTCTCGTTTGACTTCAATCATAATTTTCTCCTTTCAATCCAAAACCTGGCTGAGTCAGTGGAAAGCTTGCATATGCATATTCCCCTGTGTTCTACAGCAGAAAGCCCAATTCAATTGCTGGCCAGAGGGAATTCACTGCATTAACATCGATCAGGCTCATACAATAGCATCAATACCCAGTAGGGTCAATACTAAAAAACTTCAACCATGGTTCAACCGGGCTGTCTAAAAACGGGGTCTGCCCTGACCCTCATGCCTTTCAGTGCACTTCCAGAAAACAGAACCTGTTGACCAACTCAAGTGGTTGGTAAAACATCTTATATTATGAATGAAGTTATTCAGACAAAGTTTCCAGAAGTGATTGTTCATAAGTTTCAAACCGTTTGGTGGTAGGCCTGTTGCAATAATCAATATATCGACAATGTACATGACCTCAATCATTTTTGGTGATGTAATATATCACCCATTACATTTACTTAAAAATTAATGTCACCATGTTTTGTACATTCCACTTGCGCCTGTGTCTTTTGCAGCTTCTCGTGCATAACGTGGTGTAGTCATGAGTTGCTAGTTCAAATTTAAAAATGCATATGGACATCTGGCTGCTAAGTAGTGATTGTGTTTTTCAGCAATAGTGTGCACCCTTAATTTACAGAGAAAAGAAGGTCAGGGAAAAATCTGTAGATGGAAAAATATTCATACAAGTTCTTTGTGCGTTCTTCTTTTTTTCTACTTGTTACGTTGCACTTTTTGTTAGAAAATGTTTATTTACTATCTATTCAAGTTTTTTAAGGTATCTAATATTTTGATACTTAATTTCTATGAAATAAAAGTTTGTTGTCATTTGAAAGTATGTAGGCCTTCTTGCATTATTATGCTGTTGCATTAAGATTATATATTCAGTGGCATAAAATGACAATAATATCGCTTATCGCAATTACCATACAGACCCCAAACCTTTGACTTGCATCACATAAATATAACAACATATAACATATAACAAAAGCATAATGTTCTTCATAAACAGTTTGGAAGTCCTTGAAGTCAATATGTCACATCAGCCTACTTAGAGAAAGATAACTGTTAGCATTAGCCATTCATCTCAATAGCAGCTGTAAGATGCCACTAGCAGTTGAGGCTAACTGGATAATGCTAACCAGAAAAACCCTTGAGAGGTGATCTGAATTGCACCCTGAAGAAAATATCAGGTATTCTGCAGCTATTTCTTTCTTTTTGTGTAGTATTCATGCAACCCAAGACATGCCGTTTCTGTCAGGTAAAGTATGCTAATCGTATACCTCGCTGCTTTTTGAAATATTTTTAAACATTCAACCAAAGCCTCTCATCTTTGTCAACTCAGGTAAGGCCAGTAGCTGTGCTTAAAAAGAGCCCCTGTGTCCTAACATACTTGCATTTCAATTAAAAGTGTGACTGATAGCCTGGGGAAGCTTTTAACCTAGCTGGCCCACTCTGAGATTGCCCATTTTTAATATGCGACTGACAGTGATCCCAGCGGTGAACCTGACTTCACTTTAATACATAAACACCTGCACCTCAAACTGCCTCTCAGTTCAGCTCACCAGCAACGATTTGGCCTCCACTCACAGCTGTACCGTCTGTGAACATTTCAGTCTGAATTTAAAAATGATCTTCTTAACCCAAAAACAAAATTCTGTCAGAGCCTTAGCCCTCAAATCTCATTCATATTTTTGAATATTTCTTCTCCACCTTCTTCTGCTTGTAAATGGTGTTGAGTGTGCTACATTTCTGACTGTCTACTTCTCGTGTCTATGATCATTTGTTCTAGGGATGCATAATATCTGTGCCTTATTGGTGATGATGCGAGGCTGTAAGGGAAAAACTACAGTCTTTACAATGGTACATACTATATAAAGGTACTAGGCTATATTGAAGTTTCTTTTTTTTTTCTTTGTCAGCTGAACAATTGGTACGCTGTTAAAGCACAGTACAGTCCATTACACACACTGTGCTTCTCATTTTCATTCTTGTCAAACATTAAATTTAAAGTCTATTGGCTAATATTAGAATTTTTGCTCCCACTTTATATTAGGTGGCCTTAACTACTATGTACTTACATTTAAATTAATAATTTGGTACAATGCACTTATTGTGTACATACCTGTTTTTACATTGTACTTATATTTTTAAAAATACCTATTTGTAATTACATCTGTAATTAATTTCTGTAATTACATTTATAATTACACTGTTGACCCATCCCTTACACCTTATTTTTTTAAGTAAGTACATAGTAGTTAAGGCCACCTAATATAAAGTGGGACCAAATTTTTTAATTAATCAGTATTGGTGCATATTGGATATTTAATTGCTCATGCTTATTTCCTCTAATTTTACATTTAAACATGACTCATCATTTAATGGTCACTTTAAATTTAAATCTTTAAAAACACTGATCATTGAAATTACTAGATTACTAGTAAATGTAATCTTTTGCAAATCTCAAAAAGAATATCCATTTTTCATAATTAATATTATAATGCTATGTTGACTAACTTGTAGCAAAAGGATTAAGTTATTTTTTTAGTGATTTATTATTTTTTTTTTATTTAGACAAAATAGTATAGACTATTATTATTATTATTATTATCAGTAATGTCTTAATGGCATATTTATTGACATATAATATTAATATAATATATGTCAATAATATGTCATTTAATAGTAATATATGCTGCTAATATATATATATATATATATATATATATATATATATATATATTAGCAGCATAGTAGATATATTGGCCAGACAATTTTAGATTAGCAGCATCACGCTGTAATCAGGAAGAATTGACAGACTGTTAATGAACAGCACACATTTTCTACTTTCAACTGCTGCAGTATGTTTTGTCAATTTCTTTTAAGTTCAGCAATACTGAGCAAATACTCTAGGCTGTATATAGACCAAGAAAGTTCACTCATATTAATATGAATGGGAGAAACTGCAATGCACAATATGGTGGAAGTCCCACCTTCTAAATAAAAGAGACAATCAGGAATTGCATCACTACAGAGGCTGTTAGAAGCTCGGTTTCCAACAAAAACAGACTGCATATGCAGCTTGGCAGGGGCAACCTGAAATACATGCTCTTTAATGCTATGTGAGCATGAGAAACAACATTTATGAAACGGTTCATGTCAGATTTTGTTGATGATTTGAAATGTGTTACTCAACTGTGAGTTCTGGAAACACTTTCAGTATTTCCTCATTCAGGCAACAGGAGTTAGACTTTCATGCCTGAAATAGCTGCCCAGAGGCATTGCAAATATGGCCACCAAGTGAAATGACTTCCTTTGAAAAGGACTTTGGTAACTCTTATATGATAATATTGCCACTCTGCTTTTTAGATAATGTCACAAGGTATTAAAAAACATGTCGGGGACAGCATTATTGTTTTAGGGTGAACTATGCAGACTAATGGAAAGAGGAAATGCCCAGTCTGTGCTAAAAGCATGGCAGAACTACTTAGCATGTGGAAGTTGTCAGCAAGGTTGATATCTGGACAGCGCAGCTCGGAGTGCTTTCTCTGGAGAAAGGGCTGCACTCTTGTGTTCTCTGTTCTGACAGCACTCTCAGACTGTGGTCTTTGAATCACTGTCAGTCATCGTGATAACGCTGAGACTCAAACAGAGATACAAGGAGGAATTAGACATGTTGATAGATTTGTGACATCCCACACTCAAAGCACTAGCACAGTTAAGTGGAGGCCTGAGTGGCTGACATACATCTAAGATGGCAGGTAAATTTTGACATCTCAGATTTACAGATCCCCTTTTGAATCTCTCTTCAGTTCTCACAGATGTGGGCGATCACACTGGAAAAAGCAGAGACTGTTTACATAAAAACAGATGATGAATCAAAGTAGTCCTACCACTGCTTCTACTATGAAGCTGGCACATCTATATCAAGCACAGTGAGTTTTTTCTGCCCATTTAAACATAAAAATCGACATTTAAAACTGGGATAAATGTTAACTATAACAATAATTACACTGGCATCCACAACCAATGCAAAACCATTTTCTGTAATTATGAGTGCACAATCCAGGCATGTCTGCTGCATTAAATGCATGCCATGAGCTCTTTAAAATCAGGTGGATGCTGGAAAAAAATCTGTCACACTCACCAAATAAGAGGCTAGACATTGCTAAAATAAGACCAAGAACAATGCACAAGCAATACGTAAATAAAAAAGAAACTTAAGACAAAAAAATTGTATTTTTATGTAAACAGTACACCAGGATTTCTGGTCCAAGTCAAAAGAGTCCCTACGAAATCCTCAGCTATGCCACAGGCCCCTACTTAATGCAATTCTATGGAATACTTGTAGTCTTTTATAGTCCACCAGGCACAAATTATAAGTTGAATTGCTTAGAAATGTTATAGCACACCTCTCCTCAACAAGACTCATGATTTAAAGTATCATTTAGGTGCCTTAGCAAGCACCATTAAACAGTGTAAGTCCTCAAAGTGTCTATCTAGCTGCAGCTCAAAACTGGACTGCCTCACTGATGGAGTGAGATCTCTCTTATGGCCCATTTAAAAGTAAGGCCAACTAAGACAAGATGGTCCCCACAGGACCTCCAGCCAGCCAGTTTCAGACGCTCAGCTGGTGGCTGCCTCTCCTGTCCTCCTAACCCTCTTTCCAACTTCCAACGGACTCGCCGGCCGGCACACACATCAAATGCAGCGCTGGCCACCATCAAACAAAGAGCACCTGAACAGCCAGCTCGTGAGGTGAAGGTCAAAACTCTTCCAAAAGCTATCTCATTTAGCCCGAGCACTTTCAGGCCATCAAACCTGAAAACTGACAATGACATAAATATTAAAAGGACTGAAGTGGGTTTAATTTAGGAGAGAGAGCGAATAAGGTCCAGCAGAAAGGAATATCAAGCCTCATGCGTCTTGTCCTCGGGGACACTGGAGCCACAAAGGTCAGACATGTTTGTTCTAAACAAAAGGATCCTGTTCTGCAGTAAACAACCTTGCAGTGTCAATAGAGCAGGAACCCTCCCTTGGGTGGCCTGGAAAACACCGCCATGATCTAATCCGGTTGAAAGCACTGGGAGAGGCTAACAGCATTCAGGACTAAATTGAGTTTCGACTGTACTTGCTTAACATGGAGGCACTTTTACAGGCAGTTGAACGTCCTTATTGCATTATTACACGCATTCTCTTCCTGCAATGTGGCTCTCGGCAGACCTTTTTATTAGGTCCTGAAAGCCGAGCAGATGGCCCTTGTTGGGCTCTTCTCTCCATGTGTAATTGGCTCTCAACATTCATTAGCTGGTTGAAACATCAGCAATCAGCCGTTGACTACTCAGATTTAACTTCTAACGCAAATGGATTCCGATCGAAATTGGATCATAGATACAATGGGACCTTTGGGGAATCATTTTTATTTCTATTTGAGTTGAGATGATAAAAGAACACATTGTGATAGTGGCAGAAGATGAAAATACAGAAAATAGAAATACAGCTGGGCTACATTCACACAGTCAGTGTTGACTTGTATCTACTAACAGATGTGAATCTCAAATTGTCTTGTATATTATTAACTTCCAATTGAGGATCCAACCACAGCGAGTTACAGGTGTGTGTCCTAAAAATTTAAGGGAGTTAGTTAGGTTATTGAATGCGGTTGTCAGTCTAGTTTATAACCAAAATGTGTGTAACCAGAAGCGTATGTAGCATTCTACATCAAGACTGACGTAGTGAAACTCAAAAGCTCAAAACAATACATTTTAAAAATAGTTGGCAGGTATTAAGCCTCCCATTAAAAAACTAGATCCTAGCGAACTGGCAAATTACAGATCCGTTTCAAATCTTCTGATTATGTCTACAATTTTATCAAATTTGCGTCTACTGTTGGGCTCCTTCCTGCAAAAAAAGATATCTATGAAGAATTTCAGTCGGGTCTCAGGCACCATCATAGAACAGAAACTACACTTGTTAAATTTACAAATGATTTGCTTCTTGCATCAGATCAAGGCTCCATCTCATTACGAGGTTTACTTGTACTTGGTGCTGCGTTCGTCACTATAAATTAGGGCTGTGTATCACCAGTAAAGTCACGATACGATACGTATCACGATACAGGACTGCGCTGAATTTCACCTCAGAAGAATTTAGTAAAACAGCTGTTTATTGAACACTGCATACTATATATTGGTAACTATTGGCAGAGCAGGCAGTTGACGTCTGCATTATGAAGGGCCTCTATAACTGTACCACAGTACAATACAGGTAATGGCATTTGTATCGTGTTTACATTTGGCACTCCCCACCAGGTACAATATTCTCATTGTTTGCATCTTGTTTTTAAGCCCATAAATAATAATGTACGCTTTCTAATAAATTTATATTGTAGACTACTAATATTAATATATTAAAATATCATCGTAACATTGCTGGTAGGTTATCATTGCACAAATTAATGCACTCTCTACATTTAAAAAATAAATATAAGAATTAGAAGAATTCTAATCTAATGCTCGTCTTCACTGTATCTCTCACACACACATTCACTCAAACAGATCACGTTGCAGGCCACACACATTCAGGAACAAACTTTTTAGCGCTACCCCGCAATTTTATCAATAAAATAGCTTAATCGCTCAAGATCTACATTATCTTTCTCAATAAGGAGCTGGTAACATCATTGTTTCTAAAGGAATTTAAGCCACAGCTTCACTGTTAATAGAGAAACGCGGCAAAACGGTGGTAATTCATACATACAGCCTCTCTCGCTCTCTCTCTCTCATTCTCTCTCTCTCTCTCATTCTCTCTCTCTCTCTCTCTCTCTCTCTCTCATAAATGACCAGTTGATGAATTACACTTTTCTGAGAATAGAAGATCAAAGTGCCAGGTTGACAAAGATAAGTAACACACTTAGCAGATATTTCCGTATTGCTCAAGTGGGAAGCTCTGTTTCGGGGATTAGGTCTCTTTATATCAGGCAACCCAGTTGTGTTCCTCTGCAGCCAGATTAAACCTTGTTGTAGCCTACATATTATGCTCTATTCATTATTTTTAGAAACCTTGCACTTTTCTACCCCAATTTACACGGTGTTCTTGTATTCAAATTAAGTGCGGTCCACTTCTGCACACGTGCCACAATATCGATACAGAGACAGCTATTTCGATACTCGTATCATCAAATCTCTGTGACAATACATCGATGTATCGAACACAGCACTACTATAGATCATGACATACTCAGATCAATTACAAAACTATACAGGTATTCAAGAACAGGCTTTAAGATGGTTTAGATCCTACCTGTCCGACCGCTACCATTTCGTTCATTTAAATGGATAATCATCTCAATTAACACCATGGAGTGCCACAAGGATCTGTCTTAGGGCTGTCTGCTATTTTCAATATACACATTGTTCCTTGGTAATATTGTTAGAAAATATGGGGTTCGTTTCCATTGTTATGCTGATGATACTCAACTATTCTATATATTATTTGATCAATTATATCTTTGCTTGGATTGAACAGCAGTTATGCTAATTTTTCTCTGTTTGCTTTTCTGTTTCTGCAACGAGATGGAAATCCGGATGTAACTGGCGCCGTTTTGGAAAGTATCGGCCCGTTCGCCACAGGGCCCCCTCATAATGCGGGGCCCGGTGCCACCGCCCACAGGACGGCCGCAGCATCACGATCAGCAGCATCATGCGCATGCATTATTTACGTGCAGATCAAAGCATGTGCATGTGTCATGATACTCTCCAAAATGGCACCAGGGTGACTCGGAGGAGAATTGTTGAATAAAGTCATTATTTTTGTTTTCTTTGCACACAAAAAGTATTCTTGTAGCTTCATAAAATTACAGTTGAACCACTGATGTCACATGGACCATTATAACAATGTCTTTACTACGTTTCTGTGTCTTGATCGTGGTAGTACCCTTGCTGTCTATGGAGGGTCAGAGAGTTCTCAGATTTCATCAAAAATATCTTAATTTGTGTTCTGAAGATGAACGAAGGTCTCACGCGTTTGGAATGATATGAGGGTGAGTAATTAATGATATTATTTTCATTTTTGGGTGAACTATTCCTTTAACTAGGAGTCATGAGGCCTTTGAATACTGTTAAGAATATAAAATATTTAAATGATTAAATACACAAATACTGTTTGAATATTCAAAAACTGCTGTGGACATTGAATATTTAAAGGATTAAATGTCATTCATCATCTCTGTATTTCAGAGCAAGTGTACAACACTGAGGTAAATTGTACTGGTTTCTAGATTAGCGTTAAGGATTTACGTTACACTGATGAATTACTGTTTTATTCTGAAATCTATTCTGACTGAAATCAAACTTTTAAAGTGCATGTAATTGTACTTAATGAGATCACACAGAGGGCAAATGGAAACTTCTGCCTCTCAGATTTTTCTCCTGAGGGAAAACAGTAATCTCTAATGTGCCTCCTCTAGTGTTTCAGAAAAGATATCAATGTCTCAAATTGTACACAGAATTGCTACGATATAAAAATCTGCAATCAAAGGTCAAACAATTCAATAAAAAATCAAACATATTTTTTCAAATTCTTCCAAAACCAAAACTATGCTTTCTACATTGATTTTAGAGCTCTATACTGAGAGTCAACAATTGTCTTATTTGTCTCTATTTTTAGGAGAAACGTCTAAGTTGATATTTCAATTGTAAACGATTAAATACTAACTCTCTTTAGAAACCTCACAGCAAAAAAAAAAAAAAAAAAACTTCCTCGTTAGATACACTGATACACACAGCTTCACTCCTCTCTACAGTAGAATGCAGCAGTGCCTTATGTCGCCATTGATCATTTATATTTTTCCCCTCAAAATGAGGCTACTGTCTGGAACATGCCATTCCAAAGCTGCTAAAATGGAGCAAACACATGAATTATTCTTGCGAGAACAGGATGATGACGTATATGAACTGATGCCATGTTCTCTGATGATCGAGGTTTTTCTATGCGTTTCATATACTACTGATCTCCCCGAACGCCCACACATACCCCCCCCCCCTTATTTAAGCACTGCTTCATGGAACACTTATGCTATTTATAGAGGCTTTAAACGGCCCACACCTTCATATGTGGTTATGTTCTGCCTTTCCACAGAACAGAGCGAGGTGTGAGACACCCCCCGCATCACAAATATATAAATGCAATCACAGTCTGCTTCGATTTCCAAGGGCATTTAGGCAGAAGGTGAGTGGTTGGATATATACAAGTGAAATCATCAGGGTGGTTTTGTAAGGTGTTAGGTGTACAAATGATCATTTCCATTAAAAAGACTTTCTGTAAGTCTGAGTGATTCTGATTGGTCAATCTCCAACAATATCTTCTCATATCACTGCAGTCTCTTTTTCTTACATAACTTAAAATCATTTCAAAATGTACTTTTTTGTTAAAATACTAATCCCATAATAAGCAGGTAAAATGAACCAATAACAGGTGGTTATCACAAAAAAATATATATATATAAAAAATGACCGACTGATTGTACATTAATGACTTTACTCTGAAATATTGTGTCATTCAATTGAAAATTCAAACACTTTTTGGATTTCTCATTTCTTCTTCTGACCATCTCACTAGTCGCTATCCCATCTCATCATTCACGCGCTTCTTCCTCTGTCTCTGTTTCTCTTCCTCAACTCTATCCAGATGTAGCACATTCTGCCAGCTCTTCTTCAAACTCGTAATTTTGCAATTAAGACTGAGGAGGCAAAAGAGGCTCTCCTAAGCAGCTGGCTCACCATCAAGCTGACAGCAAAAGGAAATCCTCTTTTATTATTTACTCACTGTTTTCCACACACTGATGATTAAGGAAGAACCATATCACAGCTGTGCTGGTATTCCATAAGGAACAAAACTTCCTTAGTAAACCTTCCTTAGTGTCTTTCTCTTTTTCTTCTTTGAACACACACAAAAAATTGCCTGTGAGTGGCCAGTTTGTCCCTTTAGTCTCGTTGCTGCTTAACAGCTGATGGATTCACTGTTACATTAAAAGGTAATAATTACGAATAGGCTATAATATTATGTCCACACCTTAAAACTCAAGTCAGGGTGACCCAGTAACTGGAGATTCAGTGTTGGGGGTAACACATTACAAATAACATGAGTTACCTAATCAGATTATTTCTTTCAGGTAAATAATAAAATAACACATTACTATTAAATGTACAAGTAATATTGCAAAGTAAGTTACGCAAGTTACTTTATTTTCCCATTTAGTCACTGACACCTCTCCTGTCCCCATGTTAAGAGAAATTAGGAGTGGGGTACAGAGTGACTTCCTTCAGTTTGAGGCTTAAAAATATTACTTTCGTTGTGAAAGGGCCTTTACATTTGCCAAAAATATAACTTTTGGGTTTTTAATAAACAAGCCCAACCCAGGTGACAAAAAAGTAATGCAACTTATACAAGATGATCTGTTATTACTCATGCATAAAAATTACATGGACATGGATATTACTGAGCTAAAAGCAGTTCAGAACAAATACCGTAGTTACCAAAAGTGAGTCCTCCAAACATCAGAAGTGTATGTTGGATAATTTTTGTCTTTTATAAGTAGTCTCACAATGTTCTGGAATGTTCCAGAAAGCACTAGAATATCACAGAAAATTTCGGAATGTTACAGAAAATTTCTTGCAAAAGCAAAATATCTTAAAAAAAAAAAAAAGTACAAAAACCTAAGTGTACTAAACCAATGTTTCATAATTAATAATAAAAGTTCTAAAATGGATTATTGTACCTAAACAGTACAATAATAAAATAATAATAGCAAAAGTCTAGTGTTATTTAGGGCATTTTCAGACCTGTGAAACAATGTTGCATTTTCTTGGTTCGGTTCTTTTTCACAAAAGAACATTTCAAAGTATACTAAATATGTGTTTATGCAGAAGTCACGTGTAGGTAACGCATTTCCCATCATGAATACCGTTAGGTCTTCTCAACTCAAATGAACCATTCAGGCAGTCTGACTAATTGTTTTGGTGCAGATCTAAGTGCAATTGTCGTGTTCGCATATGGAGAAAACATCAGGCATCAGATTCTGAAACAAACACTCCAAACAAGCTAGATGTTAAAACACCCTTACATGAACAGTTCACCAAGATATAAAGATCTATACTCAGCCCTACTCATCTCACATTTTTCACCTTAAATCTAAAAGGGAATAATAATGGAAAAATCTAAAAGGGAATAAAATGTCCAGGCTGCTCTCTTCTATTCAACTAAATTAAATGGGGCTGTCAAGATTTTTTTTATTTTTTTTTAATACCATAAAAATGTAGTGCAATATTCTTTAAATCATTTACCAAAAAGCATGTGTTGCTCTTCTGGTGCAATCACAATACACACCAAAAGGAGGAGAAGAAACTGCACAAACTACATTAATAATGAACAAGACGTATAGTTCCTACACTGTTCTAACAGAGCTTCACTCTTCGAGGCAAAATCTACAGGATGCACAAACAGCTTTGCTCTCCAGCAGAGAACCTCAGGTTTCAGCATGTCTGAGCGTGACCTTGCAGAAGAATTCCCTTTCTCCCTCAGCTCCAATGGGGTCCGACATTCCAGATACAATCAATGGAGGGTTTCAACAGGTTTAGAGAAGATTTGAGAATGTGACTGAAAGAAAAAGAGCTAGGAACAGAGGGAGAGAGGAGAAAGCTCGAGCAGTGGGTAAAGTCATCATACACTCAACTGTGCACCTGTAATTAGAGCTAGTGCTGAAGCCTGCGGTGGAAAAATGGAGAAGCGAAGCACCACAGAGGGTGCCATTGACCTGCCGTGACCAGTAATTGCAGTCGCCTTAAAGAACATCCAGTGCCTTTAGTACGTAAGAGGGGAGCAGGAATTAAAATCACTTTTCCAGGGTAATTTAGACTCATACAGTGAAGAAAACAGCTATCCACAGGTCTTCACGTACAAATTACAATGTTAGAAAACGTGCCAAAACTTCACACTTCCAAGTCATACTGCCTGTGCAAGAGTTTGAAAAAAGCTGTCCGGATGGTCTCTTTGCATAACATGATTTCATATGAGTTTCATATGTTCATACTCTCAGAAATATGATAATTAGACTCATGAGACAACTGGGAGGCATGAACATCTGCAGTGAGGACATCAGATGCTTCAAATCTGAACAATTAAGCCGGTAGAATCAGACTTCTGTTGATAACATGATTTGAGAATCGAATTTAAATGAGATATGTAGATATCAGAGATTGCCAAAAATATCTGGAGGACCATCTATTTTACCAGTGTGCAAATTTCTAGTTTATGAAACGTCCTGTTGATTAGTTTCCATTTTGCTGTTGAGATGCTTTGTATAATATCATAATATCTACTCTATAAAAATGATATTTCACTTGAGGCACCATTTTGAGATTCCCAAGATCATCACACTGGTGGAAACCTCTGGAAAACCTCAAGGCTCTCTTTCAAAATGGACCTTATAAGTTCATGCAAGACGCTAAATACTGTAAATGCGTCCTCCAGTAACACCATCACAAGGAAAAAGCTTTGAGACATGTCAAATATACAAAGCTGAAAGTCTTTGAAAAGGATTAACTTTTGCTGCAAGACATTTAAAAATACCACCACAGGCACTTTACACTTTCTGAGAGCTTTCAAAATATTTAATGAATAAATTCCTACCTTGACACTGAAATCCTTGTTTCCCAAAACCCCTGAAAGATAGAAACAAATAATTTTTTTTTAAACACTTACACTTGCACTAAATCGCTTTGTGGTTTGATTGTTGTCTCATGTAGCATGACTCATTTCTTTTTTCCTGTACTGTCTTATACTCTTGTATTGTCCTACAACAACGATCAAGTCATTTTTTCATTCATATTTTTACATTTTCATTTTACTTTGTACTTTACACCCTTTACTTTGGGAAATCAATAAAACTGCAGATCAAAACCAAGTGAGCTCCTACTGAAACAGCATTTTGCCCATTCTAGGCTTGTTCAGAGTCAGCTGAGTCTACATATGATGCCCATAAAGGAGTGCTGTCTAGATAGACAGCACAATAGGTCTTGAGACAATGTACAGTGTTACACCTGAGCTGCAACAGTAACAGGTCCACCTGTATGGAAAGCCATTTTAACATTTATTCCTTAATTTAACTAAAATCTCCTTTTATGTTACTATACCTTTTTATTTGTTATTCATTTATTTGCATTTTTACTAGAAACATTTCTAATTTAACTAACAAGATATTCAAATTAACAGCAAAGGAGCAGTTCTGGCAAGTTATTACGTATAAAAAAAAAAAAAAAAAACATTTTAAGACATATACTAGAGCCTCATATATAGATACCAGCATCTCTCTATTAGTAAAAAGAAAATGTTATAGCAAAATTGATACCAGATGTAGGAATTGTTACTATAGTAACTAATGAATGAGCACTAATAGTATGTACTGAATATGCACATGTATTTTAATAAATAGCTGTATGTACATTTGAAGGCTACCAGTCACTACTGGATTACTTAGTAGTAGCCTACTTTAAAAAATAAAAAAAGAACTAGCAACACAATACTATTTAGTTTTAATAACTGAATGTTAAAGCAGCTTGCCATACACTTCTGTAAGGCGCGCACAAACTCTTACCAGATAAAGTCCGTGCAGTGGCTGCAGAAAGTAGGCTGCTTGAAGAAGCGAGCGATAAACTTGTGGTCCTTAACTTCGTGAACGTTCTTCTGTCTCAGAGCACCTTGTCGGGCAAAGCCCCTCATGGGTGGGCTCCTCTCCTCTCCATCGCTGTTCGATTGCTCTGCCATTCTCAACGCGGGGAAAGTTTGCGCGAGCCTGTACACTGGAGTGAGTTGTGCGGAGTGCGTACATGTAATGCAAAGCTTCAGACTGCGATGAACTCTCAGGCGCGATGCTTTGCGTCCCTCTCCGCCCAAGTGCCCTCCTTACGCACCGGTACACGCACACGCACGCGCATACACACACACACACACGCATGCACGCAAGCACACACACACACACACACACACACACACACACACACACTGACGCGCTGTTACAAGACTCCTCCCACCCTCCCACTCGTTTACCTTTGGCAAGCTGAGCTGATTGATAGAGATTCTGTCAAACCTCTCTCACATTTACATGAAAGAGCTCGACAGCATAATGAAAAGGAGACAATGGGAAACATTTATGAGTAGATAATGAAACGCGAGGCTTTATATGGTAAAATTTATATGGCAAGAGAAGTGTCAGTCATATAGCCTGCCACTGCCTTGCTGATACTAAGTGATAAAACTTAAAGGTGCACTTAGTATTTCTTATATCTTTCTAAATACTTTTTATACAAAAAGAAATAACACTTTAGAGAAATTATTAGAATCATTTAACCATAAGAGTTAAAGTCTAGACTGTCATCTAGGAAAAGAGATTTATTCTACTTGGAGCGGGTCGCCCCCTCATGGGCACTAACATGTTGACATCACATGACCAGCTGTGGAAAACGCAGGATTTTTTCAAAGATTAAATTTGTCTAGATTAAATAGTGTGCATGTGCTAAATATTAGAATGAGAGAAACAGAAAAGGAACAAAACCAGATGCTTTTGTGTGAAGCTGGAAATTAGTAAAATTAGTAAAACTTCATTGCTGTTAGATTCCCATCCTGGTTAAATTGGGATGATGTGAGCCAGTTAGAAATTAAATTTACTGAGTGCACCTTCAACATTTAATTAATTTGAGCTCTGCATATTCATACCTGAGAACTGATTAGACCATATCGAGATAAGTAGGAAATCGTTCCTACATTTAATTAGCCTGTATTTAATTACATATCATATGATAAAATGTGGTGAAGAAAGAATAATTATGTTGTATACAGGGAGAACCACCATAGACAATATGTGGATTTCAATTCTGATGTTTTTTGTTTTTTTATTTGTTAATCCTATGTGGTTAAATTTGACTATATGCATGAAAAAAGCACCAACTCTATCATTACTTCATATTAAGTACAATGTTGTGAACAAGCCCTCAAGTTAAGAAACCCAATAATGATAATAATGTTACAACCGTACCAAGCATTTTCTTAAGGGGTTTTGATGCAACATGCTGCAGGTTTTCTGATCTCCCCAAAGCCTGAAGCTGCACGGAGAGCAAATTATTTCGGTGGCTGCTCATATAAATTGACGTCTAAGCTTTGTTACATAAATTTTTGTGTTGTGTCCCAGCTGACTCTTTCAGCAGAGTTGTTTCATTCCTGTTCTGTGACGCACTAACAAGTAGGAGGCAAGGACAACCAGCGGCTGACAGTACAATGGCACCATGCACTTACCAAGAGAGACTGAGTAACCCTCAGCAGGGAGCTTGAACTTCTTGTGCTGATGCTGTCATATGTCTGTTGATCATATCGTGTGATTCATGCTTGTTGCTGAACCACTAAATATCAGGGATGCCGCAGTCGATTATATTGGTAATCGTTTGTTACGATGATTAATCGAGCATTGTGAGTTTGTGAACGTTTATAATAAAAACAGACTTTAAGACGCTTAAGAAGGCGCACACGTGTGACAGAGATCGCATAAATATCGTCTGTATACATATGCGTGAAGGATTGTATGAATAGGCTTTGTTAAAGGTGCCATAGAATGCATTGATACAATATTTTAAATTGTTCTCTGATATCTACATCGAAGTTATGTGGCTTAGGTAAGGGCAAAAATTCTCCAGAAACGGTTTTGCATGTGCATTTACAACCCTAGGATTTCTCTCTAGAATGAAATGGTCTGTTATTGGCTTATTTGGAAGGGTCATGAATAATAATGTTGAGCTCTGCTCTGATTGGCGGTTTGCAGTGTGGCTCTCAGTAGCTCACACAAGCAGGGAGGAAAATATATATTTCAATACTTTCTCTCGCAGTTATATCATCGGGTAATTATACTGTATATAAAATGCAGGCATCAGGGAGCTGCTATGTGGGGAATTGAAACTGCTTTCAAATGCACTATCGCTTTTACTTTCACTTTCGCTTTCGAGATTCGCCATCCCACAAACTCTGTTTATACTATGGAGCAACAGTACTTACCACACATTTCACAAGATCAGATGCTTGTTAGTAGTGCTCAGGATCTGTAAATCATTCACCATCATCCTCAGTCATCTCTCCTTACTCTGTTTATGTGGTAAGTGAAATCTTATGTACTGCAATGTAACAGGTTACCGATAGCAAGGAGCTAACCATGTCCCTTTAGTGGCTCGCGTTATTTCATTAGAACACGTTATTTGCTTTCCGGGCCTTTCTGAATACAGACAACAACCCATTCCTGCACTTCACATCCCCTGCACGGCCTGGAATATAACATTTATTTCCATGATCTGCCATTTTCGCTGTTGTCCTCGCTTATTTCTGATTCAAAATGTTTGGGGGCCTAACTATTAGTGATCCTGACTGTTATGTCACAGTCGGTGTTATATTCTGATTGGCCTATTTTTCAGTGGTCTTTTTTATTCACGAGATTTACATAAGAAGGAGGAAACTATGGTGTTTGAGGCTCACGGTATGTCATTTCCATGTACAGAACTCTTATTATTCAACTATGCCAAGGTAAATACAGTTTTCCATGCTATGGCACGTTTAATTAATAAAAGTAGATTTAAACGGCAGTAGCGCCGTCTATGCAGTCCAGAGCCAATCACGCGTCACCTTTTTTTTAACCTAAATGCGCATGAGCATTAGCTGGTCAGCAACAGATTCTGCATAAGTAACTCAATGCTCTCAAATTTTACTCCTGATTTATACATATTTTAAATATGAAGAGTTCAGATGCAAAAGCCTCTAAATGCCATCTGAAATTTTCTTCTAAAATGAGCATTTTTCTCAAGCTCCTATATTTATGTTCAGTTATTTCATTTTAATTGCATAGAAAATGACCTATATATTGCCATTAGAGTAAAATAACTGAACCTAAACATAGCAGCCTGATAAAAATGTTCATTTTAGATGAAAATTTTAGATGGCGCTTTTGCATCTGAACTCTTCATATATACTACTCACAGGCTACATTGTATTTATTTAAATGTAATATTAATTGACATGCATTTTGATCTCCATTACTACTTAATACATTAATAAAACTGATAAATGAGTGTAACGTTATACCAAAATTTTATTTTGTATATGCAACCTGCTGTTTATATTGGTGCAGTAAAGGTAAAGTTTAAAATAAAAGTAGTGAATGAATGCTAGTATAATTGTCTGCAGAAACACACACATAGGCTGCCTGGCTACTGCACTTATAACATTTATAAACACCTTTTAAAGGGTTATGGCTTCTTTTTACAACACCACAGAAATAGTTCAGAAGAAGATACTAACCATGTCTTTTGAAGCCTGTATGACTTACTTTCATCTGTGGAACATAAAAGGAGATAATTTTAGCAGAATGTCCCAATTCAGTTTCCCTGCATGGAAGTGAACGGTGTAAACATTCTTCAAAACATCTCATTTTACTTTTCTTGAAAGAAAGTAACTGAGTTTGTAATGACATGTTAATGAGTGAATGTGAATTTTTATTCATTTTTACTAAACTATTCCTTTAAAACCGTCTTCACATCCTCTTGCGGCTTACTCTTTAAAATTGTTCAACCTATGTTGAAATGGCTAATTTTTGCTTCCAGAGCTGTTGTGAAGTTTTGTGTTGTGAAGACAATGTTAAATATATTTTCTCTTGGTTCACACTGTCTTTTCCTATGTTAAGGGAGTCAGAGGAAACTGTTAAATGCACAACAGCATGTGAGATGGACAGAAATGCAACCCAGAACTGCGTAGTTTAACGCTGGAGCAGGAGATACAGTGTTAAGGTCACAGAGATCACCTGTGAGTAGTGATGCCCACAAGCTAACAGCATCCAGAGCAGCTTACCTGCTCTGCGCCCACTACGCTTGCTGCTGGTGGTCGCCCACGCACACACATCATACCTACAGTATATGCACTGAAATCCTCTGCAGTCGATTTGCTGTCTTATTTGTGAGTTTGTGCATTTTGTGAGAGAGGTTCTCAAAAACCTATTGATGTAGTTTCTTTGTAAAATGTATTTGATTTTCAAGCACATCCATCATTGCAAAATCTTTCCTTTTTTTGTCAGCAGAGCAAAATTCAACAAGATGAAACACTGCCACCTGCTGTTGGAATATATGTGTTAAAACATACACTCCTAAGGGACGGTTCATTTAAAAATAAAAATTCTGTTTTGTTTCAAACCTGAAAAAATGTCTTTCTATTGTGGAACATAAAAGAAGATATTTTAAGGGGTGTATCTGGTTTTTGTGTCTACAATGAAAGCCAATGGTCACCAAAAACGTTCTTCAAAATATCTTCCTTTTATGTTTTATTAAGTCATAAAGGTTTGGAATTGTGTTCTTTACTTTGATTATTTTTGAGATTTTTGCTACACTGGTTGTTACTACAGTTACAATCCATATCGAGATGAGTATGATACATTCAGTACTACTGGTCCTGAAAATGTCTTCTTGCAACCTTTTCTAGTGTCTGATCTCTGCCTCTCTGTAATGCTCTGAGTTAAATGGAATGATAAGGAGAGTATGAGTCTTTTTCCCTATGGTTGCTATGGAGATGTTCTTTACATAATTATAAATAAATATAGGTTGATCACATCCTTTAAAACACTTGTGATTTCGGTTCTGTTAGATGAAGAGCATGTGCACAAAATCTTAATAGAATAAGACAATTTGAATTTCTTCATTCAGTTATTTTGTGTGTTCATTACAGTACTTGTTTTTAAAATACTTTATTTTCTCAACTCTCTGCAAATCGTTAATGTCTAAATTGTTTTACGGCCAGCATAATCTAATGCAATATGGATGCAACTAATAAAAAAGCTAAACCCAAAATCAGACAATACATAACTTTAATATGTCTGGAACTAATATAATGTGCTTATCCACCGAATGAAACAAAGCACTACTGAGTTTAAATGGATTCTGCTACAGAAGGGGGTCAAGTTTGAAGGGCTTCATAGAGTTGGATTATTTGAAGATCCAGAACTTGATTTTACAAAGGTTTTAAACGTTTTATATACAAGCGAAAAAAAACTGGAGTTTTCCAGAATTTGTACATTTCACATCTAATTATGACATTGATTGCAATATGAAACGATTGTATCAGCAGTGCAAATAATGCAAGTTACCACACAGAAAACCCAACTAGAGACCTGATCTAGAATTCAGCCTTTTAATATTAAAACCAAAGTTTAAAAAAAAAATGACTTTAAAATGTAAAACTCAAAGCCAAAACCATAAACCACTAGACAAAAGACAAAAAGAGCAGATGTTTAAAACAGACATAGAAATCATTTTATTGAGGGAATACCTTCGAACAATACAAAAACACAATAATCCAGAGGCTTAATGTAATGCCATTCCATGTAGATATCTGCTCTGTGTGGTCAATCGGTTGCAATGGAAAATCATGAGTGCTAGCATGGCTTTATTTTAAGTACATTTAAAAAAAAAAAAACTAGGATGAGGGAAGAAAAAAAAATAAAAAAAATAAAACCACAGCCCACAGATTACTCAACTAAACTGTGAAAGGATGAAACAAAGATATACCATAAAATAATCGTGCCACAGGTAGATAAAACATGGTAAGAGACATCAAATAACCTTGCACTTCGGCTTTTCGCAAAAGATTGGTGACTGCAGGATGCAAGCGTTACATTTTACTCAACATTTGCCCACTTTACAGTGATAAAACAGCTTTTTAATGGCCATAAAGTGGGCTTGTAACATCAGGGTTAGATCACGTAAGCGTGAGTAAACGTGTGTGTGGAACGCCAATTAAGATTCTGCTGTCCTTCCAAAACATTTCACTGAAGAACATTCAGGGAGGGGGGAAAAAGCAATCATGTTTCACTGTTCTCACTCACTGACTGGCAGGTCAAAGGATTACAAATCCTAGGGGACAAATGACTTTACACAGAGTGAAGTGAGACTTCGTAAATGAACATGAAGATTAGGAGCTGGGGTTATTGTGGCTGGGTGGGCATCCGCTCTTCAGGGGTGTCCGAGGCCTGGGGTTCTGCTGGGGGTCCAGAGCTGCTCTCAGACGGAGCAGTGCTGTCGCTGGTTCCCTCATCTGTAGCGCCCTCTGCAGGCTCAGGTTGGGCCGGTTTGTCTCCTGCTGCAGCCGGGGCGCCTTGCTCAGCCTCCTGAGATCCTTCAGAAGCTTCAGCCAGAGACTCTGCAGAACAGACACCAGTCAAACATCGTTTACTCTATTTTTGTTGAATACTCAAAGTTAGAGAACATAATAATGCAGGTCTGACCCGTCTCCATAGGGGTGGGCTTGTCTTCTCCATCCTTGGCCTCGCTGGCAGAGGTTTGCTCAGGGTTGGCATTGGCCTGGGCGCCAGCGGCAGGCTGCTGCTGCTCTTCTTGAGCGGCTCTTTCCACCTGCTCTGCTGCTTCCCGCTCCCTCTCCTCCGCCCTCCGGCGAGCTGCCTCCTCTGCAGCGGCCATTTCGGCTGCCAGCTTCTCCATGTCCACCTCCACTTTCAGACTGCACAGCTACACAAACACAAACTGCACATCAATCTCTGGCAGCGCGTTTGGCATTTGAGCTTAGGCTAAACACAAAGGCTATTAGTTCAGCGATCAAACTGAATTTCACACCCGTTTGAGCTCGTTATTGAAGGAGTCTGTGCTCTCCAGGAACCTCCTCTTCTTCTCCTGGTGCCGGTCCTCGATTTGAAGCAGCTCTGCTTCAAGTTTCCTCTGTTTGGAAATCAAGGTATGATGATTAAAGTATGAGTTTTATCTTGTCTTGTGTATTTAGCATGCCCTACATACCTGGTGCACCATGAGGGACTGGACTTGTCGTTTGAGGACCTGCATGCGAGCAGTGGTCACCACTGAGCGAACATCAGGCACCACAACCTCGCTCAGGATGTCACTGATGAGCCGGTGGTTCCTCTGGAAACGAGCTGCCGCTATATGCTTCATGGAGAACCCGTCGTCATAGTCTACAGAGACATTTCATATTTGAAAGCAAGTAATAGAGAACACAACCAGAGTGCTTTCTCTCAAATGCACAAGTTTCAGAACTTCCTTTTACAATTTAGTGCCATTCAGATGATTATCTGGTAATAATTATTCAGATAATTACTTCTCAACAGGAGGCTTGTAAAAGAAAATCTGAATGGCTTAACCATCACAAACTCAAGAATTTAGATGCCTGATATTTAGATATTTAAACCCCTGGCATTTGCTGAGAGCATTTTAAAGTTGATGCCATTATAATTGCCCATTTTGACTAAAACCCCAAAAGAATACTAGGTAATTTGGGATGTGAAAAACCCTGGAGGAAAATTCTCTCCAGGCATTTGACAATTCCTCTCTGAGAGAAACTCCTGAACTTTTACGAAATGTTAACAGTAAAAACACTTGTCATTAGCACTCCTTAAAGTCAGTGCAAAGAGAATTCTGAGAATAGTTTCTAAACACTTTACAAATGTTAGAAATGTATTGCTGGAACATTACAAAGACTCTGAACTATGTAGTACTGAATTGCGGAGTTAAACCGTTAAACCAGTTTTTCACCAATTCTGTGTTCAGGATTTTTTTTGGGCGGGGCTAAAACGGTGGCTCGATGATGCAATAGAGCCACCGAGCGTGGCCCCGCCCCTAACACAACTATGTTGAGAGATCAAGTTCTTAGTTCATCTTTTTGAATGTCTGTGATGTTAGATATACAGATTCTAGGCAGGGACGGTTCTAGGGTGAATGGATACCGGGGTTTTAGCTCAGAGACATCAATATGTTGCAGAATACATACAATTTAAAAACATGGAACGTTCACAATTCACATTTAAAAACGCATGGAAACGCGAGCTGTACCGCTTTCTCTTCTTTCAACGAACTTGCACGCTCAACCATGTATGGCTGTATAAATCCAATTAAGCTACTAGAGGTAGCATCAGTAGCATCCATTCAGGTTGTAGCGGTATTTGACAGTTGAGAGAGACGGCCGCTTTCCCGTGAGTGGGTGTGGTTCCAGCGCCAACAGTGGACACGCCCCCAGTGTTTGAGAGCAGAGAGTCCTGCTTATTTTTCAAAGATTTTGATAACTTATTTTAGTTACCTGGCAGCTTTTTTTTAACATTCAAATTTGGCTGGGTGGTTAACACATTTTTCTGTTGTGTGAAACTCAGAACACATTTTAATATCACTTTACACAGACTTTAAGGTACAGATACATTTACCATTAATCATTGATTGTTCATTGACGGAATCCAGTCATTTTAGCAGAAATGCACACAATTGGGAATTTAGCACAAGGAAGAAAGATTTCCTCATTTAGACTACACAACAGGTTCAAATTGGTCAGAGACTTGCTGCATTGACCAACAGAAAGCTGCTTGGTTTGAAAATTAATTCTGTGTGAGTTGTGCTTCATACATCGCTACATTGTTTACTAGGGATGCATCGAAATGAAAATTCTGGGACAAAACCAAAACCGAAAATTCTGGATGCACTTGGCCCGAAAACCGATAAAGCTTTGTAATGATTATTTATTATTTTATTAAACAATATAAAGTAAGGTAACACTTTATTTTAAGGTGTCCTTGTTACACAAGTTACATGTACTTACTATAACAATAAATTATGCATAATTAGATGCAAGTAGCTATAAGCCAAGCCCTAATCATTTAGCAAGTACATGTAGTTAATTAATATTACTCCGTACTTAAATGTATAATTACATTTGTAACAAGGACACCTTAAAATAAAGGGTAACCTAAAGTAATTTGTAAGAATTTTTAATTTAACGCAATTTTAATGATGTTTAATGTAAAAAAATAAAATAACCACTCTTTTACTGAAAGTAACGAAATAAAACTGGACAGAATTTATTAATATTGGTAACACTTTACAATAAGTTTTATTAGTTAACATTAGTTAACTACTTTAGTTAAACTAAGAATGAACAATAATTTGTTCATATACAATAATTTCAACATTTACTAATGCATTATTAAAATCAACAGTTGTGCTTGTTATCGGTTAATGCACTCTGAATTAACGAACTAACAATGAACAACTGTATTTTTATTAACTAACATCAAGAAAGATTAATAAATACTGTAGTAAATGTATTGTTCATTCATGTTAGTTAATACATAAACTAATGGATCCTTAATATATTATTTTAATTCAGAGGATAGTGCCATTTTAGCAGTGTTGCCATTACAGTAGCGCTATTGCCAGAGCCGATCCTCCCTATACGCGGAATACACAAGCTGCGTAGGGCCCCTGAAACATCAGGGGGCCCCCCCTTGCTCTCGAAGATGTTTTAATTTTAGTTACAAATTTTTAGTTTTTTTGGCCAGCAGTTAAGAAAACATGAATGATCATTTCTTTTAACACGGTGCGCTGTCACTAGGGTTGCAAAGGGGCAGAAAATTTCCAGTAAATTTCCGGAAGTATATATATTTTTGATCATAGGCTCACTTGCATGCAAACTAATACAATTTTTAAAAATGACATTTTTGGGGGGGAATCTGTGATGCTTTTTACAGGATTTATTGATGAATAAAAACTTATGAACAGTTTATCAAAATAGAAATATTTTCTAACAATATAAGTCTTTGCTAATACTTTTTTAAAATTAATTTAACACATCCTTGTTGAATAAAAGTATTAATTTATTTCAAAAAAAGAGAAAAGATACTAACCCCAAACTTTTGAACGGTAGTGTATTGTTAAAAAAGGATTTCTATTTTAAATAAATGTTTTTTTTTTAACTCTTTATTAATCAAAGAATCCTGAAAAAAAGAATCACAGGTAATAATAATAATAAAAATATATATATTAAGCAGCACAACTGTTTCCAAAATTGATAATAAATAAGCATATTAGAATGATGTCTGAATAATCATGCGACACTGAAGACTGTAGCTTTGCATCACAGAAATACATTATATTTTAAAGTATATTACAACAGAAAACCATTATTTTAAATTGTAATACTGCACAATATCACTTTTTTTTCTGTATTTTTGATCAAATAAATGAAGGATTGATGAGCAAAAGATATGCAATGTTTAAAAACATTAAAAATAGGAATGTGTCCAAACTTTTGACCAGTACTGCACTTCTGTATGATAACAGAAAACTTGCTAGCAGAAGGAGCATCACAGCTTGAGCTAACCAGCACATAGCCTACCTCATAAACTGTCTAGCTACTGTATAAACACTTTTTGGTATTTACTAGTTAAACGTGAATCCCATAGATCAAATATATATAGAATATCAAAACTTAGATGTAGTCTTTGCCCTCAAATGCAGAAAGTGGGGCTTCAGAGAAAATGGAGGGGAATCCCCCTCTTAGGTGACTAGAGAGGATTGTGTGTGTGTGTGTGTGTGGGGGGGGGGTCATTTTTAGACTTTTGTTTTATTATTATCTCACCTAAATGTTTGTTCAGTCAGTGTATTTGTTTTTACTATGGTATAGCCTAATTTAGTTGCACAGTATATTACACACAGCACAAGGAAGTTTTAAACATTTTTTGTAATATTCATGTAATTTATATGAATACTTACCAAGATGGACATTTTGATATTTTGTGTGCAGGATTTAAGAAATGATATGTGCATGTAATGGTAGATAAGCACAGTGCATGTAGGGGGCATGGTCTCGATAGCCCCGCAGTAAGCAGTGTGCTGTGTGTGATTGAGCAATGTGTAGAGTAGAAATTAAACTGAAATTGCATTAAATCTGGTTGTTTTAACCAAGATTATGCTGCAAGTTTTTGTTCTCAACTACATTTAAGTTCCCAGTTCCTGCAATTTAGCAAATTTCCAGTTTATTCCCATATATTCCCGTTAATTCCCATGGAAAGTTTACAGTCTTGAAAATTCCTGGAATTTTGCAACCCTAGCTGTCACCCTCTCTACGTAAACATCAGTCAAATCATGAAACGTGAATGTCGTACAGTCTCTTGCTCGAGATTAAAAACAAAACAAAATGAAAGCATACCGAGCTGCGGAAGAGATACTGCTTCTCAAGCGCTTTCTGTGACAAATGCGGACAAATGCGTTTCATCCATTCTTTCATCCCATACCCCATCCTATATATTATATACATATACACACACACAAAATCAGGGTCGTCTTATATTCGGGTCAATACAGTGTATATAAGACGACCCCCCCTTTTTCCAGATGTAGCTTTTGGAAAAAAGCTTTTTGAAAACCAAATATTTTGTTTTTCTCTCTGTAAAACACATTTTTTCTTACATTATTTTCATATTGCATATTTTTCCTATTTCAATTTTTGTTTTGAAAGGATGGTAAATAAATACTGGTAAAATGTACCAACAATGACATTGAAAAATATACACTTTTTGATATACCATTGAAATAACAGGTAGCCCATCTGAATTGTATAACATTTAGGCTATCCATCTCATAGTAGCCTTCCAAAATTTTATTATCAGTAGAAGTGAAATCTTATTGTAGTCTTCAAATCTGGGTATAGTCTTATGTTTTAAAATCACTTACAGAGGAAGTTTGGTCACATCAGGCTAACATGACAGTCACGATCTCATGCTGCTGTAAGCATTTTCTTTTGTTTTCACTCGCGATCTTTACAACACACATTACATATTTCATGGCACACTCGTTTTACGCGTTTTTGGCACCACCTATTGTTGTGGGTGTATTATTGACATGTCAAAGTCTAGACCCTGAATATAAGACGAACACATTTTTTCAGATGTATTTCCAAGAAAGAAAAAAAAACAGTCTTATATTCGGGTCAATACGGTATGTGTATGCGTGTGTGATATATAAGCACACACACACACATATACATACATATATATATATATATATATATATATATATATATACATACACACAGTATCTCACAGAAGTGAGTACACCCCTCACATTTTTGTAAATATTTTATTATTATTATCTTTTCATGTGACAACACTGAAGAAATGACACTTTGCTACAATGTAAAGTAGTGAGTGTACAGCTTGTATAACAGCGTACATTTATGTAAAATTACAGTTGAACCCCTGATGTCACATGGATTATTTTACAGATCTCCTTGCTACGTTTCTGGACCTTGATCGTGTAAGGACCCTTGATGTCTATGGAGGGTCAGAGAGCTCTCAGATTCCATCAAAAATATCTTAATTTGTGTTCTGAAGATGAACGGAGGTCTCACGGGTTTGAAACGACATGAGGGTGAGTAATTAATGACAGAATTTTCATTTTTGGGTGAACTAACCCTTTAAAAAGGATTCTGCAAAAATACCAGTTTTTTTTTCCTATTAGCCACAATAGCTCTAAAATATGAAATACTTTCAAATTCAACATTTTTAGACCATGTTGAGTGCTCATATTAAAGTAATATTAAAAAAATCTAATTATTTTCTTGCCATCCAAAGGTGGCATTAAGAATGTCAATCTCACCATCAGGGTCCTCAGCAGGTTGGATGCTCATATAGGGCTCGCCCTTGTCAAGGCGCGACTGTCTCTGCCGGCTCTCTTCTTCTAGTGCAGCTTCTGCACGGTTCTTAGCATTGACGTACGCCAGGTAGGCCGGAGAGTTGTGGTAGGCTTTCAGAGAGTCATTATACTCGATCTGTGAGGAGAGAAAGTGCTTAGTGCTTGACTTCTCTGGAATAATCGCTGAAGGCGAGAAAAAAAAATAAAAGAAAGTCAGAGACAAACCTTCTCGGCTTCATATTCGTTTAAATAATCCTGTTTTTCCTCATCAGTGAGGTCCCTCCACATGCCACCGATGATCTTCCCAATCTCCCATAGCTTCAGGTCAGGATTAGAGGCTTTAACTTGGTCCCAAACCTAAGAAGATACAAATGTCAGTTCAGAGTCGACAGAACAGTCTGGATTCCTGGATGGAGAGGTTTGCATTTTCCCAAAAAGGATAGAGCACCAATTTTTGCCTACTTTTCTATGCAAAACTAAAAGCATGAATGCAGGACAGGAGAGAAAAATAACTGATCTGAAAATGTTTAGAATCTAAGCAATATGTTTAAATTAGTGCTGTCAAAATTAGCGCTTTAACGCAGGCGATAGATTTTCAGTTTAACGTGTTCAAATTATTTAACGCCATTAATGCAAGGGCGGAGCCCTTCTATCTGTTTTTTCTTGACAAGAAGTGCATTTATTCAGTCACAGAACATCTTTATGATCACATCACTCAGACGCACGCTCCAGCGGCAAGTAGGAGTCAAACAAGTGCGAAACCGGCGCGCGCTGTAGCCTGTATCAATTCATATAAAAGCGCGAAATAAACTACATGCATGCAATGTCGTGGTCAGTTAAGGCATGAAGTTACCCAAAAGCTCATTAGTAGAGACTAAAATGGGTCAGAAAAGGTGATGAGAGTTTAGAAAATACGATGCGTGTCAGATTCACGTCACATTCAGCAGCGACATCTCTTAAAGAAATAGCAGCCAAAACAACCTTATAACCAGCTGCTGTGATGTCTGTTCATCAAAAAAACAAGAAAAAAAAGAGAAAAATCAATAACTTATATATGCAAGTATTTGTCTGTGTTTAGTTTAGAATTTAGCGTTTGATAACTATTCAATTTCTGTATATTTCTGGGACACAGGTAGCCTAGCTAAATATAACATTATAATAGGTTTATGTGAAGATTGTTTTAAGTTCACTTAAATTAGAAGTTATTTTTAAAGTCTAATAAATGTTAAAATTGATAGCTCTTTATTATAATGTAATGTGTAATAGCTATAGTCAATGGCTAAATATTATGGGATTTTTTTTTTTATAGGGAAATCATTACTACTTGGTATCAGTGATACTGGCCTCCAGTCAAAGATGCCATTAAACATATTAAAAATATGTTGTTTGTTCATTTATTTGAAGATTGAATGTGAAATTGCAATATAAAAGTATATTTAAAAACTTTAATGTTAGGAAGGATTAATCGTGATTAACTTACGATTAATTAGTTAATTTTTTTTAATTGATTGACAGCACTAGTTTAAACGTAAACTATCAAAATGAGTCATCTCGTTTATCTTTTAAAACACTTTTTGCTCACAACAGAAAGGAAAAGGAGCATATAGTTTATATTCTCAAATGAGTAAATCAGAAACAAGAGATGTCAGTTTCCCAGCCTTGTTGAAGAGAAGAATGCAATGAAGCGATGTTGGGGTCTACCCATCTGAAGGGGCAGAATCAGGCCACTGATTTCCCCTCAGCCTTCGAGCTGATCGCAGAAGCGCTCTCCTCAATTTACAAGCAGTAAAAGCAGACACCGTGGGTGTCTTACCTTCCTGCTTACCTTCCGGCTATACCGCATGTAGGGCATCAGCGGCTTGTCGGGCGGTTTGGGCGGCTTAGGAACAGTGATCCCTGAGGAGTTCTGTGGGAGAAGGAAAGAAGCCCACACGGGCCGTTAGAGATCACAAAGGGCACACGCGGTCATCACAGAAAACAGTGAACTGTCATAATGGAGCACTATGGAGAGAAAGAGACAGGAGGCAAAAAGCACGACTGAAAGAAACGATGACAGTGTGAAGCGCTTCGCAAAGGGGGCGGGAGACGTACCTAAATGGCAAACCAAATACAGCACATTAACATTATGCCGACAAGGCCATGCATTAAGCTTTTACTGTCTTTTACGCCTGAAAATGATTCTGCAGAGGTTTGGATGAAACCAGCCAACAGCTAAAATGCCTCAAGCTTGCTAAGAAGCCGTGCCAAGTTACTGCGTTTGGCACGGGCATCTAAAGCCATGCGAGCAGACGGCCGGTAGCTCTTGTGCATGATGAGGTGATAGGATGGCCGACAGGGGAAAGGGGGAACAGTTCCGAGAAGCAATCACTCTGAAGCTACGATTCATACTGCGTCAATCACACCCATTCAAACATTAGAGAGTGAGTGCTTCACAGAAGCATGAAGATTATGGAAGCTACTCGTTGAGAGCTACAAAACTACCCAAGACTCGACTCTACTACCCGACAGACACCTTCAACTCTATGAAATGAGTCTGTACAGTGTAAGAGCAAAGCATTTCACTCTATTTCATAATCAGGCCATGTAAGTTAGCTTTAGCGTCCTCTCGTCTGGGCTTTTAGTCCCTCGGCTGTCGCTAGGGCCCTAGTTGGCACCGGTCCTACCATTACCCTGTTGTTCCCGCCGGGGTTCCCTCCCAGCCTGTAGTTGTTGTAGGCCAGATGGCTGTATGGGTTGTACCCCACAAACCCAGGGGTGCTGGGCATTTGCTGATGGAGACAAATGAGACAAAACACGAATGAGAAATGACACAAACAAGGGAGGAAGGGACAAAAAAAATGAAAAGGAGAACCTGCTTTCGTTTTCTGTAATGATTTGCATAAAACATGCAAAAAGCAGCAATCTTTGATAGCAGCACAACCCTGGCATTATTCTACATCCATTTGTAGCAAAGCCACAGGCACTATGGGTGGTGGTGGTGGGACGTAATGAGGTGCTAGAAGGCTTCGTTAACTTTAGGGATTCAGATCAGGAGTATTTGAGCCAAATCTCTCGGTGGCGTGTGACCTGAATAATCTGTCTCAAAACTGACAAAAATAACAGTTCTGGGACACTAGAAGTAATTAATTGGGATTTGGATCAAATATTTCAACCGTAAGGGACTCAAGATTTCCAAGGATGCGTGCGGAGCAAAGCATCAATGCTAAATTACTGCGAACGGTTCTCTGTATCTATTTTAATGAATAATGTTTAAATAATGTGTGAAAGCCTAAGCATAAAAGGAGGCTCACACACTTAATGCTCCAAACAGTGTTTAACAAATAACCAGGAAGGTTTAACATATCATGAGTCTATAAAGTTAAGGCTGCAGAACATATCTAAATAAAATCGAATTGTGATGTGTATAAATAAACACTGTACCACGCTTCACTCTGAGCATGTGGAAGTAGCGCATGTGTTTATTTGCAAGCAAACCACCAAAATAAAAGCTTGATGGTTCAAATTTTAAAATTAAAACAAATAGTAGTATTATAAATTCATAAAAGATTTGCAATAAATATTTGATTTTTGTCTTTAGTTACAATAGTAATTTTATAATACATTTCTTATTTTGCTTAATACTTTTATTAACAACAAAAATAATTATTAGTCACATTGAATGGATCAAAAACAGTGGGAATGTGGGTCATGAAAAAAGATGTAAAGAATACAGCCAACTGTGAACACCCACATTTTTGGAGGTTTTCCCCAAATCAGTCAGCTCCAAAAGGAAGGTACACACACACACACACACACACACACACACACACAGTCAGATCAAAAATAATTTTCCAACTTTTTAAACATTTTTGTGTGTTATATGCATATTTACTTGACAGAATCGCCGCAATCATTCTAGAATAATCAACTCTTTCTATTTAACTCAATCTAGAATTGTTTTTTCATAATCACAGAAAAACTAAATATTGCATTCCCCCCCCCCCCCCCCACATCATGCAGCCCTAATGGTTATTCATTAAACACTTTCAGAGCCTATAGTAAGCGGCATCCTTAGCACCTTACGGATTGACAGAGCCTCATAATAGCACTTTCTGTGTAAAACTGCATACAAAAATAGCAAAAGCCACCCCATGTGATACTGTGTCCTTCCCACAATCCTCTCCTCTCATCTCTAAGAAACCTACGGTACATGTTTGTGTGATGGAGGGGAGGGGCCATATGGATGATTGGCATGTTCAGTTTACTTACTGTTGTGGGGGCTGGGGCGGGGGCTGGGGCATAGGGTGGCCGTTCTGTGTGAGAGAGATGGGGGGGGGGGGGGATTAATCAATTTTTTTTTTTCAAAACTCAATCAAAAGTTAATAATCAGCGGTAAAGCCTACTTATTCGTCACATCGGCATCAGTTCAATGTATATGAATCAAGTCACACCAAAAATGTCATGGTCAATTACATCAAGATAAGCACACCCATATTTACAGATTAATTAGAGAAAGTAGTAATATCAAATAAATCAGTAGTAAAGCATCTTTAATAAAGTCATTTCTGAAGATCTGATGGGTGAGCTTCAAGGGGGTATAAACCAACTAAGTGGTCTAATCAATCAGTTGAAATGTGCTCTTACTTGACATCTTGTTTGTAGGATTGAGGATATCAGGCTATCCCCATCATTTGGTTCTGCAATAGGGCAAAAACTTATTAGACGAATAGGCATGCTTTCAATATGTGCAAAAAAAAAAAAAAAAAAACAACTTGATCAAGCTGCAAACACCATTATTTCAACCGGCTTTATGATCAAATCTGACATTTTCTGAACGTTTAACAACAATAAACCCACCTGTTTAGCATTAAATGTGAAATTCGAGACAACTGTTTGATTGAACTGACCAGAGTTTGTATGCTTGTTATTAATAACAATAAGATGTAGATTTAAAGAGAACTAAATGAGCTATTGCGCTTATGGATATCAGGCCTGTGCGGATAATGGCGCACACAATGAGGCTAGAGAGCTTGCAGCTCACCAAGAGGTTCGTTTAAAGATAAATGTATTAAAATTACATCTGCATGTGGAAAACAACAAATAGTGGTTATTAACACGGAATATAACGTAAAGGTGTTGTACTTGGCGAGCTATAAGCATCCCGAGCACATGAATGCGAGTCGGTGAAGATGCTAACATGCAAAATATCAATGAATAAAACTGGCTAACGCTAGCCGAATAACATAACAGTGAGATACCATATGAAATCATTTCTCTTCACATTTCAGGCAGAACATGGGTTTTAAATTACTTGAATTGCGTTTGACGTTTTCAAAAGCTTTTAATATTTTACAAACACAACCCGTGGTCATCGAACCAGCATTGGCTAGCGGGCTAACGTTATAACGTTAACAGCTAACTTAAAGTCAGACAACCGTTTAAGACATTAAAATCACCATACGTGTCAAAGAACTGGGTTTGTTTGATATACTACTACATGTATTATAACATGGATAAAAAGTTGTTTGTGGGAACTAATAATTCGGAATAAAATACACAAGGATAGCGAACACTCACCCCCAGCTCCTTTGTTCCCTCAATGGTGCTCCGCCAGGATGTGACACATTTTGAGCTGCATCTGACCTGATTTTCCAGCACATTTCTGCCCCCTAGTGGCCATCAACTAATACTGTACTGACCAGACCCCAGGAGGAGAGAGAATGTGGTCGCCAGATGTAAAACCACCCCATTCTGTCTGATTTAGCAACAAAATCTGCCCAGTTTAGGTAGATTTAACAAAAAAAAAAAAAAAACTCCCCAACTTGGTCATGTATATTTACTGTTCAAATGTACTTTATTCAGCAAGGATGCACTAAAATGATCAAGATAATGGCTGCTAAATATTCAGCGGTGCCATCACCTGAATGAATCACATTTTAAAACAATGTAATTATTTACTTATACATTTTAAAACAATGTGACATTAAAAATAGAAAACAGTTCTTGTAAATTGTTATAATGTTTTACTGATTTCTTTTTTTTTTTTACCAAATATGTGCAGCTTTGGTGAGCATAAGAGACTTGTTTCAAAAACATAAAAATGTTAATTTTTTGTGCTGTAGGCTATCAACAAAAACATTTTAGTGTTTTTATTTGCCAGATTTTAAAATAGTTCTGTTTTAAATTTCTCTTTTCAGTATGTCTAATAATTGTAAAATCACTGCTAAATTTTATATTTAGATAATTTTTTAGATTTATACATCATCTGAGAGCTGAATAAATAAGCTTTCCATTGATGTATGGTTTGTTAGGACAATATTTGGCCGAGATACAGCTATTTGAAAATCTGGAATCTGAGGATGAAAAAAATAAAATAAAATAAAAATATTGAGAAAATCGCCTTTAAAGTTGTCCAAATGAAATTCTTCGCAATGCATATTACTAATAAAAATGAAGTTTTGATATATTTATTGTATGAAATTTACAAAATGTCTTCATGGAACATGATCTTTACTTAATATCCTAATGATTTTTGGCATAAAAGAAAAATCACAAATTTTGACCATACTCTTGAAAATAAAGGTGCTTCAAAAGGTTCTTCACAGCGATGCCATAGGAGAACCATTTTTGGTTCCATCTCTTTCCTACCTTTTGTGAAAGGTTCTTCAGATGTTAAAGGTTCTTTATGGAACCATTTAGACAAAAGTGTTTATTTTTAAGTGTATACCCGTGCTACTTAAGACTGGTTTTGTGGTCCAGGGTCACAAATAATATTTGAATCTAACATCAGAATCAGCTTTATTCACCAAGTGTGCGCAAACACACAAGGAATTTGTTGTGGTTTTTAAGAAGCTCTTGGTACATACATGCATACATACATACGTATATACATATCTGTCATGAGAACAGAAACATTTAAATAAGACTTAACAATAAATAATAATGTGTATGAATCTGGAACAGAAGACTTAAGTACAGATTTGTGCATTATTTACTCTATATACAGCTGTATAGAAAATATGCATATGTATTTAAATAGTACTTGAGAGAGAGGCAATAATTAGAGATGGAGAATGAATTACAGAACACAGGTAATCTGTGTTCTGAGATCTGTTAGCGTCTGCCTGAAGGGAGAAGTGCAAACAGGTTGTGTCCGGGGTGAGAGGGGTCTGTGATAACGTTACCTGCCTGTTTCTTCACTCTAGAGTAGTACAAGTCCTGAAGGCTGGGCAGGTGCACACCAATGATCCTTTCTGCTGTCCTAACAGCCCGCTGCAGTCTTCTTATATCTGATATCTTCTTATACTCAAACCAGACAGTTATAGAGGAGCACAGAACCGACTCAATAACAGCTGAGTAAAACTGTGTCATATGCGCCTATGGCAGGTTAGTACAGCCTCTGCTAAGCCTTTTTCACGATGGAGTCATTGTAAGTGTCCCACTTCAGGTCCCAGGAACCTGAATGACTCCACTGCAGCCACAGTGCTGTTCATGATGGTGAGTGGGGGGAGAGCAGGGGGGTTTCTCCTGAAGTCCACTATCATCTCTACAGTTTTGAGCGTGTTTAGCTCCAGATTGTTGTGACTGCACCAGACAGTCAGCTGCTCAACCTCTTGTCTGTAAGCAGACTCATCGCCGTCCTGGATGAGGCCGATGACTGTAGTGTCGTCCGCAAACTTCAGGAGTTTGACAGAGGGGTCTTTAGAGGTGCAGTCATTTGTGTAGAGTGAGAATAGCAGTGGGGAGAGCACACAGCCCTGAGGAGCTCCAGTGCTGATGGTGCGGGTGTTGGATGTGAGTTTCCCCAGCCTCACAAGCTGCTGCCTGTCTGTCAGGAAGCTGGTGATCCACTGACAGATGGAGGTGGGTACAGAGATGGTGGTATCTGGGATGATGGTGTTGAAAGCGGAGCTGAAGTCCACAAACAGGATCCTTGCATAAATCCCTGATTTGTCCAGATGCCGCAGGATGAAATGCAGTCCCATGATGACGGCATCATCCACAGACCTGCTTGTTCGATGCATGAGATCATATTTTAAATTATATATTCGTATTTATGATACATTTAGAAGTAAAAGATTACACTAAATGATAACCATACAAGTATAAGAACTGAGACATTTGAAAAATGCACTATTTATTTAAATGCTTATTATTTCGTTAAATCCAACAAAATATAGCAGTTTTTGATGCTAAATCTGACCAGATTTGTGTTTTCTGCAACACACTCTTTTACACATTCACCGCCCTATAAATATTCATATCATAAATCCATTATATAATCCAACTGAAAGCTTGAGCACTTTATAATATTATTCAACAGACTGAATTATTCATTAATTTTATTGACGATCCACTGGCATCAATTTGATACCCATATCTACGTGATACCGTGACTCAAAAACATAATTAAAAAAGTAAAGAGAAACATTCACCATGACCACTTCAAAGATTTATTGGGCAGATATCACTCAATTCATTTAGCACTGTAAACACTTACGTAGAGAAGGCAACATGCTCCGAATAGTCCAAGATTATAGGCTTGAAATCCTTTCGTTTGCCTCGTGTCAAAGTAAAGTTTAAATCCCTGTGCATAGAGCAAAGGTAGTTTTCCCATTCGCTGAAACAAGGCTTGATTGCACCTGCTGTTCAGATGCAAAGAACGAGAGCAGACAGTACTTCAAGACCCAGTGTCACTGAGAACCAGTCCTGTCTGATTGAATATATGTCTTTGATATATGTTGTTAGAAACATATAAACAAGTATAAAAGTAATATATATATATATTTTATTGAAGAGTCCTCTGTTAAGTCCGTTTTCTTCATCTCATTGTATGTATCCCATTTTCCTGACTGTTGGCCATATTCTTCAGTTGTTCCCAGATTGTTGTAGTAACTAATCCACATCAAGCTGTTATTTCAGAAGCCATTCATTCACTGAAAATAGAAGTAGAGACTGTGCTGTCAAATAACTTTTTTTGTGAAGCACAACAGTTATTCATAAAGACAAATGTGTCATTTCCATCTGTTTCAAGAGCAATAATCGTAAGTGTCTAATTAGAGCGCTCAGCTTTATTGCGCACAGCATGCATGCAGCAGTGCGTTCGTGACACAAAGCTTGCGTATGTTATTGATGGGAAGTGTGACACAGACCTCTGTATTGGGGCCTCAGCACACGGTTGTTAGGACAGTCCCGTCTCTGACTGAAGTTGATGTTGGTGCGAATGCAGCGCTGGTGCAGTGGCTGCGTTGGCCGCATGTTGTCACCCATACTGAGGAAGATCTGAGAGGGCTGGTTTTGACTGAGGAGACGAAGGGACTGCATCTGAAATAATAATATATAATATAATATAATATAAAACAATATAATATACGATTTTTGAGAATATAAATCAAAAAGCACATCTGTTTTCAACATTGATAATAAGAAGAAATGTTTCAGCATATTAGAATGATTTCTGAAGGATCATGTGACACTGAAGACTGGAGTAATGATGCTGAAAATTCAGCTTCAACATCACAGGAATACATTTTAAAATATAATTAAAAAAAAGAAAACAGTTCTTTTAAAGTGTAATAATTTTTTTGGGAAAAAAAAGAAAGCTTTTGTAATATTTGAAAGAGTTTTCAGCATTTCACCTCTATCTGTGAGATGTAAATTGGCTTATTCATTAATATCCAGGTTGCTGTCTCAAGGCACGGTGGAATAGTTATTGACCCTTCATATGTGATAAAACGGGAGGTTTCAGGATACAGCTCCTCAATATCGAGCCCCATCAGTAAGTATGCATCATCTGAAAAGATATGAAACAGTTAATGGGATGAGGTGAATCACACACAAATATTCAACAGCTTTGATCAACATCCCTACAGTACAATACAGGATATTATTATATCACTATTATTATTATTTATTTTTGTTCTGATGGCAATGCTGAGAGAAATAAAATATCACTTCTTATCAAAGACCACCAGGTGGTAATACAAAGCCAAGTTTGCTTTTCTTGTCTTTTTTCATGAAGAGTTATGAAGGCCTTTGCAGAAGCAATATTTCACACACAGACTGTGGAAACCACTTGACGTAATAATACAGATGCAAGCAGTTTTCAGTCAAATGTAATTTAATGTTAACAATATTAATATAAATTGAATTTAATGTTACTAAAAACCATATGAATTTAAATTAAAAGCAACTTTTACAAGTTAACGAGTGTGAAAAAGGCTCCCAAGGCCACTGACATTAACAAAGACATGGGTATTTTGCAGACACTTACGTTTATATGTAATCCTCGTAATGGTCTCTCTGCTCAGCATGCGGTTTAGAAATGCATTGGTAGGCTCTGAAATCTGAAGTGTCAAATTTAAAAGAAAACATTACTTAAAACCTGACATCTGCAGCTTTTCTGTTGAAAAAGCAGAGTTTCATAAAACATGGTTTTGTTCAAAGCATTAATCACAAATGACATGACCGTTAACTTACTGCTGAGATATTTCATTACGGCTTCACCATATCACAAGTATAATCAATAATAGTCTAGTAGAATTTATTCTAGGGGCATCTGGACGTGTTTTTTCCATGTACTGAAGATGAATGGCTTTCATCCATGTGCCTTCATTAGCAGCAGAATGCTGGAGATTCCCCGTCAACACGATCTGGGATGAAAGTGAACGGGGAGGCTGCAATACGGCAACACCTTCATCTGAACTGTGGCAGTTCTGCCCCAATTTACACAGTAGTCACGATTCACAGACTCAGGGAGGCGACTCCTGCTGCGATCCGTGAGTCTGATCGTGCCATGCTGTGTGATGAGGTTAAATGCCAAGGAATCGCCACCATTATCGCACTTCAGTGGTTAATAAACAAAAATCAAGACAAAACTCAGTTTGCAGTTTTTAAATGAATTAATTTACTAAATTTTCATTTATTGTCATGAAATCTGCCATTATTTTAATATAATCATTTATATACCTTATAAAATATATTAAACGTCCGGAAGTCTCAGGAACAAGTAATTCCAGAGCAGCTCTGAGCATTGCATTTTATTTTTAGTTCAAATAGGCCTGCTCTGAAAAAAAAATGGATTAGTGGTTCATTCAATCCCATTCTCGCCTTTCCCAGCATGCACTGGGGCATGAATAATTAATATGGATTGACCATTTGCCAGTTTTATTTACACTGTTATTTGCAATCATGTGTGTGAAGCCAAACAGTTCAAGACATCAACCACTTTGAGATCTTCCTTACCTGTAAATATCTCATAGAAAACATAATATTGAGCAATTTATGCAAGAAAATAAATATATTTCACAGAGCTTTATTTTTTCTCTCAACTTAAATAATATTTCTTTTATTTTTAAGAGTTAACATAGGAAAAATAAATACATATTAGGTCTTTTTTTCCACATCTACAAATAAAATAGTTTTATATGGCACCTTGCAAGCACACAATACACACACAATGAGATATTGCAATACTGATGATTAATAATGAAGATATAACTTTGAATAAAACAATAAAAATCTTTTTGTGGTTATATTGCATCCTGGCTGTCATTAATTTAATTTTGTTTTTTTTTCCTGGTCTGGAATGCACATTTTTGCCCAACAGAATATTCTCAGAAATGCATTTTATTCATTTTGCACCCATCAAAAATATGACTCTCATTTGTCATCAAGTAAACTTTGTTTTAAATCATTTAGATTCATATAAATAATTTAAATGTCATGTGGAATTGCTTAAAAAGGAATTGTTTGTTTCCTTCAAGAAACATGAGCAGCATTGATGCATAATGAATGTAGATTATATGAAACAACTGATGCAGAATACTGCAGTCTTATTTATTTATTTTTTATTACTCATTACTGAAGTATCTAGATTTTTAGAACTGAGTCAATTCTATTAGATTATTCCATATTAAGTTTCAAGTATTTATTTATAGTTTGTAAGATGTAAAATGAAGAACATTAATATATTTTATAATGCTTAAACAAATTCAAGCACATTTACATTCAAATGCACATTCAAGCATTTTTAATTAACTGTTAATTCGTGCACATTCATATCTGACTGGACATGAACTTCTAATCTCTTAAGTCTACATAATGTTTGCTAAAGATTAATGCAGTTTAAGACTAATTAATGAATTATCACCTCTCCATTGTATAAATTTGAAGCAAGCTAAGACTACTAACCTTCAAGAAGATAGAAACAACTGCTATTCCATTAGGACTCCGGACGGCATCACTGTAATTTAAATACAAATCCTGATTATAATGGATGAGCTGCACCTGTGAAAAGAAAAAAAAGAAAGAAGTGTGACTTCCAGTTAAAAAACAAAATAAAAAACAAACCCTGGATAACAAACACCTGCTAAGTGTGAATAGGGGCCAAAACATTGTGACTGTATATCTGGCTGTGCTATACTTTCAAAAAAAAAAAAAAAAAAAAAAATATATATATATATATATATATATATATATAATGTAATGCATAAAACATGCCCATACATTATATGTATATGACTGCATATAACTCCATTATGTCAGCTTGTAATCTCACGCGACACTGTAATGAGGGTCAGTACATTAATCCGTATAAATATTTTGCTGTGTGTTGTGTATAAATTGTTAATGAATTGTTAATGGGAACATTACGAAGCTCCTTTATGCTCTTCCATCCTTGCTTTATCGTTCTTTTAGCGGAGCTCAATGAAAGCAGAGAGATGGAAGCCAGGAAAGCTGCTGCTTAATTTTCAGTGGCTCAAAATTGCATTGGAACTCATTAGAAAATATGCTTCGGTCATCAGTTATAATGAGCTTGCTTGTCAGCTTCAAAATGAAGTTGTTGGAAAGCTGCTACCCATATAACCTCATTTGGATTAGGAAAATGAAGTGAAGCTGCTGACTTCAGTGAAATCAGAGGTAAGGTGAGGATCAGAGAGGACCGCACAGCTTTGTGCCACAATAAGGTAAAGTGTAAACTCATTAAAATGATTTGATATTTCTGGCACTGATTAGTGGTCTTGACAGTTTGAAAGCTGGCTCTTGTAGTACATTAAGAATTGTTTGCTCTGTTTCAGTATGAGGGTCAATGACAAGAGTCTCAACAACAAAGAAAAGGATATCTTAAAAAAACAAAAAACTGTAGATTAAATCGTTTTAATTTCTTTAAAAAAAACAACAACATTGCTATAAACACACTTTTTTACACTTTTAAAGGAGTCTTTAAAGGCCCATTCACACCAAGCAGGATAACTATAAAGATAACGATAAAGATATAGTTCTAAAAATCACTCTCAATATTAAAGAACAGCAGAGTCCACACTACAGCTATAAAGATAAAGGCACAGAGAAACAATGTCGTTGGAATTACTTCCAGAATGATTTTTTTTCCAGCTGACATCCAATCAGAATCCACCCTGCTATAAGGAGCTCGTGAATTTAAAGCGGCAGATGCGAGTGCGCTTAGAATAAACAGACGACATTGTTCACCGGTGTGGACGCTAATATTGTTCTTTATAGCTATCTTTATAGTTATCGTTCTTGGTGTGAACGGGGCTTTATGTTTTATCCAAGGCTGTTGGCTGCTTAACAGTTTTGTGGAACATTATGACATTTAACATAATTTAAGTGACAGTCTTTACTGTCATTTTTTTTTTTAACAATTTATTTTATTGCATTTTCACCTTTATCATGATAGGACAGATCATAACTGACAGGAAGCAAACTGGGAGAGAGATCCTGTTTGGGAAAGGCATTCACATCAGGATTCGAACTGGGGATGACTGTAGTGCCACAGCGCTGTATATTGATGCACTGTCCACAAGGCTATTGGCGTTGACTTTACTGTCAATTTTGATCAATTTAATTAGTGCTGTCAAACTTGTGATTTCATCACATCCAAAATAAAAGTTTTTGTTTACATAATACATGTGTGTATTTTTATTATGTATATATAAATACACACACATACATCACATATTTTGAAAATATTTACATCATATTTATATTTATATCATATATAAATCCATTTAATTTATAAACGTAACATTTTTCTTAAATATATAATCATGCATTTGTGTGTATTTATATATTCGTAATAAATATACACAGTACACACACACATATATTATGGAAACAAAAACTTTTATTTTGGATGCAATTAACTGCAATTAATAATTTGACAGCACTAAATGTAATGCATCTTTGTTGAATAAAAGAATAAAAAAATCTTACTGACCTCAAATTTGTTTATAAAATAATAAGAATACAATTCATTCTTCTTCATTTTTGACCAGGATAGTTACCCTTACATTTTTGACGGTCACTCCAAAAAAAAAAAATTTATGAAATATTGAAAAGAAATGACATGCTCATCGTATAAGCAATTTATTCAAGTCACTGTATGCATGAATTGCTTTTTTAATATCATTTTTAAAAGTGGAATAGATTCAGACAATCAAAGAGAGTCAAAAACTAGGCTCCACAAAAGCTTTAAAAAGCACCTGCGTGATGGATGGGGTTTTTCCTCACTATAAAAATGTACATTTCCAGCACAAGACCAATTTATATCCGACTGTGCAATCTGGAAGATGACCCATTGCTTTACGGTTTTATTTAGTCCCTTCTTAAAGCACAATCACGTCTTAAGATAGGAATTTCCATAATCCTGACTTTGGCCTTTAATCCTGAATAAAAAGACTTTATTAATGTAAACTCAGTGACACTGTACAATGCACACATTTTGTGGGAAATTGTGAATTTGTCACTCCAGTGAAAGTTGCAACAGTTGACTTGGCTTTGGAATATTTCTCTCTGATCTCCTCAAATAAGATCTCAATGTGGTCTTTATCTAACTCTGTTTTATGTTGCCCAATGAAAATGGTCTCAGGGAAGTAGATTTTTTATTTCTGGTGCAAAATTGTGCCAGCACTTCAAGGGTTTGTCGCCCCATCCAGGCCTTTCAAGGAAGACGGGTTTAATTGAATTCCACAGAAGTGATGCATTTCCAGGCTCTATGTTGCCTCACCTCTCCAGGGAAGGCCTGGCCGTTGAGCAGGTGCTCGGAGCCCCGATTGTCCTCGGCGCCAAAGTGAAGCCGGATCTCTTCCAGCCTGTAGCTGTAGCTCAGCGGCCCGCCAGATATGTTCACCAGGTGTGACTTGTCTGGGCGCAGGGACACATGTCGGCCCGTGTTATACATCGTTCCACTGACCTGAAAAACAAACCTACACTGTAAACAAGCTGTAAATGAAACAGATTATTGGAGTATGTTTTACAGGAAAAGAAAAAAAGTTTCAAAGTAAACCTTGCACCAAAGTAGCTTACAGATCAGATATTTTCTGCGATTCTCATTTCTGACCTTTCATGATAAAGTTAAACTGTGATTCCATTTTTACAGTGATTAAATTTGGGAGGACAAAGGTGAAGCAGTTTTCATCTGGATAGGCTAAAAGGCATTATACGCGCTGTTGGACATTGTGCCTCTCACATAGGAAATTCCTGGAAAAACAGGCATGTTTGATTCTGATGGACTGAGGTTTTTCCAGGTAAACCTGGTTGTCAGGTGCAACTGCTGAGGTAGGAATTATGAAGCAAATGCATCGAAGCTGACAAAAGAAAACAACACCTGGAATGCTTTGTCTTTACGTTGTGATAACGTTGCTGCTTAAGATTTCTAATTGAGACCAAAATGTGTCTCGTTAAGGCACCCCAGCAATCAGAACATCTTTGTAAACAGCTGCGAGAGTGTTCAAGAATGTATTCTAATGGGAGATTTCAAATTAGTTGAATATAGTTGGCTCATTTGTGATCTGGAGACAGTTTAAGAACTGCTGATCCCTCAGGAACATGAAAATGAGCAATACATTTAGCCTGACGTCTCATCTGGATAAATTCTTAGCAAGAGGTAATTACGATCGCTTTGAACTGTAGCCCTGAAATAATTCAGAATAAAATGGCAACTTAAGCTGAACTACAGTAGAAGGGGTGACACTCATTATTCACAGCATTAATCACAACTGTCCACCAAAACTCAAAAGACTATGGAAGCCTATTTCCAACTCAGAGAAAGGAAAATATGATGTCAAACTTTTTCCTCATGGCTGTGATTTTATTTCACATACACTGTCAGAAAAATAAGAAAAAGTGCACTTTAGGGGTACAACAGCTTGTCAGTGGGACAGTACTCTCAAAGGGTTGCCAAGCTGTTATACCCCTTAAAGGCACAATTTTTGCACATTTCTTCTGTGAGTGGCTTAATTTTTTACATTTTTTAATTGCAACTTTATCTCTTATAACTGCAACTTTATATCTCACCAGTGTTATTTTTGTATTACTTATTTCAAATCGTATAAATATGTATAAAATAAATGGGCTTTTTTATATTAGCAGTTTTAAATTTTTATATTTAATTTTTGTTATTTTAATATTTCTATTTAGCTTTAATTTGTAGTTATAGTTTTAGTAATTTTTTTTAACAATTCAACTTCAACTTACTTTGTTTCAGTTGGAAAGGAAACATTTCTACTGTAATTTGAACATTTATATTTTATTTCAGCTTTACTTCAGCATACAAAAACTTTCTTTAATACTTTAGTACATTAACAACACTGTATCTCACAGCTGTGACTCACAGTTGCAATTCACAATAGGGCTGAAACGATTCCTCGAGTAATTCGAGTAACTCGAATACAAAAAATCATCGAGGCAAATTATTGTGCTTCGAAGAATCGTTTTTGTCCATTTACTAGGGATGCACTGAAATGTCGGCCGCCGAAAATTATATGCAGCGCCGCGCCGCTCAGCAGTGTTCTGGTTTCACTCTCATCACTGCGCCGCGTGACGCTCCGTTCAACATTCCGCTCTATCGCTGTTCATTCTGCTCATTTACCGCTCGTGCTCACCGGAAAAGCTAAGTCCGCTCAAATAACGCGTGATAATAAATTTCTATACTTGTTCCTGTTTGCAGTAGCGTTACTGTAGTACAGCTGTACTGGGCAACGCTGGTAAAATCTCCTTCACTGACTGATCTGCTCCCCTCACATGCGCTGATAATAATGCCAGGGTTTTTATATTTTTAAACGTTTACTTGATATTTCTGTACGCAAAATCATAATTTCTATTCATTTCCCACTGATTTACGCGATCTGATGAGCATTAACTCATATTACGCGATTATACTCTGTATGAATGGATGGCAGATACGCGTTTTCCTTTACCACACACACAGAAGCGCGCGTGACGCTCGCGGTGATTTCAGCGTCTGCCGTCTCAATGAGGACATAAACACACGAACTACATCTCTAGAACTGCTCTGAGAGTCACTTCATGAGCGTTTCATTTGAGTAAAACTAGCGTCATATCATATTCACACAGAAATTTAAAGGAATTCACGGCAACCCGTCAAAATTAATTTGTTAAAACATAAAAATAAAACATTTCATAAGGCTATTTTCAGAATAAATAACAATAAAGCATTAGATGAGAGAAAATAAAACATAACTTTATAATTGTCATTTTCTTTAATCATAGCTATAATTATAATAACACTTAAAATATGTAAAAAGTGTTTGTTTCATCCACTTGAAGGGTGGGTACATTGTGTGCACAATGCACATGATCAGGAAAAACCCTGTTTGCAGGACTATACATTATTTGGATAATTAGTCGAAAACAACAACAACAGTTATGTCTGATTCTGTTGCATAGAACTGAATAAAAAATAATACATTGATATTTAATATTAATATATTTTCTGTCCAATTTTCTTTCAATAAAAGTGTGGTTATTTTATTGGCTTGTGTTTTTTAAATTCTGTGTCATTAAAATTGAGTTAAATTAAAAAGTCTTACAAAACTACTTTATATTATTGAATACAATAAATAATTATTACAAAGCAGTTTCGGTTTTTGACCAAGCACATCCAGAATTCTCGGTTTCGGCCCAGAATTTTCATTTCGGTGCATCCCTGTAACTGCATAGAGTGCATGTTTGCAACCACATGCTCCTTTAAAGGATTACACACACACCAGTATGCAGAGAGACATAAGAGGGTTTATTCTCCAAATAACTTTAAATTCATGTTGCTGAAAAATGTATTAATAAATGTTGTGTGTATGGACGCTTGTTTTTGTTCCACGTCAGCTTCCTGCCCACTAATATTTGCCTCTTACAAAAGCCACAAAGCCTTCTAAGAAGACCGTAAAGGCTCATGTCACGCCTGAGCTGTAGTTAGGCTGAAACTTGAAAGTTAAGTTGCACAATGTTTAGGTTTTATTATTTTTTTTTATTACTATTATTTTGATTTATGTCTTAGGTTTTAGGTTGTACTATGTTTACCTTTTTTAAAGTAATTTGAAATTGATTTTTATATATTTGTATTTTGAATGTAATACGGCAGTTAAATGCACTAAATGGGTTTAGTTTTATTAATATATGCAATTTCAGCAATAAAAATTTAAATTTTTCTAAAAAGGAAACAAATTACTTGTTCATTTTAAGAGACCTGTCTTATTTTCTCTTGTATATTTAGTATTGCTCTTTAATAAAGAAAAAAACTCGTCTTATCCGATTACTCGATTAATCGATAGAAATTTCGGTAGAATGCTCGATTACTAAAATATTCGATAGCTACAGCCCTAATTCACAATGTCACTTTATTTCATATTTTAACCTATACTTCACATTCCCTGAACAAGAACGAGTAAATCCGATATTTCAATTCAGTAACTTAAGAATGAATAAAATGAACGCTTGCAGGTCACATATATAGCTAGTCCATCTAAAAGAGACCATAAACTTTTCCATTACAGCCTTGAGTTTCCATGCATAAATTCCATTATTTAACAGCCCTCCGGTAAGCAATACCACCAACCAATCAAAGGGATTTGAATTCATGGAGAACATTTAGGTCTCCAATGGAATTTTCCCTAGGAATAACACGCAACTCCCCACATAAGAGAGCACAGTCATAACAAGCTCAAAGGAGCAATGCATACATAAATGTAATTGGGTCTCCAGAAAATAAGAGCAGAAAAACCTCCAGAGGAAAACAGCGGTACACTTTTATTTCAGGCTCCTGACTAAGTCTAGGGTACTAATGTATTATTGAGCGAAGATGAACTATGGTATATCATCCATAACCACAACCTCTTGGAGCTTCACTGGAGAATTCTTCACTGACATCCCCTGTCAGCACAGATGGTGAGCCTGCCTAATCTCCCCCAGCAGATGCACAGCAGCATTAATCATAAAACAGGATGTTAAATGAGGAATTAACTCTTTCCTTTCCCTCCCGCTCTGTGGAATAAATCCCCCTTAGCGCTCAAGATCTGTATGACAACAACCACCAGAATCCCTTCAAAGGTCAGAGCGATATCTGATGTACCCCAACCATCCATAATCAAACACTGGATTTGTGTTTGGCAAATGAGTTTAGTCACACTAATCTGCTGACTGACTGCAGGTGCACCTTATTGAAAGCAAATGGCAAGCAATTTTGCACGCAGGAGAGAATTAGCGATCTCATTACAGCACCGTTGTAACAAACTAACAGTCGTGGAGCGTTAGCCATCTTCAAAGGCTTAATTTGGAAAGCTTCACTGTTGTGATTGGCAAAAATAATTGAGGAGCCGCTTCATTGGCCAACAGAGGTGTGTAAGAAAGTCATCCAATGAATTAAGACACAGCAACAAACCAAACAAGCTGTCTAAACAACAGCCACAGAAGTAAATACAGAATGTGATTAGATTTGACAAATGGACCGTTAAGCTGGGGTTTTGCTGTGTGACCTGATCTTGTTAAAATCCTAGTGAATTATGGGACAGTGGTCTAAAGTGAATAATGTGTGACTGACTGTCCATCTTCTACCAGTACGAATAATGTGAAAAATAGCTATTTTATGACCTAAAACAGAAATTATAGAAAGGATTATGATGCAACAGTCAATCATACTCTGTGATATTTCAAGAAAGAGCTTTATTCTTTCCAGTACTTACCTTACGTTGCCCTGCATTGAGCCGTAGCGGATTGAGGAAGGGGTCAAAAATCATTCGACTGGTTTCGATGTTGACCGGCGACTGTCTCTTCCCAATCGCGCACAGGTTCCAGGCAGTGTTAACTAGTCCCCAGAAAGATGGCACTAGCGAAATATAAACACACAAAGTGAAGATCAGAGCATTAGCTTTACTTTTCAGCCGTAGACTGTTGCGTTTGCCGTTTTGTAATGGGTCATGATCTGATTGGAGGGGGATATGTTTGGGATTATCTCAAATTGCTCATCCCAAATTTCCTCCGTAAGCCCCATCCATGGTGTGATGTTATTTCTGAGTTTGGATCTAGTGGTTGATATCCTTTGAGACAACCTTTTGACTAGCAATCAATTTTAACACTTAATTACCAGGCGCAGCGCCGGTTCTCTTTTGAAAACGAGGTCATTATCGTGCATCCAAATGAAAGAACTGCATGTTAATGCGATTCGCTTCGCAAAAACAAACTCATGAAAAAAAAAAAGAAACAGATGGAATTAGTCACATTAGCCACACAGCCAAAGGACATACTTGACCTTATATGATTAATTTATTCTCGGAGATGTTTCACAGTCCTAGAACAGTAAACAACTTTATTGCTGATTGGAATGACTTTTATTAGTGCATTGAACCTCAAACTTCATTTATCATATTTAAAATCAACATGACAGATTAAGGGAGGAGCCCAACACCTGTGGTTTAAAGGGATAGTTCAGCTAAAAATCTGAATTTTGTCATCATTTACTCACCCTCAAACCTGTATAACTTTTTTTATTTTGTGAGACACTAAATGTTTCGTAGAATGTTGGAAGATAAACAACATTGGAGGCCATTGAATTCAATTGTTTGGACAAAAACAAGCAAACAAAAAGACATTTCCCAAAATATCTTCCACAGAAGAATCAATCATACAGATTTGGAGCAACATGAAGGTGAGTAAATGACAGATTTTTGGGTGAACAATTTAACAGGAACATCTAGTATGAGTGACAGGAACGCGGGAGCAGACGATATTGTGACCCTGACCTCCACACTGGCCACGTCATCCTCATTAGTTCACCAAGAGCTCAGATGATTCAATGTAAAGATAGTATCACCTTTTGTCCCCATAGGCTGAGATTAAAAACAGATTTATCCAGCATGAACAAGTGATCCCCTGGCCTGATTTTCCTCTCATCACGTCCAGCTCTGTGGGAGTAAAACCGGACTGGGCTACGTGATGTGTTGCCGTATTACATTAGAAAGAGTGAAAACACATTAGATACAAAGATTATGCTACACGAGGAAGCTGTGGAATAACACAAGCCCTTTTCCTTTGAATGCATGAAAGCTATTTACGCTGTATTTGTATTTATTTTCAGTATATCTTTGTACAATGACCTAAATAAATGATTGTTTCCAAACCCGTGATCTAACTAAGGTGTAATCCTGCTTTTGTCTGGCAGCCTAACAGCTACTGAGCTCATTATGTCGAGTCGGTTTTTATTTTTTTCACTTCTAAAATGTCTCTCTCGGTGCTTTCTTAAATGTCAAGGACAGACAGAATATGCAACTGCTTATAAAACTGAGGGAGGAACGAGTAAGACATTTGTGCTTATTTAGAAGTAGGCTCAGCTCAGCCTATAATTCAAAATTTGAGCTATCAAAATCCTGAAGTCACAAAGTTGTCAGACACTAGTTATATCATCTTGGATAGGAGAAATACAAAAACTGTAAATATGAACATACTCATATTTCAAGGGGAAGGGGGGGGGGGGGGGGGTTTGCACCAAAAACATTTTTTAAAAATCTAATGATTTCCACGCTCTCTGATGCACCGATATTAAAATCCTGGGTGATTTGATAACCTGATAATGGACGCCAACTGCCTATGTATTTCTGCTAAAGTCTCAGTGAGCTTGCAATAGTATTCTCCCATAGCAAACTGTGGTATAGCAAACTCTGTCATATTTATATTAACTGTAAATAACAATAACAAATAATATAACAATTAATTATATATAATAATCAATTTTAATTTGATACAATATAGTAAACTATAACATTTTAGTAATGAGTCAAGAAATAAATTAGCAGGTGAATTGAATCAATTATTGCTTTGTCCTGTTGTGGGACACTTCCTCATTTCATTTTTCTTGTAACTTCCATTCACTGAGCTATACTGGAGGTAAAGGCTAAATATGGATGCATATTTTTTTGTACATACAGGTGCTGGTCATATAATTAGAATATCATCAAAAAGTTGATTTATTTCACTAATTCCATTCAAAAAGTGAAACTTGTATATTATATTAATTCACTGACTGATATATTTCAAATGTTTATTTCTTTTAATTTTGATGATTATAACTGACAACTAAGAAAAATCCCAAATTCAGTATCTCAGAAAATTAGAATATTACTTAAGACCAATACAAAGAAAGGATTTTTAGAAATCTTGGCCAACTGAAAAGTATGAACATGAAAAGTATGAGCATGTACAGCACTCAATACTTAGTTGGGGCTCCTTTTGCCTGAATTACTGCAGAAATGCGGCGTGGCATGGAGTCGATCAGTCTGTGGCACTGCTCAGGTGTTACGAGAGCCCAGCTTGCTCTGATAGAGGCCTTCAGCTCTTCTGCATTGTTGGGTCTGGTGTCTCTCATCTTCCTCTTGACAATACCCCAGAGATTCTCTATGGGGTTCAGGTCAGGCGAGTTTGCTGGCCAATCAAGCACAGTAACACTATGGTCATTGAACCAGCTTTTGGTACATTTGGCAGTGTGGGCAGGTGCCAAGTCCTGCTGGAAAATGAAATCAGCATCTCCATAAAGCTTGTCAACAGAAGGAAGCATGAAGTGCTCTAAAATTTCCTGGTATACAGCTGCGTTGACTGTGGACAAACACAGTGAACCAACACCAGCAGATGACATGGCAACCCAAATCATCACTGACTGTGGAAACTTCACACTGGACTTCAAGCAACATGGATTCTGTGCCTCTCCACTCTTCATCTAGACTCTGGGACCTTGATTTCCAAATTAAATGTAAAATTGACTTTCATCTGAAAAGAGGACTTTGGACCACTGAGCAACAGTCCAGTTCTTTTTCTCCACAGCCCAGGTAAGACGCTTCTGACGTTGTCTCTGGTTCAGAAGTGTCTTGGTAGCCCTTTTCCCGAAGATGTCTGAGCGTGGTGACTCTTGATGCACTGACTCCAGCTTCAATTCTCTCCTTGTGAAGCTCTCACAAGTGTTTGAATCAGCTTTGCTTGACTGTATTCTCAAGCTTGCGGTCATCCCTGTTGCTTGTGCACCTTTTCCTACCCAAATTATTCCTTCCAGTCAACTTTGCATTTAATATGCTTTGATACAGCACTCTGTAAACAGCCACACCTTTCAGTAATGACCTTCTGTGACTTACCCTCTTTGTGGAGGGCGTCAGTGTTCGTCTTCTGGATCATTGCCAAGTCAGCAGTCTTCCCCATTAATGTGGTTTCAAAGAACAAGAGATACCCAGAATTTATACTGTAGGGATGGTCATTTATTCAAACTCAAATGTAAATATTCTAATATTTTGAGATACTGATTTTTGACTTTCATGAGCTGTAAGCTCTAATCATCAAAATGAAAAGAAATAAACATTTGAAATATATCAGTCTGTGTGTAATGAATGAATATAATGTACAAGTTTCACTTTTTGAATGGAATTAGTGAAATAAATAAACTTTTTGATGATATTCTAATTATATGACCAGCACCTGTATTTTTATAAGCTGATAAATAAAGATTGATTATGACCATTATTAAAACATGAAAAGATTATGACCAATATTAAAATTACAAAAAAACAACACCACCACCACCAATGCAACATTTCAATGTACATTATGAAAAACATGCATTCACTTTGAGTTTTATAAAGGATTTTATTTAATAGTGTTATTAAATTAGCGTTTTTAAAAATGAACTTTAAAGTAAGTGTTGGATGGCATTAAAGGGTTACTTCACCCCAAAATGACAATTTTGTCATTAATCACTTACCCCCATGTCGTTCCAAACCCGTAAAAGCTTTGTTTATAAAAAGTATTCTCGTAGCGTCATAACATTATGGTTGAACCACTGATGGCAGATGGACTATTTTGACTGTTTTTTTTTTATACTTTTGTTAATTGTTTGCCAGTCAATGGGACAGTCACAAGCCTCCCGATTTTCATCCAAAATATCGTAAATTGTGCTCTGAAGACGAACAAAGCTTTTACGGGTTTGTAACGACATGGGGGTAAGTGATTAATGACAAAATTTTCATTTTGGGGTGGAGTAACCCTTTAAAGGTAATTTAAACAAAAATAAATAAACTAGGCACAAACATATAAATCTAAGCCAATATTGGTTGTTATACCCAGTATGAACTAATACTGATCATTTAAAAATATAATACTGATCAATAACAATACAGTACCAATATATCATGCTTTTGGTTTTAAATCAACTGTATGTAGTTTTGTGAATATTTTCAACTTTGGAGCCCCCTACAATTAAGTGATTAATACAACTCACTACTGTAAATATATCGCTGTGGTAATTTCAGTGGATAGGTGTACACATTCATGTGTTGCTGCCGTAAAGCAAAATGCCCTTTTAGCGGATTTTTGCACCCGCTCAGCTCACCAAACTTACATGCTCCAAGACAGGACATTTGGAGAATGCATAGGAAAGAAATAAAAGCCATTCACAGTAGGCTTGGGCGGTAATACGGTAATATGGTATACCGCGGGATCTAAAAATAGCAACGGTATCAGTTTCAATACCGTTATACCGTCATAAAAACAATGCACTTATATAGGAGACGAGGATTAAATATTAAATATAATTTATCTAATGCCTAAAAATGCGTATGCTTGGTTGTCATCACGTGACAGCGTGGAGGAGAAAGAGAGAGAGGGGGAAAGATGGCGAGTCGCGCACCAAGTGACCAGGGTAGGGTTGCACCAGCCATTCGTAAGTTCTTACTTAAATTAGAATGTTAAGTTCACACTAGAGACTAGTAACTACTTGCTAGTTTGTAACTAAATTTGTACTTACTTCGGTTGCACCAGCTGTTCGTTAAGCAGGACGTAGCTAGTAGTTCTTAAGCTCTCCGTAAAGTAATGCGTAGTCGCATAAAATGACGTTTACCCTAAATCATCCAATAGAAACCTTCAAATACGCGAGCAGAGCTTGTTTAAATGTTATTGATTTTAATTAATCCTTCATTCTAACTTCTTTCGCCTCACGTATACTAACGGTAAAAACAAGTTTCCATTAAAAACGATACATTAATAACATTAGTCTATATGCAAGCTATTTTTATATGTAAATAACATTCAGAAACTGTAATTGAAATAAATAAGGATCAATAAATACTGAAAGAAAAAAAAAAACATAAGAAATGCCATTTATTTATTATTTCATCCGACATGCGCAAACACGGACCGAAGTGCACAGAGGCGCGCTGTAGATGGGGTTGAAGACGGGCTAAAAAAGAAACAAAGTACTTTTACTCACATATTGTTCTCTCTCTTAATATGTACGTGAGTGTAAATGTCAGCAGCATCATATATGCCTAAAGGATTGGAGGTTGTCAGGTAAAAGAAGAGCATATTGATGCAATTCACTCAGTCTGCTATTTTATTTCAACCGTTACTCCTGACCAGACGCGTCCGTAAATATTTAGTTTACACGTAGAGTTACACTTCAACTAAGTGTAATGGTGCAACGAAAAAATATTTACTAGTCCGTAAGTTGTAACTTAGTGCCCATTTACGTCAAAACTAGGCTAGGTTGTAACTTACGTTCAGCTCGTGCAACCGGCCCCAGGGTCTCGAAAAAGAACACAACTTCTGCAGTTTGGCAGTATTTCGGGTTTCGACCGAACGAGAAGGGAGAGGCGGTAAATACGGACGAGGCAATTTGCAAATTGTGCAACAAAAAGGTGACCGCGAGAGATGGAAATACTTCGAACCTAAGGTGACACTGTCTGAGCCTTATGTCATAATTTTTTTATTATTCACGGTAATACCGTATACCGAGGTAAAATAGGGAGGAGGTTTGACGGTATCAAAATTTGGATACCGCCCAAGCCTAATTCACAGTACCATCAGAATGCAAACAAGACAGACAAAAAAACTCAACAAAATAAAAAGCCATGCATCCAAAAATAAAAAAAGCAACAGCAGCCTGAGTTTATGTTTGAGGTCCCGCTGAGTCTGTTTGTATTTTTAGCTAAACTCATTCTGAATCCATTGTTTAGGTCTGCAGAGCATTTTGAGCTCTGATGCTACCAGTCTGTCCTATCCAGAGTGATATAGTGATTTTGCTGTAGCAATTGATGAGTGGTAGACAGATGGCACCCTCATCCTCAGGGATCTGTGCCAGATTTGGCTTTGGGTTCAATACATTAATGAAAACTCTCTCGAAGTGCTTTTTAGGTATGACAGGGGACAAAAACATCAACCGAACAGCGTACAGTAGAATGCGAGGCTGAACACTGCTGTTACATCATACTGAAAGTTGCATAAAATCTTACATTCATTTATTGCTACAAATATTTACATTTTGCACATTCTCTTGGCTTTACACATTTCTGCATCTGAGAATTTATTCAACAGTGCAGTTTTCCAGATGAAGAGAGGAATTACGAATTGTTTTGTTTGTTCGGATTTGCTTACGCAATGTTTGTTCATCCCCCGAAGCACAAGATCTGATGGGAGATAGCTGAACATATACATTTAATTACAGGATAATGGTAAATTGCTTCTTCAGTTTCGGTAATAGTAGCACATAAATGAAAATCACCCGAAACATCAGACCAGCACTTAATTATGGCTTATTTTTAAATGTTAAAGCAAGCAAAAATCTCCACACTTTACATAGTTGAGGTTTAGAATGAAGACTCTTAGGCTCACCATTTATCTTTTTTGGGATTCTTTGATGAATAGAATGTTTTTACTGCAACTTTTGATTAATTCAATCCATCCATGCAGAACCAAACTTGCTGACCCCAAACACGGTCCTTGATTTTGTTTGCGAAATATAACGTGTTGTTTTTAGTGCTAGCGAGACGAGTTATCAACATGAATTTCAAAAGTAGAACAAGTCATGTAGCAGCTTCAGCGAAACCCTCAGGAGAACAGAAGAGATGTTCTCTTGCAATTAACAATGTAGAAACGTCCTGCCATAGCTATGTAAGCATATAATGAGCGCATGCCAAAAACAGGACTGAAATATTCATTCATGAATATGCACATATTAAAGAAAAGTTCATCTCTCACTGGAGTGAACTGAAGTCCATGACTGAAAATAGCCAATGCATGTCAATCACGAGACATTTTGGAGCATCACATTCAACTGATAAGACAAATTTATAAAATGAAAACGGGTTCTTCCTCCTAAACTTAAATTAGTCTCTTAAACCTTTTAATTGTAAGATATGAAAGCTAATTTGTGTGACTGGCATGATCAAAGTGACTGAGAGTTACATTTTATTCCTGTTGTAAGTATATGATGAATCAATCTTAAAAGCACTTTACAGTTAAAGCTGATGTGCGTAATTTTTTTTTCAGATGTTAAATACTTCCTCCTATTGCAGCTTAACACGCAGAGACAGCTATAAGGAAGCCAATTTGTCAAGCTGATTCTCCAAATTGAAAAGTGTAAACACTGTCTTGCATTCAAAACATTGATTTGTTTAAGCATCCAACCACAAGAACGCAACAGCAACAGGAACTAAACCAATGTCAGTTTGAGGGCGGGGTCATCTTCTTACCTTGCCCATGGCAGACAGGGGGAGGGGTCAGAAAACACATTTAGAAAACAAACATCCTAGTTTGTTTCATTTGCTGCAGAAATTCAACACTTCATATGTACTATGCCTCATATTTTACAATAAGGTAAGATTGAACCGTAACTGATATATTCTTTAACAAGTGAACACATCACAAGCGCTTCAGGGAAACATTTAAGTTTAAAGGATTACTACTAAACCATAGCCTTTAGTGTTCTCAAACCATTTGGACAAGCAAAAGAGTGTTTTTCTTGTGAGGACTGTCTTAAAATGAACCCAGACATGCTCTGGGAAAGAGATGACGTTAGCTATTTGAATGCTTTCTCATCTTCTTTCTTTCACAGTCCTTTTTAAGTCTCAAGGACATTTACGCAATATAAATCCAGAGTTTTTCTCCCTTGCAGAACACTTAATAAAGAGGTAAATTTATGTGCAATACATATATTTATGAGTTGCTATAGGGCTTACTTGATATCCCCTACAACTTAGATTGATGCTGCACTACATGTCCTTGTACAGTAAGCAGATCAAACATGACTTTTTTGTAAATATAAAGACCCTTCCTCATGAATAAGTAGGAATTGTATGGTTCTGTTCCCTATAGATATCTTCTTTATTAAAAGCTTTTAAGCATACCATTACAGCCCTTGTCAGTGTTCAAAGGGCTCCTTTGCTGGCTACATACATTACTCTGACTGACTATATAATGAATTACTTGGAGTAAAACCCATAAAGTGTCTCAGACCTCTACTGCAATAGTAAGCATTAATCAGTTGAGACCACAAGCTGTAAAAATAGATTAAGCTATAACCAGGCCCACACGGAATCTGTGTCCGCAGAACAAGATATGGGGAGAATTCATTCATCCACCATTCACAGTGTTCTGCTCTTGCATGTTCAGTTATTATATATTTTGGCTAATTTGATTATGATTACAGTTTTTAAAGCTATTCTGGTATTTGACACCAGAAAATCCTACCATAAAAATGTCGGTCATGACATATACTACCATTCAAAAGTTTAGGGTCAAAAAGATTTTTAAATGTTTTAAACTAAGTCTCCTATGCTCACAAAAGGTGTGTTTATTTAATCAAAAATACAGTAAAACAGTAATATTGTGAAATATTATGATTTAAAGGGGTCATATGATGCGATTTCTTGTTTTCCTTTTCTTTAGTGTGTAATGTAGCTGTTTGTGCATGTATAAGATCTGCAGAGTTACAAAGCTCAAAGTCTCCCACAAAAGAATTTATTCTATCTAAAAGAGAAGGCTGATCCAGACCGGGCTAAAACGCTTCATTAAAACACGCCCCCACGTCTACGTCACAATGTGGAAATATTTGCGTAATGTCGCCCAAATGTGCACGCAAAGAAAGGCGGCGTGGTTTCAGTAACTGCAGTAGTGCTGATGCATGCAGCCATGTCAGGGAGACGCTGTGTGTTTCTATGTGAAAGCAAAAGCACTTTATTTGGCCTTCCGGAAGTAGATGCAATTAGGAATCATTGTTAAAATTTGTTTACAACAGAACAGCACAACCCAAATGTTCGAATTTGTGCAACGCATTTTATGGACGACCATTTTGTGAACCTAGGAGAGTACAAGGCTGGCTGTGAACAAAGGCTATTTCTAAAAAAAAAAAATGGGTCAATTCTGACTTTGCTATGACAATCTGGCGCTTCTGAATCAGCGACTGTAAGTATGTTTTGTTATTAGTTTAAGTATTTGCTATTGACCATTCAAATGCGAGTTTTGCGCAGCGTAGTATAACTCGTCGTGTGTGTGTGTGTGTGTGTGTGTGTGTGTGTGTGTGTGTGTGTGTGTGTGTGGGCGTAACATTTCCGATGCGTGCTTGTGGTGTTCGGCCAATCACAATGCACTGTGTCAGCTGGCCAATCAGAGCAGACTGCGCTTGCTGAAAGGAGGGGCTTTGTAGAAAACGCACATATAAAATAGCATTTTAAAATAGCATCATATGACCCCTTTAAAATAACTGTTTTCTATGTTGTGGTGACTGATTTTTTGATGAATAATAAAATTCAAATGAACAACATTTATTTGCAATTGATTTTTTTTTTGCAACATTATAAATGTTTTACTGACATTTGCTGAAAAAAAAAAGTACTAACCATCTGTCTGGGAAACTTGTTTTTTTTTTTTAAAAAATCATTATTTCTGTTTGGTGATGCTATCGGCACAAAAAAATTACATATTTCAGCCTTAAAGTTCACCTTTAAAATAACCTCCATCTTGCTTGCATCATTTAGCGACCTTAAACGTATCCAGCTAACTAATCTAGTGTTGAAATGAAATGGGGAGAATGTTGAAAACTCCCCATTTAAGCTCTAAATTATGATGCAGAATGTGCAAAGTACTGTTAAATAACTTTTCACCCTGATTTGTGTTAAATCATCTCCTTCACACCGCATACATACATTTAAATGTGTGAACCCATCAGGATACAATATTCATTCGCACCCTGGAGCTTCATGTGCTATATGTCAACACACAAAGCCTCTGTGATTAAAGCATCTATTGGCGCATATCTTGCGCACCTTAGCAGCATGACTCTTGACAAGACACATTCTGCATAATCTCACACTGTTTTCTTTTCTTTTTTGAAAGGCTTACCTGGTATAAAGCTCCCCTGGACAACATCTTTGTATGCCCACCAACCATCGTGCAGCTTTGATGACACTGGCTGTGCTGCGGGAAAAGAAGAGATTCACACATCACTCACCCACTGCTCTTTGAAAATACAGTCACACCTGTAATAGACCCCAGCTCCCCGCAGAGAGAAGTTTCTGCTGTCAAATGAGAGGATGAAGTTGTCTGCTTCAAGGCACATTTAAAAAGTCTTTTTGAGGCAAAACTCGACGCATTTGACAAAAAAAACAGCATGCAAATTTATAAAGTCAATATTTGCCTAGCACCACTTAATTGCACGGAAAAAAAAAAAAAAAAGCACATTTGTGTGATGACGACAGATGCATCCTGGATGCTCTGCTCTGGGCCTTGTCAGCAGGAAAGTAGGTCACAGAGGCAGCAGACTCCTGCATTCTGAATTCACTCTGTTATCTCACATCACTATTCCCCTCACCTCTCTCCCTCTGGCTTCAGGCTGCGGCTTGCATCATATCCACTGCCAAGTCAAGCACTCAGGGCTGCTCTTTAATACACCACACCACTCTACTCTCAAGCCAGGTCGCTTTGATGTGCCCGTCATGAACGGGGCGGAGGATTGGAGCCCAATTTGCTTCCACCCCAATTTATCGACATCTGTATCTGAGATATGAGAAGCTTGTGCACTTTCACTTATGTGAATCGTAGGAAGCCGCTATTTCTGAGGCTACAGTCTGCAGTATCTAGAAGCATCGAGAGCTGTGGATTTGCTGTAAGTGCAGGTGCTGAGATTCATACGCCGGGAGATTCGCGAAATGCTGACACTTGAATGGAGCCCCGCTACCAATATATCCTGTCTGTTGTGTGTGGCTCCCTGTGCGATACTGAGCTGAACATAAAAGGGCTTCTATATTATTTTACACCACACGTTTTTGACACGCACGAATCACTTTGATATTATTGGCTGGAATGAGGAAAATAAACCTCACGCTTTTAACCAGGTATAGCTTCTTTTTTTTTCCTTTCTCTCTCTCTCTCTCTCTCTCTCTCTCCTCACAGCCGTCGTCCACTTCGTACTAGCCTGACCTCAGATCACACGTCAACTACCTTTCAAACATATTACGAGCTTTCCTGTCGAAACCCTTCATGCACATATTCAGGTCTTTGAAGATCTAACTTGTGTTTGTGTTTTATAGATGCCCATCCCCTGGAGAAAGGATGACGTCAAACTCTGGACTGCCAAAACAAACTGGGTACTTCAATAGTGCAGAAGAACAGAAGAACCTCACAGACTCTAGATGAGCTTTACTCTGAGGCTTATGACTCACTGACAGCCTTTTTACATTGATTTTTTTTGTGTGCCTTTTTTCATGTTTTTTAGTTTTTTTTTTTTTTTGTGAGGGGGGGGGGGGTATTTCTTAGCAATAAAATGCATTTTCTTGTGATGTTTAATATCACTATAAGATGTTTGCACTCATTGGAGAACGATTATCTGAGAAGAGAAACACCAAAAAATAAACAAATTGAGAACTAGTTGAAACCAGCCTAAGATGGTTTGCTCGTCTCCCAGTTTCAAACCTGTTGGCTGATTTTAAAAGGGTTTGGGCACTTTTACCTGAATAGGCTAGATCCTGTGGACCACCTGAAGACCAGCTTGGCCAGGCTGGAAAGCCATCTAAAAGCACGCTAAAGACCTGCAAACTATCTTAATTTGGTTTAAGACAATATTCTAATCCCTGGTTATTCTTTTCTCAAAACTGGTGTATTCCTCGCAAAAAAAAAAAAAACCCACAATAAAACAACACAGCTATGCAGGAAATGAAATTTATGGGAATCATTTCCCCCCCTCCAAATCCCTGCTGTTACATTTAAAATCTTTTCATTTTTGAGATGACCACTCTGCTGCAGGGGGCGGGGGGGGGGATGACATGAGCTAAACCCAGTCTAAACCAGCTGGTTGGTCCTATCTAGTCTCACAGCCTGATCGAATAGACTGGTTGAGTACTTTTCAAATTGGCCAGACCAGTTAGATCAACAGAAGACCATATTGGTTAGACTGGGAGACCAAGCCTGCATAAACCAGATACAACTAGTCAGTCAGTAAACAATCACTTCAAACAGTAAATATAGCCACAGCATTGATTTAAGAGCACAAGATGAATTAGGCTATCACTTTCAAATGACACATTCAATTTAATAGCTGTTTAGCTTTGGATGTTTCTGCATTATGCCAGCATAATGAGAATGCCACTATATTAACCACAGAGCTGTCAGCAGTTAAACATCTTAAGCGTCCTGAGAGAGAGTTTTCATATGTGAACACAGTTTACCTTCTACAAAGATGACATTAAGGTTGAGAATCAGAATGAACTCCCAAACGTGCGGCATTCTTCATTTAGTCCATCAGGTAATTAACTTGATATCACTTGGTCAAAGTCTGAAGCGTCATTCCCCGCGAGCGACGGCGACTCGCGCGCTCCCGTCACTCTCAGATATGAAGAACATCGTCCTCTCCAAAAGACGCGACCCACCGCGCAGATTTACTCTGAAATTTAGCAAACCAAAAACCACTTGACAGTTCTCAGCGTAGAAACTTGCGAGTCCAGACGCCGACCTGTCGTCTGGTGTCGCGAAAACCGAATTAGACACAAGCAACGGCTTTATTTATCCTTGTTTGTGCTCTTAGGTTAGTCGTGGACGGTGTTTGCGGCGTTACCTGACAGAGCGCGCGGATCTGAGGTTTAGCGCGTGCTAATCCCCCTGCAGGCGGGGCTCGCGCTCCCGTGACGCTCGCTTGAGAATGCGGTTAGTTTTGACATCTATTCAAACTCTAATGCAATTACTTTCCTGCTGGTGTGAGGCTTAACAGGATTAGAAATCATCACATTCCTGTTCATTACTCACAAAATTAGTAACACGAGCGCGCTTTTAGGACAAAACACGCAGTCATTGTCATTTATTAAGCCATCACTTTATTTATTTATTAACTAACGCAGATTTGAGAGCTAATTAATGCACACGCTTTGATGAACAGCCTTTAGCTGCGTAGATTTACAGGTCTGTTGACACGTGAGCACAAGACTTATTTTCACCAAATGAACGTTCAAGTTAGACATGTAAACAACATCCACTTAATTTATAAAACATTTTAAATACAAATATAAGTCACTGAAGTAGAAACATATCTGCAAAATCACGACAGGTTATTGGACACTTTTGGACAAATTTAGTCCCCACAAGATCTAAAACCTGACTGTAAAATGAACAACAATCAGGGCAGGAAACATAAGCTATGTTGCTGATGGAGCTAAAAAAAAAAAAGGCTGAATTTGAAATTAGGTAGGCTACTGTCCCAATTGCATAGGCAAGGAGTATTTGTGTGCATGTCTGTTTACTGTCCTGCACTGAACAATTCACATTCATATGTTGAGTCTTTTTTCTTTGAAATCCATCAGCGTTCCACTTGAACGTGACCTGATGCAAGATAAAAATATATAAAGCAAGAACCGAATGAGAGGGATAGTGAGTCATGACTGGGCAACAGATTTTAGGAAAGTCGAAGAGAAAATACAGTGCTATTTTCAGTTACAGGACACATAACATACAAGTCCTCACACAGACAAATGCGAAAGAATGAAAATCAAACATAACAGAGCTCAACAACAAGGATGACCCACTAGAAAGGTGGATGGCAATTTTACATTGATTTCAAATTCACAATCATTGATTTTGAACATCCATTTTCATGCTTTTCACACTTAAGCGTTTGGCTGTATTCATCTGGTTGGTTAACAAATATAAGGTTTCATTAAATTTGAAAACAAAATGACTTGACAGAATCAAAATATGTTGCCAAAACTACATGCCAATATGTTTTGCACTGTAAAAATGACTTTTCAAAGTTGTAAAAAACAAAAACAAAGATTACTGTAGTACACCTTAAAAATAAAATTTTAGTCTTTCTACTTTAAAATTTCATGTTTAATTCAATTTGTTACTTGCCATTTCTTTGTACTTAATTGTACAATTTCCTAGCAATTTCTGAGTGAAAACGGTTTCAAAACCATGTTTGTTTGTTTCGTCAGTGTAAGCCATTGTTTTTCAGCAGAAATGAATTACAGAACATTTTAGCTATATAATTTCCAGCTTGTTGCATGTTGTCTTCTTGCAATTATAATAAAAGAATTTTACTCAATAAAAAAATAAAATGTAACATTTAATGAAAGATTATATAGCAAATATAGCCTACAGTAAAACACATTGCTATTCTCTTAAAAATAAAGGTTACTATAGCGGTTTTTGCTGTGATTCCATAGAAGAAATATTTGGGTTCCCCAGAGAACCTTTCAGTAGAAAGTTCTTAAAATAACTTTTTTTTTCTTAGTGTAAAGAACATTTTAAAAATCTCAGTAACATTCTTCCACTATAAAGAATCCTTTGTGCACTGGAAAGATTCCATGGATGTTAAAGGTTCTTCATGGAACCATAGATGCCAATTAAGAACCTTCATTTTTAAGAGCATAAATATAAAAATGGATCATCCCTTTGAGGTGGGTGACACTGAAACTGTTGGCAGGCCAAGCACAAATCTGAACTACTGAGCCAGCAGGAAAAACCCTTATTGTTGAGCCTGTCAGCATACATAATACATGTATTCTGTTGAAAAACTGTAACCAAAATAAACATCAATACAGTGTGTAATCTCACACAAAGTCTTCTGTATAATCAGTTCATGTTAGACAGTTTTGAATGAAAATGTTTAATTATATCTGATATCCAGAAGAAGTTCAGGTAAAGTCCATTCCACTGTCTAAAAAAAGACAATTTAAGAGTGCTTTCATCAGTAGTACTGTGTCTTTTCAGTCCAGCTTGTGATCCAGTGCTTCTTATTTTTTGTGGTGTCCACAATTAAAAATCCCTGGTTTACCTGGTACTGTTCCTTCTTGCAAATCTTCACGCCTTGGTATTTTGGCATAGTTTGAAAGTAGGCAGCCCGCTTAAAAAAGCCACTCTGTGAGAAAACATAAAGAGCATTGTGAGCAAGCATCCTACCACATTATTTTACCAGGATTATTATAGTTGACAAGGTAAGCAGCATGTGTTCAGAGAAGCTTTGAGAAATCCAAGAGCTTAAAATGAAGTAATTTTATGAGATTACAAGATTAACATTAAATAGCAACAGAGAGAAAGCATTCTTTAAACTCGAGTGAAATTATGAAGCGGTAGTGTGTAAAATGTATTATAAATTCAGCAGCAGATTGTGAGGAGGAAAAGAAAGCTTGTTATCTCTGTAAGAGAAGATGTGATCAGAAGGAGTTTGTTGCCTCAGTTGAAAGCAAGCCCCAAACTGCAAAAAAAAAAAGAACATGGTAACACAGAAGGAAGTTATTAGTCTTGTCAAAGCAAGAAAAGGCGTTCAGAAGTTGGATTAAAGCAATATACAGTTGATGTTTTAAAACATCATTCTATCTCCAAGATAACAGCATCACAAGCCTGAGGACATAACAAAGAGCCTCACATATCAATTTGTTTCAGGAAAAAAAAACAACCTCTAGTGTTTTTGAGAGCAATGATGAGAGTTGAAAACAGACGAGTCAAGCATTGTTTCTCAAAAGGGAAGAAGAAAGACAGTATTAGCGAAGCTTGCATGGAATACATTATTGTTAATTAAGCAGAGCATTTTAGCTAGAGAGCTGCTGGCTGTGGCACCTACGAATTCGCTATTTGTGTCAGAGGCTCACAATAGCCAGCGAATCTCAGTCCTCCTCTGTAAGGCGGTCATTTTCAGATGGCTGTGTTTTCATTTCTGCTTTCTGGGCCTTGGCCTCATAAAGCTCTCTGGTGTTGGCCCTCTTGAAGAAACCGCACTGGGAACAGGATTCAGATATGAGCGATTAAACAAAACAAGGCATGGCTGGAGGAATTGATTTAGGCTGGAATCAGCTGCTCTTCTGGTACAAATGTTTTGATATGTGTGTGATATATTTAAAATGTATCCATGTGCAGAATCTAGAGACACCATAAAACATTCAACATAAAAAAATGCATGTAATTTGACTGCAAAACACTGTAAAAATGTGATTTGGGAGGTCAAAAGTATGAATTACATATCATTTATGCTTAACAACTATATTCTATTCAACAACAAAAAAATACACATACTTTCAGAATAAAATGGCCTTTTAATGTTTTTTTTTTACATTTTATTAACAAAAATAATTATTGTTAATTATTATTATTATTTTTTGGTGATTTTTATTTAGTTTTTTTTTATTTATGAAGTCACTGCATGATGCGTCACATTTGATTATATTATGATAGTTTTTTTGTTATTTAATTCATGCATACATCAAAATTTTATTTTCATGTGTGTACTGTTCACTGACTTCAATTGCTATTGTAAAAGCTTAAATAATTAATGATCATTAATTGTGTCCTACTATTTTAATAACGTAGGAAGGAATTTCAACATTTTATCAGTTAACAGAATATATGGTTATGATCGGTAAGTTTATGGGCACCAAAGTGGCATCATGAACATGTGAAATGTTGCCTCACAGAAAAAGATGATTAAAATGTGTGGCAGGATGTGTTGTTGTTTTCTCTCAGGGTGGAGGAAAAAAAAAAAAAACTTCACACTTTGTTTATGGTTTCAAAGCATAATGTGATAAAATAAAGTTGTCGTTTGTGTCCTTCCTTCTAGAATAACACGCAGATGTGTGAACAAAAGAAAGTGTGGATCATTGAAGTACAAAAGGATCCTCACCTTCCACAGTAAAATGACAATCAGACCCAGCAGAATCACTCCTGCCAACACGGACACAATGATTATCCACAGAGGCACTTCATACTGAAGCTCCTCTGCCTCTGCAGGGTCTATAAATACTGTAAACTAAACACAGAAAAGATGTTTACTGTCATTAATCTCTAATGCACCAGAAAACATATGCAGGAAATTGCCTCATTTTAATAATTATTTGATTTTCCCTCACTTATGCTAAATGTATGCAAGAGAGAGTTCCAGATAGAAGAAGAAACTCGGAGATGTTGAGTTTGTACCTTATGGGGGTAATTTCCCATCTTGATGCTTGGTTTGTCTGTTTTTAGACTCAGAGTGGCTCTACCATTCACAAGTACTCTAGCACCATTGTAGTCCTGTAAAAAGAGAGCCGCAAAAATGTTATTTTCTGAACTTCAGAATGAGTATCATGTACAGCACTGCACATTTGGGATGTTTCTTTTATTTGGAGTAGTGATGGGTCGTTCATGAACGATTCAGTCTTTGCATCTGTCACATGGCAAATGAACGAAAGACTTAGGAGGGGAACTAATCATTTGTGCTTCTCGTAATTATACTCCATTATAATGATTTCCTAGTTCACAATATGATAAAAGACCGTGTATGTGAATGTGTATGGGGAATTTTAACTCCGTTCAGAACCTGAATACAACTGAACAAGAGTGTCAGTAAAATGATCTGTTTTTTCCCACCGTTATATTGGACACACTCAGCTCAGGACACGGAGTTCTCTACTAATCATCTGATGAATTAATTCAGCTGGGTTAAATAAGGGAGACGTCTGAAATGTGCAGTGCTGGTGAGGCTACAGGAACAGATTGAAATCTCCTACAGGGCAACATTTCTCAAAAATACTGTACCTAGAGAGTTGACAGAGACCAGGGGTAGCCTACTAATAAGGGGCTTTCGCACCATGTAGTTCTAGGAACTAGCCAGCAGGGTCGTTCCTAGAGAACCAATTTCTCCCATGGACCGTTTTCCTGGTTGCATTTGCACCGGCAGCAGGCTGACAGCGACGTCTTAATTCGCGCCATTTACAAATGTCAACAACTGGTGAATGAAGGAGAACGCTGTGATCTGAGCTGTTTTTGTTGTGTGTCGTGGGTTTCGCAATAACGGAGTTGTCTCCTGACAACTTGCGATGTTACATATCATTGAGGCACAGAAAAGAATACAACGCTGCAGACAACAGATAAATGCTTTTCATGTTCGTGGAGTAAATATTTTTACGTCTTTTTAAAAATGCAGAGTAACTGGTGTTTTGTATGTGTTTGGCCAATCATTGTTACGGAACTTGTTTTAGACTCTACTCTGAAGAAGGAGCTAATTTAGTTCCCCCAAATGGAGTTTCTAGAACTAAAACCGTAATTCCTGCTGTGTGAGATAGGCTTGCTGCGGATAGACTGTGTTAGCGGCGATACAGGTGTTAAGCCGCAACACCGGTTACGTCTCTTGCCCACCGCGGCACCGTCATTTAGATTTTTAATAGTAATTAAATTAATTTAGTTCAGTTTAGAGACAGGCACAACAATTAAAGCTGAACGCGGCTGCTCAATGCAGCACACCGAACTAACGACAGTCGCGCATCACAGATCACATTCATTTATCACGTGAGGAGAGTGAGTCGAGCCGACTGTCGAGAAGAGTGAGGTGAGACAGACAAGACGATGGCAGAAGAGTTTAAAAACGAATGCAAAAGCGCCCGTTTTAATAATATTTTGGATTTTGAAAAGCCTAGTTTACCTGCCATTTAGCCTATCTAAGGTGATATTTCCTCACCGTCACAACCCTACTGTGTAAACACACCAAATAGCAGGAACTTCCGCCAACAATTCTAGGAACTATGAAAAGGTTCCTCCAGTGTGGAAGCCCCTATATAGTTTCTGCAGTATTTTGTCCAGTGGTTTCCTTTAATGAAACAGAGCCCTATAGTAGCCTAAATGCTGACAGATATTAAAGTGCAGCTAGAAAAATGTAAATAAGGCATTTGAACATTCTTAACATATTTCACAAATGTGACCCTGCATGGACAACAAAACCAGTCTTAGCCTAAGTGTCAATTTTTTCGAAATTGAGAAAATCTGAAAGCTGAATAAATAAGCTTTCCATTGATGTATGGTTTGTTAGGATTGGACAATACTTGGCTGAGATACAACTATTTGGAAATCTGGAATCTGAGGGTGCAAAAAAATCTAAATATTGAGAAAGTTTTGATACATTTACGGTAAGAAATTTACAAAATATCTTCATGGAACATGATCTTTACTTAATGCCCTAATGATTTTTACATAAAAGAAAAATCGACAATTTTGCCACATACAGTGTACTTTTGGCTATTGCTACAAATATACCCCAGCGACTTAAGACTGGTTCTGTGGTCCAGGGTCACAAATTAGATCACAATTACATTTCAAGTTTCCATATACATTGGCCCCCAAGACATATTTGGCAAAACCCACAGTTGTATTTATGTCTAAATGTCATAAATACAAATTATATATATATATATATATATATATATATATATATATATATATATATATATATATATATATATAAACCAAATTATATATATTTTACATAATACAAAACAATTAAAAATAAATTTAGGTTTTAGATGATAAAACAATATATACTGTGTTCAAAGTTAGTAGAACTTTTCCATAGTTAATGTGAAGAAATACTTCAGGAGATATGACTTCATAAATCCATTAAAATCACACTGGGACCATTTAAAAGTAATGGCTTACAAAAGTTAAGGTGGTTCTGAGAAAAAAGTCTAGCATCATTTGTTTGCAGATGCCCCTTTGCTTCTAATGCAAGTTTTAAGTGTCCAAATAGTTTTTGGGTCCACTGCATCAACTTTAAGCCAAAGTATATTGCATATTTTGAAGTACTGCACTTGATGTAACAAAGATGAAACCACTTAAACCCTCACAAACTCGGAAAAATGTCACAAAGCAAGTGTGGGATTTATCCTTGAGAGCCTGGCATGCAACAAGCCTGCAGTAATGAGACGAGGATGTGAAGTTTCAAATGAAAGCAGAGCTCTGACCTCAAGCATCGTGCTGTTCCATAAGCGTGCTCTGACAGTGAGATTGGCTGAGGTGTCCATGCCAAGCAAGGGGCAGGTGAATGTCTGACAGAGGGCACTACCGTCGTCACAGCTCTGAGATTGAGAGAGAATGAGCAGTGACAGAAAAAACACTCTTAATTTTGTCTTTGGCTAGTCTCTGTTGCATACTATATCATGCAAAGTATCAGAGGAGACATGACATGCCAGTATCATCCAGTTGCCTAGCAACAAAACAATGGTTGAGGGAGACGGATGTACTCACCAGGTCGGCAGAAGATTTCCTCTGGACGGCCCGCGAGTTCGCAAGGGCCTGCAGTTCAGTCTTTTTAGACTCCAAGGAGGCTTCGTCTCTTTTCCTCCTTCTAGTCTTGCGCTCTGACACCTAACCCACAGGAGGTAACACGTCCATCACATTAACAATCACTTTATATTAAGTGCATGGCAACGAAATGCTGCAGGGATGACATTTTTCAAAAACCTGAAAATGAGTTAGCATATTAGCACCTAGAGTTCCCTGGTTTCCGAAGTTAATGGGTTTTTCGAATTTTTGTTAAAAGCCTGAAATAAGGTCAGTGGTTAACAAAAGCTCGAGATATTATGTTTTATTCTACAATATAAAATACAGCAGTAATACCCCCTTATGATTATTTTTTGCATCTTGACAAATTCGGTTGCTAACAAATGGCTAAACTGAATTACAGAGGTTGTTGGGCACATTAAACATCATCGCACTGAACAGGAAGACTCATCTATGCTTTGTACCTATTTGTAAATTTTATTTGTACCTATTTGTACTATTCTAACTTACATTTTCAGGGAAAATGTTTGTTTTATAGTAGTTCGTCTATAGCCTATGTTTAGTTTTTGACTTCTGGCAGTTGTATTTTGGCTTCATAAATCATAAAAGTTTAAAAGTGTTCATTTGCAAAGGTTATCATCATGAACAAAATATGTAAGAATCATAAATGTGTGTTGGTCACAGAGTTTATTTTCTAATCCACAAAAATTTTGGTCGAGGGATCCAGGGAGATACTAACTTCCAAGTTGGCCTACAGAAACGTGTAATTCCTGCAGCGCTCTACTGGATTACTGTCCACCACATTACGGGTTTCTATGCCATATTAATAAGCATAAATCACCTCAAATTAGAATATTTTGATTGACTCGCTTAGTATGGTGTTTCTGTCTTGGTTAATTCTTTTCTGAGTTCTTGGATTTATTTGTAGAGCATCTAGACCTCCTAAGCACATGTCACACTGATTTATAGGCACAGAGAGATAGATAGTCTCCGAACCACCCTCTGCTTCATATTAGGAGATGGACTTTTTCTGAAATAATTCCCACTCGGCTTTGTACACTGAGCAAGATTGCAGTGCGAGCTGTGGGTAATATAGTTCTAGGAATGGAGGAGGTCCCAGTCCCAGCATGATTTCCTCTGCTGCTTCTCTCAAGGATTCAAAGGCTGGACTGAGCTAAACTGCTCTGTTATCAACACCGTACTGCAGAAAAACAGTGACAGTCAGACATCTAATCACTTACAGTGAGATTAAGGGGGTTTATCACGTTATTTTCAGGGACACAGAATGTCTTGGAGGTTCCTGTCATCTGAATCTCTGACAGATAAAGCAGCCACTTCTGATTAGCCACAGCATAAGGCCACTGAAAGACCACTTCCAGATACCCCAGATTTCCCAGAGGTTTTCCAGAAAGAGCCACCTGCAGACAAAAGAATAAATAAAACAATTGCAAACTGATTGTGTCTACTGACTTATCTAGTAAAGAACTTGTTTTAGGTTTTCAAAAAAGGGGTCGCATCACACCACAGCTAGGACAAGCACAGGTATCGCACATAGGGTGTGTCGCAACTGACAATGACCGAATTGCTAAAGTATTTTCCATTTTGGCAAAATGGTGCCTAGTTTGTATGAATTCCTATTCTCATAAATCTCATCTGTACATTTTCGTACAGTCTACTTACGCCCCATTGATGGTTAAAAGGACAGTTCACCCAAAAATGAAAATTCTGTCATTAATTATTTACCCTCATGTCGTTCCCATAAGACCTTTGTTCATCTTTGGAACACAAATTAAGATATTTTTGATGCCTCCATAGACAGCAATGCAACTGATACATTCAAGGCCCAGAAAGGTCTTCGTTGTGCGTTCACGACAGTACCATCAAGCAAACAGTGTAAGACGCTCACTGTACATAAACATGTCTGGTACTCCTGTAAATGTGTGTCGAAGACTGACACAGAAGAGAAGAAACTGTTGAATCAAGTCATTATTTTGTTTTTTGCGCACAAAAAGTGTTCTTGTCACATGGACTATTTTAACGATGTCCTTACTACCTTTCTAGGCCGTAAACATGGCAGTTCCCTTGCTGTCTATGGAGGGTCAGAAGGCTCTCGGATTTCATCAAAAAATTTAAACTTAATTTGTGTTCCGAAGATGAACGAAGGTCTTACGGGAACAACATGAGGGTGAGAGATTATTGACAGTGTACCTTTTTTCGAGCTGTTCAAATGACACAAGGACTTGTTACAGAAAAATTGCCTATCTTCTAGTCTTTGTTTGCATGTTATCTTTATGATGACTTTTTTGAGGTTTCTGTTTTGCATTAGATTCGATGTTTCAAATTTTAGGACACTGTATGTCATCTTCCTTTTACGTCTGATGTGCGACCATCTTTACACCATTTGCTAAATAGGCATGATGCAATAAGTCTGAGATTTTGTCCTAATCAGTTGTTTCTGCAGCAAACAATGAGAGATTTTGTCAGTCTTTTGGTTTCTCCACTGAATCTCCTCCTACCATGAAATTTCATTAATCCAAAATCCCACTCCACAATGCTGTATGTTCAAACATTAAATATGTTCTCAAAGGCTGTGCTGTGTGGACAGACAAACTGCCCAACACTGGAGACTTGCCACATCACAGCTAGTTAGGAATGTAGGCTGTAAAAAACATCTTGCCGTCAAGTTGAATTCCACTGGGCTTCCAATGTCACTGGTACTTTTCATGGCTGATTCTCCCATTACATTTCCACTGAATTCTGTCTTCAACTCGGATGAAAAGCTACAAGAAAAACAGAAATTTTCAAATTAATTTATTTGCAAAATGATTTGATTTTATGTAGCTCTTACTAAAGTTTAATCTCAGGCAAAAAAGTGAAATGTCTGTATAATAATGAAGTGTAACATGAGTCATTCTGACATAGCTTTGAAAATCGGTAAAGCAGCTGAAAAGATCCAGTGACATGCTCTAAGGATAGAAATGGCACATAACTCACATATTAAAGGTGGGCCGTAGGTTGTACTCCACCATCAGCACTCTCGACAGGGGCTGTAGATCAATCTGATCGCTCCACCTGAGAAGTGTAGGTGAAATCATCAGCCAGAGTCCAAATCTGAATCATACTCTTTGAACAAACCTCTTTTACAGACAATTGTTCTTTCATATGCATATAAGCCTTATGTTAGTGGTTAAAACTGCAGAACTGAACAGTGAATCACTGAATGCTTTTGACCCTGTTTTTATGCACTGGATTCCTTCCTGTGGGTGGGTTAATGATATTCTTTCTATATAGATTTCTGCTCAACTTTGCATTCTCCTTACGGAATTTGCCAGATGTTTATGATTAAAAAAAAAAAAAAAATTTATTTAGTAGTACCTTGAAGCTATTTGATATAATGACTGAAATTACACAGACTCATACAAATAAAAGCTACGTATAATATTAAGAAAAAGGGACATGTAAACCTTTGAAAGTAATATTTTGCTTCTGTAAAATATGTAATATATTTTATGCAGCTTCTCAAGGGAATAAATGAATGAATGAGGTAAAATATCATCAGATTTTATCTCTCGAAAAATGCTAAACATCTTAGAGATTCTGCACAGGTTATGTAAACTTATGTTTCTCTTCAGGATTCTGTGTCTTTAGAAGAGATATTGATTTTTTGCAAGCTCATTTCCTGCAAAGCATTTCTCCCCAAACGTTCAGCCTATTTAAGAATCTGAAGAAAATAATGGAGATTTCTCATACGTTGAGAGCTGCAGTTCAGTCTGAATCTCCTGCATGTCTAGTGTGATTCCTGTCGTTTCAAAGGTGATCTCAATCTCCACCTGTGAAAGACAGAAGTACCCACAAAAAAGTACCCAGATTCATTACATCTGCTTCTAGAAATGCTGTTCATTGCAAGACTGTTAATTAAATTCACCTCCTATTATTACATTCTGTATCCAATTAATAATCCAAAATTCTCATCCAATACCCATTTAATATGGTTGTTGCAGTATGCTGTTAAATCCCAGAGTAAGTGTGCTTAAAACCTATGAATGTCAAGTCACTGATACCAATGAAGACTTACCCTCTGATTGCTTTTGAAGGGGTCCCCCAGTGTACACAGAAGATAAGGCACCTCAGGAGATAATATGACATTCAAGCTCTACAAGAAACAAAAACAAGAACCAAGTAAAATTCTGTTTGCAGTCTAAATGTACATATACTAATGTTCAAAATTTTTTTTTTTTTGAAGTTTCTTATGCTCACCAAGGCTAGATAATAGATAGTAATAATGTGAAATAATTTAAATTGAACATAATTGGTTTTTATTTTCATTTATTTGAATATATTATTAAATTGTAATTTATTCCTGTGATGATAAAGCAGAATTTTCAGCAGTCAATACTTTAGTCTTCAGCGTTACATGATCTTTTAGAATTCATTCTAATATGCTTATTTGCTGCTCAAAAGTTTTATTATCATCAATGTTGTAAACAGTTGTGCTGATTAATATTTTTGTGGAAACCGTGATACATTCTTTTCAGGATTCTTTAATGAATAAAAAAGGTCCAAATAACAGAATTTATTCGAAATAGAAATATTTTGTAACATACAAATGTCACTTTTGATAAATTGAATGCAACCTTGCTTCCAAACAAAAAAAGTCTTACTGACCCCAAACCTTTGAACGTTAGTGTATATGCTTGTATAATATAGAGCAGCAGAGGTATTCATTGTAAAGTTTAAGAGGTACAAGTACTGGGCATTTATAACTTCTACAAAAAGTTACTAATATGGCTTGTACAGCCATGAAATGAAAATGTGCATGTAAGGAATACTTATTGTAAATGTCCAAAATGATAGCAGCAGTATCCTAAATAAATCCTAAATAGCCTTTCCACAAACAGCTGCTATTATACATTGTAAAAGGGAAAAGAATGTACAGTTGTTGCTTGAAGGAGCTGTAATACAACTATTGCCAACAGATAGAAACAAAAGATTAAGATTGCATACGCTTTGTTTTACGATTATATTAATTTATGAGAAACATTACCAGATGTTCTCAATTCAGGGTCTAGATCTGGGTCATGGTCTGCTAATTGGTAATCTTTGATATAGACTATTACATGAGAAACTGTTATGGACTGTGTATTGAGAACCATAGAACGAACTTTCTGAGCACATCTATTGATCTTACCTTGGGGCTTAGGCTGGAGAAGCTGAGCGAGGTGGGAATGGTGACATTTAGAGAAGCACCGTAAGCATCTTCTGCTTTCCTGTCCTGTGATGGAACATTAGACACATTCACCATCAACTTCAGCTTCTTTACGTCAGTACTGTAGTGGAAAATCTGCTGGCCATTCTGCCTGTAGAAACACACATATTAGCAGTTCACATCACATCCATGAAGTAATGACAATTTCCCTTCAATCCAGTCCAGGTGATTGGATCATAGGTGAGTGTTCATGAGCAAAAATGGGTCATATTTGAAAGGACCTAAGAATCACATTGGGTAGATTCTTCCTTTGTAGTGTAAGATTCTATAGTTATTTGGGTGTGTTCGAGACAGAGATCCTACAGTAGCATGGTGGAAGATATGCAATCAAAAATGTATTTTCTATTCAGTCATCTACTTTCCCTGTCATATGAAGAACGGTAGTGAGCTTACGTGGGGAACGGCATGTTTTTCTCATCTGTGAATGCAGCCGTCATCTGAAGGTTGCTCTCACATTTGTTATCTAATCCACAGGCTTTCTGAATGTGAATCTAAAGAACGAGATGACATTGGTGGAATATAAGCGAGAATGTGAGCAAGTAGTGAAGGGCAGACATTGCGTTTCCAAGGAAAACATCATTTATGTTTGAGTGAGGCAAAATATGCTTTCAAAAGGTACCTCATCTCTGTAAGTCAGAGCATCTTTTTGGCTGATCACAGGAAAAGCACTGATGTCTTCCAACGTCTGCCCGCCTGAGCGAGGAGTCTCCACCAAAGACACGCTCAGCGAGAAAACTATCGGAGCAACCTTGTCTTGGATCGTCTTGGACTGTGAGAGTCAAATGCAGAGACAATATATCAGAGTTATACAAATCTCTGTTTACAATTAACCCAATCTGATCACAACTCAAACAACCCATTATGATAATGAGACTTTTTGTCACAAAGAATAAAATGGCAATTCAAAGGATGGCCTTATTATGTCATACCACTAGCTCGAGTTTCAGAGAATGGCAATCTCCAGACGGATTAACAGACATTTTGCCAGTGTATTTGCCATCTTTGTTGTTGTCAAGGAAACGAACACGAGGGTTCCGAGGAGATTGATCGGCTTCCACCGTATATTGAAAAGCTGAGAAAACAACAGATCTTTCTTACAGCTACTTCATGTTGGACCTGAAGTCTGACAGTCAGAATGTGAAACAGCACATTTTGCATGACAATAATATTTAGAGAGTGTAAATTTATATTTGCATTATATTTTATATTTTATTACTCTAGGGTAATAAACTGTGATGTGGAACTTACTAATACTCTTCCGGGGACTGGCACTGACCGTGCTGAATGTGTAGGACAAACAGATCTTTGCTTCAATACTGTATGAGGAAAACACAACAGAATTTACTGATTTTGCCACGGAGACATTTCAACAATTGTGATAAAACCCAAATACATAATCAGTATTAAGATTACAGCTGTTGCAATCAAATTATGAAAAATATAGATTACAGCATAACATTTAGACTCTAATTACACTAGTGAAAAATAAACATTTCTTTTATGCTAATTATAGCCTACTACATGTACATTACATATTTATGTGCTTAATAAAAAAAAAACCCTGCAATTGTACTTTTGGTATACTAAACTGGTATACTTAAAGTCTGCTAAATTGGAACAACTAATGTTGTACTTAGTGCACTTTAATTGTGTGGAAGTAGAGCTGAAGTCCAACTAAAGATATACTGAAGTATATATATGATTGTGCTAAAGTGGAACTATTGCAAGTATACTTCAGGTACACTTTAAATATCTTTCATTTCAAGACTGATATTAATCATACAATCCTCATCAACAGTGACTTTAAACACATTTTAGGCTTAATATTAAGAAATGTGCATTGTGCACAAGGAGTACTCCAAATAAAATTGAATAATATTTTTTTTATCACTAAGTCTCAAGCAATATGTCAGGAAATATGTTAATATATTTTAACTATACTTAGTATGAAATAAATGTGTCTTAAATATATTACTTTTTTACTAGGGTATGCCAAAGGTTTTTATTTACAACCAGTTTTTGTTGACCATTGCACTGATTTGTGCAATTACATGTTTTTAAATTAGTCTATAAACAGTCAGTGTTGACAACATCTGAGATCCATCTATATTTCACGAATCCTAGCATTAGTGGTAAACAGATTTGGCTTTATGTCTGCAATGGAGGGCTCAGAGAGACTATTCTACTCGAGCTCCGATAGCCCCTCTATAGACAGAAGGATAAATGAAATAAATATGCATAAAGGAGGAGATGGGGAGGTGGAGGGATGCCGAAAGAACTAACAACGGAAGTGGTAAGAGGCTGTTTTTATACTCTGATTAGATGGGCGTACTCCTCCTGAAATTACGTTAATAACTTCACTTTGTTTTGGGAAATAATCAACAGTTATTACTTCTGAAGTGACTACTGAATGTAAACAAACAAGTGTGAAAGTTGGAGCGAGACGTTTAGGGATTCATTACCAGGCATCACAGTCTTCTAGGCTGATAACCTCTGGTGTCACAGTGAAAGAATTCTTTAGGTGAATCACAGGACGTGCTCTTATAAGGGAGAAATGAAAGAAAACACCGTGAGATACAGCCTGCAGGTCTGAAAAAAATGACTAATCAAAGTACAATAATTTACAACTGTGATATAATAACTGATTGATTCATTTTGGTCTTTGTCTGCTACCTTGATGCTAAACAACTAAAATATGTAAAATAGTAAAATATTGTGACACGATCAAATCACCTTAGCAAGACCACACGATCATCTAATGATCCAACTACTATGTCTGGGTAACTGTTCCTGTCCACATCCATGCCACCACTGATGGAATAGCCAAACGTCTGGAATCCACCACCTGGGATGTCTTTTCCATCAATGACCTGAGGAATTAATATTAGAGCAATGAACTGTACAACTTTTAGGAGTCCTTAGGAATTAATACTTCAAATGTGACAGAAAGGACATTTATAAATGTTAAAATGGTAAAAATGTTTTAATTCATCATTCCTCCATCTTAAGACAACCTCTTTAAAAGTAACTGCTCAAAAACATGGCTGGTCAAGCTGGTCGTGATAAAATGCTTATTAATGCTTATTGGATGCTTATTATGATTATTACGGTAATCTGCAGGCAGCGCAGACAACCCTAGAAGTGTTTTTCTTTGAGTTTATCAGTGTGTCTTCAGCAAGAACACCATTTGTTAATTCAGATAAAGACTGTAATTTTCTTCTTGAGAACATTTTTAAGAACTTAAGAATTTTAAGAGCTGCACTTAATTATTTTTAGTAATTGTACACCTTAACACTCTAAATACTTCTTAATATTCCCTTAATCTCACCTGACTAGGCGTTTGGGAAATACCCGTTTTGTTGCCCATCCATATCGATACTCTGCCTGTACTCTGATATGGAGCACCAACAGCAAAATCTGTTAAGGAACAGAGGAGTGAGAAACAATTACTGTGAAAATACTTCTTAGTAATGCCACAAGAAGGCAGCAGAGTAAAATGTCCTTGACTGTATAATGCGCTGCACTGATGAAGTGCTGCACACAAAAGTATATTCTGCAAATAGCCACAAATGACTAAAAGCCACATGCATGTTACATTGTACAGAGTTCAATCAAGCAAAGAAACCCACGAACCTACCTTGAAAGCCATCCTGGTTAACATCACCAATAGCAACAACAGCCATGCCAAAAGCGGAGTCCTTAGGCCCAGTGAGCACCATGTCAGCTTTGTCACGAAAAGACCCGTTCTGGTTCATATAGACATACACCGCCCCACCTTCATCTTTTCTCCGGTCGAAATAGAAAGGGGCTCCAACAATCAGATCCTTCCAACTACATGGATAATAGTGAAGACAAGTTAAATCTCCATGTCGAGATCTTCCATTTCATTATAGACCTCTAGTTGTGGGTAAACAAAAAGCCAAGAATTGTCTTTACCCATCATTGTTAAGGTCAACAACAGCAACGCTGCTGCCAAAATAGGATCCAACTTGTTCCCCCATGACAGTGGCTTTTATTTTGACTTCTCCACTGATACCAATTTTATGAACTTCAGCCATCATTACAGATCCTCTGGCTTCATCTCTTGGAGCTCCTGTTACTACTGTGTCTTTGTCTTTGCTCAACACATTTTGAGCCACAGCTATAGAGTAACCTGAAGAGCAATCAGTCAACAATAACCAAGAGCAATTTTCTATGTCTACATATTGACATAGTTGACAAAGGAAATGTAAAATTAATTAAAGAAAGTACATGTAAGCTATAGATTTTGTGTTTCAGGAAAGAGGTAACACAGGGATTCATTATATTATATATAAATATAAATTATATATTAGGGCTGTCAGTTTAACACGTTAATTTGATTTATTGGTTATGGAAAAATAATGCGCAATAATCACACAAGTGCTGTTTTTGTCCCAAACAGTGATTTTATACAACAGTTCAGTAAATAAGAAATTAATATTGTGTTCAAACACAATTTTTTGCTCAGTTTTGCAGATGCAAATACCTATTAAAGCCACAGCAGAACTATTGCACGTCTCCAAGCAACACACAATTTCTGAATGAATCCGCATTTTGAACAAATCGGTTGAACCAATGGTCCAGTCATAATGAGAGCCATTTACGTCATTCCTGAATTAAATTTGAACGAATCGAATGAATGACTCAATTTCTGCATCCAAATTCACCTACTTATACTATGCCCTAAAAGTATGTAAGCTTTTTGTGAAGAAAAATACATACTTTTGAGCATGTAGCAGAATAGTATGCAAGCTTTAGGACATACTACTTCATCATTATTACATCTTTAACGGGCTGCTCTGTTGCTTAGTTATGTGCCCTGTCAATCATCTTGTCACAGTTAACATAATTTTTCCCCTATCGTACTGGAGAGAAATAAAGAGGCACGTTGATCTGCCAGTTGCGCCTTTCATGCTGAGAACTCTGCTCATGTATTCATGATGCATTTAAAAGTTAATGATAAAACGTATCTTTTTAAAAGTTTATAGTGTTGTTACAGATTAAACATGACAAGGATAACATTCAGGGATTCTGCAGGACTTTTAAGCTCAAACTTAAGGCTCTTTAAGACCTTTTTTAAGACCTGCACAAATAAAATTGATACCATATGAGCAGGGTAGGGAGATGTCTTCAGTAACATGATATCAGTTCAGATACAAGTTTTCACAAAAAACTAAAAGTTTTATAAAATTATAAGCTTCACTTTTCAGGCTTTAACCTATTTTTTAAGAAAATGGATGAGTCAAAAGTATTAATCATTATATTATACCATTATACCATTTTTATCAATAAATTATTATATTAATAACAAATACATTTTACTGTTTATATTTTTATTATGCATTATCTTCTTAAAGAAAAATCTTTATTTTTTTGAAAAAACTATTTTTTATTGTTGCCTTTGTTTCGTAAATGCCAGAAAATCCAGAAAGCAAGGTTGTAGCACTGCCTTACCCATGTAAATATTCCCTCTTTTCATGTTTGTAAGCTTGCTCTTCACATCATCAAAACTATCTTCAGGGTTATACCACAGCGAAAATGTGTTTCCTGCGTATGATGGAAAATTATTGGAGGAGATTTTAACATCATTCTTGCATGTAGAAGTAAAATGATTACAGGAAAACAAATTCCCCTCACCTTGCCAGTTGAAGCATCCAGGTGCACCCAGGAAGATCTCCGTCTGAGTGATGGCAGCAGACATTCCAGCAAGACACATGCCTTCATTATTCTGATCATCTCTGGGGTCACACACCTCATTGTATGACTGCCATTGAGGGTCTGCTGTGTTATATTGTAAATCATTTCCACGAACATAGCACCTCCCAATCATCCGAAAGTTGGTGTCATAGTTTCGTACATAACGATGGCCACAGGCCTAGTAAATAGAGTGATGAATACTATGTAAGGATGGTAAGAGCAATGCTTTTTGTGCATCGATTTTTCATAGACAAACATAAGAGAGGTCATTATTATAAACTCACCAGTACACGCCCCCCTGGTTGACTCTGACTGGCTAATGACACACCCAGCCACATCCCATCCATCTCATCATTTTTAGAGTCCAGTATGTCTTCAAAATACGCATAACAAAAAGCAATTATTCAGATCTGTTCTTAGTACCACGCAGATATGTGGGACACAACAACAACAGCAACAGCAAATATCAAAAGATAAATAAAGGAATAAAATGTACGATTTATCTATTTTTTATTTATTTATTACTTTTTCATAAATGTCGGATTTAATCATTTTTTTAGTTAATATATTTTTTTGATTTACTTTCTATTTTTCATAAATTTCAAAAATTATATAAATGTCATAATTTCCCGTTTAGGAAATGTATGAAAGTAAACAAACAAACAAACAAATACATACATACATACATAAATAAATAAAAAGTTAAGCCCAAAAAAACCTCATGGCTTGTAAGAATGTCAGGAAAATTACTTGAGCTGAGAAGGTTCAGTCTTTTGCAGTCGTTGCGGTCTGCAGTGATTGGACAGGCATATACATCTCCAGTCTCATTGGCTGACACTCCCGACTCTGCTTTTTCCTTCGGTGCTCCTACAAGAAGTCTGAAACATGTGTAAACCTGATTGAGCTCAAATCTGTCTCGAGGCAGTGTATTATGCCACAGTTGCTGCAGTACCACAGTAATGACTGTTTGAGACAAAAAACAAACAAACATTTTTTCACACAGCACTTTCAAGGATAAAGCAGAAATTCACATCCAGCCTTGTGTCAGGTATTGCTTATATTTGACCTTATCCTCAGAATTTAGTGGACACTGCAGATAAACTCCAGCATGTGTAACCCTTATCTGTCTGGGCTTGTTGCACTACGTGAACTGATTTTGACTGGAAGGACTTGTCAGGACCCATTACTTCCAGAACACAGTGCAACTATGGTCAGAAAATATTGCTTAAAAAGCTACATGCTTTTAACTATCTGCAGAACCCTGCAGGTGAAAGAGATTAACATAAAGCATCTAAAAACCACAAGAGACGGTGATCACATTTTACTCAAATGTTCATTTTCAGACAATAATTTGCGTAATATGCTATGGAATGGGTAACTTCACACGTTCATGCCTCTCTTTCCATAAGCAAGCTATTATGATACATACATTCATTATCCCCTCCAGGGAAAATCGCTTACTCAAGCTCCACCTATGTAACCGATTTGATTTTGATCACAAAAACGAGGCAGCTTTAGAGATACCCACATCTGCCATCACGGAACAGATGTAATCCTCTAGAGCCCTTGAGGAAAGTGAGCAGAATTAAAGTGGCATTTCATTAAACTCTAATCACAAAATCAATGAATTTTATTTCAATATTTGCGAGAGCACGACAGACATAATAATGACTAAAGCGGTGCTGCCTGCAAGCTCGATTCATTAATGTTTCATGATTTTTGGAGACACGCAACCTAGTTGCTATTTTATCCACCTTGCAGCCTGAGGCCTCATAAATATTCCACTCTGTGAGGGATGAGATCTCATCAGATCATGACTCGTGTCTAACGGGATTATGAATGGGCTTTAGTGGGCGATGCGGTCATTTCATCTTCTTTAAAATTCTGTTTGGTGAATTTTAACAGGAATGTATTATGTCTGACAGTCTAATCATCACAGATTTCATTCCTTTAACAGAGAACTTGGGTTATAAGTAACATGATATTTGCCACAGTGAGTGGTATTTTTGGTATTTTTTTATTCTTGTATGCCAGGTCACTGTGCGGAGACAGTTATAAATAAGACATTTGTAATGTCGAGTTCACACTGCAAGATTTTAGCCCCAATTTTCAGGTTTTGCAAAATCGCCGACGCCCGTGAAATATTTGGCTTGCTAAATATCTATAATATAACATATAGTTTCATATAATGTTATATGAAATGTTATACGAAACAAAGGCAGTTCATGACCCCTTTGAGAAAATGGTAAAAGAAAAAGGTAAAAGAGAATATACGATGTGTGTCAGATCTGCATCATGCTCAGCAGCGGCAGCTCATAAAGTCATAGCAGCCAAAGTAACCTAATAACCCAGGCGCTGTGATGTCTGTTAAATCAAAGAACAAAAGAAAAAAAGGAAATCAATAACTTTTGTAGCTTTAAGGATACATTTTTAGTGTTTGACAACTTTATTGAATTTCTGTATATTTCCTACTTGCTGAAGGACACGGCTAAACATGGCATTTATTACAATGTCTTTATGTAAAGACTATTTTAAGTTCACTTAAATTAGAAGTTGTTATTTTTCAAAGTCTAATAAATGTTAAAAATCGATAGCTCTCAAGTATACTGTAATGTTGAATGGTTATAGTCAATGGTTAAATATTAGGAAATTTCATAAAGAGACATCAGTACTGGTATCAGTGATAAAAAAAATTCAGTCATTAATTTGAAGACTGAATGTAAAATATTTTGCAATATAAAAGTATATTTAAAAACTTCAGTGTTGGGTGGGATTTCAGAAAAAAATGTGCACTTAATTAGTTGATTTTTTTAGGTCAACTGACAGCACTAGTTTCAACTGCTTTTGTCCATTTAATGAAAGTCAATGGGCTGCGTTGGGTTCCATTATATGGACATGAAAATACATTTTCAGAAAAAGAGAATCATAGAGGTTTGGAATGACATGGGGTTAAATAATAATGTTAATTTTGGGTGAACTATTTAATTAAAATGTCTGTCATACATGCAAATGCTACAAGTGAACATAATTACTAAAATACACTTCTCCAAGAGAACGCCAAACACACAGTCTGAGGTTTCCTTTGTGCTCATTTCAACACCACTCCTTTCAGTGTTTCATTTCTGTACTTGTTCATATGCATCACACATTGTGGTGAGGTAGACTGTGATGAGGACACACACTGAGGTCAGAGTCAAAGGGAGGGAGGGAGAGGGGGAAGACAAGGAGGGACAACGAAAGACAAAAGGTGAAGTGAAAGACATCTCTCCCTCTCCCTTTGGGCCTAATTTCATTTGGACCCCAATGATCGTCCCCCTCAAAACGCCGTCACAAACAATCGGCTGGTGTCTCTGCCTCAAATCCTGTCATGTGACTCCAAATCTGCTTTCAGCAAGGACAAGACAGGAAATGAGAAAGTCAAGAGAAGGTGAATGAGCAAGAAAGAATGTCAGACTCTTCCTTGTTGCTGCATGTTCACCACCTTTTATGGGGGCTGTTGCTCATTTTGTATGTAAAAAGGGCGTTTACTTCTGCTAAAGTCTTAAAGGTGCGGAAGCAACAAAATGGTCTGTTTAATGTCTAAGCAAAATGAGAGGGTGCTTATTAAAATAGTAATTGAAAACCAAATTTTAAAAAAAAAAAGAAAAAAAAGTGTGATTAACTTTATAAATGGGACAAATCTGACTTATAACACAGAACATCTGTAGAGAAGCTTCATGCAGTTTGTTTAGGGAATCATACTTCCAGTGCATTACACCTGAGCCTGTTTATGCGTGAACGGATACCAGTCACATGACATGGGTTTTACCACTACAATTATCTACAGGTCTAGTGGTGAGCGGCACATACCTCAGAGGCAAGTTTATGAACCGCAAGCTGGTTGGGGTTTTGCATTCACTGGTGCTTCATTTCATCGAAGCTGCTCTGTTTGAGAGAATATGACTCAACCCGATTAGATTAATTTAATCTTTTCCACAGCATTAGTCTTCGTTTTGCTCCTCTGTCAGATGGAAACATCCTGCAGTATATTTGAACTGCAAATAACACTGAGATTTCACTTTTATTTCTTGGTCTAGAGAATCTTTTGAAGATACATACTGACATTTTGATTGTGAACGTTTTTGACTTGGTTAAAAAAAACAGCTATGAGTCAGATCACAGAGAACACAACTTCCTGTAACCTGCTGAAGAAGGTGTGTCTGCTTCGACCGTTTCACTGAATTCAGGGCCAGAGTGCACATGTTGCACCTTTGTTTGATGTGTGTGCCTCCAAGCTGTTCTAAAGGCCTGACCTTTCAGTAAATAGTGCTGACAGAAAAAGGTCCCACTGGCCACGCTCAGTGTTGGAGACTGTCTGGCCACGAACAAAGAACTTGATCAGGAGAGAAAACTTTCTGGCAGTGTTGCACACATTCAAGTTCAGGCAGGTGAAATTCACGTCCCTTATCTCCCACATATTGCTATGAATGAATGAATGGGAAAGCAACCAAAACAGAGTCAGCACTAAGCTGCGCAATAAATGACGTACACAGAGAGCTCATTACACTTCCAAGTGAGTGGGTGAGCAGAGATGAGAGGCTGCAGCTTAAGGCATCATATTTGTGCAAAGTTTGTTTCAAAACATAGGCAACTTCATGATGTTTTCTAAGACACCTTCTCTAGGCAGCACTGCATATGTCCTTTGTAGAGAAGTCAGTCCAATAATGCACTGCGCTCAGTGAAAAAAACAAATCCATCATGGTGGAAGAAAAAAAAATGCAACAAACAAAACAACAAAAACAGTTGAATCGAATTGAAATTTATTATTTTACCCAAAATTTAGCCTGTGTTGTGTGATGTGTATTCGTATTTTACTATAAGCTTAGCAAATATGCTAACATCATGTAATTTGCACATATTTGTTTAAAAACTGTTCACCAATATATACACACACACATATATATATATATATATATATATATATATATATATATATATATATATATATAAAAATAATGCACATTACTATTTTTACTTTTATTCAGTAAGGACAAATTAAAATAACCAAAAGTGACAGTAAAGACATTTATAATGTTCTAATTCAAATAAATAATGTTCTTTTTATTTGGGAACTTTCTATTCACCAAAGAATCCTGAAAATAATCATGGTTTCACAACAATATTAAGTGTTAACTGTTTTCAACATTGATAATAATAAGAAATGTTTCTTGAGCAGCAATATTAGATTTAATCAGCATATTAGAATGATTTCTGAAGGATCATATGACACTGAAGCCTGTAGTAATGATGCTGGAAATTCCCAAGAATAAATGACATTTTAAAATATATTAAAATAGAAAACAGTTATTTTAAATTGTACTAATATTTCACAACATTGCTGTTTTTACTGTACAAACAAATGCAGCCTTAGTATGCTTACGAGACATCTTTCCAAAACATTACAAATCTCACCATCCTTAAACTTTCGAACGGATGTTTAAATTCACATTTCATAAAACCATTCCTTCTTTATAATTTATCACACACATTTAAGCCCTTCTTTACAGGAGCCGCATGGATCAGAGCTGCTACGGTCACTAAACTGACAATCGCCCTGCAACTAGAACATTCACAAGGTGACAAATCTCATTCTTGACATTCCAGCTGTTACAGATTAATGGATAATATGTAATCCAAAAACCCAGGATGCTCCACGTGAACAGCAAGGCTGTCCAGTCCAGAGGCAAGACAAACCTACTCAACTTCAGCTGAAAGTGTTTTATGACATGCTGCCTAGACCACTCAATGATTTTAAAGTAGTGGAACCCAAAGTTTTCATAGTGCCTACTGCCTACCCTACTTCATTGACAACTCAAGCACTATAAATGACATTTTTAGCTATAATACTCAAACGTAACATCATTTTGTTGATTATTACTGGACTTCTCAAGACTTATCACGATTCACTTGTAGACATGATGTAAGACTTGATGGATGTGCCTGCCCTGTTTGCCAATGACATTAACGATAACCGTCATTTTTTGACAGGAATTAAAACAATGCCGTGAGGGATAGAAGTGCAGTGCGTTCAATGGATTGCAATGTTTAACAACATATCAGTGGTTTTTCTAAAAAAAACCCTTCATAAAACAGTTTTGAAAGTTGTGAGTTGGGAAAATTAGAAGAGCTGACAACAGTGTGTGCCATTGTAAAGACACTTAGCATATCCCTCACAGGCATGTTTTCATCCACTTTAAATTCAACATGGTGTCTAACCTGATTAAGGTCTATTTAGTGTATTTTCATGTTTTGCTACATGTAAAAGAGAACTAAATACCAATTCAGGCAAAGCTTAAAATATCTGTTAATCTGAGTTAAATTTATTTCACTGTGTTAAAGTAAATATAATTGCAACTTTGTTTAGACAGACAGACATCCCCTGTCTGACACCTATATCCGTGACCCAGATAACCTCAGCCGCTAAGGGAGCAAATACCACAACATAAAACAGACAGGAAATCACACAGGAAATTCACATCACGTTTAGCTTAATTTTACACAAAAACCTGAAATATCGCCTACTGACAAAATCCAGTATGCAACAGTTTTCACTGGGGCAGAACACTGTGATTACAAATACATGAATTGAATATAATTATACAGCAGATAGTAGCAGCCCTCTAATTTGAACGGCCAAGCAGCACATCAGCGAGCCAGTGTACTAACTGCAAGCTATGTGAAATGACTTTACAGTTCTTGGAAATGTGTACAATAAAGCACCTCAGGCGATCAGACCAATGATACGTGATATGGTTAATAGGTCAATGGAAAATGTTTAAAGGGGTCATCGGATGCAAAATTAGTTTTTTTTTTGTAAAGTTTTTTAGAGTATGGTCCTGTATGACATCATAATAAAGGGCAGAATTCCTTGTACGGGAACTTCTCCAGGAAGAGCGCGCGCACATCAACCAGAGCAAGAGTAAGAGCACTCCCATCAACGTCGTCAGCAGCACTGCACAAGACTTGCTCGAGAAGGATTTATTATTTTGCTTTTAGACCACGAAATCAACAATGTCACCAAAGAAGTGGGGTTTTTTTTGGTCGTGAGGAAAAAAATTTTCAGCTTCCCAGAGAACCCAGCGTTAAGGGAAGAGTGGATGCAGTTTGTTTCTCCGGGGCTGCAATGGAGCTGTGCAAGAGTGTTTGTTCCCGACATTTCAGTGACAAATGTTTTATAAACAAATTAAATAAAATTTAAGTCAATAAAGTTTTTGCTCCTGTTTTATGCAGACGATCGCTACGCAAAAGTTTTGCGTGCTTGTGACTCTTTAGATCCACCCACAGCACACCTCCAAGAGCTTGACTGTTTTCTGAGAGAATTGTAAAGCTGTATCTTTTTTCTGTATAAATCTGATAAAACTAAAGACTCTTCAGAGATATGAAGGATGCAATACTACTCTGTGGGTACTCAAGATTCACATGAGATTGGCAGAAACTGTGTGTGTGTTATGCCCAATTTAAAGGAACATTTTAGTAGTGGTTAATAGTCTCTTATTGGCCAAGGCTTCGATAAAACAAGCCTTGCAAATTAATGAAAGAACACATATACAGACACTCCATATTTAATGGTATTTGATGATTTGTTAATTTCACTAATAAATTACACTTTCTATAAAACATTAGCAATGGGTTTGTAAAAGGAGGAGAAGCTTCACTGCACTGAATAAACTACTTTTGTGGAAAAACAGCTTATTTAGTCAATCGACAGTCTAACAACTAATCTTCAATATGATTACCTTCAAACTAATAACAAACCCTGGAAGTAGCTCATTGTAGTCCCTACGAGCCGTTTTTATAGGCATTAAACTGCCATAATTTTAAAAGACGATATCTCCGTTTGCATTGAACTTTCAGCGTCGTAACTTTGCAGATATTGTTACATAACAAACAGTAAACAGAAAACTAAGCAACATAAAAATCCGAACACACTGTGCACCACCCACACTGATTATGTATTTTCTCACATCATCACCACGTAGGCTTTAAACATTTGCTGCAGTTGTTCAGCCGATAACTGGATCTCGTGAGACTTTCAGCTTGCGGCTTTGCAGATAATTTAAGCATGATGAGAAGGTGTCTGTGGTCAAGAGGGTCTGAGAACTTCAGCACGTCAGCAGCTGCAGCACTAAAGAATCACTTGTGCAGCTCTAGCTAATGCCATCATAGGAAGGAAACAGGTTATTAGTCTATGAGAGTTTGTGAGACAAATGACCAAAGATCAAGTCACAGAATCACAGGATGTCCTTGTGTGCGACTGAGCCAGTCCTTTATGGCTTCGACAAGATGATGAATGTCTAGCCAGTCCAATTAATATCATCACGACTGATCTTGTTTCTCAAATTGTCGGTGCAGATAAGATCAGGAGGACCTCTGAGCGGTTTATGCGTACATAAATCACTAATCAGGAGCAGGGACATTTTTTCTCAACATGAAAAGCACAAAACAAATACAAATTACAAATTAAAACCCTTAGTACAAAAACACAGCAGCTTCCTAAACAACTTAAGTGTTTTCTTCATATTTTTTAAGTCACCACCAACCACGAAGATGCAGTGAAGAAGACAACTACAGTCCTCTTCCTCTGAGGTTCAATCAGGAAGTCACCAGAAAATGCAACACAGACAGCCTCACATTAGCTTGAGACGACTCCTCTAGGACAATGTCAAGGGCCGACGCAAACACTGAATCTGTTTTTACTTTGTTTGTACTTAGTTGCATATAATATGACAAATAGCAAACTTTTACACCACACTGTTTTTGAGAGCATGGCATTCACAGATCACAAAGAGAAATGGGCCAGACCAGACACCACTGCTCTCTTGTGGTATAGATTCCAACATCTGTTAACAATGAAGAGACATGTCTTATGATTCATTTAGTCTGCTTTATGTACTTCATTCATTCTATGTCTGCAGTGTGTCCAATACAGTCAAATCAAAGTATTATCAAATCAAAGACAATTTAATTATCTCCATTGTGCTCGCAGAAATGACACATGAAACATGTCGTAGACAGATTTGTGGTTTCATTGTGTATATAGCTTTAGGCCTTTATACATATAAGTCTGTAATGTGTTGTAGTTTTTAACATGTTTATAAAATGCCACCTTGTGGCTCCATCATATGCTGATGACTACATTGAAAATCAGGGTGTTCTATTATGGCACCATATGCTGTCCACAATTGACATGCTTCTGCAATGCCTCAGTGTTAAATAAAAGCCACAAAGCGCCTAGTATTTTGCCTAATTGTTATTTTGCACTGTTATGGTCATATTTATTGGTTATATGCTCAAATGCTATTTCTCAATTAAAGTTGGGCTCTATGTTAGTGAAAGGGCATTATTTCCATCCGTAATCAAAGAAAACAGCCTGCATGAGTCAATGCAGTTACGTGGTTGCCTTTCATTGTGAAATCTGTGGAATTCTAATTTCCTGGGGAGATGAAAAAGCATTGTGTGCAAACCAGTATCTACCTGCGCTATCATGCGAACTCACAATTTTCTGCAAAGCTGGTGTTTTTTCTATAACTCCCACTGAGGATCTGTGAAAAAGATTTTATGTCCCACTATAAAATTAATTTATAGGTGTTAGAGTGCAGATAATATGATATTGTTGTTGAGCTCAGTCTTCTTGCATATAGTAACTCAACTCTGTACTAGTTATTGCCTTATGAGGCTGGTGATACAGGTCTCACAGCACTCATAAACTCATAAGAGATTCATAAATAAGTGAACTACAAAGCAAAATCTACTGCTTCAGTCATGAGCAAATGGGTCTCAGAGGAACTTACTGACTATTGTAAATGATCAGTTGGTTTATAGAGATATTTCAGTGCAGCAGGGGGTAAGTGGTCAATGTGTGCAGCTCAGAAGGCCTTAAGCAACACTAGTTATTGTGCTTTGTTTATTCAGTTTCTATGCCCATTTCACAGCTGTTGTTCCTGACTCTTTGGCCAGCTGTACCAATTAGGACTTTTATTCATCACTTTAGCTATTAAATCTCACAATACGAGTTCAAAAATCAAAATTTGAGCAACAGTATTTGAGAACAAAGGCGGCAACATTTGTTGTAGCAACCATAATGGTTATAAAACATTAGACAAGCGGGTGCATGACCTGCCCAGCCCTAAGTCACAGTAACAGGCGGCCTTATAAATGTCTCATATCCTCTTGTGAAATGGAGCTTTCATGTTAATCATTTACCTGAGTTAATCAAGAAACAGAATGCCACAAAAACAGAAACAAGAAAATGATGAAAGCATTTAAAAAATTTCAAACAAAACATTCAGACATGAACAATGACAAATTCATATCACGAGAGTCACAAGAAATAAAGAAAAAATAAGGTGTGCAGCTTACAGTGTAGTAGTAATAATAAGCCATTATTGTGTGGCCTAATAATAGTCAGGTTAATTCATTACTACTAAATAATATTAGTTGTTTTAGATGCTACCACGATGTGCATTTTAGGTCACACAAGTTTCTACAAAAATCTAATTTAATAACTAATTATTAACAACATATTTATATAAAATATAAACATATACAAATATTATGTTTTTGAGTCATGAATATAAATTTTCTTAGACTTTCTCCAATCAGCAACTGTGAAATTTTATATAAAAAGGTTCAAATATATCATATTTTAAAGAAAACTTTGACACAAGTCATAATGACGGTTTAAAGGTGTACTCTGGAAGCTTTTCTGGTCACATGACAACAAAATGGCATCCTGCATGATACTACTGTCTTGGATTTGGATTTGGTGGACAATAGATTGTTTTAAAATAAAATGTCTTTACTGCTTTGTTTATAATAATAATAATAATAATAATAATAATTGAATAATAATTTAATATTCAATTGTTTAAAAAGCTCTGAACAATTACACAATCTTATTTTTCGTTTTCTTTTCTTTTTTTTACACTTCAAACTTATAAAAAAAAATCAAAATGACTTTGAATTTAAAAAATGAAAACGTGCTCATCATAGAAAAACATGTATTCAGTTAATATGAATTGCATTTGTGATTGGCTATTCTTGCACAAAAATGACACACAAAAAAGACATTGACCCATATAAAAAGTAACTGCATTATAAAACATCGTTAATGCAAAGGTAAAACGCTCAACAGGTGCACAAACGTGAGTACATCTTGTCCTTCTCATAACATTTCACCTGGGGTCAGGTAATAATAATAATACATTAAAAATATACTTACAGGTGTCTTTTCTCTCCCACGACCTGCTCGTGTAGTGCAACAGAAAGTCCAAACAAACTGCCAGCTGTTTTCCCCTCTTTGACGACTGGAGACCTCACATCCAAGTTGAACGCTTGACAGGCGCTCAACACGAACACCAAGACAAACAAGAGTCTTTGCAGGTGAAATGCATACATTTTTCTAAAAGTCACTCCAATGTTTTTGTTAGGCGAGACAGAAACCGCGAGCGGAGGAAGATGAGTCCGCCAGGGTCTGAACAGCAGCGGATTTGTCAGACGCTGTGAACTGATTGCTCATATTCGTCATTCTTTCTTCCGGGGTTCGAGCCAGTCATCGGTGAAAACCTGACTGGAGGGCATTGAAATACAGAGAGCGAGCGCGGGCACCTTGATAGAGGACGGACTTACACATGCTAGCCCACGCTCACACTTGCATTCTGTTATAATGTCTAGAAACGGGCTTTTCAAACTTTTTTAATTTGGTCCCCCGAGGGAGGCTTAAGTTGAAGCTGTATATGTGTAGCCTACTATGTGTGAAAAACTTCAATTTCAAATCGGCACCTCGTAAAAGAGTTAATAGAATATAGTAGGCTACAGCTATAGGTTCTGTCTAAGCATTAACTGGTAAACCATCTTTGACCAGCAACAAACCAGCCACCAGGTTGTCAAGGTGGTTTTTGGGCTGGATTTTCCAGCATGATTTATCAGCTTCTCTTGCTCCTCATATATGAAGTAGGCTAAATGATTAATTATCTCTGTTTTGAATGCTCTTTTGAATAATAGGACTGATATGACAACATATCAAAGCTTCCACAATAGTTGGTGGGAGAAGTTGTGACTAAACTGCAATAAATCAGTAAAACAACCTTCAAGGCTGCTAATATGCTTATTAATGGAGATCTTTATTTCCATCTAGGGTCCCCAGATGCCCAAAAGATGGTCCTCACTGCAGAACACAAGATCCAGGGGGTGTGGTTGGATCTAGATCCAACTCCTCCCACCTTACATATACCTCTACCTGTCTCCACCCCCTGATCCCTAAACCTACCCATCTCCGCCTCTAAGCCTACCAATCTCCACCCCCTGGATGTGGATCCAACCCCGCCCCCTGGATCTTTGTTCTGCAGTGAGGGGCTACTGAAAAAGGGTCAGAAAGGAACCATGGGTTTGTGGGTTTCACTCATTGTTCATGTAGCCATTCAGTTATCAGCCCTCCAAATTTGCTGACATACTCTCTCTAGCATGCTCCAGGCTGACCTAATAAATCCAATGCGCCCTGTGTCCTGGGAATCCATGACATTTGCACATTTTAAAGAATCAGTCAGGCGCGGCTCGTATATATGGGCAAATATTCATCCAAAACGTAGACCTCTATATAAACTAACTCAATAATAAATTGTAAATGTGTTCAGCATTCTGCAACAAATATTTTTTTGATTTTCTGTACTATTTTAAGTCGTAAAGTAAGCAGTATATATTAAAATCCCGTGCATGGCTTTAGCAGGCACATACCGATACTAAATGGGGCAGACGGTGTCGTGATCGAAACAACTTTAAAGTCTGGTAGTGTATGATCCTCGGTCGTGTAGTGTGTTGCAACATTACTTCGAGCCTGTCAATCAACATTAGCGCCCCACCCACAGGATAACGCAAGGACATCTCTGCCAAAATTTTGTGTTCAGAGATTAGAATATAAAGTTAACAAAATAATCTGCCCTAGCTACATTTACGGTCAGGAGCCGCTACTGGAATCAGTCATAGCTTGTGGCTTCTCAATTGCCCTTTATTTGGATTCCTTCATGCTGAACAACAGATGTTGCGATAAAGGTACAGACAAAAATGTGGCCCTCAGCTTGCAATTCATGCAAAGACTCCTGTTCTACTGGACATAAAATATCGATTTGAGTTATAATTTCACCTGTATATTATCTTGAGTCCAATAAATGTACAAAACAACAAGGCCTAGCAAAAAGACAAGCACTGCACCTAGTGATGGGTGCTTTCAAACCACTACTTCATGAAGCTTTGAAATTTTAACTAATCTTTTATTTTGAATAAGTAGCAGAAATAGAAAGAGTAGCATAATATGACATTTTAAATTCAGCCAATATTACAGGCTGCATCAGCATTACTATTCATCGTAAATAATATTTGAAATTAGAATTAGTGTGTCCCAAATCGTTGTAATCATTCCATTGCATGAATTAAATAGAACTTACAAACAATACAAACATTGTGATGTGAGACTGTGCAGTTTAGATAAAGGGGTCTGGGTGTTTAATAATAATGATGACAAAAAAATTCATGCTATCTGCATTATTTTTCATCTATACCAACACTGTCAACAACATTTGGTCATGACTGACAGGGCAGTTTAAACAGTGACACAATGCTACACATTCCAAAGTATGTATATTTTTAGGGCATAGTATGAGAAAGCATACTGGGACACAGCAATGGAGCCATTTTCTCTATATTCTGAGTCACAAGATGGTGCTAATTGCATATGAAAAAAGAGTGTCCTTACATTCCAAACAGGATAAATCATGGCTGCCATATTGAGGGGTTGTTCCAAGCTGAAGTACTCAAAACTGGCCACTTCAAAGGGCCCTTCGGCATGAATGGTTTTGAAGGGCATGATGACTGATGGAAACTTAGATGATGGACATTTTTTGTGCAGGTTTTAAGGAATAGTTCACCCAAAATTTAAAATTCTGTTATTACTCACCCTCATGTCGTTGCAAACCCATAAGACCTTTGTTCATCTGCAGAACACAAAATTAAGATATTTTTGATGAAATCCAAGAGCTTTCTGACCCTGCACAGCAACGCAACTGACACGTTCAAAGCACAGAAAGGTAATAAGAATATTGTTAATATATATAGTCCATGTGACATCAGTGGTTAAACCGTAATTTTATGAAGCTACGAGAACACTTTTTGTGCGCAAAGAAAAAAAAAAGACTTTTATCAACAATTTCTTGTCTTCTGTGTCAGACTTCGACGTCCGTTCAAGACAGTACCTCGATGCTGCATGTGCATTCCTCTGCTTACAAACAAGGAGCAGCACATCTGGGTTCTACATCAAAACACCGGCTCCAGCAGCAATACACATATGCATTATGTTACTCTTGTGAATGCATGTCGACTGACACAGAAGAGAAGAATTGTTGAATAAAGTTATTGTTTTCACCACTGATGTCACATGGGCTATTATATTGATGTCCTTACTGCCTTTCTGGGTCTTGAACGTCTGAGTTGCATTGCTGCCTATGGAGAGTCAGAAAGCTCTCGTATTTCATCAAAAATATCTTAATTTGTGTTCCGAAGATGAAGAGTTCATTTGGAACGATATGAGGGTGAGTAATTAAATGACAGAATTTTCATTTTTGTGGGAACTATCCACTTTAATTATGTAATGGTGCACATGGCTTGGAAAGATGACACAGAAGTGCATTCCAAGGAACATGTTTTGGACCCCTGCACCCTTCATCGCTTTAGAGCTCTCACTCTGGAGGGCAAACCCTTCGAAGTGATTAGGGCATCAGGATGAGCACTTCAGAATGGAACACAGTGTGTGATATGAGAGACATGAAAGCAGAGTCGGATATACAACAGTCGATAGATGATGGTGAATTTTGGGAAATATCAGACTGCTCAATGTCGCAACTGACCAATCAGAATCAAGTATTCCAGAGAGCTGTGTAATAATGCAAACACTATCTAAGAAAAAAAAAAACACTCGACATTAAGTGCTCATGTGAAGACCTCTGCCTGTTGACTTCACTAAAATGTAACACCTCACCATGTTGACACACAGTAATTAGACTCAGTAGGTTTTTCATTCTTGTTAGGTGTCCTCAGGATACACAGTCAGTGATTAGAATCAGAACATGCCGTGTAAAGGCTGCTTGACTTACTCACTTGTCCCAACATGCGAGATTGCATAGCAGTTGCCAACATGTTTTTGTACATGCCAGATGTGTTCTGATATTTTGAGATAAATCAAAGATAATGTACCTGCTTTTCCAAAATGTTTTAGTTGTCAAGTTGAGATAAATGCAGAGCTAGCACATAAGAAAGACTTTATTCAAAATCCCTAGCTCAAGAAATCCTTCATTTAGTGAATATAGGCTAACATACAATATTTGAGTTTGCAAGAGAATTGATACTGTACTGTTTATTTTATTTTATAAGAGAAACCTTGAACACTAAAAGAAAGCACATTGGCTGTCCAAGTGTCAAGCCTTTGTTTATTGTAATGTGTCATTGTTTTCATGATTTTGTCTTATAAGTGTTAATTTAAGGAGAAGAAACTGACAGCAACAGTAGGCCATAAAAATGTGAACCCCAGTATGAAAACACATTATATCTTAATAAAGAAAAAAATAAACCATATTTAGGCAGGACACATTCAGAGTGTGCTATAGGCCAAGCAATGGCATCAGAATAAAGCTAAAGATTTATATGGCATTCTCATAAATGTTTGATGAATTGAGTTTGTCATTTCTTAAATAACAATACAATTAAACTTTGCTATGGCTTAATGTAGCCTACTATCAGTGATGTTTTAAAATTTCATCATTCTGGCAGAAAGAAAAGAAAAGAAAAGAAAAGTTAAAACTTGATAAAGGATGCTGTTTGTCTGAGATAAAAGCTCAGACAGAGTGTGTCACATCCAAAGTTTTCTGATATCGATCTCAGTCTATCTCTAAATTACTGCCAGGCAAAGTTGAATAAACAACTGTGAGAACTCAGAGAAACAGACCACAGCGTGAATTAGAGTGTACTGTGAAATGACTTCCTCATTTTCATCTATTTTACACCTCATCTATTTCCTCTTGGTAATCTAGTGCTGTTGGATAATTGTGTTGACAGGCTGGTGAATTAGTCATTTTGTTTTGTGTGTTTAAAAGTCATGGCTGAAAAAGGACAGTTAGCATTAGCATGTTAATTTTAATAAACCGACTTGTTTTTGATATATTAACAGAATAATCAGGACATAATAATTAGAAAATGTTAATTACAGACAATATTACTGAGCCCTAAAGTCTTCTGCAGCGACACATTTTTTCGCCAGTAATTTATCGGTTCAATAATTCAAAAGTGACTAGCATTGAGTAAGGAGTAATATTCTTTCATTATGAGGGCTCGGCTTTTCCATAAACCTCTCCAAAAGCATCCCTACATGCAACAAATGAACAGACTTTCATCTTTTCAGAGACTGTATTTGTCTCACTGACAAACTGACAGACACAGTTTAAATATAAATGCAGTGTCATCAAATGTTAGACTGAGTCAGATTTGACAATGAAGGTTCATTACATGTTATTATACAGCTATATTATAGTCTAGCAAAGATATGTTAAATCATTCCCTGATTATTTTAGGCGTGCCATGTCTGTAAGTGTGAGGAAAACGCTGCAGATTTATATGAAGACATCCATTTGAGGCTAGCTCTGCTGAACACGTGCAGTTTGAGTGCCACCTGCTGGTCACTTAATGCATTATACGGGTCAACAATGTACCTATTTTTTTTTTTTTTTTTTTTTTTAAATAAATATAAGTTACATACATCCACATTATATAAACATGATTTTTATTGCCTAATAAAATGCAGTTACCACATGCAGACACATGCATTTTTTTTTCTGCTTTCAAGAGAATGAGTCTGCCATATGCCTGGTGTAGTGGCTGTGCTGTGTGTGCTGTGACAGTTATTGCTCTCTATGACAGTCTGTTGTGCGTCTCTTTGATGTGGCTGCAGTTCCATCTATGTTCTGCCGTGTGCACATGATAGGAATATTCAGGAACAGCTGGTTGTTTTAACAGCTGGCTTACAGTGTCCATGCTCTTAGATTTTAAATAGGTATTCTGCTTACAGAGACTTGGTCAACCTGTCATAAAGTGTGTGTATAATGTAGCTTGCATGCTTATTCACACACTTTATGACTACTGACATTTTTTGACAGTGACAGCTGATATATGGTAAGAACGATTATTTCAATAAATGAATGTGAACTGAAATATTTCTCCTTTGGCTGTGAATGTGAATGCTGACCCTTGATAATATTTCTTTAATATTTTCTTTATTAATCTTTATTAATGTATTATTGTTTTTGACATTGTGTGCAACCATAAGTTATCAGAAATCACAATAAATAAAAATGTTCAATTAATCAATTTCATTAATATGAAATATGCAGTTTAAAGGCATTTATATTTTGATGTCTAATATCACATATATTTAAACAAAAGAAAAGTGATATAAGGACCAATCAGACAGAACAGAGAAGTTTTGAGAGACAAATTCAGAGTATTGCTGAATTTGAAGACATCACTGACACCTAGCCAGCGTAATTTGGATTAAAGTGTTACTTGTGTTATTTGAATAACTGCTTTGGATGACAGTTTTATCATTATTTAAATACTATTATTATATATTTTTAAATCAGCCTTGATTTTTATATTTTACTTTTTATTTTATTTGAAGTTTTAGTGATTTGGTTATTTGCTTTGTCGTTTTTTTTTAAATCTTTTTAAAATATATTGCTACATAGCTTTGACCTACAATTTTCATTTTTTGTTCTAGTAATTTCAGTATAGCCTTTACCTCATTTCAGTTCATTGACAATGTATATTTCTAATTTTCATTTAGGTTTTAAGTTTTCTTATGTATGATTTGTTTTAGTTTAGCTGTATTTCAATTCCCAAAAATGAATTTAATAGTTTAATTTTAGCTAACAATAACAACACTGTGGGGCGGGGCTATCTGTTTGCAGACCAATGACAGGCAGGGAAACTTTCTTCCCTCAGGAAACCTGTTTGTAAACAATAGGCCTGATAATTTTCTGGGGCCTGTTCCATAAAACAACTTTACCAAATAAACTAGGCTTATTTCAGTTAGTCTGACTTATTTTGAACCAAATCAACTTACAATAAGTCAGACTAACTGAAATAAACCTGGTTTATATGGTAAACTTGTTTTATGAAACAGGCCCCAGGTGGCACCATTAACTCGTTCTCACTGTGTGTCAAAAGCGTTCGATGCTTACAGGTAAGCCACAGAGCACTCTATGTACCTTGCAAATTAGACAATATTTAAGTGACTGGAATACATTTAAGCCTGTTTTACATCTGCTTCATTTCTAACGGGAGAAAGATGACCGGTAGCAGAACAGAGGCGGCGCTAAAAGCTTCACCCCACCCACCCATACACAAAAATACATAGCCCACTGAGGTGAGCGTAATTTCACCAAGTACAACATGTTCCTGCATCAACATCCTGGTTGATCCTGGAACAACATTACAATCAACACAGAGAGAACTTTTCAGGAAATATCTGTTTTAGTCATACGATCAGGGTTAGGTGCTTCTACACCCTTTTTAATCAGCTATCATTTCCCACTGATTTTAGGAATAAATTATGGGTAGGGTTAGGTTTAGGGGTAGGGATTGGGATTGGGTTAAATCTATATTTTTGCGCCTATTGATAGTAAAATCCGAGTTTCTTCACTCAATCTGTGAAATGTTCTCCAGCAGATGGCGGTGTGCCGCGTTGTGATGTGTACCCTATAGAGTTACGTAATACTGCAGTTGCCCCTTATTACTAGTCAATGAGGTGCCCATGCTTATCTCTTATACTGTAATGTATGGTCACTAAATTAATAAAAAAAATGTTTTTAAATATATATAGGAGAAAAATATTATAAATATATAAGAAATGAAGTTATGTTGTATACATATATCAAGCAGTAAGCCATTTGTTAAAATTGTAAAAATAATAAATAATATATATATATATGTGAGATGCAAAAGTATATGGTACGCCATATGTACACAACATAGAATAAAAAACAAGACACATAATCAGTGTTTTTGCTTGCAAATGCACATTTTTATATAAAGAAGATAGAAGAGTTGACCAAAGTCATTGCACAAACTCACATTCATACACACCCATATACTGTAACAGATTGCTTCTTTAAATATATTAGTTACATCTCATTTTTGTTTCATTTTGATCAACAAAGTTCACACAACGTGAAACATAAAGAAAAGAAAAAAACATATTTCAGTCTTTTGTTGCTATACAGTTTTTTTTTTCTGTTGAAGAATGTTACATCAACCACAAAAATTGTATAAAACATAATAACACAATTCTGCCTCTTTCATTATCTATGACAAGAACAGAGTTGCTGCAATTAATGGCCTTTCACCACCCCAATCTGTTATGGTCTATTATCATCACATCCTATATCCCGTTCTACCAATGGAGCCATTGTAGCATCAATGCATGTACAGTCTTTTTGCCCTATGTACAAAACTTAACTACATTCAGCTAACCAATGAGAAAGGTCTTGTTATGGGTAAAATGTGATATCTGCATTAATAGCACCATCAGAATGAGGCCAGACACAAAATATGGGGGATAAATGTAAATGCAGTATCACCAAATGATCAGAAATATGTAAATAGCCTTGTGTTTAAATTATGCCATACATCAACTGAGAGAAAAAAAATTACAAAATACATATAAATGGGTTTAAAGACTGTGGTCTGTTAGCTTTTGTTTGTCATTGATCTTTAAAACTTCAAATATGCATATTGCTAAACATAGTGCAATCAGGTCACAGATGACCTGCCATCTGAGTTGATTTGATCAGTTTTTGTGTGCTACAGGTAATTCATCTTAGTATCTTACATTTCATCAGTATCTTATCATTTGCATATTGGAAAGCTGCTGTACTTCTATAGAGGCCTCTTAAGACTCAAAAATCTATTCACATGCCCCTTTGCAAATGTTAATATTATACCTGTGAACTGCTTTAAAGTCCCTCCTTCATCACTGTTCATCACCTTTAACAAAAACTGCGCTTGTCCTCGTGTCACATACAGAAGCTTGAATAGTGAGTGAACAATGTTTCAAAAGAATGCTGATGAAAATCTCTCATTCACAGGAACGACTGCACCGCGTTCTCAGGATGATTACTGATTACATCGCTTCAAAACATCTCGTCAGCAACCAATCTACTATTAACACTGGTTTGCAATCTGTGTCAAATTATGAAAGTAAAATCAAATCAACTGTGCTCTCATATTTGTTAATAATATGTGAGACTGCATTAAATTGCAGAAAAAAGAAGACTAAAAATGAGTGTTTTGGGCAAAATTAATATTGATCATTTTTGTAAGTGCTTTCTTTTAACAGGCTGACTTAAAACTGCAAAATAACCCTTTTCTGACTTAAATAACGATGGTTATTTATTTTGCATGTGACCCTTGCACTATTATGTTTTTAGAGCTTTTATTGTATCTGATATGGGGCTTTTGTGTATTTAAAATAACTGTAGTGTTTTGTTTTTATGTATGCATAATTATGAAAATAGTATTCTGAATCTATTATGGACTGAAAACAATGGCGATTTTCTAACAATACAAGCACGTTTCCCTTTCTTTTTTAACAAAATATTTGTGACATTGTATGTCTCCTACTCAAGTCTTTTTATAATGCCCCTTCTCCTTTGCTCCTTCAAAAATATCCCTTTCCTAATGAGAAGGCTACAAAAACTTAGTGTACTTCTAGCTGATTTTTATAACTCTTGACTTTATGGCACATTATTTTTGGAACACCGTCCAAAAGAACATCATACAAAAATTGTGACCATCAAATCATAAACAAAGATCTTTTAAAAAGTGTGTGGTCGGTCAAAGAAGCATGCATTAACACCCGTATAAGAACATACAGTACTTGCTGTTGAAAATACATAAAATATCTACTTCTCCATTTATTTGTTCCCAAATAGACATTTCAGTTCTTTTCACAATGACAATAGGTAGCGCAACTTGGAAAACAAGTCTCCTTCTCAAGGTGAAAGTTGGAAGCGGTGCGGTCATTTCTTCATCACAAATTGTGAATCATTTTAGCTCATAAAGCATAATAAATTTCCTTAATATAGAATGTCATTAACAACAACAACTGATGTATGTTTGGACAGACCACCTCAACAAATGGCCTCGAACCTGCAGCAGTTTAAGACCTAGACCTTCTTTAAAGGCCACTAAGATATGCTAAACAAACATAACATGTTGAAACCGTGATACCATGCAAGAGCAGCAGTTCATGGTCCTCATATATGTCACTTCATCAATGTGTAGGATTTATGTGAATGTTGAAATCGTAGGTCAAACTAGAGTCTTTGGTTTGTATAATTTTGAAAGTGTTGCTAACTTGGCTCGCGTTTTCAAACTACTCAGTCTGTTGTGGGCACGGCAAGCTGTAAGAATACAGCACAAGCTGAGCTTTTCAGTTCATGCCGCTCAGTCTTTATTGTGAGTCAAGAAGCATTTTTTTATTGGGAGTCATAAAGACTGCTGCTCATGTTTGTGTATGGATGGAATCACTTGGAAAGGTCAACATGCTGCACGGTCCGTATATCCTGCAGTTGATTCGTTGACCACAGGAACGCCACACGACCAGTCAATGAACACCTTGTTGGTTAGCAAGGTGTCGTCCTGCATCTTCTCAGAATAGTTTGCTCAAAAAAAAAAATTAGCTGAACATTTACTCACCCTCAGACCATCTGAGATGTAGATGAATTTGTTTGTTCATAGAAACAGATTTGGAGAAATTTAGCATTACATTACTTGCTCACCAATAAATCCTCTGCAGTGAATGGGTGCCGTCAGAGAGTCCATAATGAGTCAAAATCTCACATCAAAATCCACCAACATCTTTGTTTAGAATGATTTTGAACAGTTTTCGCTTTTAAATGGTGCTTTATTGGTGCACATTTCTCTCCTGATCACCGGAGAAAGCAATAACATGGATAGAGGATTCGTATTTAAGATGAAACTCTTAATGATTCATTTGTTTATTACACAGCTTTTAACTTCGCAAGACATTAATCGATGGACTGGAGTCTTGTGGATTACTGTGATGCCTTTATCACCTGTTTGGACTCTCATTCTGACAGCACCCATTCACTGCAGAGGATTCATTAGTGAGCAAGTGAAACAAACTCATCTCATCTTGGGTGGCCTGTGGATGAGCAACAATGTACAAATTTTTATTTGTAGGTGAACTATTCCTTAGAATGGCTGATCTAGTCGCATTCATTGCTACAAATAAGCTTCAAAACTATGCTCTGAAGCTTTTTAATACTAATGACACTAAAGTGTTTTTGTAAAAAAGAAAGAAAACAATATTTTGTTTTGTTTTTCTGTGCACAAACTTTTTATGCACATTCTTTTTCTGTTTATGCACAACCGCCTTACTTATCGATCCAGGCCTATAAGCAGCCGGCTCTCCTCCTCCTTTTGACTTTCGTTTTTGAGGTCAGCGAAAACCTGCGTGAAGTAGTGCGGGTCAGAGTTAAGTTGGAGCATTTTGCTACTCATCCGGTTGATGATCGCCAGACTGCGATTCCAGAAGGCATCCTTATCCGTCTCCACCAGGAAGGGCTTGAGTGGGTATGAAATCTCGTTTCCCATGTAGGAGTAGGACAGGTAGAGGCAAGTGAGCAGCTCGGCCTGTAGCTCGCGCTCACTGGACACCTCGGCCGAAATGACTTCACGGCAGAGCATGTAGAGGAAGACCACGTTAGCCGGGGTGATGAAGCCCTGGTCCTGCCACCCCTGTAGCAGAAGGGAGCGGTCAACGCTGCGCAGCCACAGAACGGGGTCGGCAGGAGAGAGGCGCTTCAGTCGGTAGCAGCGTCGGCACAGGAACTCGCCCAGGCTCCTCAGGAGCTCACTGGTGGAAGCCTGCACAATCACTCTTTTGGGTGTGCCTGCGTTGGTCGCTTGGCTCACCGATCCGGTGATGGAGGTCCTCTTCGCAGTGGAGGCCACATTGGCAGTGGTTTTGGAGGTGGGAATGGAGCTCACGGCTGGCTCCTGGGTGAAGCCGGAGAGGTTGGCACAGGACTGGGACTTCTTCAGGTTTTGGCTGTTGAGCGTGCCCACGCTCTCTTCATCCTGACTGTCCCCAGAGGCCAGCTTCTTAGAACCTTTTCTCTTGGCCGAAGCTGCCACGATGCGCTTCCATGGCAGGACATTGATGAGCGACTGACGCTTCAAGCTCTTGTCCTTGGCATTTTTACTGTTCTGCACAGCTGTATAATGTGCCAGAGGGGGTGGTATTTCATCAAACAGGCCTGCCTTTCGGTAGCTCGGGGACACTGAGAGTACAGTTCCCATGTTGCCTTGATTATTACGGGGTCTTTAAATACAGAATCTGCCCATAAAAGAAATAAATATGAATGTTTAGAGACAATACTGTTCTAAATTAAGCTGTGATTTTGATGAAACCACCATCACCACTTAAACAGAACATTCACACCCGTGCAAAACATGTATGCATTTCTATATGTATTGCATAGTATGTCTAGAAAACCAAATGTAAAAATCTTACAGTTTTTTTTCTGATACATATACAGGTAGATTTCTCTCTTTTTTACTGAACTGTACCGCTGGTATGCGACTCATCAGGAGATTCAGCAGAATATTCGAAAGCATCCATCTTAGCTTCAAAATGGAAGGCGAGAATGTAAACACATTCATTCCCAATTCATATCCATTTGTAAGAAAAATCCCTCTCGGTGCAAATTGGTATTTGTTTGCTGACTTACAAATGATTACATTTAAGCTTTAGCGCGTTTTGGAGATCATAACTTATCGAGCTCTTTAAAATTTTGTGGGTCAACACGAGGAAATGAGAACATCACGCTTCAGACAAAATGAGCAGTCGTAAATCAAGATAGCATCTTTATAACGACGGGCTCGTGTGCACGGTACAATGGAGTTTTTCACATTTTGTGAACGGTTTTAGAGCAAACCCTTCAAAAGCGTTTTTGAAATGAACATCATTTGATTCAAAAACCAGCATAAATAGGCTATATACATACAATGTTGCTTACTTACTAATCAATACGTCTTCCTCGCGGTGATAAATGTAGATATAGAAGAAGAAGAATTGGTAAATATGGAAATATTCGTCGATTACCCCCTTTTTTCCTCAGCGTGTCGCACTGTGGAACGTGCTCGTCGTTGTCCAAGGTTCTGAAAATGGGACGTCAGCGATGAAATAATGCTTCTATGTAAAGCAACTATGCAGGGTTCAGGATTCTCCGGTTGCTAAGGTTACTTCCCAGATGCACCCCACGTCTTCCCACATAGACCCTCGATACAGGGCAATTTTGTTGTTTCTCGTTCATCACAATCAATCTTGGGTCTGTTTCACATCTGCCCGTCTGTGATCTTGTTGTTGAACTGCGCAGGCGGAGGAATAACACGCTAGGCTTGAATGTAACTGGAAATGCGTAAAAACAAAGGTCCGTGCCAGACTAATCCTTAAGTGAAGTCGATGAATTGCGTTCATTGACCGCTATTTTTTCGAGAGAGAGGGCATTGGTGCTCTCTCGTGGAAACGTTGAATCTCAGATGGGTGGCTGAGCTCCCTCTGGTTATCTGTCCATGCTTCATGTGTGCGCTGTCCACAGCACCAGCAGCTTCCTGAGCTTGAACATGAAAGGTAGACTTTTAACTAGTTTAGACGCCCTGTTTTTGCATGAAGAGCCAGCTGTTGACAGATTACAGTCTTTAATCAAGACCCAGAGAGTGTGGAAAGTCTCACACACAACGCTCGAGACAGATTAAATTAAATCCTGATGTGCAGTAATGTCGCCGAGGCTTTGTAGACCTCAGTGGCGCAGTGACATGAATGGCAACCCCATCCCCCTCTGATATCTCTGATATCTCACACCCACCCACACGCTCTCTCCATCTCTCCATCTCTCATGCTTATCCAATCATCCTGCTCTCACTTTTTAATAGTAAGCAATAGTTTTCTTAAATGTCGACCCGAGTGTTTTACACCATTTTATGTTAATATTTTTAAGCTTATCCCATCCTCAAGTCATTGATGAAACAGCACATCAGATTAAATGAAGGTGTAGGCTAAAATAAGAAGACTTACAGAAAAAAACCAGATAAATATGTATACCAATACTGACTTTTTCATCAGGACCTCTATCTATCTATCTATCTATCTATCTATCTATCTATCTATCTATCTATCTATCTATCTATCTATCTATCTATCTATCTATCTATCTATCTATCTATCTATCTATCTATCTATCTATCTATCTATCTATTGATAGATTTTGGCATGATGCAAGTAAATTCTCCAAAATTCAGTTATTTACAACATTCAAGTCAGTTTACATTAAAAGTAAAAAAAAACAAAACATTTTTTTACAATCACTAGGACACATTTTTCAATACTTAGTTCAGTTCTCCAAAACTATTTTCACACACTTCTACTTAACAACGTTTTTGCTTGGCACAGCAGTAAATCTCACATTCAAAATGCACTAAAACTAGTCATTCTTCCATAACACTATAGGTTGTTGCACAAAAAAAATAAATAAAAATAAAAACATACTTTGTCACTCATAAAGCTATTACTTAAAAACACTAACAACAGGTAGATTTTTTTTTTATATTGTAAAATTTCTTTACAAAACAGCTGTTTGATTCAGACGTGCATGTTTAGAATTCATTCATGCATTGCACCCAAAGAAAAACTGCAGTGCTTTACAACTACAGGACAGGAATAGCTAAATAAACTTATCACTGCATCTAAACCAACAACATGTCTATTAGATCCTGTACCCACTAAATTACTGAAAGAGTTGTTACCTGTAGCAGAAGAACCGCTTCTCAATGTTATTAACTCATCGTTATCTTTAGGTTACATCCCAAAACCATTCAAGCTGGCAGTTATTAAGCCTCTTATTAAGAAACCACAACTAAATCCAAGAGAACTGGCAAATTACAGACTCATTTCAAATCTTCCATTTATGTCTAAAATTTTAGAAAAAGTTGTGTCTGCTCAATTGTGCTCCTTGCAAAAAATGATCTCAGCGAAGAATTTCAGGTTTCAGGTCCCATGACAGCACAGAAACTGCACTTGTTAAAATTACAAATGACTTGCTTCTTGCGTCAGACCAAGGCTGCATCTCATTGCTAGTTTTACTTGATCTTAGTGCTGCGTTCGACACTATAGATCAGGCATCCTCAAATCTGGCCCACTCCTGCAGAGTTTAGCTGTAACCCTAATCAAACACACCTGAGCATGCTAATCAGAGTCTTCAAGATCATTAGAAAATCACAGGTAGGTGAGTTTGATCAGGGTTGGAGCTAAACTCTGCAGCAGATTGGTCCTCCAGGGAAAGATTTGAGGAACCCTGCTATAGATCATGACATACTCATAGATCGATTACAAAACTATATAGGTATTCAAGGGCAGGCTATAAGATGGTTTCGATCCTACCTGTCACATCGATACCACTTTGTTTATTTAAATGGGGAGTCATCTCAATTATCACCAGTAAAGTATGGAGTACCACAAGGATCTGTCCTAGGTCCTCTGCTATTTTCAATATACATGTTGCCCCTTGGTAATATTATTAGAAAATACGGGATTAGTTTCCAATCTTTATGCTGATGATACGCAACTATATATCTCAACAAGACCAGATGAAACTTCTAAATTATCTAAGCTAACAGAGTGTGTTAAAAATGTAAAAGATTGGATGACCAATAATTTTCTCCTATTAAATTCAGATAAGACAGAGATATTACATATTGGACCAAAAAACAGTACACAGAATCTCTTGGATTACAATTTGCAGCTAGACAGATGTACTGTTACTTCCTCTACAGTCAAAAATCTGGGTGTTATATTAGACAGCAACTTTTCTTTTGAAAATCATATTTCCAATGTTACAAAAACAGCATTCTTCCATCTTAGAAACATTGTCAAGCAATGAAACATGTTACCTGTTTCTGATGCAGAAAAGCTAATTCATGCATTCATGACCTCTAGACTGGACTATTGTAATGCACTGCTAGCTGGTTGTCCTGCATCTTCAATAAACAGGTACAGGTAGTCCAAAATGCAGCTGCTAGTGTCCTTACCAGGGCAAGAAAATATGATCATATTACCCCAATTTTACGGTCTCTGCACTGGCTCCCTATTAAGTTCCGTATCAGTTACAGAATATTATTACTTGCCTATAAGGCCCTAAATGGTTTAGCTCCTGCGTACCTAACTAGTCTTCTACCACGCTACAATCCATCACACTCCCTAAGGTTGCAAAACTCTGGACTTTTGGTAGTACCTAGGATAGCAAAGTCCACTAAAGGAGGTAGAGCTTTTTCACATTTGGCTCCCAAACTCTGGAATAGCCTTCCTGATAACGTTTGGGGTTCAGACACACTTTCTCTGTTTAAATCTAGATTAAAAACACATCTCTTTAGCCAAGCATTCACATAATGGATCATATAATCTTGTACTGCAGTTAAATCTGCTCAAATGCACATTATTATTCTTTAGCTTAGGTTGAACAAATAATTTTTGCTTGGATGGAACAGCAGCTATGCTAATTATGTCTCTATTTGTTTCTCTGTTTCTGCCAACTAGGAATTACAGAAGCTTCAGTCTGGATCCAGAACACCTGAGAAGAGATGATGCCAACCCCTCAGAGGATACCAACCCTCAGACAATATACAGAATTAACAAATTTTGCCATAAGTTAAATATATTAAGTTTCAGCAATATATAAATATATTCTACAATATATAAATACAAATAAACTTGAATTTAATTGAATAGAATTCACAGCAATGTTACAGCAATAATGTTTACATTACAGTAGCCTACAAAATTATTCTTATGTCGATTAAAAACTAACACCCCAGCTTCTACCTCTAATTGTTTTGAGTGTATTATTATTTTTCATTTCAACATGGTATAAGGTTTTAAACTTGAGTTTAAGAACTTTTGTGGTGGCTGTGTCTGAGTGAGAAAAGAAAAGAATAGGCTATATATATATACAGTGGTGGCCAAAATTGTTAGAACACCTGACAGATCTGAAAATATTAACCTTTTTTTTTTTGCCTCCAAAACATGATTTCATTTCATGATTTCTTGATTTCATTTCATAATGTTCACGAAACATGCAGATAGTTGTACTGTTTTTATCCACTTTTAACTTTTGGTATGTCCACCTCCCTGGCATACTGTCAATATATTTCCTGAGAGCTTCAACACTAATGTTATCCCATGCCTTCTGAAACTCAAGCCTTTCCTTTGAATGTACAGTAGATCTGTCCAGTTTACTTTCCAGCTCGCTGGGGTTGAGGTCTGGACTTTGAGGGGGCCTGTCCGATGTTCCAGCAGATTCCTTCCAACACATCGTAATGGCCAATTCAACAAAAACAACTGAAACCTCTTAAATATGCCAAGTGTTCTAACAATTTTGGCCACCACTGTAAATTGAAAAATGTCCTCACTAAATTTGAAAAGCAGTTGAAAATGATCCACAGTTTAGCTTAGTCTACATAGATTGCTATTGTGCTCACTATGTGAAGAAGTTTGGAAAAAATAAATAAAATAATAATAAGTATTTTAAAAATGGGTCGAGATTGTAAAAAAACTGTATTTCTGAGCAGCTAAACTCAAAACCCAGCACAGCCTCCTGGAGTGAGTCATGCAGCCCGCTGCCTCTGTGAACTCAGTCTCCCAGCGTGCCTTAGCGGCGCTTCCGGTAGCGTGTGTAGTGATGATTGTTATGTGAATCAGGCAATTGGTGAATTGGTAAGATGGCGGCTGCGGCGGTAGAGTTTCAGAGAGCACAGTCGCTGATCAGTACGGATCGGGATGCGTCCATTGACATTTTACATGCTATAGGTAAGCGTCTTCTGTCCCGCTGGCTTTGGAGCCGCTTGTGCTATTTTAGCAGAAGAAATTGTGCTTTTAACACACGGATCATGTCCCTCATGTGATTTGTAGAACAGCAGCTAAATGTGTTAGCCGGTTTCATGCTGCTGACTCACTGTGACAGGCGTGAGAAAGACTATAGCTGGACAAATACACTGTGATATTACTAAAGGTTAACTTTATAAACGAGCTGCTGCACTCTTTCAGACTTTATCCTCAAAAGTAGTTTTATTCCTTGTAGTCTGTAGTGGAAGAAAAGACCTTTTTCAGTGAACTGCCATCAGTGTAAACAGTTAGCCAATCAGCTAGCTTCAGTTCTCAATGAACGCGAATCCCCATGTAGTGATCATCTGCATGTATTTGGGAAAACGGAGATAAATAAATGTTTGTGTTTAGGTGAGCGGCCTCCTAAGTATGGTGAATTATGTACAATTAGAGAAATGACTGACATTTATCAAATTACGTTTGAAGGGACTGCCACAACTTTGCAGGACAACTGAATTAGCTTCGCTAGCAGGTGACATTCTGTTTGCTTATAACATTTAGCTATGACAATTAATGTCAGGAAAGTCATTTCAACTACATTGTGGCAGATATGAGTCAAAAACATGACTGACAGGTATTTACTTTATATTTACAGTCAGTGGTCAAATACGTTTTCTCTCTTATCGCTCAGTTATGCTATAATATATGTCCGTGTCAGCAAGTTTAGTTGGGCATTAAGTTTGATGTGTGTTAGTTTGTCACGGATAATTTGATAGCATACCACGCCATATTTTGTTTATCTGCTGCAGAATATCATGTTTCAAGGGTTTTAACCTTTTTTTTAAGCCTTTTCATATAACAAATGTGATCCTGGACCACAAAACCAGTCATACGTGTCAATTTTTTGAAATTGAGATTCATACATCACCTGAAAGCTGAATAAAAAAGCTTTCCATTGATGCATGGTTTGTTTGGACAGTATTTGGCCGAGATACAGCTATTTAAAAATCTGGAATCCCAGGGTGCAAAAAAAAAAAAAAAAAAAACAATACTGAGAAAATCGCCTTTAAAGTTGTCCAAATTAAGTCCTCAGCAATGCATATTACTCATTACAAAAATGAGGTTTTGATATATTTATGGTAGGAAATTTACAAAATATCTTTGCTTAATATCCTAATGATTTTTGGCATGAAAGAAACATCGATAATTCTGAACCATACAATGTATTTTTGGCTATTGCTACATATAAACCCGTGCTACTTGAGACTGGTATTGTGGTCCAGGGTGACAAATAGGCAATCTTTGTTACAATAAATCCAGGTAGTACACACAGAGAGAATATAAATATTTCAAAAAGAAAAACTTAATAAGCAAAGCTAATTATAATCTAAATTAAATTAAACGTACATAAAGTAATTTAGAGACTTTTAAGGCATTCCTTTTTTATTTGCTTTAAAGATTGAATTAATTTTAGCTTGGAACAACTTTAGGAAATGTTTTTATAAATTAAACAAAACTTCTGTTTTTATTAAGGTATCCATGTTTCCTTGCTGTTATCAACAGCTTTTGGAGCCCACCAGTTTAACAGTAATTTAGTTGAGGATCATGATGCCCAAGATGAACTTGCCTGTATTGTCATCAGAAATTCTAAACTAATAGAGTTTGCTCTAAATATAGTACTGTTTGGCTCTACACAATTCAATTTAATAGTAAAATTATCTACTTTATATACATTCACAGTCAAACGAGACATCCAAGACGATGACGAAGAGGCTGTGCGTGTCAAAGAACAGAGTATCTTGGAGCTGGGCGGACTGCTGGCCAAGACTGGACAAGCTGCTGGTAAACATCTTTAACTAGTGGGTCATCACGGCCCAATCAGCATACACGTATATTAATGGATCTGATGTTTTTGAAGGCCACTACTCTGTCAGCTGTCATTTTTCTCAAGGTTAGTACCTATTGTGCATATATTGGTATTTTGCAGAATTGGGAGGTTTGCTGAAGTATGTCCGTCCATTCCTGAACTCCATCAGCAAAGCAAAGGCAGCACGGTTGGTGCGCTCTCTGCTCGATATGTTCTTGGACATGGAGGCAGCTACTGGTCAGGAGGTGGAGTTGTGTTTGGAGTGCATTGAATGGGCCAAATCAGAGAAGAGGACCTTTCTACGACAGGCCCTGGAGGTGAGCACACCTAGTTTTGTAAATCAGAGGCTTCAGCAAACATCACCATTAATGTTGCCATATGTAGGGTAAATGTTTTAAGCTCACGTACCCATTAAGCACACTTCCATATTTGAGCTCAGATTATAAAAAGAAAATATAATGTACTATCCAACTTGATGTCCTAACCAATTGATATGATTGTTACTACATACCTCCTGTAATTTCAAGTCGATCAGATCATTGCACACTGAGATATGAGTATCCATATGTTCACACTGCCTGGCGGCCATTTTGAAAGCGGCCTGAAAACTTTCACCAAAAGAGGAGCCCCTTAAATGTGCGTTTTTTTTTTTTAGATGTTTAAGCATTTATTTTGGGTAATATTCACTGCTTACTATAAAATTAAGAGATTAATATTTAGGCTTTTGAATATTTATAAACTGGAACTTGGATGTGGGATATAATTATAGTTAGATCCAAAAGATAGTTTAAGCAACACAGCACAGATGCTACAAAACACAGTTAGCTGACTAGCTGTATAAGATTGTGTGCTACGCTAATATATAACTTTACAGGCATTACTGGCTTGTACTTTTAAATCCATAATATTATCAATTTACAGTTTATTGCTGGTCTGTGGTTTTATACTGCTTTAATTTTTAAAGATTTCATATTTTAAGGTGAGCTTAACTCAATAGCACTACTATGAAAATCACACAGCTTCAGTGTCATATCAATAAGAAAAAGTATAATTTCATAGATATTGTTAATAATAGTTGTTCATAATAAAAAAAATGTATGAACTTAATACATGACCTAATAAATATTACATGAAATTTATTAAAAATTGTTACTGCTCCAATTAAGCTCAGTGTGCTCTCTTTAAGCTCTTCCACATTGAACTTCTATGTAAATACTTCATAAACAGACTTTACATATGGGGCTGTGACGGTCACCGTGACAACCGCATCACCGCGATGGTCGGTTGTCACCGCGGTTGTCTATTGCCACCGGCAGTAGTGCACGTGACGTCACACACTCTATAACAAGCATAATACAAAGTTTTCTATACAAGTGTAATAATATACAGTTGCAGATTGTTTTGTTTAGACTATAAATTTATGCTAATTCACTAATTACCTCAAACGCCATGCACGGCATTTCCTTTAGATTGGCAGGTTTGAGCGCAGGAAAATACAGTATTCTGCATTTAGCAAATTTATTTCGTGATGAGCGATGGACCTTTTTGGGAAACCAAATATTACATCGCCGATCTGAAATCATTTCCATTCATGTCACCCATCCGCGTTCGTACAAGCGTCTTCAAGTTCACGTGATCGCAAACGCCCGGCTGGTCAGGTTTGTATTGGTGAGGCTTTCTCCAAACTGGTCAAATACGAACAACACAGCGGTAAATGGAAGATGCTAACAAGTAATGTGGCAACATACGCCGCGATTCCTATTCCACAGAGAGCGCGTGCAGACGAGGATTTAACGCGCCCGCGCGCTTGGTGGCGGAACAGTGAACCGTGTCTAAACCGGACGCCGCGTCGCAGCACAACAGGTCGAGTCAGTACATCATAAATAGGACGAGGCAGTTTACTATGAGAGATTTGTCGTGTCGTATCGCGCCGCATCTAGTGTAGACAGCATCACTGATTATAATGGGTTCTCGCCGCGCCGCTCGCGTGAGGTAGACAGGGTGTATTTAACTGTTATTTAAGGTTACTTTCCTATTTAACTGTATTTCTTTGATATTTATTTTAGTGTTTTGCAGGCTGAGTGTTCACTGGAAGTGCTAAAGTAAACACGCACGTTTGTTAATAGATGATAGCCTCATTTATTTATTTTTGCGATTCAGAGTTATATATATATATAAATATACACAACACCGCGCCACCGGCGGCAGTTCGTCCATTACCACCGCGGTGGTAAAAATCTGCCACCGTCACAGCCCTATTTACATATGAACTGATGCAGTGTTTCCCACAGACTTGCACTCTATTTGTGGTGGCATATATATGCAAATTCATTCTCTGCCAGTAGGAGGCGCTTGGAGCGAGAGAGAGAGAGAGAGAGAGAGAAAGAGAGAAAGAGAGGTTTCCGCCGGTAACGCTGTACACAAAGCAGTGCTCTGCTCACAAACGCTGCTTTATCAGACATTACATGCAAGATGAAATGAAAATGACATCCAAAATTTTCTGAAGACGGTCAGTTTCCTTCAGAAATACAGTGAGATAAAAACACCCGCACCGGGTTTTGATTTTGAAACATGCAGTGCTCGTTTATTCAACAAAGTTAAAGCCTTTTCAGTTTTACAGGCTTTCAGGTCAGTTTTGATATTGTGGCGGGCGCCACAAATAAATCAATGTATGGGTAACGCTACGATCGATTTTCTATGGAATCTGTCGACTCAAATCTACAGACTGGCTCTGGCCTTTGGCAACTAGCATCAACTTTTCCAGACTGTAAATCGGTGGAAAATCAGAGCAAAAAATCGTGTACTGTATTCCAGTCTTAAAAGACTATAGAGAAGTTGGCATCCATTTAAAAAGAGGTTTATAACGTGGCTATTTTCTGTGTTTATCCCCATGAATAAAATGTTTTATTTTATTTTTGAATGTGTTACTTAGCTGAACGTGGACTAGTCTAGGTGTTGCTTAGATGACACTTCATTATGAATATATAGCTGATCAAATTGAATGCCTTGTTGCTTGATTTTAGTGTTCTGTTTTTTTTGTGATTGACTTTGTACCTTCTTTGTACCAATTATTCTTTAAAAAGGTTGTTTAAAATAAACAAGAATCTTTAATAAAACATGATGTGAGCTTAATGGGAACAGGGGTGTGTTTAAAGGGTACAGAAATGTACCCATTAAGCACAGCCAGACTTTTTGAATTGAATGATGTATATATAATTGAAATGCTTTTGTCATTTAAAATAAAATTAAATATTTTTGTGAGATATTAATATTTTAACAACTTTTGTACTGAAACCAATATCTTTTGCACTAAAAATGTCTCAATGTAGATTTTGATGAGCTTAATACGTACATTTACCCTAGTTTTTTCAGAAGGTGCACTCTGTAACTTGTTTGTTTTATGTTGAGTTTGGACAATGTGTTACTGATGTTTGTACCACGGTAAAGTGACTAGTATTTGACTGGTCATGTGATTGACATGACTCTCACTAGTTCACTGTATGAGGAAGGATTGTGAGGATATGAGTGTATTCAAACATAAATTCAGACAATATTGTGCATTTTTTGTGATGTTGTGTACACCACCATTCAAAGGTTTTTGAAAGAGGTCTTTTACTGTGTTTGATCAAATAAATACAGCCTTTATAGCATAAAAGAAATATTATTGCAATTTAAAATAACTGTTTTCTGTTTAAATGTTTTATATTTGTTTTTTATATTTAATTTATTCCTGTGATGACCAAGCTGAATTTTCAGCGTCATTACTCCAGTCTTTGGTGTCACATGATCCTTCCGAAATCATTCTAATATGATGTCATATTATCAATGTTTAAAACTATTCTTTGATGAATAGAACGCTTAGAAGAACAGCATTTATTTAACATAGAAATCTTTTGTACATTATAAATAAGTTTTTGCTGTCACTTCTGATTAAAGGCATCCCGGTTGAATAAAAGTAGTAATTTCTTTAAAAAAAAAAAAAAAAAAATCTTACTGACCCTGAAATTTTGAACTGTAGTGTACATGTTGCATACGAATTGAGTTGAAATCTACTCTGACTGTTCAGACTAAGGCGCAGTCCAAATCAGATTTTAATCAACAATTAAAACCACATATCAGTGCTATTTGGATAGTGCTTGAAAACATTGAATTCTATTTATTGTTTTGCTGTCAGAGCTACTAAAAACAAAAAGGATTTGAGTTCGATATGCCAGGAAAAAAAATAAAAATTCTAACCGCTGTTACTTCAATCCTTTAGGCCCGTTTGGTCTCTTTATACTTTGACACCAAACGTTACCAAGAGGCTCTACAGCTTGGTGAGTCCCTGACAAGACCTTCCCTTGTTGTTGACATTCATGTTCTTAAGCTTGAGCAATGTATTTGCGGTCTGTAACCACTGTCGTCCTCTTCTTCCTCAACAATCAGGCTCTCAGCTCCTGCAAGAGCTGAAGAAGATGGATGATAAAGCTCTGCTGGTGGAGCTCCAGCTGCTGGAAAGCAAGACATATCATGCACTGAGCAACTTGCCCAAGGCCAGAGCTGCTCTCACCTCTGCCAGGACCACAGCAAACGCCATCTACTGCCCCCCAAAGCTGCAGGCTGCTCTAGATATGCAGTCAGGTACGTTTCCACAGAAGACCCTTAGTATCACACCAAGCCCTAACCAAGCATGATGCATAATTTGTCCCTCCACGCTGAAAGCAAAATTGCTGTGCAACATGATCCAATCACAGCCAGTCAGCACATACTGTGTTTGTATTGTAACAGTGAGACATTCACATGCATCGATAAAAACGGTGTTAGCGCACACATGCACACAGTCTCAAATGCTTACTGCAGTAACAGTGTCCAATGTCCAATACAGTGGCAGAACTCTACTCGATGCTTCTCAGAAAGCTACGTCACCTCCAGTTCTGTGTTTGTCAGGAGCGTTTGTTTAATCTCTCTTTTTAAACACACAGCCAAATTATTCAATAACTCAATTACAGTTGGAAAGTTGCAACTTTGCAGTGTTAATTTCACAATGAAAGGATGCAAACTACAATAGTTAACGTATAACAAATGCAAAGTATCCAACGTGTAAACAATGATTTACACACTAACTCCAGCACAGACTGCATATTTTAAACACTCATGACGAATGTCACTACCTGCTTCATTTTGCTTGATATTTGCATAAAGTCAAGCATTTTCCAACCTTTTCGACGCTCTCAATGCTTTCTCCAGTGTCAATCACACAGTTCACTGTGGAAGTATGAATTCAACTCCCATAGGAAAAAATTGAAACGCTTGCTCTGCATCAGTGGCCAGCCATACTTCATCCTGCATTATCGGTACTGAGCCATCTTCCAGCAGATGTTTAATTAATAGTTATGTGCATTACTTAAGCTGAGCAAATGGAGGGAAAATAGATCATGCGTGCTATAAGGGTTTGCCAATGTGGGAATTTTGGAGCTCGTATCGGGTATACCTATATATAGTTATTGTACTGAGTGCATCACATCCTCCTTTATTTTTAATTTTTTCCCTTGCAGGCATTATTCATGCTGCTGAGGAGAAGGACTGGAAGACAGCGTATTCATACTTTTATGAGGCTTTTGAGGGCTATGACTCTATTGACAGTCCCCGTGCCATCACTGCACTCAAGTACATGCTTCTCTGCAAGATCATGCTCAACTCGTGAGTCCTGGGTTTTCTAGTGTGTCTAACTTTTTCTTTTTTTTTCTTTGTTCTTTAAACACTTTGAGCTCATTAAACCTGTATGTCTTTTGTCTTTACAGGCCAGAGGATGTGCAGGCCCTGATCAGTGGAAAGCTTGCCCTCAGATATGCTGGCAGACAGGTAGAGTCTGAGCTGAGCTCAATCTCATGGTGCACCTGTGCAAGACAGGAATAAATTACATTTTACAATATATATTGAAATAGGAAAGTTATTTTTCAATTGTAGTAATATTTCACAATATTATTGTATTACTGTTTGTTTGTTTGTTTTTATCAAATGAATAGTTTTTTTTTTTTTTTTTTAAGCGTGAGAGATTTTTATATATATATATAAACTTTTGAACAGTAGTGTAAAAATTTGAATAAATGACAGCCTGGGGTGGAACATGTTTCTAAGAGAGCCTGATAACTCACTTGGTACTTAGACTGAAATTAAAATACCATGCCAGACTGCAGCACACATTTCATAGTATCCATCCGTTTTCACTTTTATATGACCCTGTAGTGCCCTCTAATATGCACTCAGTCACAGCACCTGACTGTGTCAGGGTGTCTGCGGGTCCTTAAAAAGTCTTAAAATGTCTTAAATAACGTTTTCTTAAAGGCCTTAAAATGTCTTAAATTCAGATTCAATGGCTCTTAAATATTTTTGGTCACATTACTGCTAAAATATCTTTTGTCAGTGTCAGGGCACTGTCATTGGACAGACCGAAGGTTTTTTTTCTTCCCCCGCGGTAGTTACTGTGTCATCAGAGAGAATTGCAAAAGCAGAATACAGGTCGAACTACCTTCTTTGTTAATATTTTCAATAATAGTAATATAGGTCGAGCTACAGCTAACTGACCAGCCTTCTAGCTAGTTTAAAATTATTATTATTATTATTATTTACTTGCCCGAACAGACAAATAGCCTGATTAAAATTTAAGTGACAAAAAATTTTTTTATATTATTATTATTATTTTATTTTTTTTTAATATAAACTGCGAGGCATCGAAACATGAGAATGATTCTTCTGATTTTATTACATCCAGCGTAACAAGCGATTGATATTGGGTAGTGTATTTCTGGTATCAAGGTCACGCTGTTGAGGCTCACGCTGCCTGTCTCTTTGAGAGAGACGTCTAAACAAATGAGCATAACAACAAACGTAAAGAAACAGAAGAAACACACTGAGGTATAAATTCAAAATGCTTAGTTTATTCATAAAATGATGTAGTTAAGTGACATACCATGACAAGGGGGCTATTTTGCTGAATATTTCACGATTGCTTGATTGAAATTGATTTTAGTTCAATAAACAAGTAGTCAGGTAGTTATTACATTACTTACATTTTAAACACAAAAAGTTATTAAAAAGTCTTAAATTTAACTTGTTCATATCTGCAGAAACCCTGCCTGCGTGCTCTTGACAAGGTGACGTTTTTCTGTTGTGTCTGTTGGAGGATTATGTGGATTAACTTGTCCTGTCTCTTTTTCTATAGACAGATGCACTTAAATGTGTGGCTCAAGCCAGCAAGAACAGGTCACTTGCAGACTTTGAGAAGGTGGGTCTGACTTAAAATGTTACCTCGTTCTCAGTCCACCTGCTGTTTTTTTTATAATTAATGTCCTTCTCTCTGATCTGCATTCAGGCTTTAACAGAGTACAAAGCTGAGCTGCGGGAGGATCCCATCATCAGCACCCACCTGGCCAAACTCTACGACAATCTGCTGGAACAAAACCTCATAAGGGTCATCGAGCCCTTCTCCAGAGTGCAGGTAATGACATGATTTACCTCAGTGTGAGGTGATGTGTCCTTAAAACACTTACAGTATGTCACAGAGGTACACCCCTCAGATTTTTGTAAAAAATTTTATTATATCTTTTCATGTGACAACACTGTTATACAAGCTGTACACTCACTACTTTACATTGTAGCAAAGTGTCATTTCTTCAGTGTATATTTGCTGTCCCCTCAAAATAACTCAACACACAGCCATTAATGTCTAAACTGCTGGCCACAAAAGTGAGTACACCCCTAAGTGAAAATGTCCAAATTGGGCCCAATTAGCCATTTTCTCTCCCCGGTGTTATGTGACTCATTAGTGTTACAAGGTCTCAGGTGTGAATGGGGAGCAGGCGTGTTAAATTTGTTGTTATCGCTCTCATTCTCTCATACTGGTCACTGGAAGTTCAACATGGCACCTCATGACAAAGAACTCTCTGAGGATCTGAAAAAAAAGAATTGTTGCTCTACATAAAGATGGCGTAGGCTATAAGAAGTTTAAGACCCTGAAACTGAGCTGCAGCACAGTGGCCAAGACCAGCGGTTTAACAGGACAGGTTCCACTCACTACTTTACATTGTAGCAAAGTGTAATTTCTTCAGTGTTGTCACATGAAAAGGTATATTAAAATATTTTCAAAAATGTGAGGGGTGTACTCACTTCTGTGAGATACTGTACATTGTGCACTAAAATTGTTCTTCTATGCCAACAGATTGAACACATTTCTGAGCTGATAAAACTCTCCAAGGTAAGGACTTGTCCCCTCTAATTTGCAATTAAAACATCTACCTTCTGCCTAAAACTCTTAAATGGCAAGCAAATTCTCACTGTTCCTTTACTGCCATGTGTGTCAGTAATGTGTGCGGTTTTGTTTTAAGCAATTCTCATCCTTTCTCTTCCATTATCTCTTCAGGGGGATGTTGAAAGGAAACTGTCACAGATGATTTTAGACCAGAAATTCCATGGTATGCCATCATTCTTGTCTTTTATTTGATAAGTGTGCTGTCACACACAGGACTGGGTGTAAATGCAGATTTACATATTTGATTCTGATTTTCACTTGTTTCTGTGATTTATTTGAGTATAATTTAGTTACAAATGAAAAGATTCTATCTACTAATGCTATTAATTTTATGATTTAAGTATAAAAAAAATAATGAGTACTTTCATTTCTTAATATGAAATTAAACTATAAACTCTGCTTAAATACCCGGTATAGATGAAACGTCACTGAATTAAAAACATGAATATATTAAACTCAAAACCTTATTAGTAACATTTAATTTTAATGTAAATTAATATACAGTCCAAAGCGAAGTATGCTGGGAGGTAAAAACCTGCTGTAATTCATTCAGTTTGCCTTCTGCTTAATATAAACAGTTATTGAGTTCACATAACTTTTTGCAAGTGCAATGAACTTTTAGTAATACTTAAGAGAAATAACAAATTCAGTAAATTTGACAACTAGGTTTTACAGTGTACAGAGCACTGATTCAAACCATCTGAAATTCATCAAACAATTCATTACAAGAACTTGCTCAGAGTCATTCATTTCAGGAATCGGGCTTCACTGCATGTGCTGTATGTTATGGTCTATAATTTTTTATAAAATATAGACCATAAATGACGAAAATAAAGTAAATAAAGAATAGTAAATAATCACCTGCAAGTGAGTGTGTGGTTTTATGCCTCTCTACGCAACTTTTATGGTGTGTTTTTACCCAGCCCTAGTCAAACATGTTATGTTATAAAATGAAATATTTTTGGTCCCTCCAGATGTTTTTACTGAGTTAATGTGGCTTTCTCAATGCATTTAGGAATCCTTGACCAAGGGGAAGGTGTCCTGATTGTATTTGACGAACCTCCAGTAGACAAAACATATGAAGCCGCCCTTGAAACAATTCAGAACATGAGCAAAGTAGTGGACTCGCTCTACAACAAAGCCAAGAAATTGACATAGGCAAGTGCATGTTGTGCTTTATGCATAATATTGATAATTCTCAGAGTGACATGGCATTACATTGAAAACTGACTTATCTCAGCTCTGTCTTTTGTGCAGGTTGAGCATTGGACCCTGCAGCTGAGAGCATGGCCAGTGTGGGGGACTCTGAGGGAAAGGGAGGGGGATGTGGTGCAGACATTAAATCAAAAAAAGGTCTAACACCCCAAAAATGGACTGACTCCTGCTTTTGTCCTCTCTGGCTTTCACTTGGACATTTTTTTACCACCTTCCTCAATGGACAAACTACTTCTACTACTATGGGATCACTTTTTCTTCACGTTTTTTTTTTTTTTGCTGGTAATGCATTTCTTTGTATCTTGGCTGTGCCTAATGGGCCATCAGGGAATCTTCAAAGAAATAAAAAAAAAAACTCACTTACATTATAACTCTATTTGAAATGTATATACATATATCTCATAGAGCAAAGCTGATATGAGAATGATTCAGTTCCCTTGCCAATCCAGGGGCCATTGTGTTGAGCTGTTGACAAGATTCCCTGCATCACCAATCGAACGGTTTTAGCCCCAACTCCGGCCCCCAAAGGAAGCCCCTGGCCTTGCTCCAGGCCCACCTCTCGTGTGGACAGCATACTTGGACTTTTTATGGTGGGCAGAAAAATTCTGATAAGATGCTGTCATCAGGACTGGGTCGTGAGCTGTTGTCATTCCCTGGTCTGTGTATTCCTGCCCTTCCTCCTCCTTCCTCTTTGTACATACCGTTGCCAAGCGCCTCTGTCTGGCCTGTCATGCTATTGCCCTTTTTTTATAACGCTAAAAAACATAATAAAGTCACCAAGAGAACAAGACTCTGAGTGCTTCTATATGAGATCCTAGGATTCAGAGCACCTGATTGGCATCTTTTGGGGATTTTTTTGTTTTGTTTTTGTGCTGTGTATAAAAGTGATGAAGTAATACTTTTTTTTTTTTCTTTTTTCTGACAGCTTAATATTCAGTTGACTGCAAGTAAGAGTGCTTATCAATTTACCTGAAAAGTGTGAATGTCCCTGTTCGGTAGTGCATCTCGATCGTGAGGTTTGTTAATACCGTTTCACAACCAGCTGAACCAATTGTGTGGGTTTGGGACTGATGTTTACACACACAGACAGACAGGTTTGTTTTTGTGAATTGTGGGGACTTTCCATAGACTTCTATTGTTTTTATACTGTACAAACCGTATTTTCTATCACCCTAAACCTACCCCTTACAGGAAACTTTGTGCATTTTTACTTTCTCAAAAAAAACCTCATTCTGTATGATTTATAAGCATTTTGAAATATGGGACATGGGGGAATGTCCTCATAAGTCACCTTCCCCATGTCACAAATTTGTGTCCTCATATGTCACAAAAACGCGCGCACACATACATATATATTACCAGTTCACATAACGATTATTTTTTATTTGGTAACGGTTTTCTTTAGGGATGTAAAGATGACCGGTTTGTCGATGATAAAATTCCCCACGGTTAGTATTACCGTTTCATTTTTTAATTATCATTAAAACCGTATTCGATTACCGCGATTTGAACATCTCACGATAAATAAATACTGTCCAGCATAAAGCACAGTTTTCAGAGTCTCACAAGCTGCAGACAGGGGTACTTGCACAGCAGCAGAGTGACTTCGTTTCGTTTTGAGTGAAAACGCGGCGGAAAAGCTGGGAGGTTTTAAAAGAGTGCTGAGGGAATTTTACAAATGAATATATGAATTCATTCATTATATGAATGTACCTCTGGAGGTTCTGACTGTCTTCATAAACGGTTCGATTTCATTTTGTTTTCACCTTCGCTCTATGTAATACCTAAAGGAAGTGTTCTTAATCGCAATACTGTGGATTTACAGAGACTTATATTTACATTCAGCCTGTGTGTGGTTTCTGTCTGGCCAAAAACGGACCGAATTTGCATGCCCTGCTGTAAATTTTGACCGGTTGCTGAAAAACAAGCTTATGTTGATTCTAACGTACATATTTAAACAATTCAGATAAGTTACGTAGAATTATTTGTGGAGCAGATATATAACCATTTATTAATCATTTATCATTTTGACTTAACCCTTTTCTTTATTTAAAGGCTGAAATGTGAGGTTTACCTCCTTTATATGAAACTTTTTTTAAAGCTTTATTTGACCATTTACATTAGATATTTGAACATGCTATTAAACTGTTGTCAGTCAAGTTGTCATTTAAAATCATTGGTAATGTTGCTGTTTTAGTGATTATGCAAACAAAAAGTCATTTTATTTGTTGTTTGTTAATTTTTAAATATAAAACTTGGTGAAGGGATTTATGTGTCTGTACTTTTTGAACATCTCCAGCATATTTTAACAATAGGTTACCGTGATAATATGAAATTCGTGATCGCTTTGGTCACTATAATCGTGATAAGAAATTTTAATACAGTTATATCCCTGCTTTCATCCAGAGAGCCAAATGAACTGATTAATTTGAGTATATTTTGTAGAACTGACCATTTTCTTAACACATACAAGTCGCTTTGGTTTTATTACGTTTAAACAAGCAAAAGGTCTTGAGTTTTGTGACGCACATTAATTTAAGTATTTTATGTAAATAATTTAGATTGTACGTATCAACAAAGAATAATATAGATTCTAGATTTGTTTTATGAGCTAAGTCATGGCTGCAACAAACTAAACTAAGGACCGAACCTAAAGAACTGCAGTATGTTCTAAATATGACCTTATTAGAACGTTTTAGATCACTACGCCAGTCCATGACATCGTTAACTACGTGATAACGTTAAGAACAACTGACTCGTTTTTTTGAAACGGTTCTCTGAAATGAACTGTTCGAAAGATTCGATTCACAGTAATGAGTCCCTAACACTAGTGCGAAGCGTCCATGCGCATGCGCAGCTCTCGCCTGTGTCGCTGTCCGCTGCTGTGGTGCTGTTCTAGTACTGCTGTGTGGATCTCTTCCGAGCAGCATCACCTAACGCAAACATGGCGACTCGGGTAAGATATGCTTCCATTTGAATTATGTTATAACGATTGAGCTTATACGACATTAAGAATTAGCGTTGAGTTTAAATATAACATAATATTTTACAACAATCGCTCCGGAGAAGAGCTTTAGTAACTCGTTTTCCAAAAAAACATTTTTGCAGGTTGATGCCAGCCAGCCGCTGGCATCTTTCCACAATATAACCAGCCTATAGACAGTAGCAGGTAGCGATACGATCACCTGTGAGCACCAATGCAGATCTGCAGCGATATTGCTGGTGTTTGGTTTACATTAATATTCATGCTAATATATGGCTACTGCACAAGGATACGCGGGAAGCTTTGAACAGTAGCCTAATAATAATAAGCCACCATGAATACTTGAATCTCGATGATGGCACCTGAATTTATTTTCCAGAATTTGTGTGAATGCTGAAATAGTGGCGATTGCTGTGATTGTTTGTAGTCTGAGCCCATCGGTAAACAGACACAAGCCTAAAATAGAAGCGAGGTGGTTGTCCATTTGCTTTAGCCCATCGATTCGGTACAACATGAACCATCAGGCGGTTGTTTCATTAATCTTTTAAGATGTGTGTTAATTTGCATGTGTACAGTAGCCACGCACCGTATTTTGTGGTGCAGAACGCTGTCATATAGAGTGAAATATAACAGGACTGTTGTCGGTCAGCGGATTTAACCTTGACATGGCTCGCGTAATGCTCACATAAGCTCATCACACCACACTGTTTGTGCTTCGAGAGCTCGCGATGCATAACCTTGAACAAGCCTGCGATTTCCCCTACAAAATCATGCTTTCGCTTCAAAATGTCCACAGAAACCCACTGCTCCACCAATAGGAATATGTTGTGCGCAGCTACAGCACACCCTCTCCCTGCTGCAGGATGGAGCGCTGTAGAGCTCAACGGGTGCTGTGCCTGTCATTGTGAAAAAATGCTTTCAAAATGGCATCATTCTTGGCTTTAGTTTTATCTGCGGATAAACTGAGATTTCAGTGTTTCATTTAGGTCCTTCTTTCATTTTCTATTTAATTATTTGTTTACTTAGGCTACTTATTCATTCAGAATGAGAATGAGCTTTATTGCCAGGTATGTTTACACATACGAGGAATTTGTTTTAGTGACAGAAGCTTCACACTGCAACAGAATGACAGAAGACAAGACAAGACACAGATAATAAAAAGAATAATATACAAATATACAAAATAGACAATGTACAAAATAGCAAAAACACAATATACAAAATAGACATTCATTCAATATCAGTAATATAATATTATTAATAAATGTCATTTAGTAATATAAAAATATATAGTAATATTAATAAATAATATTAATGTTAATTATGTAGTAATATACTATTTATTTATAAATGTTTATTCTTAGAAATGAATTTCATGATTATAATATATATAGAGAGAGAGAGGTTTTTTAAAAAATATATATATAATTATCATTAAAAATAAAATGGGAGATCATGTAATTCATGTCATACTTTCTAAATGCACTGCAATATAGTGAGGGATTTTAATTATGGTGGAAATCAAGCCAAATATTATTGGGACATTAATAAACCACCATAGGTATTTGGGATGTAATGGGACAATTAGGCACAATCAAAGTGCAAAAAAATAAACAGTTATAATTTTCTGATCAATTAAATTATATATATTTAATGCAATCTACATATATACCATTATTGTTGTGTGTGTATGTATATATGTATATACAATCATGGCCAAAAATATCGGCACCCTTGGTAAATATGACCAAAGAAGGCTGTGAAAATTAATCTGCATTGTTAATCCTTTTGATCTTTTATTTAAAAAGATTCACAAAAATCTAACCTTTCATTGGATAATAAGAATTTAAAATGGGGGGAAATATCATTATGAAATAAATGTTTTTCTCAAATACACGTTTGACACAATTATTGGCACCCCTAGAAATTCTTATGAGTAAAATATCTCTGAAGTATATTCCCATTCGTATTCACAATTTTGAGCACTCCAGGGTGATTATGAACATGAAATTATCCAGCCATGGCTTCAAATGGGACTGGCTTCTATGGTCAGATGAAACTGAAAATGAGTTTTTTAGCAGCAAACACTGAAGATGGGTTTGGTGAACACAGGGATAAAATGTACCCCATGTGTACAATGAATTTTTGATGTTGTGGGCCTATATTTCTGCTGGAGGTCCTGGACATCTTGTTTAGACACACGGCATCACTGATTCTATCAAATACCAACAGATAAAAAATCAATAAGTGACTGACTCTGTTAGAAATCTTATAATGGGTCATGTTTGGATCTTCCAACCGTACAATAATCCAAACACAAACCTTAAAAACAATACAAAATGGGTCACTGAGCACAAAACCAAGCTTCTGCTGGCCATTCCAGTCCTCTGACCTGAACCCTGTAGAAAATGAGTGAACTGAAGAGAAGAAGCACCAACATGGAGCTGGAAATCTAAAGGGTCTGGAGTGATTCTGGATGAAGGAATGGTCTCTGATCTCTTGTCAAGTGAAAATTTAGAGCTATTAAACTGGAAAATGGAGATTTCAAAAAGTATTGAATAAAAGGATGCCGTTAATTGTGGCCAATGTATATTAGAGAAAAACATTTATTTCATAATGATATTTCCCCCCTTTTTAAATTCTTATTATCCAATGAAAGGTTAGATTTTTGTGAATTTTTTAAATAAAAGATCAAAAGGATTAACAATGCAGATTAATTTTCACAGCCTTCTTTGATCATATTTACCAAGGGTGCCGATATTTTCGGCCATGACTTTAAATACATATACACACACACACACACACACACACACACACACACACACACACACACACACACACACACACACACACACACACACACACACATATAGTGATATATGTAGATTGCATAAAGGATAGCAGATTATGCAGTCACAGTTTACTATAGCTGTCACTGTATTTAATGGCTTTAGTATGCTTAAGGTAGGAGAGAACATGCCAGTGAAAGAGCAGGTGAAAGCTGTTCAGAAATTTGTGAATGCTTGTCACACACCCACAAACAACTGTACGAAAAGATGAGCATTTATGAGTCACACAGTCTCAATTGTTTTATTAGGCCCATCATGTTCGATTCTACTCAAGAAGAATAAATCAAGAATACAGAGAGTGAACATTGAAAAATCTGTTATTCGTGTTGTTTTTGCTGAGATGCCATTGTCAGCAGAATAAATTATTCATTCTTTTGCTTATTATGAGATATATCTTGTAAGCTACACTGATCAAACTAGACCAAGCCAGACAAACTCTGTGTGGGCATCCTTCACCCACAGAGTTCAGCTCAGTGTTAAATTACTTAATACTTTCACTGCCTTCTCAGAGAGTGTATGTATGATACACAGTCTGGTTGTGTCTGTCATAATGCTCTCTGTAGATATATGTGAGAGACAGTGAGTTCTGCTCAATATCTGTTACAATCAACCAAAGGAATACGAGATTTTCCTTTGTGAGTGTCTCCCATGAGTACTGGTTGTCTCTTAAGAGTATTTCCCCTTTAATTCCCATTTCCCCTGCTTTAAATAAATGCTTATGTAGCACTAATATACATCTCTTTATTTAATCAAAAATGACTACTATAAAACTGTTTGAATTAATGTATAGGCTTCTGTGTGTGGCATGGGCACTAGAATAACTGCCAAGCTCTAAAGTATATTAAAACTAAATGAATAATTGATATTGTTGAGAAATCCTCCCCATTAGTTTTAGCTCTAATCAAAGGCCCTGCATGAAAGCTATTTTTATTGTTGTGAATGCCACACAGCTAATTAACATCATATCAGGTTTCTTATCATCTATACATTTTTTTGGCATTGATTTCTTTCTTAAGTCTACATTTTTTTTACCCATTAAAACTGGTCTTTGCAGCCATTGATGGCTTCTTACTTCAATTAACTCACAAGCAGCAATCATTATCATGCAATTATTTTACATCAAGCAGCTAAATGCATCCCACATGAGCAAAATAACCCCCAAAAAACCTGATCATTAAGTTCTCTCTGCCCAGGAAATGATTTCAACTAAGATCTCCTTCTGGGGTATTTAAAAGCAAATGATAAATTAGAAAAGCTTGAAATGTGTCTCAGGAATTGCAAGTCATGGTGAAGCAGTGATATAAAATTTACATCAGGCTCATTAAACTGTAATTTTTTATTCTCCTTTTTAAATTTTCTTTGCTCAAATGCATTTTATTTATTTTTCTTTAAACTGCGTTGACTGTAGTTTTTCTCAGAATTATTTTCAGTTAAAGCTCGTTCACACCAAAAACTATAATAATAACTCTAATCATAATTATATTAGTGTCTATACGAACACATGGGATCGTTCTGTTTATTATAAGCATGCGGTACTGTTTTGTTGTCTGCTTTAAATGCTCAAGCTCTTGATTGGCTGTCAGTGCTTTTATTATTTATCAGCTGGACAAAAAATTGTTCTGTTGTTATCGTTACAGCTGTGGTGTGGAATTAGAATCATAATTAAACGTTATAGTTATTGTTATAGTGATCGTCTTTGGTGTAGCCTTTTGGACTTTAGCCTTTTGCAGTCGACCAATCAGGAAGCTTGATGAGCTGCATCATTTCCATGATATGGAGGGTTATGAGAAGAGGCTCCGGAGCTTTCTATTTGTCCTATATTAGTCCTCATAAAATCATGTCCTCGTGAAATCAAAATTTATTTTGTTAGCACACATTGTTAGTTTTAAGGTAGTCTGAGCCTCAGACGTCACGGCCACAGACCGTTGGCTAAACGTCTGGTGTACACGGCACACAAAAGTGGAAACACTTCAGGAGTTTTGAAGTCGTCGTCTGATTGGTTGAATTACACAGGCTTTCTGGGAGACGTGTGTGTCGCGTTCTTTAACGTTCTGCCTAGAAACAAAGATGCCGTGACGCCAAACCCCCTCACGGAAGAAGAAAGCCGTCGTGTTTACAACTGTGATGACGAGCACTTATCAGGGTCAACTAAATGCTGGATTTTCAAAAGCGTGTGAAATATTTAAAGTTCGCGGCACAGAATCTTTAAAATACGTCCGAGAGTTTTACACACCCGTCTGTTATAGTGGCGACATTTCCACGCCCCGAAACTTGACCCTGAACGAAACTGTGATTGGTTGTTTAACATGTCGGTCAAACGGCCTCATGGGCGGGCCTTGGCCAATGAAAGCTGCCATGGATTCCAGACCTTCAGCCGTCAGTCTGAAGGTCTGGCTCTGCGAGACTAGTTTTAAGGTGAACAGTTAATTCGTGCAAATTAATCCACTAAAAAAATAGTTTGTCTTGGTAATCTTTAATCAAAATCTGATCATTTGCTTCCGCTCTGGAATGGCATTCCTTTTCTGATGACGTCAGTTTGACGGCTTGGGCCATGGATATTCTCCAAAACGGTGCTACAGTGACATGGAGGAGACAAATTGTTGAATAAAGTCGTTGTAGCAGTCCCTTGCATCCGAGAGCCTCAACTGATGCGTGGGGTTTCTTTAAATTCACCACGACGACAACGCGATGTATTCAAACTGCATCTTTATTCCGTACACCTTAAAGTGACTCACAACACTCCACAGCATCGTGAAAACTGTTTTAACACATACAAATAACAAAATTCATAATTCAAGCATAGACTCATAAACATGTTGAATTGCATAAATAAACATCACAATCAATTGCATTACACAACAAACGTTCAGGTATTTCTTTAATTACAATCAACATACCTCGCTACGCTCACCAAGGAATGCAAATTAAATATGATAATCCTTTCGTCATCATCAGACGTGCGTCAAATCATTTCAAAATGATACGAAGTATAAAATCCACATTAAAACAATATAGGCTCAAACGATCAGCGTCTCACATCCACCCGCCATCTTATTAACCTAATTAGTCCACCTGATCACTACGGTGTCCAAGAAGGACAATTTCAAGACAAATATTCATGATTTCCGGTTTCAATACATAACACACACAAGGTGCAAAACACATTCAAAATACATAAAATCTGTCAAATCACCAATTAAATTACACAAACATCTTCAGTACTTCATAGCACAATTCATCTATACTTCGTATACTAGGAACATAATTACAATATTTCAAATGGTCCCTTACAGTCGTTATTTTTGTTTTCTTTGCGTGCAAAATGTATTCTTGTAGCTTTGTAAATTTACGGTTGAACCACTGATGGCAGATGGACTATTCTGACGATGTCTCTCATACTTTTCTGGGCCTTGACAGTGTTAATTGTTTGGCAGTCAATGGGACAGTCACAAGCCTCCCAGTTTTCATCCAAAATATCTTAAATTGTGTTTCGAAGACAAACTAAGCTTTTATGGGTTTGGAACGACAGGGGAATAAGTGATTAATGACAAACTTTTCATTTTGGGGTGGAGTAACACTTTAAGTGTATCAGGGGTACAATCCATAAACCGAAAGTAATACAAGCCACCTCTGCAACCCGGTGTTATCCAGTAGTCTAGCCATTTAAAGTGTCTGAAATCTCTGCATAGGTTAAACTTTTGTTTGTCTGTCGATCTTAACTCTGTGATATGTGCCGCTTATGAAATGGCCGCGGAAACTAATAATGCTTAATCATACCCTCAGGGTAGATGAAGTCATTAGTTGGTTACAATAGCAGTTGTATTCAGTCCTGTGACAGGATGTCCTCTGTGCAGTCAGGGGTTTCTTCTCGACAATATTGATCAGGCTTCTCCTCATTCCTCATTGAATGTCTCTCCAGAGGCCCAGTCTGATTAAACATGGAGAGTAGGGCTGCTTGAAATAGATTTTTACTCAGTATACTGACTGATGAAATGGCATGCAGCATTTTATTTTGTTTATTCAGTGCTGAATTATACCGCGTTTGTCTTTCTTTCAAAGCTTTATTTTTGTTCATGTATAGGCTGCAATACAGTAAAACTGCAATAATGTGAAATATACCAATTTAAATAAGTTTTCTATTTTATATACTTTAAAATGTAATTTATTCCTGTGATGCAAAGCTGAATTTTCAGCATCATTACGCCAGTCTTCAGTGTTACATGATCCTTCAGAAATCATTCTAATATGTCGTATGCTAATATGCTGATTTGCTGCTCAAGAAACATTTCTTATTATTGTCAGTGTTGAAAACGTTGTGCTGCTTCATATTTTTATTGAAACCATTATACATGTTTTTTTTTTTTTTTTTTCAGGATTCTCTGATGAATATAAAGTTAAAAAGAAGAACATTTGGAATAACAACGTACAAATCTCAAATTTCATTATAAAAAATACAATCTTTTTTACAATGAAATAATCAATATAAAAAAGATTGTAATGATGTTACAATCTTTTGTAACTTTGTAATTGTCGTTACTGTCACTTTTGACTAAATGAATGCATCCTTGCTGATGTAATTTTTTTTTTAAAACAAAATCTTACTGACCCCAAACATTTGAACTATACATACATATTACTATATTTTTATATTTATGTAATTAAAAAAAAAAATTCAAATTAATGGCAGACATTGGTTTTGGCCGATACAATTAGTCTTAGTCTTTTTTATTAGATTTCTGTTTTCACTAAAGATTTTTTTTGTTTTTGCTTTAATCTCTCCACTGACATAATGAAGTGTGTTCACATGTGATATATTTTTCAGCATGTGCATTAAACCTTATTAATGCAACTTTTCATATTTCAAATGACTGGCGAAAGTACATACACATTCCCCTACCACATCAGGGTTTGGTTTGCCTGCGATTTGCTCTTGCTGCTCCTTCAAGCACACTTGCAGTTGATCCTGATTCTGCTCTGCATGCTGCCTCATGCTGCACACTCTGTTGTTTCTCAACCACACGCTGTCTTCGGCTCAATGTGGTGCTGGCTGTCTCAACTGTTTGTCTTATGTCCTTCTGCCCTCCCTCTTGCTTGCGTGCATTCATTGGCCCCCAAGGTTGTAATATTTTTCAAGGTATGTATGCTTTCCGAATGACCTCTGCCTCTGCTTGTCTCGCTTGCCAGATTGAGCTGTATGCTTCACTTGCACTAGCTTTCTGCATCGCCCTTAGTGTCCTGAGAGCTGACAGGCTGTAACCCCTGTTGCTATGACCCTTCTCGGTAGCAACGACTCGAGGGAGCACTACAGCGGTACAATGCCCAAACTGCGTCACAATGCCATAGACACAAACCATCCAACTCAAGATCATCTGCCTGTGTTCTCACTCTCAGGACAAATAAAGGTTGATTTGAGATCGAGTACTAAAGGGCCAGCTGTAACGACTGAATGGTGCGAGGGCCTGTGGCGAGTTTATTATGCGTGCTGGATTATTGCTTTTCTGACCTGCAACTAAAGTAGGTCTAATTGCTGGACTGCTCTTCGTTAACTGGATTATGTCAGCCTGTTGAGTTAACGTCCACACCCAGGCTTTGAATCAGATACAAACCCTCAAAGAGCCATTTACTGTCCTCTAGTTCTGCTTCCTGGCCTCATACTGGAATACATCCAAGATCTTGCCTTTAAAGTCACCAAGAAATCTAAATTGACATTTCGGTTTTTTTTCCGTTTTTTTTTTTAAGTGGAATAGTGCAGTATTTATTATTATCTGTGAACATCATCACTTTGTTTTTAATTCTTTAATTGTTTAATTAATTACATCAACTTCCCCTTTCCCTCCAGCAATCTGTCAAAAAATCTAAATTGACATTGTCACTGTTTGCAATCTACAAGCGGCAAAGATCCAATGATCAAATGAATTTCAGGTGGACCAAATCAAGTCCAGTTGTTTTTACTCATTTGAGAAGCCATTTCGCTCAGATATGTCACAATAGGGAAGAAATGATGATCACAACCTTCTTTGTGACTTTAATACCACTGACAGAATATAATTGTGCAAAAATGCTACCTTTAGGGATACAATAACTTGTCACTCTTCTAAAACAAAACCTCAAAAAAATAGATATAAGTGCCTTATACCATTAAGGTACTACTCTAAACCTTTTAGGGGTAAATAAGGTACAAAGATATGCACTTTTGTCTGAGAGTATTATTAACTTTCTCAGTTTAGGTTACATTTTCTTTAGTTCAGCGTTTATTTCTATTTTTTTCATCTCGTGCTGTTCTGTGTTCCTCATTATGAACAGAAAAAGCATTGTCATGTTTTCATTTATTGTTAAGTCATTGTTATGTTTAATCTTTATTGCCAGAATCTTCAGGATAATAAGTACTAAATCTTTAGGATGTTAAATCCCTGAAATCTGAAAGTGTTCCAAGGATTGTGAAACATTCAGAAGTAATTTTCTCTGTCTGTATACTTCCTGACCGTCATTTGTTGCACTTTGTTAATTTAGTGAAAACTTGGCTTCTTGAACTTAAAATTGATTTTGGTAATTGAATCATTAGCTGATTACCCTGTTATTAAGATCAACTGTTTATTTATTTATTTTTTGCCAAAGCTTGTTTATAATTTTAACTAGTTAACAGTGTTAACTATTGTTAACATATTCAGCATTTTAAGCTAAAAATGTATAGAAATTACCAGTAACTTTGATTGATAAATGCAGTGAAATTATTGATTTTAATTAATGTGAACTATAGCTTTAAAAAAAGATTTAGAAATCTGATCTGTCTAGTTTTTGTTCTCTTAATCTCTAATTGTTTTCACTGAAGCTTTGTTTTCTTGTTGAGTCATTCATTATCTTTCTTTCTATGGCACTCTTTTCTTTTCGTATGCCCAGATGGGAACAGCATGCAGCTCTGCTTTTCAATTAGCTCTCCTTTTTTCTTTTTCTTTTGTAGTCTGTTTTATTTATGGTTATTTGGCTGGTTGCATCAACCAAAGAAGGAACAAATAAAGCTAGAACACGCATGAACCTTCACTGTCAGTCTTTGCTTAAAATATATATATATATTTTGTCATTTATGTTTCTCATTTACCCATGTTTAATGCACTGGTGCTCTCGTAGACAGATTTATGATTAGATTTTTACTACTGATCCCTTGCCTTTTTGTTTATCACCTCATTTGTTGTTATCTAACACTGTTTATATCAAGCCCCTGGTATTATTGGTTTGGGGTTTGTAGGATCTCTATTGTAATAAAACATGATGCATGTGATCCTGGAAGGGATGATTAGATGTGGTCTTTAAAACAACAATCTCAGTGCTTCGGATGTTGGACAAGTTTTCAGCTTGCACAGTAGAAACAGCTTTTCATCTTGCTATTTTGCACCATGGGATTTTCTGTTTTTAATATTCTGCAGAGAATCACGGGAACTCCTTCATATGGTGTGGTTTACTGTAAATTTTTCATGAGGAGAAAGATCTTTTCATAAGAAATGACACCCATTGAGCTAATATAGCAAGATGCAAATATTAAAGCTGAAGTGTGTAATTTCTGTGCCACTAGCGCCACCAAGTGAAACTGCAAAGGTGATAATTCTCAAACAGGTTTCCTTGAATACTCCCCCTAATCGCCATTGGCCAGTCAAACGGAGAGCCCCGCCCCCAACCCACAGCATTAGTTGAGCCAATGTTTTTCTGTCGAGATGCTCAAATAAATTTGAGGATATTTCAAAACTAAGAGCACTATAACACAGAGCCACAAAACTAAGGGAAATGAACTGATGAATGTCTTATTTAACAAGACATAAATTACACACATCATCTTTAAGCTTCAACATCAATGGTCAGATGTCACATTCCCATATAAGGCAAACCGTTCTTCTTCCTCTCACCGTCTTACTCTCTCTCTTCATTATTATCTGTCTTTCTGCAGACGATGCAAGCGGCTCGATGCCCGACAGATGAGCTGTCACTGACAAACTGTGCAGTAGTGAGTGAGAAAGACCTGCAGTCTGGACAGTGAGTATTCACCCACACCACAGACTCATCAGATTCATCACATTTGCACATAGAAGCTAGTTAAATGGCACGATGGCCAGTACATGCTTTGATGTATGTTAGGCAGCAAGTGAACAGTCAGTTGAATTTTATACATTTGATACAGGAAAATGGGCAAGTGAAAAGGTCTGAGTGACTTTGACAAGGGCCAAATAGTGATGGCTAGATGACTGGGTCAGAGCATCTCCAAAACAGCATGTCTTGTGTGGGGTGTTCTCGGTTGGCAGTAGTCAGTACCTACCAAAATGATGCAAGGATGGGCAACAGATGAACCGGCATCAGGGTCATGGGTCAGGCTAGCCTGTCTAGTCCAATAACATGAGAAAACTATTGTAGCTCAAACTCTACAAAAACTTACTGGCCATGAAATGTCAGAACACACAGTGCATCCAGTTTGCTGTATTTGAGGCTGATGACCTTTATGACCCCTGTCCAAAAGTGCTAAGAAATAAAAGTTACCACAGTGTCTCATGTATATAAAATGTGTGGCCAAAAATCATATTTTTAATGTATTATGTAACAGTTCATATGTCATAACATTCTATTCTCATGGATTTAGTGGAAAGTTATATTCTTGTGGGTTTGATAGGAGAAATGCTTGAATGAACTTACCTTATAAGGGTAAAATTTACCCCTAAACAAATCACTTCTATGAGGCAAATACTGCCCATTTAATAAAAAAAACGTTATTGTCATTTCTTTTAAGTTGTGGATACTCATTAATCACATGTAACATGTAGTACATGATATCTTTTTGCAGTTGTATCATAAGGGTGTATCTAGTACTGTAGGAAATGTTTTAAACATATAATTAGTGCTCCAGCAGCAGAGCTGATGATTTCCCCTAAGTGTGTGTGTGTGTGTGTGTGTGTGTGTGTGTGTGTGTGTGTGTGTGTGTGTGTGTGTGTGTGTGTGTGTGTGTGTGTGTGTGTGTGTGTGTCCTTGGGATGCTGAATCAGTCCAGACATTAACTCAGGCTGACAGAGTCTGCCGCAGTGCCTCCTGCTGATGCCTCATGTCCGAGAATATCACAGCATGAGGGCCGATTTGTGTGGGTTTGTGTTGCCATATTGATATATGGCATGTTAATGTGTGATGTATATTGATGTATCCTGTAATAAGTAATAAATATATATTTAAATCAGTATTATTATTATACATTTATGTTTATGCAGACACTTTTATCCAAAGTGAATTACAACAATTATTATTATTTATAATAATAATTAAATTATTAGTACATTTGGTGGAAATAACAACAAAAATAGTCGTCAACGCTTCCAGTTAGACCCTAAGTATTTAGTCATCACATACAGTTTATAAAATATATATTATCTATGATTATGGTTAACTTGTGCTTTAACTGAATGCATTGTTGCGTGATGTAAGGTTACTAAAAAAGGAACCATTGTCAGTGGTTCACACATATAATCCCATGTGCTAATCTCAGATTATGTAGGATTGGTGCAGTTGTAAACGTAGGCAGTACTCGACTAAAAAAACTAGTTAAAGTGATGTTTCCAGATAAGAAGTTATCATAGTTTCAGTCAAACGCTGTATTTTTTATCCTTGTGTCACTCTCTCCAGGCATGTGACTGTGAGGACAACACCCACCTACAAGTTTGTGTTCACAGTGAAATCTCACCACTCTGTGCTTCCTGGAACCATCGCTTTCAGTTTGCCACAGGTGCAGGACTCTTTTACTTTACCAAGATCTTTTACTTGTGACACAAACACAACAGAAGACAAACACTTAACATTGTATCCAAAACAACAGCTAACCAGACATATTTAAAGGGCTAGTTCACTCAAAAATGTCTCTCAGAACCTGTATGATGTTCATTTTTCTGTGGAGCACAAAAGAAGATATTCATGAGAACACTGATAACCAAACAGCTTTGGTTACCACTGACTTCCATTTTATAGACAAAAACGTTGTTGAAAATATTTTATGTTCCACAGAAGAAAGAACTGTTTGTAAATGATGACATAATTTTGGTGAACTGTCCCTTTAAGTACAGATAATCAGACAGTGCTTGTATTTTATTGACTTTTTGCTGTTTTATTCATTATCTTCTTACTTTTTCTTTTTTTTTAAAGAGGAAATGGGCAGGCCTGTCCATCGGACAAGAAATTGAGGGTGTGTACATGGCTCTTGGGTAAACATTTGCAAGAAATACACAATTTTTAGATCAAATACTCAAAAAAAAATGGATTTTTTTCCCCTGTTGTTTCAGTGGCCAACTACAACTTTGACAAATCCAAGCAGTGCATTGGTGCCATGACCATTGAGATTGACTTCCTGCAGAAGAAGAGCACCGACTCCAGTCCCTACGACTCAGACAAAATGGCTGCTGAGTTTATTCAGCATTTCAACAATCAGGGTTTCACTGTGGGGCAGCAGGTCAGAATCACATCACAAAAACTGAATAAAAGGTATCCGATGTTTAATTGTACATGCTAATTTTTTGTCTTGTGCTTTTCCTGTCATAGCTGGTCTTCAGTTTCTGTGACAAGCTCTTTGGCCTAGTTATCAAGGACATTGAGGCGATGGACCCCAGCATACTGAGGGGCGAACCAGCATCTGGCAAAAAGCACAAGGTATTGGAAAGAGAACAGAAATATGGAATTTGCACTTTAATGTAAAAAAAAATAAATAAAAATGCACACAGTTAATCATCCTTTGTTTGGACATCTAACTTAACAGATTGAGACTGGTCTGTTGATTGGAAACAGTCAAGTGATCTTTGAAAAATCAGAGAGCTCGTCTCTTACTCTAGTTGGTGAGTTTTATCACACTTAAAAATAAGTTTCTACTGCCAAGTAAACAGCCTTGTAACTCAGCTCTGAATTTTCCTCTTCGTCCTCATGCTCACCAGGCAAGGCCAAGACCAAAGAAGCCCGTCAGACGATCATTAACCCTGACTGGAACTTCGAGAAAATGGGCATCGGTGGTCTAGACAGGGAGTTCTCCGATATCTTCCGCAGGGCCTTCGCCTCTCGAGTTTTCCCGCCAGACATTGTGGAGCAGATGGGTTCGTGCTATCTTCACTTTCCATTTTGTTATGTAATCTCGTAAAAAGCATCCATTCACCAGAACAGTCCATTTATGTTGATGTTTTTAAGCATTATAAATGCATTACTCAGATGCATTGCTTGTGGATAATGTGTGTTTTTTTGGGAGTGTCTGTTGTAAAAGTGAGTTGTTTTCTCTGCAGGTTGTAAGCATGTGAAAGGCATTCTGCTCTTTGGTCCTCCTGGCTGTGGTAAAACACTGATGGCCAGGCAGATCGGTAAGATGCTGAACGCCAGAGAGCCAAAGATAGTCAACGGACCAGAGATCCTCAACAAGTACGTTGGTGAATCTGAGGCCAACATTAGGAAACTGTTTGCAGATGCTGAGGAGGAACAGAAAAGGGTGAGATGACAAACTGCCCTCTTAAACGCACTGCCCTTATGATACCATACATTATTGTACTATAGTATACTATACTATCTTCTGTGTTTTTCTCTGCAGTTGGGTGCTAACAGTGGCCTGCATATCATCATCTTTGATGAGCTGGATGCTATCTGTAAGCAGCGTGGTACAGGTGCCAGCAGCACTGGTGTGCACGACACTGTGGTCAACCAGCTCCTGTCCAAGATCGATGGAGTGGAGCAGCTCAACAACATCCTCGTCATCGGTGAATAGAAGCAGCTAATATATGTTCTGTTGCTTTGCGATATTGAGTAGTTATAAATTAACTCTAAATCTATGATTACAAAGAAAGTTTAATACTACATACCAAGTTTTTCAAAAAAAAAAAGATTAACATACAAAAACTTTTACTAATAATAACAGTTTGTAATAATAACAAAAAATTATTATATAATTTTATTATACAAATTAATATATAATAAACTTTTATTATTGTTGAAAGCTAAACATTTTTATAATAGAAATTAATAATAATAATATAATGATAATAATAACAATTATTATTATTATTATGTTTTTGTACTATTGTTATTTAAATTGATAAGTAATCTAATGTGACTTTTGAAAGAAATTATACAAAAAACTAGTTTTTAATAATAATAAAAATATTATATAATAAACTCTTTATATTATTATTATTGAAAGCTAAACATTTTTATAATATAATCAAAAAAATGATTATAATTATATAATGAATTACTATTATTATTATTATTATTAAAATATTTTATAACAATAATACAATTTTCATTAAAAAAATCTATTATTATATTTTTAATAATATTTTTACAACAACAACAACAATAATAATAATAACCATTATTATTATTATTAAAATATTTTATAATAATAATAACAATACAATTTTCATTAAAAAATCAATTGTTATATTTTTTAATAATACATATTTTTACAACAACAACAAATAATAATAATAATAATGATGATAATCACCATTATTATTATTAAATATTAAATTACTGTCAAGTTTTCATTGTTATTCATATAAAGATTTACTGAAAAGCTGAAATACTCTCTGTTTTATTTAGTTTTTTTTTTAACCTGTGCATTTGTCTTTGTCTGAAAGGCATGACCAACAGGCCTGACCTGATAGATGAAGCTTTGATGAGACCTGGCCGCTTTGAAGTAAAGATGGAAATTGGTAGGACCTCAAATGCTTGCCCTTTGTTTAGCAACACGCGCCAAGAAAACTTCAACACTCTCTCCATCACTGTTCATTCTTTCCTATTTGTCTATGTTTCATCGCCCAGGTTTGCCGGATGAAAAGGGTCGTCTTCAGATCCTGAACATTCACACATCTAAGATGCGTGAGTTTAACCTCCTGTCTGGTGATGTGGATGTTAAAGAACTGGCTGCTGAGACCAAGAACTACAGTGGAGCTGAACTGGAAGGCCTGGTCAGAGCTGCCCAGTCTACTGCCATGAACCGCCACATTAAGGTACAAAGTATAATGATCTATGCATTCCTTATCAGGGATATACTTTCACAATACCCCATTTGAAAGGTCTAAACCGAATCGAATTGTATTCCAGGCCACATCTACTGTAGAGGTGGACATGGAGCGAGCAGAGAAGCTGCAAGTCACTCGAACAGATTTCATGGCGTCCTTGAATAATGACATTAAACCTGTAAGTTTCTGAAAAATGAATAGCTTTCATCAGCAGAAGGATTGCAGAGTTCAGAGAGTCTTTTTTAGAAACCATGTTATCTTGTACTTTTGTTAGGCTTTTGGCACCAACCAGGAAGACTATTCCTGTTACATCATGAACGGCATCATTAAGTGGGGTGATCCAGTGACCCGAGTGCTGGAGGATGGAGAGCTGCTGGTGCAGCAGGCTAAGAACAGCGACCGCACTCCACTCGTGTCTGTGCTTCTTGAGGGTGAGCCTTCATTTTTAACATCAACGTATGCTGACTGTTCATCATAACACTGGAAGGACGCTCCATGAATGACCTTCTTACAGAATTTTATGCTAATATTACGAAAACGTTCAGGACCTTCGGAGAATGTTGTTCTCTCAACATTAGTAGAAAGTTCATCAAGTACATGTAACATCACATAAATGTTTTATGATAACATAATGAAAACATTCAGCATCATAATGACATTCATAGAATGTTCTCAACATTATTGGAATGTTCATCAAGAATAAAATAGCATCGTGAGGATGATCTATAACTGTTGTTCTCACATTTTACGCTAACGTTGCAAAATATATTATGAGAACATTCAAGAATTATCAATTAAAAATAACATCATAAGAAGATTACACACATATATCTAATGTAAATAATGTTATTTTGAGAATGTTTTGTTTTAACATTTACAAAATGTTAGTGAGAGTACCCTAATCTCTGTGTTCCAATCCGAAGTAGACTATTTTTCAGTCCTGACGAGTCATGTTTTTTGCCTCAGGATCTCCTCACAGTGGAAAGACAGCCCTGGCTGCCAAAATCTCAGAGGACTCGCAGTTCCCCTTCATTAAGATCTGCTCTCCAGACAAGATGATTGGCCACTCAGAGATCACCAAATGCCAGGCAATCAAGAAGGTTAGTGGTAACATACTGTATGCTCATAAAGTTTAATATCATTTTAATTTAAATGTTACATTTTATAAATACATGTAAATATTTTTAAAATGTATGTGTGTGTATTTATATATACGTAATAAATATAAACAGTACACACTCATATATTATGTAAACAAAACCTTTTATTTTGGATGCAATTAATCACGATTAATCGTTTGACAGCACTAATTAAACATTTCCATATTTCTTTTCAGATCTTTGATGATGCTTACAAGTCTCAGCTCAGCTGTGTTGTGGTTGATGACATTGAGCGTCTCTTAGGTTAGACTGTTTTATTATTTAAATTGTTGAATTATTGTTGTTTAAAGTAGGGGTCTTCAACAGGGAAAACTGACAATAATTGTTTGATTTTTAATCAGTTTTTGTGAAGAAGAAAAAAAGGATATATGCGTTAAACAAAAATAGAGTTTGAATGTCCCTTGTAAAAAAGTTTTATACACTATATGGACAAAAGTATTGGGTCACCCCCTTCTATTGAACAGGTTTGACAACTTTAGTAATTTCCGTGTGTACAAATCTTAATGCGTAAGCGTATAATGAAGTTCTAGGGAATTGTGTGCTTCTAACTTTATAGCAACAGTTTGGACAGGACCCTTTTCTATTCTAACATGACATGTTGCCAAGGTTCAAAAAGAAATGATTGATTCAGTCAGTGTGGAAGAACTTGAGTGGTTTGCAGAAAGCCAAGTCCTAATCCCAGCTGAACACCTCTGCTGTGACTTTAAATGCAGACCTTGAGCCAAAAACTCATCACCAAACACCAAGAATATCATTATATGCTTTAACATTAAGATTTGTACTCATGGAAAGTAGTTACTTATTGACTTACTGATATTGAAATAATAATTAAACTTTATTTGGCGTACTACTTGTGCACAATGCACGTTTCTTAATATCAAACTTAAAATGTGTTTTAATGTCACTATTGATGAGGACTGAATGATATTTGAATAATATCGGTCTTTAAATGCAAGATATTTAAAGTGTACCTGAAGTATACTTGCAGTAATTCCACTTTAGTACAACCAAATATACTTCAGTATATCTTTAGTTGGACTTCAGGGCAATTAAACTGCATTAGATACAAAATTAGTTGTTTCAATGTAGCAGACTTTAAATATACCAGTTTAGTATACCAAAAGTACCATTTTTATTAAGCACATAAATATGTAAATGTATTTGTAGTATACTATTTCAAATACATTTTATTATATTTATTTTTCACTAGGGGTATCTTTAAGTAAAGTCTACAAGCAAATGTTTCATTGACCCTCCCACATTAAAATGTAGTTAAAACTAATGCACAAGTATATGACTCTGTACTTGAAGTGGTGAAGACCCCTAGTTTAAAAAATTGCTATATTACATATTAATGGTATTCTAATAACTATGTGTGGTGAAACAGATTACGTGCCGATTGGTCCTCGATTCTCCAACCTGGTTCTTCAGGCCCTGCTGGTTTTGCTGAAGAAGACTCCACCTCATGTAAATTCTGATGCTTTTACATATGGGTCATTTATGTGCATATGCGACAGTGTTTTAATCTTTTTTTTCTATCATTGAATGCATTTATCTTGTTAGGTTATGGGCATAAAATGTCTGGTGTTCTTCTTTTGACCATAAGGGCCGTAAGCTGCTGATCATTGGCACCACCAGCCGTAAAGACGTGCTGCAGGAGATGGAGATGCTGGATGCGTTCAGCACCACCATCCATGTGCAGAATATCTCCAGTGGGGACCATCTGGTTGAAGCTCTAGAGGTGAGATCAAATGAAAGTCAGAGCTTATTTTTGAAGAAAAAACAGAAGTGCTGTACATGAAAGTGTAGACATGAAATCAGGAGATATGTTGTTTCTGCATTAGCCAGTAGAGGGCGATACCACCCTTTCTGTCACTTCAGTTACATGCACAAAATGTTACTATCATACTTACCTTTTTTTCTGTTAATTTCAAGCTCCTGGGCAGTTTCACAGATGCTGAGAGAACCACCATTGCCCAGCATGTGAAAGGAAAAAGAGTGTGGATTGGCATTAAAAAGCTTCTCATGCTTATTGAGATGTCTCTGCAGGTAAACCTTAGTCTGTAAATACTGTTGTGACTTGTGAACCATTAAGAGTCTCTCAAACCCATTAAATCTTTGGATTTATTTCTGCTAGCAGTATTTACCTAGAAATTCTCTCTAATTCATGTGGATTAGAACTTTAATGAGCTCAAGCAGTTTTCTAACATGCTTCTTGAAATGTGGTCTAAGTAATTACATTTATTTGCTGTGCTTTTTATAGCTGTTTCATGCACAGAAGAATCTGATGCTACATCTAAAGTGCTATCTAGCAATTTCATGAGCTCACTTCATCTCGTGACAGAGTCACATGCAGAGAACCATATTCGTGAAAACGAACGTTTATTTATAGCATGTTGTGTTTACTCTCCTCTCTAGATGGACCAGGCGTACAGAGTCAGCAAGTTCCTCTCTCTACTCAAAGACGAGGGAGCGTGAGTACACCACTATGTTCATCATATGTTGCATATTTGGCACAACAATGTCTAATAAAAGAGTTATTGCCACAGACTCACTGGATCACAAACCTGATGGGGAGTTAAACAGGCATTAAGCTTGTTTTATATTTGATTTTGTTAATCGACAGGCTGGATGAGAACAATCACATCCGAATTTAACTCTGCTGGTGAAAACTGATGGTAAGGGTGTCATAGTAACTATGTGTGCTGTATTTAGAGCCATCAGAGTAGTTGCTTTGAAATGTTTCCCTTATTAAAGATACAGAACCTTAAAACTAGTGTCCTGTAGCAATTCCAAGCCAGGCAGAACCCGACCTCTTCGTGTGTTTTAATAGCTGCTTCGAAAAGTTTTGGGTCAGTAAGATTTTTTTTATTCAGCAAGGATGCATTCAATTGCTCAAAAGCAACAGAAAATACATTCATAATGTTACAAATGATTTTTATTTAAAATAAATGCTATTCTTTTTTACTTTTTATTCACAGAGGAATCATGAAAAAAAAAAATCATGGTTTAAATTATACTAATATTTCAGAATATGACTGTTTTTACTGTATTTTAACGCAGCTTTGGTGAGACTTTAAAAAAAAAAAACTTATATACCCCAAACCTTTGCGTATCACTGCATAAATGATCATTTAATGCTGTGCTTATTAGATATGTTATACCACACATTTAAATATTCAGTGAGATTACATATAAAATTGTTTAGGTCTTCCTGCTCAGGGCTTGCAGAGGTCAGACTTTTCCACTGTGAATCATCACCGATTATATTTACTAGTGATTCAGTCTAGTGAAAGTCATCATGCTTTTTTCAACTCATTCTAGAATCGGGCATATTTTCTGGTGTCGCAAAATATTACAGAAAAAAGGAATGGGAAGAAGGAAAAAAAAAATCACATCCACGTTGTATCACAATAGAGTGCACATATTGTTATTTCAGGAGTTGCAGTTTTCACAACAAGGATAGTTTTCACATGATGCTTTTACTAGGTGTTAGTACATTTAAATTAAATCGAATATTATTTGAATAGTGAAAATTGTTTTTAATTTTGCACTTTGGTGTCAAATGTTTTTATCAACTAAACCTCTATATGCAGAGTAAAATGGGCAAAAATGTATGAGTATGACAAGAATCTTGCTGAAAACAAAAATGATTGATCAGATTTAACACTGAACAGTGGACAGTGGGAGTTACACACCAGAATCGAGCCAGCCAGGTGCATTAAACTTGCAACTGGATAAAGCTGTGGCATTTTCATTTCCAATAAGATTAGTAACATGCATTTGGAAAAAAGCTTTTCATTTCATGCCAGCTTTAAAGGGACTGAATAAAGTAAGGGATTAGGGATGTTAAGAATATAACAAATGTTTTTATTTAGAACAATGTGCACCAGACATGCACAATAAGTGTAGAAATGTGCATTAAGAAAGAAAGTTAGGTTCTTTTTTAACTTTATCTCTTAGAAAAACAGTCAATATTGGTAATGATTGACTTTCAGATGGAAGCCATCAAAGTCACAGAGTCTGTGTGCCAGAGCTTGTCTGTAAATTTGGATTGTGCCCAAACACCAAGGGGCCGAGGTGAAACCCAAAACCAACCGACATACTATACACACTCCTGCAGAGTAAACTCTCTGCGCCTCCTCATGCTCCATCCTTCTATCCGCAGAGATCGTGGTTTCTTCGAGTAACAGAAGAGAGAAGAGAGGGACGCCCACTCTGTTCCTCCCAACTGCATGTTCCCCTGGCAACTACGAGCAAACTCCACCAAAACAACACCCTCACAATACTGATAACCTGACGGAGATCACACAGTCCCTCATATCAAACCAATATCAAATATCGTCTTGTGCTTTGTGCAATATTTCTGTACGCTGTTTGTTTACATGAATATCCGTTTCGATCTACTCGAAGCCATGAAGATGTAAAAAAAAATCAGATTAAAAAAAAATGTGTATATGCTGCTGGATGCAGAACATATATAGCAAATCTATATCATGCAACATGTGAATCTCTAAGTAGGATATAAGAAAGCTGTTGGTGTGTGTATATACCGTAGTGAAGATGAGCTGTGCTGTTCGTAGTGTGCATATGCTGAACCCTTCCTTTGTGATTGTGGTAACACAAGAAAACAACATATAGATCACAGTGTTATTTGATATTGTACATAGGTCCAAAATATGACAATTCAGTTTGTTTCATTTGTTTCAGATTTATGTAGATTTAGTTTACAGTGTCGGAGCTGGAAATATATAGTATATCTATGTAAACTAGTGTTGGAGAAGCCAGCGCTTTGAGAAAAACCTTGATCACTTCTACAGTGTATTGATAATCTGTTGTGGTCACTACACGAGTGTCTGTTGGTGTGTGTGTGTGTGTGTGTGTGTGTGTGTGTGTGTGTGTGTGTGTGTGTGTGTGTGTGTGTGTGTGTGTGTGTGTGTGTGTGTGTGAGTGAGTGAGTGAGTGAGTGAGTGAGTGAGTGAGTGAGTGAGTGAGTGAGTGTGTGTGTATCAACAAAAGGCTACAGATCAGCTTTCGAGTGAACTAATTTGTGTGGCTGTATGTATCTGTGTAAGTGTAGTGTGGGTAGATATTGTTTTTGAAATGAATATTCATAACAATGTTGTTTTATGTATTTTTTTTTTTTTTGCCTGCCCATTCATTCATATGGTTTCTGTGACCAGTGTTCAATGTCCAGAGCTCTTTGATCTTTTATGACTATTGGAGATGTACGGCCAGATGCAAAATTGTGTTACTGCAATAAAAAAAAAAAAACAGGCTCTCAGTAAGAGTTCAGGCATTTTTGTGCTGTTGTATATTCATTCCATTGCTATGCTAATGTAGCCACATCAATAGGCCTCTTCTAGTGCTATTACTGTTTTAATGATGTATTTAAAAAGATAAATTCAATTAATGAATTATCTTAAATGGTAAAAAAAATGTGTCGCTGAATCATTTAATCAACTGATTCATTTAAAACACTGATTCATTAAACAATGAAACAAGTCTGTTAATGAATGAGTCACTGAATAATTTACTTAACCAATTCTCTTAAATCAGTTTCATTCACAAACAAAACCCCCAGTATAGCCAGCACTATACTGTTACCGATATTAACTTCTTGTTTATATAACTTTTGTGTCAAAGTAATAGTACACTCCAATTTAAATTAATTAACTGGTCTTAAAGCTGTATGTTTTTATCTGGCAACATAATACTGATGTAATATGTGAAGAGCTTCTTCATTGCTTTGAGCTCTCAGTTTTATTCAGCTGGTGGCAGCAGAGTACATTTAGTGCAGCTATGATTATACCATCTGAGATGCTCTCCTAAATAATGAATAGTACACAAAAAAAATACATTTGGATATCAGCCAGATGAGCCTTTCTAAAATCAAGTTAGAAAAACAGTACATTATCTTAGGCTGGTTTAAAGCAGGGATGAAATAACAAACACAGTACATGCCATCAGACCCCTGTGGGGAAAATCGTGAATGTTCTTTAGTGTTTTAACCACATGCAATTCTTGCTAAATTAAAGACCGAGGTTGAGATTAAGAGTTAAGCGTTGAGCATGTGAGAACAAGACCAAAGACACATGCATGCACACATCGGGTGAATTACTGCACCCCTGACATGTAGAAAGATCTTCTTCTTTGCGTTTGAAGGTCTTTGAACCTCTGTCAGAGTTTCACAATGAATGAGCTCTTTTTAAAAGTGTGCTTATTGTTATCTAATTGATATGCAGGATGTGATATCCTTTTATAAGCATGAACAATAATAAATAAGAACATGAGGTGCAACAGGAAGAATAACGATCTGCTCTTAAAAGCACTGCACGTCTACTGCCGCAGAAAGAACTTGAGCATAATAACAAGCATTTCTAGAGTATACTATTTGCAGCTACCCATGTGCCAGAGATTCATCTTTCAACAGAAGTCTAAGAAAGTGTTCTGAAAGGTTGTCCTTGATTTGATGTTTACTTCAACGATTCTATTTCATTTCAAGAACAAATGTGGGTGGAACTGAGCGTGACATTTTTGAGTTATTCTCTGGAATGCTTGATTCTGATTGGTCAATCGCAACATTCAGTGGGCAGGTACCTCCTAATATAGTATTTAACGTTAACAAGATACTAGCCTACAACCGGTGTTCTGACGATCTGTCCTACCCGCTCAGGATGTGCTACCAGTAGTTCAAGCTGTTGTGCAAATCTAACGACATGAGCTTCTTTATCAGAATGAACTACCATCTTAATAAATGATAATAAATGATGCAGAAACAGAGGTAGCACAACTTGTCAGCTATTCATGTCTATCAGAATGAACAAAATATCACATATTTAATGTAAAAGATTCGACGTACAGTGAAAAAGTATTTTATTTAGTAAGATAAAGACAAATTTTATTTAGTAAATCAAGGACTTGTCAAAACCGCATGCTTTTTTGAAAAAGCACCCTCGTGATAACGTTAGAAAACTCGTTTTTGTTGTTATAAATTATTAGACAATGAAGAAATTATTACATATTTACTGGGAGAGATTCAATTTAACCCAAAAACCCAACTTTAATTAAGCTTATGCGCTCCTTCACAACTCCGACAGGGTAGCTCAAATTTATGGGCGGGTCTTCAGATAGAGGATTTCCAACTGTAGTTGGGTACTGCGCATGCGCATTGGGTATGGGTAGCTCATTCTGAGAGGTAGCACAGATTGTCGGAACCGTTTCTCTTATCACACCACGCTATCTTGTTTTATAAAATGCAACTAGTATCATTTCAGTTTATCGATTATACTGCGTAAATGACCTCAGAGGACTCGAGCAGGCTATTATTTTACTGCGGGTATAGCCGCCACTCCGAAATGCATGGTCAATCTTGCCGCCGCGCTGTTTTTCTGTGCGCGCATATACTGTACATTACGGTGATCTTCTGCCGGTCTTTCGCGTGCGTTCACTCAAGCCATTTATTTATTTATTTATTTATTTTACTGCTTAACTTACACATACAAACAAGAAAAGGGAAATAAGTCAGGGTAATATATATTAAGAAAATTAACTATACTGATCAATAAAGTAATATCAGATTAACTGTCTGTAATATTATTATAATAGTCTCAAAAAAAATTTTTAAATGTAAAATAGGCCTGATAAAATGAAATTGTTTTAATTACATTAAAACAACCCCCCCCCCCCTTATCTCATATCCAACCTGTTTTGTATAGCATTTCAGATAGCTCTAAAAAGGAAAGTCCCTGTTACCACAGAGTAGTTTCACTTCAGATTGGTAGTAGACCTTCTCAGGTTGTTACTCACCCAAAATCAGGTAAGTCTGGTGTTGCATTACAAAATAAAAGCCCTCCAAAATCTCATGTCCAACCTGTTTTGCTTAGCATTTCAGATAGCTCTAAAAAAAAAAAAAAAAAGAAAGAAAGAAAGAAAGAAAGAAAGTCCCTGTTACCACAGAGTAGTTTCACTTCAGATTGATAGTAGACCTTCTCAGGTTGTCACTCACCCAAAATCAGGTAAGTCTGATGTTGCATTACAAAATAAAGCCCCTCCCCCCCAATTATTTTGTAATCCCACATCAGTTATTTTGATATAATTTAGTTTGAACCTTAATTATTAGGTTGTTACTTAACACTTTTAGACAATTTCACTTTATCAGGCCTGTTTTAAATACATTTTTTGAAGACTATTATAATAATATTACAGACAGTTAATCTGATATTACTTTATTAATTAGTATAGTTAATTTTCTTAATATATATTGCCCGACTCTTATTTCCCTTTTCTTGTTTGTATGTATAAGTTAGGCAATAAAAAAAGAAAAAAAGAAAAGAAAATGGTTGAGTGAATGCACTCGAAAGACCGAGTCTTTGCAGTATTATTTTGCTGTAACATTGTTGCAGTGTATATTTTGTTGCTACGCCGATTGTTTCACATTCAGTAATGAACTTTTTTGTCATAGCAGAAGCTTAAAGATAATTTAGGGATAATTATGAAAGGGAAAAAAAGTTTTAGGAAAAAAATAATTATAAAGAGAATCATAAAGGAAAGAAGATAAATATAAAGGGGAAAAAAGCCTTAAATAAATTAAAATCCAGATCAATCTGTGGGAGTTTTTCGATAAACTGTCTGACGTTATCTGTTAGGTAACAACATTAGAACTCAAGATGAAATTTGATAAATAAATAAAAATATTTGTATAATTTGTATTTCAATTTAAGGAGTGCAGCCATAATCACTTCTTTGCACATATTAATGTTAACGGAATCAAATCATATTTTTGACATGAAGAAATGGAAATGGCCTTAAGTAGCTGAAATGAATTACACACACACACACACACACACAGTCCTCTTCAGAAGTGCGTCTAACACTTTCATGTGCCTTTGCCCTTGCCCTGCGGTGATGACTTTGATATGTGCTTTTATGGGATCAGTGGGAATAGGATTTTGCATGGTTATTATGACAGAGACCTCCCCATCTCTCTGATCCGCACTCCGCTCCTCTTCTTCTGCATAATCCCCACATGTTCTACTTCAGTCTTCATTTCCTTGCTGGTGGGAGGCCCGGAGAAACACGGGGAATGTTGTCTTCAGCACCAAGTTCACCACATCTGATTTGTGAACTTCATTGTAATTCTGGTTGCTCACCTTATGTTTGTCTGTGCAGTCATATTAAACTAGATAAATCTATCCAGCTTATTTTTAATGTAAGAATTGGGTGCAGCCATTTTGTAATTTAGATCATCTGGTTCCACTGGTTCCATTTGATCTGTACAAAAATAGTCCTTTCTACTGCTTGATATTGCAAACTGCAGGTTACCATGCTATTTGTTAAAATATTATTTCATTTAATATCATATCATTTAATACAATATCATATTTTACTGCTTATACACTTTGCTATTCTTCTAGTTATTTACCTCAGAAACACTCTTAGGTAAAAAAAAAAAAAAAAAAAAAAAGATGCAAAGCTAGCAGTAATACGATATAAAATTTAAAAGGTAAATATTTGTAACTTATTTACCCCTAAATGGTACATATTAGTACCTAACAGCCCGTTTTCACAGACGGGGCTTTGCTTAAGCCAGGACTAGGCCTTAGTTAAATTAAGGTATTTAAGCAGCGTTTATAAAAATGCCTTAGAAGAAAACATTACAGGTGTACATCTTGAGACAGAACAATGGCACTGACATATTTTAAGATATGTCAGAACAAGATATTTTCAGTTGAGACAGCTCAAACATGCATTTTAGTCTAGGACTAGCCTTAAGCCTCGTCTGTGAAACTGTGGGAAAGTGTACACAATTAGCCACTTTTGAAAGGGTACCACCCCAGTGACAGTTTTGTATCTTTTTTTCTGAGAGTGTAGCAGCTAATGAATCGGAATGAAGTCTCACGCATTCACAAAAAAAAAAAAAAAAAAAAAAAAAAACACTTAGTTACTTCGCATTGCAAAATAAAGTGGATTATCTACTATTTATGCAGATTTATTAAAGGCTTTACTGAACTTTGGAGTCCAATGCAATAAATATCAGTTTAGGCTAATGCTAATGATATTAAGCCTTGTCTGGATTTTGTTGACTAATGAGGCTTGTTAGCAATATTATTCATAAATGTCATGTTGCCTTATTTCTGCTTTGTGTTTTGCAGAACAGGTGACCAAGCAGAAGACGGTGTGTGGTGAACCTGTGTACTGTAAACTTTAGACAGCTGAGCACCTGTCTCATCTACTCAATAGAGAGGATTTCAGACACACATTACAGCTCCCTGATGTGCTCATTTTATAAAAGCTTTCACATTATGTGCTATTTCAATTCATAAACCCTTAGAAATGAATGAAGACATATACAGTATGTTGTGCAACATCTCAGCCTTCATTTACTGTGGTTCAAAATGCCTAATACAAACCCAGCTATTTGAATCATTCATAATAATGAGTCATCATATACTAGGCATTAAGCACATGAAGTGCAGCGTTACTTTAAATGATATGATACAGTTCAGATTGACTGATTGACATCAGATTCACCCTCAAATGAAGAGCAATCATTTAAGCAGCCAGCTCAAGAGAGTATTAACAGAGCAATGTTTTTGAATAAAATAATGTATTACTGACCCAATTAGGTTTTCTTAGTAATATGAGTGCAATGAGACAAATATCTTAAAGTGAAGAGTCTGCATACTGAAGACTTTTCAGCATAATGGAGTAAGATAACGCAATTTCAAAAGCAGCAGGGAAAATAAGTTCTTATTGAAAGAAAGCACTGCTCAGCAAAAGTCTTGTTCTCGCTGTGAATTAATGTACAAACCAATACCCCACAGCCCAATTCACTAAGAACTCTGTGCCGTTCCTCTACACTGGCACACAGCGAGCTGGGATTCTTAAAAGAGAGACTGACAGAGAAGAGAATGGCCAACCGGAGAGTTGATGGGGAGTAAATCAGATGTGAAAGACGATGTCCCCAAAGATTCATTAAAGCTATGGGTTTAAAATAAAATCCATACAGTGGCACTGCGACTGCTACTCATAAAAGCCTAATTATGTGGCAATTCAGAGTGAAAGAGTGAGACAGATGTGTTGTTTATTCTGCTATTGATTATCACTCAAATTACATTTAATGAAATGAATATGCTACATTGCCCATATACAACTGTCTCAGCACTGTGTAACAGCCTGCAGTGATAATTCTCTCTGCTGTAATTGTCTTGTCACATGACAACAAATGACTTTGTTGTCAATAATAAAAAGTTGAAAATAATACAAAGTGGAGTTCATTTTACTATATAAATAAACAGATATCAAATCGTATTTCATTCAATGTAATACTAGCAGTTTCTCAGTAAAACCATTAACCATTTTTTTTCAGTGCACCACACAGACTTTTATTTGTTGTACAAAAAATGTTTGAAGCATGAAAACATTTAAAATGTTTTAAGAAAATACTGCTACTACTAAAGTAGGAAGCAATAAACGGCCATTTTTTGAACTATAAAACCTTTTTGTCTATGCCAACAAGACATTACGATAAATAAGAAATAACTTAAAGGCTTTATGTACTGCATAATGCATTGTCATAGGTATTAATAATGTACATTGTGTGAGTTATATCTTTTCATAAATAACTGTGACCAATTTTAAAATGCATTATAATGTTTGAAGTTTTGTTTACCGTGTGTTTTAATGCATTATACTTTCAGAAGGTGTAACAATGAATAAATAAGCATTACAATGTATTTTAACTGTGGATAAAATTACTCATGACATTGCATTATAAGCTGCATTAAAAGGCATAATTAATGCATTAAAACTACTTATAATGCATTAGATATAAAGGTTTTAAGTAAAGTAAAGAATGTCAATATGAACTGTAATTATAAAGCATTTTTGAATCTTTTTTTTTGGCAAAAATAAATGCTACATAAGTAATTGTCCACACACATTTAAATGTAGCAGGAATGATATTAGCCTAATAGCTCAGAAATCTTCACACTACATCAGCACTGTGCTAATACAGAAGGCCTGCTGAGTTTAAAACTGACAGAACAATTTTGAATGTGTATGAAGGTGTGAGACAAACACATTTACACCTCCCTTGAGTAGCTGAATGCTGTCTAAAACCACAGACAACCACATGATTACACAAAACATCGCAATGCAGGTTCTCAGTACTCTCTCTGCTTATCCGATTAAGATGGAGATGATACTATTTAGAGCCCCAGTGAAAACCCGACTGAGACTGAAAACAATTAACCACACACCCTTGGTGTTTTTTGTCAGTGTGTGTCTTTATTAATGCACATGTAATGACTCACTGACTGACACGCAAGCCCCAGGGTATGGAGGTAAATGAAAAGATGCGTTTGTGTGTGTATGTGTGTTTCACTGATGACTGCTGGACTAATGCCATTAAAATGTTTATACTGAGAAAGATCATATCATAATACTGAATCTAATACTCCCTGTCCCTGTCTAATCATTACTGGACATAATTTATTTATGGTTCAAAAACTGTTGCTTAAGATTATAACAATTGAGAAATTGTGCCATGTTCTTAAAAAATATAATTTTTGTATTCATGTTGGTTATGTATGATTCCGTTCAAAAATGTTGATTTGACAATTTATGAGTTAATGTAACCTTTAAATAAAAGTTATATGATACTTAACTTGCGCATATATTAATCCTTATCAAGAATGTTTCCAAATATATTTTTCGAAGTAAAACAATATTTCTTATAAATATCATTAAATTTTAGTCATAGTCTCCTTAATGTTGCTCAATTTTACCTGAACAAAAAGTGTCATAGAAAGTATCTAATATTTGACATCATATAAAGCAACGTAATATCTAACTGGACTGAATATATTTAATTATTTTTAAAGAAATAAGAAGAACTTTGGCATAATTTTTCATTATTCATATTTCATTATTTCAATGACCAATAAGCAGCGACTGAGAGTGATTTTAACACATTCACAACCACAAACAGTTGTGGTTGGAATAAAATGGTTGCCAAGCAACAGACCGGAGCTATCCATGTGTATATATATATATATGAATAAGGGTATATATATATGTATATGTATATATGTTGAATTCTATGGTTTTCCTCATCAGGACATAATAAAAAAATAACATGGTTCTTTCCAGGTCTTAAAATTTGGAAAATAAAACCTCAGATGAACAACAACACATGACATATTGCACCGTGTCATTGTTTATGCCATGGGTGACAAAATTAGGACACCATTACTATTAACATAAGAATTAAGAGGGTAAGTAGCAGTCAGGCACTGCTAATCAAATGCCTTTCATTAACTAATCATCAGCAAGTGTGAGCACCTCTATAAAAGCAGAAGTTTCAGCAGTTTGCTGGTCTGAAGCCTTCAGGTGTGTGTTAACACAATGCCAAAGAGAAAAGACATCAACAATGATCTTAGAGAAGCAATTGTTCCTGCCATCAATCTGGGAAGAGTATGGCCATTTCCAAATGAAAGTGACATGGCCAAGTATGGTACCCTTATTCAGAATTTGTGCTCTGCATTTAACCCATCCAAAGCACACCATGAACACACACCCAGAGCAGTGGGCAGCAATGGGGGTTTGGTGCCTTGCTCAAGTGCCTCACCTCAGTCGTGGTATTGAAGGTGGAAGAGAGCGCTGTACATTCACTCCCTCCCTCCACCTACAATTCCTGCCAGACCTGAGACTTGAACTCGCAACCTTTGGGTTACAAGTCCAACTCGCTAACCATTAGGCCACGACTGCGCAGCTACAGTGAGGAAGTTTATTCACAAGTGGAAGACAATCAAAACAGACACCAATCCTCCCAATTCACCCCAATATCAGACTGTGTATTGCTTAGAAAAATAGCAGACAACCCAAGCACTTCACCGCAGACTCGACAGGCCTCAGTTAACATGTTAAATGATAAAATTCATGACAGTGCAGTTAGAAAAATACAAGTATGGGACAAGTATGGCATGTTTGCAAGGCTTGCCAGAAGAAAGCCTCTTCTATCTAAAAAAGCATGGCAGCACGGTTTAGGTTTGCAAAGTTGCACCTGAACAAACCATAAGTCTTGAACAATGACCTTTGAACAGATGAGACCAAAGTGGAGATATTTGGCCATAATTCACAACAGCATGTTTGGTGAAAACCTAACAAGCATATCAGCACAAACATGCTGGTG